>CAWUFW010003787.1:915000-1515000 GCA_963921515.1 Calotriton arnoldi | reverse complement strand
AGATTGGCAGTAAACAGAAAAGTTGAAAGGATGGGAATCAGCTGCCAACTTATGCTATGTTCAACACCTGAAACATGGAATGATGTGAAAAGATTACAAGATGATGCTGAGGAGAATGAAAGATGTTTGGATAAAAATAGGGTGTACCCGAAGAACAGATGATGATGTATGGGTATATTCAGATGGCAGACCAGTCATGCCCGACTGCTTGATTTCACAAATGGCCAGAATGTATCACGGAGACACACATGTAGGGAGAGATGCAATGATTAGACTTTTCAGACAAAGTTGGTATAATCCAAAGTTTAGGGCTGCAGCAGAAAGTCTTTGCCAGAGGTGTTTAACTTGTCAAATGAATAATCCAGGAAGGAGAACAGTAATTAGTTTAGGGAAAATTGGAAAGGCCGAGGGTCCATTTGTGAGATTGCAGTTAGATTTCATTCAGTTACCACCATGTAAAGGACTGAAATATGTACTTGTCATAGTGTGTCTGTTTTCAAGGTGGGTGGAAGCTTACCCTACTAGGAGGAATGACAGCATTACAGTCGCAAAGCTATTGCTACGAGAACTCATTCCTAGGTTCAGTTTCCCAGTAACTTTGAAATCAGATAGAGGAAGTCACTTCAATAATGATGTAATTCGAATAATCTGTGAAGCATTTACAATTGAACAAAAATTGCACTGTGCGTACCGCCCAGAGGCTTCTGGAGTGGTTGAACAAATGAATGGCACAATAAAAATCAAGATTGTCAAAAATGTGTGCATCTACATCATTAGATTGGCCAGATGCATTGCCTCTTGTCTTAATGGGACTCAGAAGCATTCCTGATAGAACTACAGGATTGAGTCCACATGAAATCATCATGGGAAGAGCAATGAGACAAGCACATGTACCTGGAAATAAACTGCTGAACATAACTGATGATATGGTTCTAGATTATTGCAAGGCATTGGCTGACCTCGTGCGTTCTGTCTCTCACCAGGTTGGAGAAGGCGCAGTTTCCAGGCAGCCTGAACAAAAGCATGATCTGAACCCCGGAGACTGGGTGGTAGTGAAGCATCACACCAGAGAAACGGGTTTATCACCCAGGTGGGGCGAACCTTGCCAGGTTATATTGGTTACGAACACAGCAGTGAAATGTGCAGGATTACCTAATTGGATTCATGTAAGCCACACCAAAAGGGTGCCAGCTCCTGAAGGAAAAGATCCTCAGTCAGCATCAATAGCTGAGGAAGCTGAAAGTTGGCCAGCTGAAGAATCTCAAGTGATAGATTCAGGAGAAGCTGAGGAAGAACAACCGAGCACAAGTCAGGACTGGATACCAGTGGTTGAAATACCGGAAGTTTACAACAAAACAAGAAGTAGAGCTAGATTGGAAGAAATTAGTGAGGACCAGATAGGCGAAGAAGAAGCAGCTCAGGATAAGGAGAACAAAACAATAAGAGAACCTGAGCAGGATCAGATAGGGAAAGGAAATTGGGCTCAAATTGACAACGAAACAACAAAATTTGAGCAGGGACAGACAGGTTCAGAAGAACGCGGTCAGGCTGCAGAAGTTCAAAGTGCAATAAGCCCTAATCAGAACCAGTTAGAACAAGAAAAACACGTTCAGGGAGAAGAAAACCAAGAAAACATTGAACAAGAAAGCATCAATCACGAAAACGTCAATCCTGAACAGGGTCAGTTAGTAGAAACTCACACACAAGCAACTGAAGAAGCAACAACAAGACCAGAACAAGAGCAGATAGAAGAAGAAACTGAAATCTTGGAAAAACAAATTGTGCCACACCTTGAAAATAAAAGAGTTTTTGGGAAAGACTCAGAAAGTGGAGATACAGTGCAAACAAAGAAAGTCAGAAAAGGTGATCATTGGCCTAGTGTCATTAAAAGAGTAAAATACCACATAGTAACAAGAAGTGAAGATCCAGAACAAGTAAATGAAGTAACAAGCTTATCTGAACAAAGTGGGACTGAAAAACGAAAAAGCAAAAGATTAAAACTTGTGAACAATAAATTTAAGGGTCCTGATTGGACTTCTATAATCCTTGAAGACTACGAGAGTTCAGAGTCAAATGAAAGTGGTGACAAAGGAACAAGTGCAGAACTGACTTATAAAAAGAAGTGAAACCTCCTTGATAACGTTAAAGTCTTGAAAGAAAAAAGAAAAGAAGATTCTTCTTTGTCAAAAATGGCTGACGACAGTTTCTGGGAGACCGAAACGAAAATGTTGTAAAAGATGCTGTGCTATATGCATATGTAGTCTGGTAGTGGTGCTCATAGTGGGGTTAGTTGTGATTGTAGCAATTCCTTACCTTATGATAATGGACAAAAAGAATAATAACGATACTAAGGGAAGGATAGATAACTTGAAAAGTGATAGAGTAGAATTAGAAGCAGAGGTTGAACCGGATCATCATCACGTTGTAACAGATAACGATACTAGTTTAAATGTTTTCACTAAATTATTGTTTCAGTACGTAGATACAATGGAAGTTAGTGACTGTTATGTCTGTATGAAGTTACCTGAATCAGTAGCAGAAGGTTTAACATATCATCATTCGCCTTTAACTTATGGCATATCATGTAGTGTACTAACTAGTTTATTTTATAGAACAGGAAAACATCAGTATTATTATTCAAATATAGATGTGATATTTTCAGAGGTTCCTATTCGAAAGAATTTGAACCCAGTGCTTAGTAGTCAAGATGCACAATTTATGGGAGAATTTTTCTTAACAATCAAATCGATAGACATAAAACATGCACATAGAAGCAATCTAACATGTTCATTACTTGAAGAAGAAAAGATATTTTTGAACTTAGTTGAGAATAGAAGACAACATTTTCAAAAGAAAGTGTGAGCATAAAGCTAATCTTCCACCTTGGGCTGAGAAGGAGGGTATTTACACACCTGGCAAAGCTCAAGCTGCTGTGGCTCTCGTAAAGACAGGGAAAATTTGTCTTCATAGGTTAAAGACTGATAATATTTTCATCGGTACCAGTGAATGTGAACATAATTTCTTAATTCTTGGAGGTTGGGGACTAAAAGGAGGAACAGATTCAGTTTTTCCTGGAATTTATTATGTGTGTGGGAATAAGGCTTACTTTAATCTTCCTGCACGGTGGTATGGAAGTTGTTATTTTGGAATAGTTTTTCCAAAGGTATACCACGTAAAAAACACCGGGAGCAATGAAAATAATAGTGAATTAACACGTAGTAAAAGAGCTAGTTTTTCAGAAATTGTAGGGGATATATTTGGTGCATTGATACCTTCAGTGGGAGTAATTCTGAACTCAAGGAGAATATGTAAATTGTCTACAGTGGTTGATCATTTATCAACGGATACTGCTGGAGGATTTCTAATGATTAATGCAGAAATGGTTGCAATTAGATCTATGGTTATGCAAAATCGACTTGCTCTTGACATAATATTAGCAAAAGAGGGCGGAGTCTGTAAACTGTTGAAAACGAAACATTGTTGCACGTATATTCCTGACAAAAGTGCAGAAATTGGAACGTATATAAATATAACAAAACTTGAGAATGAACTGAAACCACTGGAAGTTGATAGTGTATGGGAAAGATTGACAAATAGTATTGCGTCAATTGGTACCTGGTTTACTAATGTAGGAAAAGGACTTATAGGTCAAATAATAGTACCCTTAGTAGGGATGGCAATAATAGTACTGTCAATAATGATATGGTGCAAATGTTGTAAAAAGAACGAAACATATAGGGTGACAGGAAAGGGCAAGAAATGGAAATTTGATGAAATTGAATTAGAAGATCTGAAAAGTGAAATATACAAGAAACTGAAAGGAGAGAATAAGAATAGACAATGTAAAAATGAAACTGTGACAGAAATATGCTAGAAGTTGGCATCTGGTTGTGGGTAGTTTTGATGGCTCAGAAACACCATCAGAGAGGGGATTGATGGAGCAAGGACTCACAATGAGACTTGCTCGTAAGCAATCTTTCTCATAGTAGTAATTAACTTGTACTAAAACCTTGTAATGTCATTATTAACAATATGCAAACATTACATTTATCCGAGAGACGCTTGCCTATGTGTTTAAAACTAATAAGTAATCCTTGTCTAATCCAAAATGGCCACTAAAGCGCGGGAACTCAACTGCGCATGTGTCAACCATATCATGTGGTATGACGTCTTTCTTTGCTTGGAGGGAATCTTTGCTTCTGCGCAGTGTATGCTAAAATGGCTGCTTTATGTTCTCACATGCTAAAGCCTTCGCGTTGCTGCAATTAATAATGTGGTATTTTAATGCTACTAATGCGGGATAGATTATATCATTAAATGGGAATAGAGTAGAAGTAGGGGGTATACAGTGATAACATTTATTTTTTGATTTTAATATGTTTCTTCTTTGATTTCTATTAGTTCGTAAATTTGGGCCTGGGTTAACTGAACTGAACAGCAGCTCAAGAGCCATGGACCTGCGCATGCGCTCTGAAACGAACAGGACAAAGCGATGAAGTCAACTTGGAAGATATCCAAGGACATGACCCGTTGGTCACCTTCACTGTACATCTGAGATGTCCTACCACTTGAAACAAATTGTATACACTTTATATTGAAATTGTCGTGAGACGGGTGGGAAATAAAGCAAATGTATTAATTGTGAGGGGCGGTATTTTAAAACAATGGGCTTATAGAAATTGAACTAAATTGTCATGGTGTGAGGATCAACCCCCTGTCCCTGTCCAATCAGAAGTAGTGGGCCCATAATTTTGAAACATTAATGGGAGGTACCGGGGTGTAGAAGGGTATAATAGATATAGAATTAGCTAATTAGTTACTTCAGGCTGTGGGTGCTCAACGAGCTGATCGATTGCAGACTGAACCGCTGTCCAGAAAGGTCCTGAGGTGGGGGGCGGCGGATTCCATTAGAAAGAAGACACGGAAGAATCAAGGAGAAACGAAGTGTCAGAGAGGGGAACGACGCAGGCGTCGTTGGTAGAGAGGTCCTCTATCCTGTCTTGAACCTGGTCTGGAGGTCTTGGTCTTCATCCTTTCTTGGGGACCCTCTTCCAACTCCTTGGCCAAGGGGTTTGGTTTTCACACCTTTAGGTAACTATAAATGCGTAATCTAGTTTGTACTGCGGTCTCTATCTTCTCCTTTCTGAGGGACCGTCATTGATGCTTAATAGGTGATATTATAGTGCATTTCCTCCTTGATAAGCGATTAAGTGCCATGTGACTTGTAAATTACTCTGCTAAATATTTTAGATAAACATTTTAAAACTTCCTGAGTCAGTGGTTATTTCAGGTGTTATATGAAATTGTATTTGTATAATCTCATGTATCCCCAATTATCAAAGGTCCATTGGTAAGTCATTACTCTTCAATCAGGAAAGGTAATTGGTAGCAGGGAGTTTGATAAAGAGAACAACTGATTTCCCCCCCAGCGGTGATTGCTAGTTAGTGTGAATGAATGGGCCCAGGTGAGTATTCAGTGTATGAATGCTTGTTGCTAGTAACCCGCTGTATCAGCCATTAAGCTAGTTTTGACTTCAGTGGACCCCAGCTTGTTCACTACTGGAACCTGGGGGCTTCAACTTAATCATTATTGGAAGCTGGGGACCCCCACTGTGTCATTACTGGAAGCCAGGGACACTGGCCTAAGCCTTTTTGATCATTTGCACTGCAAAAGAATACACAAAAAACATAACAAGCATTCATCAAAAAAATACACAAATGATCGAATATTTTATTTAATTCACAAACAAATATACAAAATGGGTTTTTTAATTTTAATGGGAAGTTTGGAGCTTTTCTAAATTCAATGGAGGCCACTCATCATCCATACAATATCTTGCTTGATGCGCTTGTTCTAATCCAACAAATCAATCTGAGGATACTAGCTGAACATTTAGGGGCCGATTCCGATCTCGGTCGGAGGCGCACCCAATACCATTCGGTCGGGAAAAAAGCCATGCGAAAGCCTGTTTCCCGACCGATCCGTACAGTACACCGAACGAGCAAGTACGATGCGCACAACAGCAAAAAATCCGGCCGAGCCGTACTCACCCAAACCAGGTCCTGTTCTCCGACCGAGGCGAATCCGGAAACGCCGAATCGAGTCGCATGGAAGGAAAAATGCAGCCCCGTCCGGCCGGACAAGTACGATGCGCTTTCCGTACGCTCCGAACCCGTCGCTACGCACGGCACGTCAAAGCATCCGGGAGAGGCGCACATAAGCTCCGATTCGCGCCACAACACGATCCACGGCTCCGAGACGAACACGGCACCGACGAGGACGACGCGAAGCGACGAGGACGAGGCGAAGCGACGAGGACGACGCCAAGCAACGAGAAGGACGAACGACACGAACCAACCATGAATCCCTTCGTCCCGATCATACCAATATTCTACATTTACTACCGGAACAGGCACGGACGCGTACGGCGCAGAAGGTAAGCCAGACACCAACCACAAAACACATACAACACGTACACGACACATCACACACACACACGGGGATGCTGAATATACTTACACCAGCAACAGCAGCACCATAGGGGCGGGATGCCCATCACCAATGCCACATATGCACACAGGGGCCTGAATGCGCACCACCACCCCTACCCAGGGGGGGCTGGATGCCTACCACTACTACCACCCTTAGCCAGGGGGGGCTGGATGCCTCCCACTACAACCACCCTTAGCCAGGGGGGCTGGATGCCTACCACTACTACCACCCTTAGCCAGGGGGGCTGGATGCCTACCACTACTACCACCCTTAGCCAGGGGGGCTGGATGCCTACCACTACTACCACCCTTAGCCAGGGGGGCTGGATGCCTACCACTACTACCACCCTTAGCCAGGGGGGCTGGATGCCTACCACTACTACCACCCTCACCCAGGGGGGCTGGATGCCTACCACTACTACCACCCTTAGCCAGGGGGGCTGGATGCCTACCACTACTACCACCCTCACCCAGGGGGGCTGGATGCCTACCACCACTACCACCCTTACCCAGGGGGGCAGGATGCCTACCACTACTACCACCCTTAGCCAGGGGGGCTGGATGCCTACCACTACTACCACCCTTAGCCAGGGGGCTGGATGCCTACCACTACTACCACCCTTAGCCAGGGGGGCTGGATGCCTACCACTACTACCACCCTCACCCAGGGGGGCTGGATGCCTACCACTACTACCACCCTTAGCCAGGGGGGCTGGATGCCTACCACTACTACCACCCTTAGCCAGGGGGCTGGATGCCTACCACTACTACCACCCTTAGCCAGGGGGGCTGGATGCCTACCACTACTACCACCCTCACCCAGGGGGGCTGGATGCCTACCACTACTACCACCCTTAGCCAGGGGGGCTGGATGCCTACCACTACTACCACCCTTAGCCAGGGGGGCAGGATGCCTACCACTACTACCACCCCCACTCATAGGATGGACAATGCATGACACAACCAGCACACCACAACCTAGGGAATGCAAGATAAAGACATCCCCCCACCACCATGACAAGCGTGTGTAGGCTGTGTCAAATGCCTACAACACCGAACATGACTTTGAACATACAATGTGACCCCCTAGCACATGTGCCACACATATATGTGTGTGGCACCCACAATGCAAGCAGCCCATGACCATTGTGGCAATGGGGCCTAAACCCCCATCATCACAGTTACCAAAAGGTAAGTGTGGGGTCCATAGCTGAAGCACATTTTGACCATTGTGGCAATGGGGTCTAAACCCCCATCATCACAGTGACCAAAAGGCAAGTGTGGGGTCCATAGCTGAAGCACATTTTGACCATTGTGGCAATGGGGTCTAAACCCCCATCATCACAGTGACCAAAAGGTAAGTGTGGGGTCCATAGCTGAAGCACATTTTGACCATTGTGGCAATGGGGTCTAAACCCCCATCATCACAGTGACCAAAAGGCAAGTGTGGGGTCCATAGCTGAAGCACATTTTGACCATAGTGGCAATGGGGTCTAAACCCCCATCATCACAGTGACCAAAAGGGAAGTGTGGGGTCCATAGCTGAAGCACATTTTGACCATTGTGGCAATGGGGTCTACACCCCCATCATCACATTGACCAAAAGGTAAGTGTTGACAAAGAAAGAGCTGCAACTGCCAAACTGCATGGATCATTCCTGGTCACAGAACCAAAAACTCATCTGTGGCAAAGTAGTGTATGTGTCCCATTGCAACATAAATTGGGTGAGCCAAATACTGCAGTGCAAATGAGACATTCCTTTGGCCATGTGCAGACAAACAACACCCATGGGGGCTGACACCGTCAACATTCATCAATGACACAATGACAGAAGTGACCATCAGAATGCAGAACCACATATTTGCACCAATGGGCACACAAATGCAGATATCCTGTGGAGACAGCAGATGTGAGGTGAACAGATACCATACCATGGCAGCAATGGGACACACAAACCATGATCACTGTGCTGACCGATGACCTAGGAGTCCCAGGGACAGCAGGGGAAACACACCAAACAACATACAGCCAATGGCACACCCAAGATATGCCAATGCAGTGGTGCAGATGCACAAACACAAACAGGCAGACCAACACTGTCATCATACACAGCAGGTGAGGGGGGGTGCCAGTGTCCCCAGGCAACCACACAACACATGAGGAGAGCTGAATACCAATCATACAGATGTGCATACACTGCCACACTAAGGTAACTCATGGATCCAAATCCCCTATGTGGGCAAGCAGGCATTGTCAGATGAGAGGGAGCACAAAACACACATGTCACACAGGCACGTAGGAACAACAACTGACACAGCAAGACACAGACACACCACAGCACCACCCCCAGGGCCCCCACAATGTGGTGACCCTTGGCTGCATAAAAATCCCACTCTGATGACAAAGCTGAATGTGGTTCACACTGTGAACCACAGTCATGTGTCCTGAGCAACAAACTACCATCACACCGACACAAGCACAAATCAATCAGCATGGCCAGTAAGCCAAGGCCAACATGGAGGCAGGGGTCTAGCTGGGCAACAACTCCCATCTGCACACACTCAAGACCACACCCCTCGACCTCCAACAATGTGCAGCAGTGAAGTACACATGCACTGGTGACATTGCACATGCACCCATGACTATTCCAGGGTGGTGGGTGGGAACCAAGGTGCAGAAACACATCACACATGGCCACTCAACAAGACTCCTGAATGTCTGACACACTGCACACTACGCTGTACATGGACATGACGGCGATACCACACCAACCAATGGGATCCCAGCCACAGTCACACACCAATGAAGAAGCCAAGGTCACCCACAAAGAACACACAGACAACAACCAACATCGCAGCCCGGACCCTGAGGAGTGCCAGCAGTCACACACACAACGTGTCACAATAACTTAAAGATAACACGAACTGAAAATCACATGACAGGGGCAAACAACAAGTGCCAAGGGGAAACCTGACTGTGACCCATCTGCGTCTGCACACAAACTCAGCCCTCACAGCAAACACACCTATGGGTGACACCCTGATGACCAGTAATGTGCCATGCACCCACATCACAGAGAACACAGGGAGAAGACTTTGGGGGAACATAGCTCAAGTCAGCAAGCATCACAAACAGGTACAACACTAGGGATCACAGCATGCGCAGATAAATGGAAGTGAACACACAGACATGCACATACAACACACATCTTGGGCGCAGGCAATGTCACACGTGTACACACTGCCATGAGGGGACTCCACTCCTGTGTGAGGAAAGCTGTGCCATATGTTGCCTCAGTAGGGCCCCATCATGTCAGCTGAGCACTTGGTCACACAATCAACAATTAGCACCAAATGAGGGCTCCCGTCACATCAGCCTGGTCATGGATGTGCCAACGGAATCATCAGCACAGATCCAACACACTTGTATAGCAATGTTGCACTGACTACACGGATGAGTCCTTCCCCATTGATGCCCAAACCTGCATGTCCAGTGGAGATGGCAACACGGTCAGGGAAGTAGACAAATCCAACAATGGCAGGCACAACAGATGTGCAGGGGTGGAAGCCACAGATATGAAATTGCTAATGTAAGTAGGAAATCCCATTGCCAAATACTGAACACATGACACCCTCAGATGCTGCTATGGATGACATGGATACACCACATGATAGGACACATTCCCCCTGGACCACATGGGTTCCTGCACAGTAACACTTCATAATCATGAGACCAGATATCACCATCACTGCAGCAAGGGCATGGTTAGCAGCACCAACAACATGTACATCTGAAGCATGAGCACTAGAGAAAAGAAAGTTGCTTTATTCAGCATATGTGTTGAATGAAAACGACGTCCAGAAAAAAGAGCAAAGGCCAATGGCCAGTCCATTGTCAAAGTTCAAACAGGGTGACACTGGCAGATGTCACCCTACGCATGCCTGCACAAAACCAGGGACAATCCACTAGGAGGGGCAACCGGGGGGCAGGCCAGGCACCGCAGGGACAGGCTCAGGGCTCACCAGGGGGAGTCAGGGAAGGGGTGGTGGGTGCTGGAGAGCCACTGACAACTGCAGTGGAGGTGTCTGACATGGTGTGTGCCGGCACAACTGGGGGCATGACTCAGATGTCGTGGGTGCCGGCACAACTGCAGTGGACCCTGCAGATGGAGTGGACAGGTCCGCCACTGCAGTGCCCAAGTCAGACAGGGCGGTAGTGGACTCCACTGCAGTGCCTACCTCCAGGGGAGGAGAATGGGGAACAGGCAAGGTGGGTTGGACAGAGGGGGAGGACACCCTCACCACATCAGTGGCACAGACAAGCGCAGCGGGGGGTGTGGTGCTGGGAGAGCAAGTGGCAGGGGGAGAAGGCCTGATCCTCTTGGGGATGGTATATCTGTGGGTGGGGGAACCTGGGGCAGGGTGTGGTGGGGGCACCTGTGCAGTGGGGGCCTGAGGGATGGAGGACGGAGACCTTGTGCCTGAGCTGCAGGGCGGTGGCGGGGTCTTGCTCTTAGGACTCCGGGGGGACTTGCGGGTGGGGGCCTCAGTCCGTCTGCGCCTGGGGGAGGGTGTCCGGGGGCGAGGGGCACTCTGCTCCGTGTGGGTGGGCTTCCTCTTCCCCGGGATGCTGGAGCAGCTTCATCGGTGGGGAAGAGGCCGAGGTCACAGAGGAAGAGCTGCTGTGACTTTGGGGTTGCAGGTGAGGCAAGGGAGGGTGCTTTGGAGGGAGAGGGAACTGAGGACTGCGCAGTGCATGTGGATGCGTGTGTGTGTTCCAGGGCCCCATCCCCTGTGAGTCTGGCTTCAGTCCCCTGAATGTGCGCGCGTGTGCGTTTTGTCATTGGCGTGTGTCAGTGTGCTGGATGTGTGTGTGCTGGTGTGTGCCTGTGCCGGTGTGTGTGTGCTTGGGATGGGTAAGGTGCTGGGGAGTGTGGATGGAGCAGAGGCATGAGGGGTGAGGGACCGTTTGAGGAGGGACACTGCTGCCGTCAGGGAGGAGTCCATGGACCTATTGCCCCTCTGTAGGTCAGACATGCCCGATGAGATGCCCTCCATGAACGACACCAGCTGAGTCAACAGCGCGGTGTGCGCATGGAGGACACTCAGCATGGCTGTCTGGCCTACATGGAGCTGGCGAAGGAGGTACACAGACTCCTCACTCAGGGCAGCAGGGGACACAGGGGCAGGGGCTGCGGTGCCTGGCCCAAAGGAGACACGCTCCCGGACATGGGAGCCTCCACGGACCTGGGGAATGGGAGCCGATGGGAGGGCGGTGGTGGTGCTGGTGGTGGCGGGGACAGCAACACTAGCTGGGGTGTGGTGGCTGCTGACACCCGCCTCCACAAGGGAGTCATCCTCCGAGTTGCTCTGGTCCTCAGCTGAGGTGGATGCTGCTGAGGACTCCTCGGTGTGGCTCCCCTCGCCCTCCGTGCCACTGGGTCCCTCCGACCACTCCTCGGCTGCTGACCCAGTCTGGCTCTCTGGCTCCTCCTGGTCTGTGGAGCTGTCCCCTTCCGTGGCCGTGGATGTATCTGCAAACAATGGGGAAACAGACAGACATCAGTCACCTGCACAAAACGCACACACCACTGTGAGCACAGCACATCACAGAGCAAGCCCTGGCATCATTAGTTGTACATTGCTAAAAGTGCCCTAACTGAACAGGAGAAGCCAATTGTCAGTCTGATGCCAAGCATGGCACTCACATCCCACATGGACTTGCACCCATCCGTCTGGTGTCTGTTGGATTGCAACACCCCAGTGTGGACACATGCACCAAGTACACAGTAGTTGGACAGTGCAGAGGACACGGTGTGGCATGTGGACATGCACACATCACAGCTCTTGCCACTGAGTCAGTACAGGTTTCCGGATGAAAGGGATGCCCAGAGTCAAATAGGAAATGCATGTGATGCATACCAGCGACAGACACCATGATGCACCCATGTCCTGATAGCCAGCGCCACTATGGTGTGCATGTAGCACATGTCACTCCCCTGCAGGCTCACCAATCAGTAGACACATGCCATGGCGGAGGCATGACTGCAAAGTCATACATCACTGTCTCAGTGATGTATGACTTTGCAGCCAGACAACAACACTCTGCACTGTGTCACAATAGTAGGTCATGGGGAATGCAAGTCCTGGAGCTGCACAAGTGCACATGTACATCCCCCCCACAACACATCCTCTTAACCCTCATCTGTCCAGGTCATACCTATTGGACATATGGGAGACCTGTGACACTACCCTCTGAACCTGAGCCCCTCACACTCTGCTGTGAATGGGGAACAGCTGCCTGAACTTCACATTCACATGCCCCAGTCTGCATGGGCAGCTGATCAGACACCTATGTGACACACAAGTATCGTCTCCTATGGTCACATCTCCAGTGGCATGCTGAGCCCCTACCAAGAAACTCCACAGCAGTCCTGGCGACTAATCCACAGCACACTGACACAGAGGCAGACACCTGAGGGGTCAAATCACTGCGCACAATGTGTCAGCTGATACACGGGAGTGGGAGTACAGAGTGTATTGTATGGCCTGGAGTAGGCATGACTGTCCAGCCCCACATGAATGAGGGATGAGCCCTGGACTGTAGGCAGCTGGCTAAGTATGTGTGACACACGTCATATACATACTCCTGGGGCCCAAACATTGTTCCCACCCGCAGCATGGGTGTGTGCCAGATACCCCAGCCACATGTGATGGATCAGCTCAGCAATTGGACCACAGATCAAAGTAACACGCTGAATACATGTCAGAATACAGGCATTGTGTAAGCAATGGACCCACCCATGATGCCCACCACAGAGTCAGGGAAACAGATGCTGTCTCCCACCTTGAGTCAAGCAAACTGCAAGGACACAGTCCTAAGTGACAGAATTCCCTGCATGTAAGGGCCACACCTGGGTATCAGATGAGGAGTGGGCAGTGCACAATAGAGGGACATGGCTCCTGGACAACATGACTGCTGTACTGTGGCAGTTTAACCAGGCCTGAGGAGGGCACATAGCATGTTAGACAGAGTTCACAGTGCAGTCTTTGACTCACCCCCTCCTTGCTGCTCTCTGGCCTTCAGCTGCCCATCCAGGTCTGGAAAGACCACCGCCAGGATCCTGAGCATGTGGGGGTCAGGGTCCGTGTTCCGCCCCTCCTGCAAGGAGGCGACAGCTTCAGCTGGACCCGTGCAATCCTCCGGGTCCAGCCCCGAAGGTCCTGCCACCTCTTTTGGCAGTTGCGGATCCGGCGCTTGTAGACCCCCACGGACCGGACAGCCCGGACGATGTCCTTCCAGATCTCCTGCTTCCGATGGGCAGAAGCCTGTCAGGATGACAAAGTGATAAGGCCATTACTACACATGCAACATATCCGTGCATGACACAGTTGCATATACATGTCGCAATCACAGGGGCACATGGTGTACACAGGCAGTGCACGGCTGCCCATGGACAGTTTTCCAGAAGTCACTACATGGTATCATTGCATGGGGAGTAAAACCCTGTTCAGAAGCACTGTCACTGCACCATACCTGTCCAGTGCAAGTCACTACACACTATGGGGGGTGACAACTACTCAGTGAGCCTGCTAGCCAGTGGCGTGCAGACTCTCAGCCTTGCTAGTCAGACAAAATGCACATTCAGAAAGGCAGTGCACAGGACACTCACCTGCTCCCCTGGTGTCCCATACAGCTTGCTGTACTGTGGAAGTAGGCTGTCCAGCAGGGCCTGGTTCTCTTCAAGGCTGAAGGCTGGGGCTCTCTCCACAGTACGTGCCATTGCAGGGTCCAGAGGGGCAGAGACAGCAGCAGTGCAGTGGCAGATGTCGTCTTGGAGCATGTAGTGCAGGCAAGTGGGCTCTCAGGGGAACAGCCAGCAATATATATGTGCTGGAGAGGCAGATACTGTCCCTTGTGTCCAAAGTGATAGGTCCAAGTCGTTTGCATCTTCTGAATCTGGCCAATCCATGGAATAGCAGCACCAAAACACGCCCACAGCATCCTTCAAATCTTCAACTTCATGACATACATGATTTTGCAACATTGTTGTGGGTGACCAACTGATTTTCCAGCAACCGACTCGTTCGAAATTCGAAAACGCGTCCGTTGCCAGGCAAGCCCATTGTCAATGGGTGCACACCGATCGGTCCATTGCGGTACAACGCGCACAGGGGTACAACGCGTACCCGCACACATTGAAAGCAATGGGCCGGCCGGAGGCACCGATCGGTCCATTGCAGTTCAACGCGCACAGGGGTACAACGCGTACCCGCACACATTGAAAGCAATGGGCCGGCCGGAGGCACCGATCGGTCCATTGCAGTTCAACGCGCACAGGGGTACAACGCGTACCCGCACACATTGAAAGCAATGGGCCGGCCGGAGGCACCGATCGGTCCATTGCAGTTCAACGCGCACAGGGGTACAACGCGTACCCGCACACATTGAAAGCAATGGGCCGGCCGGAGGCACCGATCGGTCCATTGCAGTTCAACGCGCACAGGGGTACAACGCGTACCCGCACACATTGAAAGCAATGGGCCGGCCGGAGGCACCGATCGGTCCATTGCAGTTCAACGCGCACAGGGGTACAACGCGTACCCGCACACATTGAAAGCAATGGGCCGGCCGGAGGCACCGATCGGTCCATTGCAGTTCAACGCGCACAGGGGTACAACGCGTACCTGCACACATTGAAAGCAATGGGCCGGCCGGAGGCACCGATCGGTCCATTGCAGTTCAACGCGCACAGGGGTACAACGCGTACCCCCACACATTGAAAGCAATGGGCCGGCCGGAGGCACCGATCGGTCCATTGCAGTACAACACATCACTGTACATGTGACTGGCATATGTCAGCATGCCTGTCTCAGATGGACATATGCCAGCCACAGATAGCTCCCAGGGAGTGAGGGGCACACCTACATCACGACAGCCTGTCCAAACCTTATCATAAGGCATGTAAGGCTGCATTTCCTATTGTGTGTATGTTGGTGTACATGTTGTCCTGTGGGTGTCACCTGTGGGCAGCCACCCCCAGGCTGTGCACGTGTTCATGGGGACAGGATCCTGGGTGTTACGTGTACGTGACCACTGTGATGTGCAACTGTTCATATCTGTGCATGTGCCATGGTCACATTTCACAGTGGTGTTTGTGTATGTCATGTCACATACCCCGTGAGTCCCATGTGGGACGGTATGTTTGAGCCAGGGTGTCCCAGTGGCACAATAGTGATGGACCTCCACAGTCTTTGTGCATGTAGTGTTTACAATGTCTCTGATTTCATGTGCACAATGGGAGACAGTCTCCACATCCACGTTGTGTGTGCATGGACTCTGATGTTGTGCGTGTGTGTCACAGACGTCCATGTCTGTCCTGCCGTGGCAAGTGGGGCCACTACCTGTGGGGGTCATGTTTGTTTTGCTGTGGTGTACACATGATACTCCATGTGATGCCAGTGTCCATGTGGCATTACAGGGTCCCTGGGAATGTACCTGTCGTTGAGCTGTGGTGCCTGGGGCACATCTGTCCTCACATGTCACTGTGGGGGGTGAATGTGACACGGCAGCAGGAGATGGGAACTGTGACACAGCATCATGATATCCAATGGGCCAACCTGGGACAAATTGATGCCACCTGTAGGACCGTGTTGACAGATGTTGGCCATGTATGTACCATACATGTCCTTCCGGTACTGCACACTTCATGTAGTTGTGCCTCATAATGATGTATGTTGGGATCTTGAGTGTGTTCAATGCCTCATATGTGGGGTGACTGACAATCTTGCTTACTTCTCCTCTGCACTGCAGGGCTCCTGCTGTCCATCGGCCATTCCCAGACCTGGCAACGATGGTGGAACGGGACAGCATCCGACGGTACCGCTTACCAGGCAGCTGATTGAGGATTTGGCAGTGCAGTTGTCCCCACATTTGCAGCCTGGCCGGCCGTATCCTACAGCGCTGACCCCCAAGGTGAAGGTGATGGCAGCCCTACACTTCTTTGCCACCTGTACCTTCCAACATACTGTGGCGACTGCTGGTGGGATGTCACAGACCATGTTCAGCCGTGTGCTCCGCGATGTTTTGGCGGCAATGTTGCTCTTCCTGAACCGGTACATCTATTTCCCTAGACTGCGACGACTCACTGACGTGAAGAGTGACTTTTATGCCCTGGGGAGGATGCCGCATGTAATTGGCTCCATTGATGGGACACATGTGGCTTTGGTACCACCACAGGCCCAGGAGCAGGCCTACAGGAACCGCAAGCACTACCACTCGGTCAATGCACTGGTGGTGTGTCTTGCAGACATGACCATCACACACGTGTGTGCCCGTTTCCCTGGTTCAGCACACGATGCCTTTGTGATGAGGAGTAGTCGCATCCCCAGGATGATGGCACAGATGCAGAACCAGCGTGCCTGGCTTGTCGGTGTGTACTGACTTTGTGCCATTGTGTGTGATCTGATCTGTAGTATTCCGCCCACTTTTCCAAGTCAGCTAATGTGCACTTGTCTGGCCGTAGGTGACTCGGGATACCCCAACATGCCGTGGTTGCTGACACCCCTCAGGAACCCTGTGACACCTGCCCAGATGCGCTACAATGAGGCACATGGTCGGACCAGGAGAGTGATTGAGCGGACCTTTGGTCTCCTGAAGAGCCGCTTCCGCTGCCTGGACAAGACCGGAGGGTCCCTCCCATATGCCCCTGCGAAAGTGTGCAAGATTATCATCGTCTGCTGCATGCTCCACAACCTGGCAGTGCGGAAGGAGTTGCCTCTCATCCAGGATGACAATGACCAACATCCGCCACCTGTGGAGGATCCTGGCCTGGACCACGATGCCAGTGACGATGATGATGATGATGATGGTGATGTCCGCACACAGCTCATCACCAACTTCTTTAGCTGAATGTGAGTATCCTGAGGTGTCATGTCAATGATGTGAGTTGGCATGATGTGTGGGTGGTGCTCTGGTGCTGTTGGAGTGTGTCCATGGGCTACTTGACTGGATGTGTGTTGCGATGTGTGGTGACAGGTGGGCTGTACTCCCAAACAGTGTTGACATGCTAACTTGGTTCTGGGTGGGTATCTTGTAACATGTATTGTGCATGAGTTTTGCTGTTCTGTCCTGTACTCCATTGCTTTTGACTGTGTGTCATTTCTGTCCTTCACAGGGTACTTTCAGATTCGTTTGGTCAACTGTGTCCACCGACGACGTGATTGCACATCCAGGCTGGTAGCTGTTGTGTCCCTACAGGTGATGTGCGCCACACCCATGGACTTCCTTCCGTCTACAGTTGTTGACTGTGTGCCCGCTACCAGGTGGGGTTACCTTGCATCTGTAGTGTTTACGGCATGTTGCAACTGTGTAATAAACCTGTGCTTCACTTTGTGATGTGCGTTGTCTGTGGTCACACATTTGACTGCCATTTGCTTACTGCACCTGTGGGCTACTTGACTACAACTGGGAATGGGTGTGGTGTCTGTGCATTGCACCGTCTTCCCTGGCAACATCAGTGTAGGCAATGAGTCAGATGGCCTAGGTGTGTATGTGTCGTGTAGCCCTGGTGGTGTGTCTCCCTCATGTGTGTCACGTTGCCTGTACTCACATGCCTGTGTTGTCCTTGCTGTTGCAGTTCGCATACACTGTGTAATTTTGCAGTTCATCATCCCCATAACAGCACCCACGTTGGAATCACGACAGAGGCAAGTATGGTGTATTAGTGTGTTTATTGTGATACATTTGTGTTAATAGTGCATAGGATGGGTTGTGCTGTACATGAATCTTGCAATCCCAAGTTCCTAGGTGAATTGAAAGTCCGGGTAGACAGGATCCCCAGTATCGGGGCCACAGTTGTCTGACACATTGGTCCAACTTGTACTCCCCATGCAATGTGTGGGAGTAGTGTTGCCGTCAACAGGGTGAACAGTCTGTGCACAAAGGCGAACATCCAGAACAGGTTCAGGCTTCCTGGGAGTTGCGCTTGGCCATCGGCCTCTCACTTTTCCCTCCTTGGACGACCCCTCTTCTTGGGGGGGGCCCTCAAGTGCAGGCTGCTGCGGTGCAGGGGACTCTCCGCCAGAGTCCTCCTCCCTCCCTGTGGCAGTTGCAGTTTGTTCGGCACCAGATGTTGTTGGCACACAGGGAGGTGTGGACTGGTTGCTGTTCATCTGGCGGAGGCATTGTAAAATGTCCCTGTGCACCGCCGTCATCTCATGCAGTGCATCCCACTTGGACTCCACGCGGGACATGTGTGAGTCCACACGGGACATGTGTGACTCCACGTGGGACATGTGGGAGTCCAAGCGGGCATGATGGGCAGCCTGCTGCTGTTTAATGTCTCTGAGGAGCCCCACTACCTGGCTGAGCTCTCCGGTGCTGGACTGGTACGCATCAGCTATGCGTACCAGTTGTGGGTCGTCATGCACACCAGCAACGTCTGCAAGCAGCGACCTCTGTCTCCCACCCCTCCCACCACCCCTGCTGACATGTGCAGTGTGTGCAGTGGCACGCACAGATAACCCTGGTCCACCTTGGGGGTTGGTGGTGGTGGTGGTGTCCATGGCCCCAGGTTGGTCCAGGGTCACTGTGCTGGTGTTGCTCCTTATTCTGTCCATGTCGGCAGGGATGGTATTCGTGGTGACAGTCGTTGTAGGGGTGGGTGCAGGGGGTGCAGCTGGTGGTCCTGCTGGTGCTGCAGCTGGTGGTCCTGCTGGTGCTGCATGTTGACTTGCACCGGATGTGCCAGGTTGTTCTTCATCGTCCGAGGAGGACAGAGGCTGTACGACGCCAGTGAGCTCGGCATCCTCTTGAGCCTGGGACTGGGACTCCTCAGCGTCTGCTGCTGTGTCCCCATCATCACCTGTTTTTGGGAGACACAAACAATGTATGTCATGTTTCTGCAGGCATCAATGGTTGACACACATGACAGTTGTGACTGTGCCTCTGGGTGCGGGCCTGTACATTGCATTGTCCTAAGTCGTCACAGTCAGGGGTTGATATTGGTGTGGCACATTGTCCTGCATTATTTGGGCATTTCTATGTATTTTCTGGGGTGTGAACATGGTCTGCACTGCTTGTGTTTGGTTGACAGCCGGACCTCCTTCCCACCCACCCAGCCAGCCAGATATCCCACCATGGAACGTGCTTGCATTGCAGGGAGTGGAAGTTGTCTCTCAGGATGTCAGTCAGTGGTGTCCTGCTGTTTGTTGGTGCACAGTTGGCAGCAGGGCCTTGTGCTCCCCACAGCAGTAGCCAGTGTCAACCATCTTGTGAGTCCTTCTCCACTCCCTGTGATGTGAGCATGGTTCAGGGTGGTGTTGATGGGACAGTTGTGGGGGTGAGCTATGTCTGTGACTACGACTCCGATCATGCCATTGCCTCCACCCCACTTGCCAGCATTCCCATACTTACTTGCTTTTGTGTGGAGTTCAGTGGGTGTGGGTGTGAGGGCAATGGCAAGATGGCTGACAGTGGTGTCCTGCTGTTGGTTGGTGTGCAGTACCCAGCATGCCCTTGTGCTCCCCACGACACAGCAACAGTGTCAGACATCTTTGATGGGCCTTTCCACTCTCTGTGGGATGTGCATGCGTGAGTGTGAGCTTGCTGGGCCATGTGGTGGGGGATGTAGGGCTGTGACTACGACTCCCATCATGCTATTGCCTCCTCCCCCCTTCCCAGCATGCCCATGCTTCCTTCCTTTTGACTCTGCTTCCCTGTGGGTTGGGCTGGCTGTGCTGACAGGATGGCTGGGAGTGTTGTCCTGGCAGTTGTTTGGCTAAGAGTCCCAAAAGTGTCCCTGAGCTTCACACAACATAACCCAGGGTGGTGATGCTTTGTGGGATCTTGTGTTAGGATGGAGGGCATTGCATTCTACCAGGTGGGTACTGTGGAGTTTGTGTTGGGGGGGTGTGAGGGGAGGTGCTGGTGACTATAGTCAGTGCTGCAAGTCCCCCTTCCCACCCAGCCAGCCAGATATCCCACCATGGAACGTGCTTGCATTGCAGGGAGTGGAAGTTGTCTCTCAGGATGTCAGTCAGTGGTGTCCTGCTGTTTGTTGGTGCACAGTTGGCAGCAGGGCCTTGTGCTCCCCACAGCAGTAGCCAGTGTCAGCCATCTTGTGAGTCCTTCTCCACTCCCTGTGATGTGAGCATGGTTCAGGGTGGTGTTGATGGGCCAGTTGTGAGGCTGAGCAATGTCTGTGACTACGACTCCCATCATGCTATTGCCTCCACCCCCTTCCCAGCATGCCCATGCTTCCTTCCTTTTGACTCTGCTTCCCTGTGGGGTGGGCTGGCTGTGCTGACAGGATGGCTGGGAGTGTTGTCCTGGCAGTTGTTTGGCTAAGAGTCCCAAGAGTGTCCCTGTGCTTCACACAACATAACCCAGGGTGGTGGTGCTTTGTGGGATCTTGTGTTAGGATGGAGGGCATTGCATTCTACCAGGTGGGTACTGTGGAGTTTGTGTTGGGGGGGTGTGAGGGGAGGTGCTGGTGACTATAGTCAGTGCTGCAAGTCCCCCTTCCCACCCAGCCAGCCAGATATCCCACCATGGAACGTGCTTGCATTGCAGGGAGTGGAAGTTGTCTCTCAGGATGTCAGTCAGTGGTGTCCTGCTGTTTGTTGGTGCACAGTTGGCAGCAGGGCCTTGTGCTCCCCACAGCAGTAGCCAGTGTCAGCCATCTTGTGAGTCCTTCTCCACTCCCTGTGATGTGAGCATGGTTCAGGGTGGTGTTGATGGGCCAGTTGTGAGGCTGAGCAATGTCTGTGACTACGACTCCCATCATGCTATTGCCTCCACCCCCTTCCCAGCATGCCCATGCTTCCTTCCTTTTGACTCTGCTTCCCTGTGGGGTGGGCTGGCTGTGCTGACAGGATGGCTGGTAGTGTTGTCCTGGCAGTTGTTTGGCTAAGAGTCCCAAGAGTGTCCCTGTGCTTCACACAACATAACCCAGGGTGGTGGTGCTTTGTGGGATCTTGTGTTAGGATGGTGGGCATTGCATTCTACCAGGTGGGTACTGTGGAGTTTGTGTTGGGGGGGTGTGAGGGGAGGTGCTGATGACTATAGTCAGTGCTGCAAGTCCCCCTTCCCACCCAGCCAGCCAGATATCCCACCATGGAACGTGCTTGCATTGCAGGGAGTGGAAGTTGTCTCTCAGGATGTCAGTCAGTGGTGTCCTGCTGTTTGTTGGTGCACAGTTGGCAGCAGGGCCTTGTGCTCCCCACAGCAGTAGCCAGTGTCAGCCATCTTGTGAGTCCTTCTCCACTCCCTGTGATGTGCGCATGGTTCATGGTGGTGTTGATGGGACAGTTTTGGGGCGGGCAATATGTGTGACTGCGACTCCCATGATGCTATTGGCTACACTGACTTGGCCAGCATACACAGAATTCCTTCCTTTGAGTGGTCTTCACTGTGTGTTGGTGTTGTTGTGGTGGCTACATGTGTGGATGTGTTTGTTAGTTCTATTTGTGCCACTGCCTAGCTGTAGTTGTGGTTGTGTTTGTACATGTGTTGGCACAGTTGGATGTGACTTTTTTGATGGCATGTGTTGTGTTTATCTGACTGACATACACATTTTGGGATGATTCTGTTCTAGTTGCTGTGTAATTGCTATGAGTGCATGGTTTGACTCTCCCTTGACAGTGATGTGTGTGTTTTGTGGCAGTTTATTGTGTACATTTGTTGTGTACTCACCAGGCTCTGGGATGTCCTCTAGTCCATATACGCTCACTGGCGGAAGGATGGCCCGCACCTTCTCCTCCCAGGGCCTGAGGTATATTGGCTTGGCAGGAGGGCCACTGCCGGTGTGTTGGCTGTTGATGTAGTCTTTCTTCAGCATGTCCCGTACCCTCCTGCGCACGTCATACCACCTGTTCTGGATGTCCGTCTTTGTGCGCCGACATGGTGATTGGGCGTTCACCCTGTTGATGATCCTCTCCCACATCTTGGTTTTCTGCGACATGGGGGTCTGTTGGACCAGAGTGCCAAACAGCTGTGGCTCCACCCTGAGGATCTCGTCTACCATGACTTCCAATTCACTATCTAGGAACTTGGGATTCTTCTTGGGGGCATGGTGATGGGTGGTGATGGTGGGTGATGTGTGTGTTGGTGTGCAGGTGAGGGTGTGTGAGTGTGTGTTTTGCTGGGTGTATGTGAGGTAGGTATTTGTTGGTGTGCCGATGGTGTGTGGCTTGTGTGAGGGATGAGCTGTGGGTGTGTGGTTGCTTTCTCTTGGGTGCTGGGAGTGGAATGGCATTTGCAAAGGCTCATGGTAGTGATTTGTGTCCTTTATATAGGTGGAGTTGTGGGTGTGTCCTTGTTCTCTGTCCCCACCCCCCCCCAGTATTTATTGGCTTGGTAATTGCATGTTTGGCCTTTTTTGGGTAATTTTTCCTTTGTGCTGTTTGTGTATGTTGGAAACGTTCTTGTGACCGAGTCGGACCCTGCATTGGTCTCGTACGGTGTTTTCCGTTTCGTTCACGCTGTGTTTGTGCAGTTTTCTATGCTGCGTACGCGTCGGTCGCGGTGTATTGTGTTGCTTCGGCTCGGTTTTGTATGCGTGTCGGTCGTACGGCTTGTCCTCCGTCCGACTCGCTCGTGGTTTTCGCGCCTTGCATCGTACTTAGCGGTTTGGAGTTAGCGTGTACGTTTCGGTCGGATTTGTTCCGGGTGCGTGTCGGTCGGTTGGATTCGCGTGTTTTTCCGGCCGGATTGCTGTTTTCCGTGCGGCTCGGTCGGTCGACTTGGTTTCGTTACGTGTCGGTCGGATTTTTCGCGCCTTGCATCATACTTGGCGTGTCGGGCGCCACGGGTACGTGTCGGTCGGTATTTTTTCGGATCCGAGTCGGTCGGTGCTTTTTCCGGCCCGAATCGGAATCGACCCCTTAGCCTCCAGTTTTACATTTTGCTTCTTTATTTATATACACTTTATTAATCTGTTAATATTATTTAATTTCTTAAGCATTCACGGACTGCCCGAGTAGTCTTCGGACCACAGGTTAAGAATCACAAAAATGAATGTACGTGTGACTTTGGGTGACTGGTTTCGTACATTCTACAATGCACAGCCAGCTACTTTGATTTCATACTTGGCCACATTAATTTCTTCTTTTGTTATTCTGTATTGCTTACTTACGAATTAGATTATAAAACCATTAATATAGCCTTTCTATGAGTTCCATATAAAAATGTGAGTTGAATCTGCACCCACTTCTATACATTCGCACCGTTCCTATAAATTCAACAAATGGCTGCTCTATCCCTGTCAGGTATTCTATGCATTAGATCAGTGTTTGGCCCTCTTCTGAGCCAAAGGTTTTTGATTAAATTATCCTTTATTACATTTAATGCAAGGTACATCACCAGGATGGAATATGAGCAAGTTCTAGAAGTAGTGTTCAAGGTAAAGTGGCACCACTGTATGGTCTTGAAACAATGATCATCAATAGAGCTTGATAAGGCACATATACTTTAGCAATAGAGAAATTAGAAAAAAATCAAAACAGGTTAAAAGAATACCCCAAATATCTGAACCAACAAGTAGTCCTTGTATTGGAGCCATTTCGCGAACATATCGTGTCTCAGTTGGACTTTGCAACCCTCTCAATTTGTAACATCAATCGCAACAGTAAATTCAGTAGCTTCTTAAGCATTTCCATGATTCTTGACAGGCAAACAATCTGTTGCTGGGTCAAATATATAGCTTTTGCAGTGGTGCAATAGGCTTCAGGTTCTAATCAGTTAGAGGGATAATCGTAGCAGTGCAGCAGTTAGTAGACTGAGAAAGGCGCAAACATGCATTCAACTATTTAAACTGTGGCATAACTAAAACAGGGGGTCATCCGAAAGAGTAGTGGCTTTTCAGTGTGTTTGATTTTGGTGGTCCGTGTTGGGAGCAGAGAATCATGTCCAGACTAGTGTGTCATATACGGACTAGTATTAGGAGTACTCCCTGGAGTGTAGGTGCCTTTCCCTCCATGTGTCCACAAAGTTAGCAGTTGAGTTTGAACCTCTGCAATTGCCCTGCCCCATGGGACACAGTTCCACTCAAGGGGAGGGTTCTATACCTGTCCAATACCTTGTCAACCACACACTGAAAGTCACCTCACGGTACTAGCGGCATACGCGTGATTGACATTAGGAGAGGTGTAAAACTGTCTAGAAACAGGGTGGCCTATATCCCGCACCAACGTAGAAATGTAAATTCAGGAATTTGAAATCTGGCATGATGCCCTTTAGAGTGCAGTGTGCCCTACCCTGCCTAGACTGTTTCAGAAATGTAAGCACTAGGGGTCCGATTCACAGAACTAATCTGAGATGAAATCCTAAACTTACTACTTTTGGTATTCACAGAAGGCATTTAGTAGTAGTAAAGTTAGGACTCCTAACTTTACTACTACTAAACTGAGACAAAATCCTAACTTTACGACTTTTGGTATTCACAAAAGGCATTTAGTAGTAGTAAAGTTAGGAGTCCTAACTTTACTACTACTAAATGCCTTCTGTGAATACCAAAAGTAGTAAGTTTAGGATTATATCTTAGATTAGTTCTGTGAATCGGCCCCTAGGTTCCCAAGTAACTAACAAAATTCCCCGATTTCCCCAGGGCCAGGCAAGAACCTGCTAAAGCCCAGCATAACAATAATAACTGCATTTAGAGGACTACATTCTCAGCCCTGAAAGGTGCCAAGTGCATAGTTTTCTGAGGGAGAGAGCGACATGAAACCAGTAGTCCTGCACAGCTCCCCATTGCAAACCAGCCATGGCGATTCTGAGAAATAGTCGATTAGAAAATTCACTCTGCAGATGTAACAGAGAGAGAACTGAAACACATCTATGAGACTACATTTCTAACAGATCCCCAGGCTATACTCAGTAAGATCCAGAAATAATCGATACTTAAGTGATGCTGATATTTCTAAGAACAGAAAGTGTAACCTGTGCCTTCTGGGTACATCAAACACCAGTTGACCACTAGGTACAGGAGCCAATCTTTGACTTGAAGGATGTAATTATACATCCTGGTAAGTACCCAGCAATAATACATTAGATGGTTTATGCGGACAGTTCCATCAGCATTTTAAGGTTTAAGAAAGCAAATGGTATTGTTCTCATGTGGACCATGTAGATTGCCATTGTGATGGTTTTGTTTTTGGCTTTTTGGATCATTGAATCAAAGTCTTTTTTGACATCCGACAGACTAATTTTGAGTTGAGAATCCCTTTCTACATCCCACATGTGCTAACGTGTGTAGGTGCTCTTGATAGACTTATCCTGTGTAATATTTTTGGTCCCATGAATATGAGTTCTCAAGGAAACTGTTCTCCGGCTTGTTCTTCCATAGAATTTTTAAAATCATTTTCTTTAGTTCTTACTGTTAACACCATTTCCCTTACAGAAATTTAGGCAGGGGTTGCTAAAAGCCCTAATATCTAGATATCTACATAAAAAGACAGGTGTTTAGCGACTTCAGGAAGGGTATATTTTCCAGTACAAACCAGAAGACATGATCCAAGAAAGAAGGCTTTTTTCAATGTTTTGATATTTCTTGGTTTTGGGAGTTGATTTGTTTCAGGTGTCAGAATCCTCCTTAAATGCTTAATTTGTCTTCCAGATACGAGAGTAGGCATTGATGGAATGCCTTATATGTTATACAATAGACTTTGGAGTTGATTCTGACCTCCAGGGAAGAAGTCTTTTTAAATCGTAGTAATGTGGGCTGGCAGCTCAACAAAGTCTTGCTTGGCTTTCATTGGGCAAGAGATGAGCTAAGTTATCCAACAAGGTTGGGATCACCACTGAAAATAGAGTGTAGGTCCACTACTTAAACAACTGATCTGAATTGCAGTGAGGGGAGCCTTGTTTGCAGATCCTTAACTAAGTGCTGATCGTTGGTGAAAGTGAAGCAGTGTTAGAGAGTATTTAGTGTTAAGAAGGAATTCGTTTATCCCAGGATTCAGTTCGGATAAGTCTTCTCAGAAAAGGTCTTTTGTAGCTCAAATGTTAGCTGGATCTGACACTTGTAGGATGAGCTGTGTACCATCTGTCATCTGGTTGATAGATAAGCCATCTCAGGCTAGAACTACTCCTAGAGGTTCCATGTAGAGACTGATTAGAGGAGGATGCATGGGGCCATGACATGCTCCACATGGCACGGGAAGAAGGGGGGCCTGAAAGATTCCAGCTTCACAAATTGTGATCTCATGGAGAGGAAAGAGGATCACCATTACTCCATATATGTGTGTTGCTCATATACTAGTTAGTGACATCATAAACCGTTATATTTGAACTACTACACAACTCAAAGCTTCCCTTCATTATTTCAATGGCATTTCTCAGCTCACTCTTTTTACCAGTGATCAAGGCCTACAGCTTGCTAATATTTAGTATAAGTTCACTGGAGCATCATCCTACCACAGATCGGGTTCTTGACTTCTAGGCTTCAGCATCTCTTCAAAGCGCATGTCATTGCCACTGGTAAGGATCCGCCCAGTTTTTCCTGCTATTTCATCCGACCAGCAATGAGAAAATATTGCTCCCTCTTTCCCCTCACTCATCGGCTTCTAACTCACTCCCAAATCACCCCTTCCCATTTGCTAAAGACCGTGTTTATAAAAACTATATTATGAAAATAAATACTCAAATCTTAAAACGAAGGTAAAGTGCACAAATGACTAAAATACATCTGTGCCTATGGAACCACTCAGCAAGGAAATGGAACTTTGAAAAACACATGTAGGTGGTATTGGAGGATGCTTCTGGAAGGGAACTGTGTGCTCCTCCTGAAAGCTAATGTGCAACAGGGGGTGATTCACAAAAGCATTTAGGGCCTTATTTATGAAGGCCTTGTGACACTTTTGCACCGCCGTTGTCACTTTTCGTAACGCAACGTCGGCGTAAACAATGCGTCATGTTGTGCCATATTTACAAGGTGGCGCATCCTTGTAAATCTCTGTGCCACATTATACCTGCGTCAGGCATAATGTATGGGGTGGGTGTTCCCACATAAAAATGGTTGTTGAAGTGTCGCAGTGAAAGCAATGAGATTTCACTGCAACACTTCTAGGACTCCACTGCGTCAAAACCTTAAGCCTGCCTAATGGCAGGCGTAAGGGTGATGCAGTGCAATGGGAATAGGCCTACCCCATGCATTGCTGGAGTTGCGTCATGCTTGTGACAACTCCAGCACTGCGTGACTTTTGTGCTGACAGATACGTCAGGATTCCTGACGTATCTGTCATTCCTTGTGACTTGGAGCGCTATACATTAAATGCAGCGCATCCATCGTGTCGCAAGGAGGGTGCAGTGAAAACTGTTGCATTGCTGTTTTATCGCAGCGATGCAACAGTTTTCATAAATGAGGCCCTTCGAGTTTGGGTAGTTGTACTCCGGTGGGACTGCGTTACATACTCATGAATGCAATTCACAAAGGCATAGGTGTACTTCTATGCCTACACCAATGCAACCTCACATTCGCATAGTTATCTGCCGAGATTGTCTAGAGCAGGCTCACAGCTACTCCAGTCAAGCCTTGAAGTAAGCCACTCACCACAATAGCCACTCACAAGTACTGCAAGGGTATCACATAGAAATCAATGCAGGCAAGGAATAACATTAGTAGCATAAAGCAGAACAAGAATAAAATAAAGTAACAACCAAGTCAAACAACTTTACGCATTACAGACACCCATACATAGTATTAATATGTTAAAAGATTATAAAATAAAAATACCAAAAAAAGTCAAATAACTTTACACATTGTAGGCACCCATACAGAGCATATTGTAAAAATGAAATAAAAGATTAAAATGCTTAGAAAAATGCACATATGAACATTTCAAATCAATCATAAAAATATGCATGAAACATCTGATATTAATTAAAACGCTACACACACTTAAAGGCACATTGCATGTCCCAAAAACAGACACACTCACACAAATGTCTCACAACACAACCAACACACGACAATAACATATCCTCACCCAATACTATATGAAAAAAAAACAACAGTCAAACACTGCATAAATAACACAATAAACATCTTTTATCTGCATGCAAATCAACCCCCATTATTTGTGTTTGGAGAAATATACCTTATTCGTGTAAATATACACCTATATGCCTTAGTGTTCCAGTTTTACTAAAAAAAACTTTTCCAATGTGGGGCATGAGACCGGTTAGTGATGTATGGCAACCCTTGGGAGGCTTCCAACGTGTTGTCACCTCGCCTTTCCTCGTTTCCTAAGTTTCTACATCTATGCTGCTTAAATCCATGCAGCAGTGGAAGAGTTCTAGGCCCACTGCAGAAAACAGAAAGTTATCTAGACGAAGTGCAGACTCAGTCATTCTTGAGCCTTCTTTCAAAGCAAACACAATTCAACTCCACACTGCAGCTGAGAAGAAAGCCAATGCCCCTAAAATAACTGAGATGAAAAGATCCCAAACTCTGTTCCAGAAGTGATGGTGATCGGGGATGGAGCCTTTGAGCATGAGCATTAGCTTCAGCTCAATGAAGCAGAGAGCCAGCTTGTGAAGAATGCCCACCTGGTCACGTGGGAGGATGTCACTAGAGTTTTCACTGGCATGGTGGTTTAGCGCTGGCATTGGGCTGGGAGTGCCGGGAGCCCTGGGATGACCTCCAGTACTGCAGAGGAGGGTTTTAAAGACCAACTACCCAGATCTCCATCGCAAGCTTGAAGTGCATCAGAGGCTGAACAGCAGTATGTACTGGGCACACATTTTCAACTTCCTTACCTGTAGGTTGCAAGACTTGTTGTTTTATGTGTTATTAAGTTAAGTTTGTCATGTCTGTGTTGTCCTTACGCCAGGGCGCATGAAATGTCATAACCACCAAGGAGTTCTCAAATGGCATATGATGCATACTTAAATGTGTCCAGTTCTTCTTGGTACATGTTGCTCCATAAATGTTGGCACAGTAGAGACCGGGATTGGCAGACAATCTTTTCAAAAGGAACAGTCTCACCAAGTCATCATAAACAACTGTACTAATGATCGTCCTTTGACAGTTTATTCTGTAAAACTCTCATGAGAAGTATGCCCATGCCTTCAGACGTCACGGGTGAAGGAAGTGACCCGATTAGGGCCACCCGGGTCACTCGAGACCACCTCTCAGCCTTCCATACAAATGAAGAGTCGGTCAGACAGTAGAGAATACAAACCAAGTATATGTTTATTCAAATACGCTCGAGCAGAGCCCCATCTGCCCAGTCACTTAGGGGTGCTGCAGAGAGGACTGACATCACCAAACATGGTGATACATTATGTACGATTCAGAACCAAAGAAGGCACACCCAGACTGGAAATTTCCAGATGGATGCAGCTACACAAAGGAGGTACAGAAGGATAAGTTTTGATCCTGAGACTGGGCACACACTATCTCCAAACCAAGGTCGTTCTGCCTGTGCCCATCACTGGACTAGTGGGAGCAGGCCTCTATCTAGTGGGAAAGGTATGCAATAATAAGAACAGTGTATTCATTAGTACAGCAAGGCCCAACCTTGGAGAAACGAAAACTACCACTGCTGCTTTCAGCAGAGAGAGAGAAATTAGTTTCGATCATAGCTCAAAATGGCGGGCAAACATAAAATGGTGCCGCGAATGCTAACTTAAGACGTACAATAAATAAGCAGCACAGCTAAGACATTTTTATTCTAACAGACCCTCCTTTTAGCATTTGCTAACTAATTTTATGTTACTATCAAGAAAAGTACAACATTTTGTGGAAGCAAGAAACACTGAGAAATTGTTCATATAGTCAGTACTCAAAGATACCTTCGTCAATCTGCATCATATTGTCAATATCTTGGTGAGCATAATCGCAGTGTTAGTATCATGGACTGATATTTTCTGTTTGGGGGTAAGAACGCTGACACAATAAGTGCAACAAGCTGGAAGACAGTGTATACAGAGGCAACATGTAAAGCTAATACTATCAACCACAATCAAGAAAATGAGGATCTCCCAACCCCATGTTGTTAGCATATTCCAGAACCACGCCGATAGGGTCCAAGTACCTGTCGCTTGGTGTATGTCAGACGAAAGCCTATGCAATATTTGGATAGCTGCATACACGCTGGGGGCGTGGTCAGGTATGTAAACACAACAGCTGTTGCCAATGACGAGACAGGCCCCTCCCTGATCAGCAAGGATGACGTCTAACACCATCATGTTCTGTAAGGTGACAAATCTTGTAGCCTGGAGCTCAGCAGTGATGTTTGTCACTATCACAGCAGTTGTATTGATAACCCCTTCAACAACTCTTGTTAGCTGACGAATTATAAGGCTATGGGACCCCGATAGGGTAATAGACCCTTCAAAGATTCATCAAACTGCTGGGCAGTGGTATCTGTCCAATCTATATCCTCTGTGTTAACAACCCTTCTGACTCGGGATAAATGTTTACTCCTACGCTGCAGACGATGATCCTTATGATAATTGGACGGGGCAACATACACAGGGAGAAGGAGGAAAGAGAGGCAACATCTGCCTGACCATCCCCTCGGAAGCCAGACATGAGCTTGGGATCCACAGACAAAATAAACATTAGGGGATAGGATCAAAGGCGGACTATTAATCGTGCTCAGTCTGTAGGTAAAATTGCAGTTACTCACCCCCACCTTTACCTCCCCAGTCCCCTGAACACAGAAACTAGCTGTTGTGTTGCTGACCACGGACACCAGCATCGGTTGGTCCTTAGTAATATTGTGAGCTTGGAAAGATTGGCAATACACAGAGGTGTTGAACCTTTGGAAATCAGCCATTTACATTTGAAGCCATGTTTTGTTCTTCACTTTTTCATACGTGCTCATACAGGAATTTGGGGACAATGTACCGAAGGTCTCTTGTCCTGCCAGCCCTACAGGAATAAACCCATGATGAAAACGTATATATTCTACCACAGTGCGAGAATCAGCAGGCGTCATAACCAGAGTAGAGAGTTGGAAATGATAGTGCACCATTACGAACAATTCAAACCAACCTTCACAGCTACCAGTATATGAAAATGGCAGGGACAACAGATTGTCGCTCTTATGGGTGACTGAAGGGAGCAACCCACAAACCCAGCAATTAGTTGTATTGGACACATTATGAACTTGATGCAACATTTGTATAAATACATTGTCTGTGTAAGACGACCTATGTGCTGCTTTGTATGTAGCCAGAGTGACAAAAACATGATCAGGGGGAGTGGGCGTTGTACCAACCAAGGAATGTACAGGATATTTCTCCTCTAGAAACCAGGATATTCCAAGCATTATCATTAGCGCAATCACAACAATATGAAAACTATTTTACTCTTTGTTGACCAAGCCCGCTCTAAACGTGGTGATGCAAACGGCTATTCCTCCTCCTCTATAGGTCGACCAAACGGATACATTATGAAGCAAGAAAAGGAATGCAATAAGACTGAGACTGATAGCAAAGGCAATTGTTCTCAGTGTCCATCTGACTGAGCCTCACTGGTACAGACTCCTATTGTTCATCAACGTTGGCGCTCGAGCACCGGCGGTGGAGCTTGCTCTGTCCTAAGCTCACGATGAATCCCACGTCGCACAGGATAGTATACCCCCCTCCTAGGGAGCACATCCGATTTATCCTGTCCAATGTCAGAACAGTGCACCAATCTCACAACACCCTGAACTAACACCGTTGGTACTATAGCAAAGTACACCCTAACTTGCACTGGCCATCCCTAACTAATCTGACTTCTCCTTTGGCGCACTATTCCTCAGCCGAGGGCGCAAATTGTACCTGGTGACTCCAGGCACAGAGGGGTCAACAAATAACGGTTCCTTAATGGCTCAAATTTCCAGAGGGACCGCTGCATTTAACACGTCATCATTCTCTGCATCCGTTTGTGTCCACGTTAATTTTCCATCGCTGAAGGGGATGAATTGCGGCACTGTTTCACACTCAGTATCCCCAACTCCATCAGCGACCCATTGGTCATAAGGTAAAGGTAGGAGCACTCGTTTGCAGTGAGTGCCATGGATCCAGTTCTTTCGGTCGGAGACCTTCACGGCTGTTCGGGTGGCCAGAAGGACCTGTTCAGGTCCCTTCCAGCGGGGCTCCAAGCTCTTCTTCCGCTGAAAATCGCGCACCAAAACCCAATCACCAGGCTAGATGTTGTGTCCGGGCCCCTCGGGTATATCTGGGAGAGTGTCCCAGATCTGTTGGTGAATAGAAAGCAAATTTTCAGTTAACTGGCACAGATAATCTGTCAATAATGGGTATTCAATATCAGAAAACGTACGAGGGCGCGGGATGCCCCAGACATTTGCCGGGCGTCCAAACACGACCTCGTAAGGTGACAATCCTGTTCTAGTGTGTGCTGCTGTTCTTGTCGACAAAAGAGATAACGGTAAAGCATCTGGACACTGTAACCCTGTTGTCTCCTGAATCTTTGCCAATTTCAGTTTGAGAGTACCATTGTATTTCTCAACCAAACCTGCTGACTGGGGATGATTTGCAGCATGAAACTTCTGCTTTATGTGCAAACCGTCGCAAATTAACTGGATAACCTTGGCGTTGAAATAACTTCCGTTATCAATCCAGATCAAGCGGGGCAAGCTTGAAACAAGGAAAGAACTCCTTCAGGAGTACCTTTGTAGTCGTCATGGCTGTGTTGTCTTTGGTGGGGTAGGCTTCAACCCATTTACTGAAAGCGGAAACAACCACCAACACGTACTCAAATTATTGACCCTGTCCAATTCAATATAGTCTAACTGAAGGACCTCAAAAGGGAAAGTGGGTAGTGCAAAATTACCGGGTGGCGAAGGGGTATCCTTCCCAGGATTGTGCATCATGCACACCATACAGTACTTCACTAGATGTACAGCTGTCTTCGAAATGTTATCATTTTGCCATACGGGGTCCAACAACTTGCAAATACCCTTAGCACCGATATGAGCTGGGCCATGGGCCATTGTGACTACCGGAAGAACATATGCATCTGGCAACCTCCATCTTTGCTTCCCTGACTTGTCAATCCAACAGCCCTCATCATTCAACTGTGCTGTACTTTCTTGCCACACTGCTAATTCCTCCACTCAAGTGTATCCTTGAACATTGTGACCTCGGGCACCCACCTAGCGGGACCTGCTATGAACATTCTTTTCATCTTAGTTCGTGCTGTTTCCTTAGCTGTCTGATCTGCAAAAGCGTTCCCTTGACCCACATCGTCAGTAACTTTCCTATGGGTGCTGCACTTTACTATTGCCAATTTCTTATAGATAAGGTGACCATGCTGGATTTTTGTTCCATGGGAAGTAAGGAACCCTCTCTCTGCCCAGATCCGCCCAAAGTTATGGGCGACTCCAAAAGCGTACTGACTGTCAGTATAAATATTGACAACTAGTCTCTCACTCAATTCACAGGCTTGTATCAGGGCAATGAGCTCTGCAGCTTGGGCTGACTGGTAGGGAACTCGTGATGTCTCAACTACGGTACGCAGCGTAGTAATAGCGTACGCAGCAGTTGTAGTGCCATCTGGCAATTTAAAACAAGAGCCATCGACATATAGTTCCCCTTGACGGTCACATAACGGAACATCAGTCAGGTCTACCCGTCATTTCGTCTCTTCTTCCGTCCGGAAGATACAATCATGTATGTCAATCTCATCATTATCGGGAGGGGTAGTAACGTGGCTGGGTTCGGAGTGGCACATCGTCTGATCATAATGTGTTTAGCGAAGAGCGTTAGCTCATAACCTGTCAAACGTGCACTGGTGAGGTGCTGCGTCTTTGTCTTATTCAAAAGTATATCTACAGCATGGGGTACCATGACTGTGAGGTCAGTATCAAGTACGAGTCCAGCCGATTGCCTTATCGAGACAGCCACAGCTGCGACCGCTCTTAGACAGCTCGGGAGGGCTCATGCGACTGGATCAAGCACAGCAGAGAAATAAGCACACAGCCGTTTGCTTATCTCCAAATTTTTGTGTTAGAACAGAAAGCGCACAACCAGCCATCTCATGGACATATAATACAAATGGCTTGCTGTAGTTAGGCGCGCCAAGCACTGGAGCCGAACAAAGTGCACTTTTTAATTGCTCAAAAGACTGCTGACATTTAGGCGTCCAAGGCAGGGATTCATGCACATCTTTAGTAGTCAGAGCAAGCAGGGGTTTGGTTAGTAGGGAATAATTTGGAATCCACTGGCGACAGTAGGAAGTAATGCCAATAAAAGCAGGCACATCTTTTTGAGTTTGTGGAATGGGTATTTTAACAATGGTACTGATGCGCTCAGGGGTCAACCTCCTACCCTCTTTCGACAGTAGGTGACCTAAGTAGGTGACCTCCTGTCGACAATACTGAAATTTGGAAAGGGATACTTTATGGCCATGTTGAGCTAAATGTAACAACAATTTAACCGTACTGTCCCTGCAACCTTGTTCCGTATCTGAGGCGATGAGCAAGTCATCGACATACTGAAGCAATACATTACCTGTGGGGAGCAACAAGGAATCCAGCTGGCCTTTCAATGCCTGAATATAGATACTCGGGCTCTCTGTATAGCCTTGAGGAGCGCGACAGAATCTAAAACTTCTGCCAGATAGGGTGAACCCAAACAGATACCTGCTGTCAGGATGAATAGGAATACTGAAGAATGCATTTTTAGAGTCAATGACAGAAAAGTATGTAGCAGAAGAAGGAATCATGGTCAAAAGAGTCGTAATGTCAGGGACCACCGGAAACTGGGGAGTCACTATTTTATTAACTTCCCGAAAGTCAATCACGGAGCGATAAACATCTGCATGATCATCAGAGGAACCCGAAGGTGTCCTGTTGAGGATGGGAAGAATGGGACTATTACAAACAATAGCAGTCATCTCCTCAACCACTCCTTTCTCAATCAAGTCCTGCACAATTTGCAACGAGCGATGATCCTTGGGGTACTCCGCAGTTGATATCGGTGGGTTCGGAGAGGAAGGGAGGGAGTCTGATCCTCTGGGTTCGGCCGGAGAGAAAGGATTGGATCCAGTCGAAGGAGGCTCCTTGTATCCCCGCGTCGTGAAGTCTGGCTGCGAGCGGGCGATGTGAAACAGTGTCGAAGGCTGCGGAGAGGTCTAGTAGTATGAGGGCCGCAGTGTGTCCCTGGTCGAGTAGCATGCGGATGTCGTCGGTGGCGGCGAGGAGGGCGGTCTCGGTGTTGTGGTTGCTGCGGAATCCAGACTGGGAGGCGTCCAGGATGGAGTTCTCTTCGATGAAGGCGGTCAGTTGGGCGTTTACGAGTCTCTCAGTGACTTTGGCCGCGAAGGGGAGGAGAGAGATGGGCCGGTAGTTTTTCAGGTCTGTTGGGTCAGCCGTTGGCTTCTTGAGGAGGGGTTTAACCTCCGCCCACTTCCAGTCATCTGGGAAGATGCCGGACATGAAGGAGGCGTTGATGGTCCGTCCTAGTTCGGGTGCGATGGCGGCGGCCCTGTGGAATATGTGCAGTGGGCAGGGCTCTTCGGACCAAATGTTCAGATCCAAGGGTTTTGCCGTTCAGGACCCCAGTCGGGGTGACCGCTGGACGAGGCACCGACCGGTCAGACAACCGGGGCAGCTGCGAGTTCAGGAACTCTCTTGTGCAGGGATCCCTGGTCCGCCTGTCCGACCCGACGATGGCCCCGACCTCCCCACCCGTCTGCGGGCAGGGATGGGTCACCCGATGGGGTCCCTGTTCGGGCGACAACTGAAGGAAGTGACCCGATTAGGGCCACCCGGGTCACTCGCGACCACCTCTCAGCCTTCCATACAACTGAAGAGTCAGTCAGACAGTAGAGAATACAAACCAAGTATATGTTTATTCAGATACACTCGAGGGGAGCCCCATCTGCCCAGTCACTTAGGGGTGCTGCAGAGAGGACTGACATCAGCAAACATGGTGATACATTATATACAATTCAGAACCAAAGAAGGCACGCCCAGACTGGAATTTTCCAGATGGAGGCAGCTAAACAAAGGAGGTACAGAAGGATAAGTTTCGATCCTGAGACTGGGCACACACTATCTCTAAACCAAGGTCGTTCTGCCTGTGCCCATCGCTGCACTAGTGGGAGCAGGCCTCTATCTAGTGGGAAAGGTATGCGCTAATAAGAACAGTGTATTCATTAGTACAGCAAGGCCCAACCTTGGAGAAATGAAAACTACCACAGCTGCTTTCAGCAGAGACAGAGAGAAATGAGTTTCAATCATAACTCAAAATGGCGGCCAAACATAAAATGGTGCCGCGAATGCCAATGTAAGACGTACAATATATAAGCAGCACAGCTAAGACATTTTTATTCTAACACGGGAGACACCGATAATATGGACATAACACATAAATCAATCAGATAATGTACATATCACAAATAGGTCATGGAATTATGTCAAGCAAACCATGTGCATCTCTAGTTGGTAACTGTACCATGTGAAGCAAACCGTTTAGCATATGGTACTCGTCTTTTGTATCATGCAGGCCTCCGAGTAAGGCCTTCATTTATGTGTGCCATCATAAAGGTATGTCGCTGTGGCATGCTTGAGTAAGTGGAGATATTTATTTTGACAACACGACTAGTGAAAATTGTCACATTTTGTAAATATGTGTATGGGAGGGTGAAAAACATGTTATAGCTGCTCCTTTGTGTCCACAACCCCCCACAGAAAAATTGGCATATGAAAAATCAACAGTTTCAGGGGAGTGTCTAAGGTGCCAATGGGAGTCTATCTGACTGAAATTAAGGTAAAATTCACTATGTGCTATTTGGTTCACTTGAAGTAGTGTTTGTAGAAACTTGTAAGTCTACCTCTCTCTTCCTCTGAAGCAGCAGCCAGATCCACAGTGCGGAGCAGAAGGAACCAGGGCCAAGAAGAAGATGAGCCTCAGATGCAAGGCAGGTATGGGAAAACACCACGTCTGAGGAAGAGGAGGATGATGACTGTTGAGACAGGCAAGGTCACAATCGAAGAAACTCCGAATGGAAGTCACTGAAGAGGGTGCAGTGACTATTGACACTACATGCCAGGAGCTCTTCCTGGCCAGGAATACCCAGTGATGTCAGAAAAGCAGAGCATTCCACTATCGGGGGCTGAGAACACCTTCACTACCATAAACCAACCCACACAAACTTCAGGGCCTGAGGCTGCCTTTCCTGTCACCCATACCAGACTACCTGCCCTGAACACCAGTGTATGCGGGTGCATTTCAGTCCTGACATCCGTGAACCCCCTTGTGGTATCCTATACTGTGCCATAGATGTGCAGTTCTGAAATTCTACCAAACAAAAAGAACAAGCTCAATGCAGTCTCAAAAGACCAGCATCCTGTTGGTCAAAAAGTTGTCTCCCTGAAGGTAAACCCATTAGGTTTTTTAAAGAACCCTCACCCACCAACCTAGTTGGTTGCATGATTCATCATCGGGTTCCCACCTAGGGGGCCGAATGTCTTCTAGGTGGGCTTCGATGCCCGATTACAGCAGAGCAGGATTTTTTTGTGGTGAATTTAAGTGAGTGTGAACACTAAAACTGCCTCCAGGATACTTGGTCAAATCACACTAATTTTAATAGAGAGTTTCTGAGGTAGGATTAAAATCAAGGGTGGATGTGAAAGAAAAAAAAAACTATCTCACATCCCAAGAAGGTGAAATGGCCTACATGTTTCAGCCAATCAAATCTGTATCAGGAGGTTTTTTGGGAGACCAGGGCTGTCAGGGCTGTAAAAGACCACAAGTAGGTGTCGTGTACTCACACACACTTAGGTGTGTGGGAGTGAGAGTGAATTCATAACTTACAATTTCCTCCTACAATGAGGATATCTGAAAAAGAGAAATGGAGACAGGACATACATGATAACGTGACTTGCATCAAACAGTTGATGGTGGATGCAGAGTTTGGCGCAGCGTGCAAATTGTCCTGCACCAACAACCTAGTGCCACTGGCTAAAAGGTCTGTCATTCATGCATGCTAGATTTACAGGCCTCATGCAGCCCTGGTCTTCACAGGCAGCGTATGGAAGACGTTTACCCCAAAGGTTGGGGTTTGTGCTCATGCACGCCACGTGTCAATCTTGGTGATTGCAGGCATTCAATCATATAACTCTACATTCAAACTTTAAAATCATGCAACCAGGTAAAGAACCAAGAATCCAGGTGAAAAAAGCTCTGATTATTTAGGGTTGTGTAGTTGCCCCTACGCATACAATAGTAGTTAGCACCTACTTTTGTTACGTTAATTTAGCGTAACATGGATCACAGCGGGAAGTGGTGCCTGTAGTCACACTCTGTCGGCAAAAGATTGATGCAAATGTTAACCAAAATAGGGGAAATGAGGGGAGAAATATGACTGTGGCCGTGGTGAAAAGGAGGACTCACCAATTCAGAGGAACCCCCGTGTCTAAGCTCACTTACTTCTTCAAGGCCTTCCTCCTGCTTGGTCACCTACTTTGGCCCTGAGCGGGATCCCAGCAATGCTGGGTCTTCAGCCGTAGTGTGTTTAGTACCGGTGTACACGAAGAAGTGAGTGACTCAGCGTTCCTGTGCGCGGTGATGTCATGGTGAGCCAGCGTTCCATCTTTTTGGGTGTTGCTGGCAGGCCTTTAGGGTTTATTAACCCTTTCTACCCCCAGACGTTATGTAGTCAAAAAGGCTGCGCAACATGTGGCCCTTACTTTACGTGCCCAAGCGTAAAATGGTGTCTACATCTGTCCTAGTTATAAGGTGATGGAATGTTTTAGATTGCCCCCGACTGTCGTTCTACTCGTGGGGAACCTGTCATGATCAAGTATATTGTTCTGTTGTAGAACGTACAGAGGACAGGAGGAACTTGCAAAAAAGATGACGGTGGGACCATCATGTTTCCCAGCCCGTCAGTGTCACCAAAACAGGGTAAGCTTATGGTGGCATGATGGGTGCTTGTGATTCCCTGCAAAGTTTAGATCAAGTGCGTTAAAAGCTGATACCATAATTTCCTTGCACCTATCAGTTGTCAAGGATTTACTGTCAAAACACCGGGGACTGGGTCAATTGAGGTTTATTGTATTCCATGGTATATTATCATTCAAACCACTTAAATGTGTGGATAAGCGATATATCCATCTCTGCTCTTTTTCAAAAAGGCGATTTTGTAGGTAATTTAAGTGGGATCGAGCTGTTCAATGATGACCCCTGAAATTCCACACGGCCATAAAGCAGGCCTTCTTGTAGAATTTTGAGCATGTATGTGAGAACATTATCACTGCGCGCAATGCCATGCAAGATGTCCAGGCAGCCCAGCAAGGCTCTTGAGCTGCTTACTGTCATCCTGGACTTCTGCCTTGTCCTCTCACATCCAATCCATTCCTCCCCAGCCACTTTCAATATCATTTCCAGCTTGTCAACCACAACTGCCCCTTCATCTCACCCTATGGGTCCCAATCATCAGAAGGTGGTCGGTCCTGCCCCTCCGACCTGCATGCCAGCGATCGAGGAGGTGGTCAAGGTGACTATTACTGTAGACATTCATGAAACTCAGGAGCTTTTGCCCACAGCCTAGGGCAGTGATGAGGTGCCTGAGTTGGGTGATTGCGCTTTTCTTTGTGTCGGACAATTTTGGACTTTAGTTTGCCGTTGACTTTGGTTTGGGACATTTAGACTTCTGCTGAGATTTTTATTTGTGCATAACTATGTGTCCAGATAGACCATTTGCTACATATAAATGATTAAACCAGACCTTAGACTGTACTTCTAAAGTCCATGTGATTTATTTCACTTTGCTTTTTGTTTTTAAACACGAAATTATGCCATTTAAATCATGTCATATATCTCAGATAACACTACATTTTGTCAATTTCAAATAGTGTTCACTTGAACATAAAAATGTTTTTGATAAAACCTGAACAAATTATAATACAACACAGTGAAAAACAATACCAATTTAGTATAAACGTACACAGTCTTACAAAAGGAATATTGAACTATACAAGCGACCAGTCCTTGGTTGTGAAGTGCACTAGGCGGACGTTACAAAGTTACTACACAAAAGGCTTCTGCTTGTCCTGCCCGTGAGATAAACTATGGGGTTATGATTTTCAAAAGGGAGTGGTCTCAGTGGGGAAAGTGAGATTAAGAAATATTCCCTCAAAACACGCCCCGTGTTAAATGGCCCAATCGCTGGAGTCAACGCGTTTCGAACCCCATCTTGCTGGGGGGGGGGGTTCTCCTCAGGACTAGGACTTGGTCTTGAGAACTGAAAATAATGATAACAGATAAATGTTTAATGACATGAGCCTGTTCTACATGTCAAGTTCTCTCAGGGTTAGGTATTTACATAATTTCGTACCTGCTTCTGCGCTGAAGAATCAGCAATGATTTGCTCAGAGGGCCTGCTTCTTAGTTGACGCAGTAACTGCAGGTATTAAAAGATGTGAAAGAAGTACTGTACGAAAATGTGTAAACCGTAACGTACCTTAGTTAAACCAGTGGCACTGGAGAGCTTCAAATTAGAAGCGGGTCAGAATGTTTTTCGTTTGTTTGTGTCGAGTCTTCGTGGATCTAAAGGGGAAGACAGATTGGAATTAGTTACAGGACCGATGATAGTGGGAGCTGCCTGTGTCCCCAATGCACTATTATGTAATTGAGCCTGCATGATTCTGGCGTGTACCGCTCTGAGTACCTTTCCGATTCTGGAAGGCTGAATGAAAAGCTTTAGAACACTTGCCTTCTTCTGGGGGTAATCCTCTGCTTCCGATAATTTCCGCAAGTCGAACTTGCCGATACCACCTCCGGTTTGGCTACTCCTTCCTGCCTTCGGATGGAAACGGATCTCACTTGTTCAAACTGGTGTGGAAATAAAGTCCGAAATGGATCTTTCTTTAATTGTGAGAACCGATGCATGCTGGTAATTGTAGTGAAGACAGATCATCAGCAATGTAATCAATGATCTTTAGTGCTGCGCAACCTATAGTCTGGCAATTTCAGACATGCTTTTCATTCAGCCTTCCAGAATCAGAAAGGTACTCAGAGCGGTAGACGCTAGAATCATGCAGGCTCAATTACATAATAGTGCATTGGGGACACAGGCAGCTCCTACTATCATCGGTCCTGTAACTAATTCCAATCTGTCTTCCCCTTTAGATCCACGAAGACTCGACACAAACAAACGAAAAACATTGTGACCCGCTTCTATTTTGAACCTCTCCAGTGCCACTCGTTTAATTAAGGTACGATACGGTTTGCACATTTTTCGGCAGTTAGTTAGACCGAGTGCCTTTCCAGTCGTACAGTACTTATTTCACATCTTTTAATACCTGCAGTTACTGCGTCAACTAAGAAGCAGGCCCCTCTGAGCAAATCATTGCTGATTCTTCAGGCAGAAGCAGGTACGAAATTATGTAAATACCTAACCCTGAGAGAACTTGACATGTAGAACAGGCTCATGTCATTAAAACATTTATCTGTTATCATTATTTTCAGTTCTCAAGACCAAGTCCTAGTCCTGAGGAGAACCCCCCAGCAAGCTTGGGTTCGAAACGCGTTGACTCCAGCCAGGGCCGGACTGGGAACCAAAACCAGCCCTGGCAAAGTGCTCGGCCGGCCCCCCCCTGGGGGGTTGGGGTGGACGGCCGAGCTGTTTGCCAAGGCCGGTTTCGGCCGATTTTGTTACAGGGCCGATATTGCAGCTATGGTGCAAAAACGTCCCTGTAACAAAAACGGCCCCCAGGGGCACAAAGACGGCCCCCACCCTGGCGGCCCACTGGGGAAACGCCCGGTGCCCGCTACGGCCAGTCCGGCCCTGACTCCAGCGATTGGGCCATTTAACACAGGGCGTGTTTTAAGGGAATATTTCTTAATCTCACTTTCCCCACTGAGACAACTCCCTTTTGAAAATCATAACCCCATAGTTTATCTCACGGGCAGGACAGGCAGAAGCCTTTTGTGTAGTAACTTTGTAACGTCCGCCTAGTGCACTTCACAACCAAGGACTGGTCGCTTGTATAGTTCAATATTCCTTTTGTAAGACTGTGTACGTTTATACTAAATTGGTATTGTTTTTCACTGTGTTGTATTATAATTTGTTCATGTTTTATCAAAAAAGAAATTTATGTGCAAGTGAACACTATTTGACATTGTTGACAAAATGTAGTGTTGTCTGAGATATGACATGAATTAAATGGCATAATTTCGTGTTTAAAAACAAAAAGCAAAGTGAAATAAATCACATGGACTTTAGAAATACAGTCTAAGGTCTAGTTTAATCATTTATATGTAGCAAATGGTCTATTTGGACACCTTTATTGTTATGCACTATTGCAGTGGTCCAGTCCCAGTAGCATAAGGACCCGAGCCTTGTTTTGTTCAAAGAGATTTTTATTTGGACATTTGTCTTTGTTTAGCCTATATTTACCCTTTGTGCAGTGTAAATAGATTTTTCCTTGACATCCCACTTGTAAGGGTGTGATGTGTGACAATGGGGCAATGAATGGTCCGCGAATTGTTCATGGAGGTGGTGGGCGTAGTTCACCACATTCCTGACTATACCCCATCCCTGGCTACACAACAATGGGCCTACTGTGGAAGAAGGATCAGGTTGTGCATTGGGGCAGGTGGATTTGTGGGATTATTAGGCCTGCAGTTAAATGCTGCCCACCAGTTGCCGGAGCTGCATGACCGTAGCATATCGCCTTGCATTTTCCTTCAGCAATACATGTAGATATTCTGTGAGCAACTCAATGATGTCTTGAATCTTTTGCCTATATTCTCCAAGACCCAGGTCTCTCACTCAATAAACCCTGGGAGGTCCAGCTGGCAAGTGTCAATATTACACAGATGAATAGATATGGTGTTTGTGCCCCCCCCATCCGAAATCACAGATGTTATCTCACACAGAATTCTGCTGGTCACAGAAATCAAACTCCCATATGGCAGCTTTTCCTCAAGCCACTCACTACACATGTCTCACAAAGCCACTTTGCAGGCCTCCACATTGAGGGTCGACACCTTGGCAGGTGATGGTGGAAACTGATGAAATGGGTTAAACCCCTCTCACCTGGGGTTTGCACTCTATCACAGGATGGAGAGAAGGCAGGAGCTGCACCTGGGTTGGAGGGTGAAATAAGAGACAAGTCTCAAATGGGATACCTGCGGAGTGGGTTTTTGTTGAAGGTGGATCCTTTGCAGCTGGTACGAGGATCTGTGGTATTGGTTCTTGTGCCTAGGAGCTTGCATTCCAGAAGACTCTGTGGTATTGGAGGCTCTAGACTTAGTGGTATTGGTGAGCAAGGATTTCTCTCTGGGTTGCACACCATCTTCCACTTGTGGACAGAAGGGCATCATCATCAGCCGTATCGTCCCCAGGTGCTGTGATGATGAAACTATGGGCCATATGTATCAAAAAAGAGTTTTGCGATTCTCAAATTGCGATTTTTAGCGAATCGCAATTAGAGAATCGCAAAATGCAATGTATGTAGGATTTGCTAAAAATTTTGCAAATCCTACATATTCCTTATTTGCGAATCGCAAATTGAGATTCGCAAATAAGGAATACCTTCCCATTCATTCCTTTGGGCTAGGAGGCCCATAGGAATGAATGGGAAGACATTCTCAATTTGAGATTACCAATTAGAGAATCGCAAATTGAGAATGCAATTTCAAGGTTGCAAGGGTGTCAAAAGGACACCCTGTTGCACCCCTGAAATATGCATGTGTGTACATTTTGCGCACATACATGCCTTAAGGGCATGTATGTGCGACATATGGCACTTTTAAAAATCAAAAAAGTGCTTTTTTTATAGAAAATCGCAAATTACCACCAACTTGAAGTTGGTGGTAATTTGCAATTCCTAAGGCCAAATAGCAAATTTCTGGTGCTTCCAGAATTGCATTTAAGGAATCGCAATTTGCAATTCCTTAATTGCATTCGCAAAATAGAGAATCGCAAATTTTGCGATTCTCGATTTGCGATGGCCTTTTGGGATAATACATCCCAAAGGCTTTTCCCATTCGCAAACGGGCAGATTCTGAGAATCTGCCCGTTTGCAAACGGGAAAAAGGCTTGAAACATGTGGCCCTATATCTGTTATTCCTTTGACTTTAGTGAGAATTAGGGACATGTGAAATTCGCACGATTTTCTTTTGCGTAAAGGCACAACATTTTGCCAAAATTATGCAAAATCACGCATAATTACTCAAAAGGCAAATCTGTCATTTTGCGCTATATTTTTTTACCATGAATGACGCCAATTACCAATAATTTTTACAGCCAATGGCGTGTAATTACGCAGAGTGGCATAATGGCGTATTTTGGGGCATTTTGTGTAACAAACATAATGCAAAATCCCTGAAATTATGCAAATTACGCCAGAGTAATTTACATTTCGCCAAGGCGTAGTGACAATCTAGAAACATACTGACTCACATAAGCACCTCACAACATGATGTAACTTTTATGGCACACAATAGGACTTAACATTGGTATATATGGTTGGCTGCTGTTTGGAATGAGCCCTATGGCCTCAGGTAGGATTATGTCTTACCTGCCAATGCCACAGAAGCTTCATGTCTATATGGTCCCTGTGACGCCAGCTGCTGACCTGTGTTGCCTGCCTGTTAATATGTGGACTCTGATGCAGCAAATAGAACAATGAAAAATGGGTAACATACGAGCCACGGCAGTGTGACTGTGACAACTGTGATAGGTTTGACGACTCATGCCAATGTTGACACATGTCAGAAGGGGATTTAGTGCATTCCTTAAACTAGGACAACACAAAAATGGCACATGAATGGGCTACACATGACAAAGGAGGTCAATGCGAAGCATATGGATCCATATTATAGTGGACTGGTTCGGGCCACAGGTGTAACTGAGCGATGGACAGCACAGGGATACACTGCAGCTTGGGGGATGCCCCCTGGTGTGGGCTAATGTGTGATGTGTAGTGTGACAACCACAGGACATTGGGTTACCGTAGCTGTGAAGGAGAACATGCACAGACGTCATATTTCACAAGACCCATCAGTATGTGGGTGTGGGTATATGACCTTGGTGACAGCTCCTTGGTGATAACGGATGCAGTATAAGGCACACTGGCATGTGACATAAGACAGTGGAAGGTTTGGTGGGAAAATACATCACTTTCCATGATTGTAAGCAATCGAAACATGGGTGCAATAAGTGTGATAAGAATCATTTACTTACCAGTCATCTATGACGATATGCATCATCTTATGACAAGGATTATGTTGCTGTGTTAAATCAAAGATGCCTACACTTTGATACATTACATTCTAAAGTTGTCATGTACGAAAGGTTCAAAATGATATTGGGCACCCATGTGTTAGTACATCCTTGGAGTGCATGCACCCATGGTGACAAAGTCAAGGTACTGAGAATGTAGGCATCAGATATTTGCTAACCCATGATATTTACTGGTCTAAAGTTATAAAATATATGCAGAAGGAAGAAAGCATGAGCAAGTACAGAGTGACATAGATATTGGCTTATCAGGCTGTGTCATCCATCTGTGAAGGAGGCTGGTCCACGTGCCCTGGCATGTAGAGCTACAGCAGTCTATTTGGTGGCTGTGACTAACAAGCATGCAAGACATGGCATGAAAAAGTGACAGTTTGATGCTAAAAATCTACATTTATGAGTCGCTTTCGGTATAACCTGACCAATGTGGGTAGAGCAGTGTCTTGGCACATCCAGACTAAATATGATTAGGGTAGTGGCAAGGTAGAACAATGTAAGGTAACATAGCTCAGATGTGTTATTGCTAGAGTCATAGTAGTGACACTTACCTGGCTGGGTGACAAGTGTGTGTGTGATGGTGCCAGCCCTTGCTCTGACCCTGCCATAGGTCAAGGTGATGCTACCTCCGCAGTTGCGGTACGCATGAGGTCTATAGGACGGTAAGGAAGAAGCGGTCAATATATGTATTGCTAGATTTATCTATACACATGTGACAGGGACAGGACATGTGGCACTGACAGGTGCATCACAGCCTGTCCTCTGACTGAAGGTGGAGTTGTCGGCTGTTTGTGGACGGGTTAACATGAGTTGAGAGTCTGGGGTTAGATGAAAGTTAGAGGTCTGTTGACCTTACCTGGCCTAACATTGGGGTTCCCTGGAACAGGCATGCCATGCAGCAGGTCAGGGTGCATGGTGGAGATGTGAGAGTCAGAAGTGTGATGCTGGATGAGAGGCAGGAGTGGGATGCGGGTAGAGTCTTTGAGACTTCTATCTTAGTGAACTTATCCTTCACCCGTCTCCTCTAATCCTGCCATCTTTTTTTACGTCCCTCAGGGTGTGTACCTCCAGCCCCAAAATATTTTCAATCTATATGTGACCTCCTGCCACATGGATGCCTTTTCAACTCCATTTAGGGTGTGTGAAGTTCCATGAAGTGGCAAACTACAACGTTTACTACAAGGTCAATCTCCTCCTCATTGGACTTCCTCTTCCTATACAGAGGGATGGTCTACATCCGTCCTGGATGCCAGTGCAAGGCGATGATGCCACAAAGGAAAGAGGACAGAGCCACGGGTGTTGGTTTTATTTATGTGCCTCCACTTGCAAGGTGTGTGTTATTTTCCTCAGGTGATGCCTGTTCCCTAGTCTTCTCAATTCATAGTTCTATGTCGCTCAGATGGAGCTCCCACCTAAATTTTATAGAACTAAGTTTAGAAGAGTTATGTCTAAAATATACCGTTAAAGTTATTAGCCGTAATTTCACGGCCATCTTCAGCGTCAGAGGTGTTCCCACCTCGTTATTCACATGTTTGTAAGGGAGTTGCCACTCGTACGCCTAATACAAGATTTAAAACTACGTCCTCTGTTTGTGAATTACATCCAAGCCCATTCGTAGGTGTGCGTCTACATCGGTGTAGTTCTGTGCCCGGGTGCTTACCTTTGTGAAGTACACAATCATCTCTACATTACTTATCTCCGTTCAATAAACGTCTGCACGGCCTTTAGAAAATGAAGCATTTCTTGACCAAGTATGGCTTCAAACATCCCTTCAGCGGCAGCCATGTTAACGAAACAGCTATTTAAATGACAGGGCACGCACGGATGGGTATGCAGTGGATCGCGCTAGACAAATGGACTACACTAAAAGGAATGTAGTCGCCTTCTGGCATCAATCCGGCTTTTAAACACTCAGCTGAATCTGGCCCCTTGACACTGAGGGCACTGTCAGCGCATCAGAGTGCTCTGAGCATTAAAAGTCTGATGCAATTTGCAGTAACCAAAGGTTAAAGGCCACCGAGAGCGCCATTTTGATCTGGAGTAAATTAGATGCGACTCAAGCATGCTTGCAGCTGTGCTCAGATTGTTCAATTATGGCGCGCAAATTGCGCACGAGCAAAAGGAATGCCCCTTCCTCTTCTTTTCTCCCTTTCTCCCACTGCACCTTTGGTCTCTTTTGTAACAGAAATGTTTTTTTTTAGAAAACGCCTTCTGGGAAAGTATGACAATTAATTTTAGACATTACTTTTTGTGCATTGCGTTTATGACATTAATGGTCACGACAGTGGTCACCTGACAATTCCAGCGTGTTCTGCTGTGCACAGCGACAGAACTGAGATTTTATAGTGTGTATGTAATGCCCCGCCAGCAGTCCTCCCTAGCCGTGTATATGTTAGGCCTGTACAAAATACCAACTACTCTGTGTAAAAACGTCATGTGTATTTCTAATTGTATACCTGACATGCGGCTGTCCGAGGCACCCGCAGGGGGCCACTAAGGAGGGCAGCCCTCTAGTAACATCTGGGCACCCCCCCCCCTTTTGGGTGGGCAGGGACTCGGGTGAGGAGTCCCCCCAGCCTGGTGGTGACGCGCGAGTCGGCGTCACTTCCGGGGGGCGCGAGGACAGGGGGAGGGGTATAAAGGCCTCCCCCCACCATTTTGTCCTCCTCTTCACGCGCCGGACACGCCGTCGAGAGGGGTCGAGTGCCATCGTCTCGTCGTGGTCATCCTTGGGCCTGGTCGTGCATCGTGCGCTCGCACGCGACATCAGTCACGGTGAGCGCAGCACAGCCACCCCCCCGCCCCGTCCCTGGGACAGTCCCAGGTTGCACAGGGGCCATGGCACGGCCTGCCATGGGGGGGTGCGAGTTCCCTAGAGGCACTTAGAAGGCACTTTAGCCCTAGGAAAGCTAATGCCTCTCGGGGGGCAATGCGGTGCTTGGTGCGCCCGGGGGGCCAAGGGTATGGCTGGCTGAGGTTCCTCCGCGGGCTGCCCACGGTGGGCTTAGCTTTGGGGTGGGGGCGACCCGGCCCGCTTGCAGGATGGCACGAGGGTTAGCATGTAGGGATCCTGCGAGTCAGACCTACCAGCGGCGCAGGGGGGGCCGAGCATGCGGTGCCAGTGAGAGCGCTGTCGCCCCTCGGGCTCCCCCACCCTCCGAGGCTTAATAGTTGCAGTCGGACCTGCACAGAATGACCACGTGCCCGGGCGGGCTCAGGGGTTTATTGCGGGGGAGCCCAGTTAGCCTGGCGGCGATTGCCCGGCATCTGCCGGGGAAGCAGTCGGGCCGGGGGAGTAGGAGTTGGAGCTCCCTAGGCAAGCTGCGCCTCCCGGAGACGAAGTTCAGAGCATGTGGGGGCCGGGCTCCTAGGCCGCCATTGTGGACGGACCGGAGGCTCCGGGGTCGGGGGTGGCGGAGGAGAGGACCACGAGGGTGCACCGGTGCTTATCCCCCCCCCTGGTAATTTGTTTCATCGGGAGGTAGCGCAAGCACTTTCACAGTGAAAGTGTGCCCAGTTGCAAACTACCGATTCCCCAGCTCGGAAAACTCCTTCCCCGCACCAGCGCCACGCGGGCCCCGGGGCGGCGCAGGGTGCCTTTAATCGCGGGGTGCTTTTAAGCTACGTCACCGTGCAGCTCATAGCGACTGTCCCCCAAGCAGGACCCCCCCCCTTCCAGGCAACGCTCTTTCGGGGAAGTGGGTGGGGAGATCACCAGGTGATGCTGAGAGCCGGCCGGATGGCCGTGCCCTTTGGCAGCCAAGTTGCGGTGCTCGTGCTGGGGCCCGTGTAGCGTGCCGGCTTAGGTGCCTAGGCTTTCCTCCCTCCCGGGGTGATTCCGCATACAAGGAGGGAACGGGGGGTCAATAATTGTGGTACGGCATTAGCAAGAATGCTTGCGGGTTTTCTTCTCTCTTCGGGCACTTAGGCAGGTGCTAGCAAGCATGTTGGTCGTTCCTTGGCGGGTATTAGGGGAGGCAGGGTGCCCCTTACCGGGTTTCTTCTCTCCCCAGGGCCCTTCCGGTGCAGGGCAGCACGGGGGAATGTCGGTCGGTGGGCAGGAGGAGGCAGTGCTTGGCAGCCGGGGGGGGGGGGCGCAGAGGCTTTGCACCCCGCAACCCGGCGCTCAATGTAATGCCCATCAGCGTGGACTAGTCAGTTCACGCTCTCCTTGCCTTACCCGCAGTTAATCGCGAAATACGCTCAGTGTGAGCGTCATAGAAAATGGCACGCGGCCCGGCTGATCCCGGAGGTCCGACCGGTTGCTGGGGGGGGGGGCCACGGGGGGATGATCTGTTTCAGTAGATGCGCCTGGCCATAGCGCGGTTTCGCGTTCCCTGCCCCTCCATCAAGGGGCATCTCGGGGGCTTGCAGCAGGGGGGTGGATAGGGATCGGGACCCGATAAACCCGCCGTGCTGCCGCCACATGGCATTACAAGGCCGTCTCCCACACCCGCATCGCTCGGGACCTAGCGGCGCCGCGACCGGTCACGCCCACGTGCCAGCATTCAGGGACCCGCTGCGGGACACAGTACATGCGGGTTGGCGCGGGGGGGTGCGTTAGTTAATTTGCCAACGTAAAGCCCGCTGCTAGCCGAGAATGTATTGTGCCGTCTGTAACACAACTGGTGTTCATGTAAGCGTTAACAGGGGAGGGATGAGAGCCAGCGCTGCAGGAGAAGTGGCCCTAGGTGGAGCTTCTCTCGGGCACCAAACTGTGCAGGGGCCTGCGGCTGAACACCGATGGGCCCTCCTGCATAGTATTGTGGAGTGTTTGTTTTGCCATGCCTCACTCCGCGCTGTCTTTGTTTTTCAGCGGTACCCCTCGCCCCCCCCCTGAGGCACTCCCTAGACATTAGGGGATAAGTGCGGGCCGGCACAGTCGGAAGACGTGGTCTACAGGTAACAAGGATCTGGGCGCACAGGGGTACCATGTGGCGCTCTGGGAGGGAGGCCACAATAGGAGGGGCGGAGGGGATGGGAACCTCAAGAGCCCTATGTCAGGGAGTTGGCACTGTTCAACTGACAATAGGGAAGGACAGCAGCGTGCCGGAACGTTCCTTACTCATGTTTTGTATCCACAAGCAGGACAGAATTGGATGTTCAGCGCAGCTAGCAACGGATTGCCCAGGGGAAACGATCACACAGCAGGTATGGGTGCAGGGGGGGACCCAGGAGGAACAAGCCGCAGTGTAAGTTAGACCTAACTTGCAGGGAGAGGGAACAGTCCTGCCCCCCCTTTTCGAAGGACGGCGGACCATTGATCATGGCTAGTGGCTGCGAGAATTGGAGTGCTTCCTCGCTCCACGGAGCTTGGGAGGGTGCCGGGGCCCTGAGGGCAGGGTGCACGGGGAGGTATGGGGAGAGTCACTTACCTCTACCTTCATCTCCACACACAGAGTCCAGTGCTGCACCCATCCGAGCGTCGCCATCTAAAGGTTGATAGCCCACTGGGCGGAAGTAAGTACGAAACTAAGGGGGGGACGCAGCGGCGGCGCACCTGCACAGAAGCAGGGCAGGCCTGGCAACCTGGGCAGGGCAAAGTGGCTTAAAAATGTTACTTTTCTTCCAGATTGAGCCGCCAGTCGCAGGAGGCAGGATGGATAGTCAGGGATCCCCCCTCTATTCTCGCAGACGTCCCAAGTCGATGAAACCCAGCCAGGCACCTCCCAAGAAGCGCAGATCGCAGCCTTCCTCGCCATGGCCAAGACCAAGGGATTGGCTTGGGCCACAGAACTTTTGAAGGCCAATAATCCGGAGGACTCTGGATTCGCCAGTGCGGCCCCGACCACAGAGCAGGAGCACACCGAAGAGGCAGGCCCCACTAGGTCCAAGAGGACACGCAGGCCCACAGTCAAGGATTTCCCGGCAGACCCGCTGCCAACCAAGAGTCGGGCCATGACCACCCCTCATATCTCCACCACACCTTTGCCCGTTCCACCGCCCCCGGCACCTGGACCAGTAATTCCCCCGGCCAGCAACACGCTCCCTGCGGGCTACGCAACAACTGAGGACTTGGGTAAGCTCACAGACTCTTTGAGGAGCTTCATGGCAGAAGTCAGAGCAGGCCTTGCGGGGCCAGCTCGAACAGTGGGGGTGGAGGGGCTGTGCCAGCTCCTCCGGGGGTGCGCTTGGGGTCCCGTCCATCACGCAGGTTTGGGGAGGGGGCGTCAGCACTGCAAGCGCAGCTCTTCCCCAGGGCGACAAGGCGTCAACTAGCAGCCCAGCAGAGCAGGATGGGCAGTATCCGGCGGTGGGGGCCACTCCGTCTCCAGCAAGTGCCCCCGCCCACCGCACCTCAGGTAGTCAGCGCTCCCACACGTTCTGCAGAACTGCCCAATGTAGCCGTGGTGTCCAAGCCACTCGTCACAATGGCGCCAATGGTTTCGGGATGGTGCTCCTTGGGGTGGGAGGTTCCTACAGCGGCCAAAGAGGGGATTTGGAGGCGAGAGTTTATCAATATATTTACCCTGCTCATGCACGGTGCGGAGGGGGTTGACACAAGAAAGATGGGGGGTAAGGAGGAGGACAAGAAGGTGCGGTTCCAAGCATGGCCGGAGAAGAATATTGCAACATGGGGACAAGCTTTTGCCATCCTGGCTGCAGTGATAATGGAAAAATACCCGGATCAGGGGCCGGGGTTGTTTCAGTATGCCAGCATTATCACCAATGAGGCTGAGACAAGCGGGGGGATGGGATGGTACCGCTATGATTGCGAATTCAGAAAAAAGATGGCCATGTGTCCCGAACTGGAGTGGGACCAAATGGAAGTGAGGCTCTGGGTCAAGCATATGGGAAAGCGCACAGTTGAAGGGAAAGACAAGATTACCACAAACAATAGTGGGGGCGACAAGCCCAAGGGTCAGAAGCAGGAGTCGAAGGGTCAGTCCAACAAGTCCTTTCGGGGTGGTCGAGGAGGTGGCCGAAAGCAGGGAGCAAGAACAGTGTACAATGGGACCTGCAGGTTATACAACGCAGGGTCCTGCTCCTGGGGCAAAGCATGCAGGTTCTCCCATACCTGTAGCAAATGTGGGGCCACACATCCTGCCTCTTCCTGTAACAAGCGAGAGGGCCCCTCGCCGCTGCCGGGAAGGCAAGATAAATAGACAAGTCTTACTGTCCAGCCTCCTTAACCCCCCCCATTCACCCCCACCCAGCAGTGACGTCCCCGGCTTGCCCTCCAGGGGCGGGTCTTCCAATATACCCATGGCTAAGGGTCCGTCCCCCATTATCATCTCCAACCTCCTCCCCCTGATCCGTGAGTATCCGAACCCCAAGGACAGACTGCTCCTAGCTGAGGGGTTCGTGGAAGGATTCAGAATACCTTACCAGGGCCCACTAGTGAGCAGGGACGCGGGAAACCTCAAATCGGCCAGGGAGCAACCTGAAGTTGTGCTGGGGAAGATTAAGAAGGAAACGGCCCTGGGCAGGGTGGCGGGCCCCTTCAATCAGCCACCACTTATGAACTTTGTTGTCTCCCCTCTGGGGGTGGTACCCAAGAACGAGCCAGGGGCCTTTAGGTTGATCCAGCACCTGTCTTACCCAGAAGGTGACTCAGTGAACTTCTGGTTAGAGGAGGGGACGTGCTCGGTGTCTTACTGCTCCCTGGACATGGCGGTGGACATGGTCAGGAGGGCGGGCAAGGGAGCATGGTTGGCAAAGTCAGACATTGAGCCGGCTTTCCGCCTGCTGCCGGTCCACCCGGATAGCCAGCATCTCCTGGGGTTCAAGTGGCAGGGTGAATTCTTCTTTGATAAATGTATGCCCATGGGATGCTCCGTGTCTTGTGCCTACTTTGAGGCTTTCAGCTCTTTCCTGCAGTGGGTGCTCTCGAACATGTTCAAGGTGGAGGGTGTAACCCACTACCTGGACGACTTTTTGTTCATCGGGGGGGCAGGCACGCAGGAGTGCAGCAGAGGCTTGCAGTGCTTTCAGGACATGGCCAGGCACCTAGGGATTCCGTTAGCACCTGGCAAGACTGAGGGTCCGGCGCAAGTCCTGACTTTTTTAGGCATCGAACTGGACACGATTAAGGGCGAGTCCAGACTCCCTGCGGACAAGGTACAGGCGCTGCGTCAGGACATTCAAGCATTGCTGGGGAAAGACAAAGCCCCCTGGGTGCCATCCAATGCCTCCTGGGAAAGCTCAACTTTGCAGTTAAAGTGATCCCGGCGGGGAGAGTTTTCGCCAGGAGGTTAGCTAGGGCAACAGCTAATGTCAAAAAGAAACACCACCTGGTTAGGCTGGCGAAGGGCTTGAAGAAAGACCTTGCTATGTGGTGCGAGTTCCTCACGCAGTTCAATGGGACGGTGATTTGGAGGGCACCTTGGGCAGACAGTCCTGAGCTCTGCCTCTTCACGGACGCATCAGGTAGGGAGGGCTTTGGGGCAATTTTGGGGGCCGAATGGTGTGCCCAGGAGTGGCCCAACGCCTGGCGCAGGCGCAACATCACAGCCAACATCTCGGTCCTGGAGCTATTCCCAATTGTCATTGCATTACATCTGTGGCCGGTGACGCTTTCAGACAGAAAGGTCCTATTCTGGTCTGACAACATGGCGGTGGTGCAGGCCATCAATGGGCAGACAGCCAAGTGCCCGTTGGTCCTCTGTTTACTCAGAGAGTTAGTCAGGGCATGCCTGCGCTGCAATGTTGAATTCAGGGCGAGGCATATTGAAGGGGTCAAGAATGTGGCAGCTGATGCTCTTTCTCGTTTTCAGTGGCTCCGTTTCCGGGAGGCCTGGCCGCGAGCGAGAGCGGAGATGACCCCCTTCCCGGCACACCTCTGGAGAATCTTGCAGTGGAGCAACGATTGAGAGCACTGGGAGAATGCTCGCTGGCCCCAGGTACCAGGAAACGATACAGGGCACACCTGGCCACCTTCAAGAAAGTGTCACAGTCCCTGGGACTTTCCCCGCTGCCGGGGGAGGGCACAGTGCAGGCATTCGTAGTGTGGGCTAAGGAACAGGGGAGGAGCCATTCCTGGGTGTGCGGCCACTTGGCGGCAGTGAGCCACGACGCCAAGCTGATGGGGGGGAGCGACCCAACCAAGTCCTTCATCATCAGGGTGGCCCTCAAGGGTTGGGCCAGAGAGGAGCCCAGGGTCCCAGACAACAGCGCCCCCATCGATTTTGACACTCTCAAGGGCATGCTGGATGTGATAGAAGGGGTCACCTATTCGCAGTTTGAGGCGTCGCTTTTTGCGGCTGCCTTCTGCCTAGCGTTCTTTGGCGCGTTTCGTATAAGTGAATTGGTGGCGAGGTCCAAGACGGACCGGTCGGGCAATGCCTTAAGCATTAAGGATGTCGCCCTGGTGGGCACCCTGTCCATCCACCTCAGGAGGTCCAAAACGGACCAGGCAGGGCGGGGGGTCGATGTGGAGTTAAGGCCGCTGGGGGACCACAGGTACTGCCCGGTCGCCAAGGTCAGGGAGTACTTGGCGCTTCGCCCCAACGCCCCCGGGTATTTGTTGATTCATGCAGATCAGGGTCCCTTGACGAGGTACCAGATGGAACGCTTGATGAGGGCGAGCTTAACTCGGGCGGGTCTTGCCCAGCCAGGGAAAAAATACTCCAGCCATTCCTTCAGAATAGGGGCGGCCACGGCCGCGTTCAAAGCGGGAATGGAGCCAGAGGGGGTGAAAAAGGTGGGGCGTTGGGAGTCGGAATGCTACAAACGGTACGTCCGCCCTTGAAGTAATTTGTTTGTATTCATAGTGTGCAGTGATTTCGAGTGTACTACATGTCATAATATTTGTGTGGAATTGAACATTAAAAGTGCAGAGTGTGTAAATGGTGTCCTTTACTCTACTAGGGTTCCAGGTATGGGTGATCGGGCATTCATTCATCACCAGGGTGGCCCAGTGGGCGGCGCGCCGGAACTGGATGCGGGGATTTTCAAAGACACAGTTTGAGTGGATGGGTTTCCCCGGAATGAGATGGAGCACCCTCAGGAACAGATTGGAACAGAGACTAGCCGCCCACGGGGCACCGCCAAAAATATTGGTGATACACCTGGGGGAAATGACCTCATTGCCATGGGGAGAAGGCTACTCTTGCAGGCCATGAAAAGTGACTTGGGTGAAATCGTCAAATGCATGGGGCAATGTGAGGTCTGTTGGTCAGAGATGATTCCACGCAGAGTATGGCAAGGGGCGAAGTCTGGGAGGCGGTTGAGCATTCCCGGAAGCGAGTGAACGGGGCAATGCGCAAGTTCACTGACCAGAGGGGCCTGGGATTCATCAGACATGAGATGATTCAAGAAAAGGTGAAAGGATACTTTGAGGGGATGGGGTTCACCTATCGCCAGTGGGGATGGACCTTTTCCTGTTAGACTTGCGTGAGGCCTTGGAAATGAGAGGTTGCAGGTAGGACCATAGTTGCTTGGTGGGGGGCCCTGGCGGCGACGGGGGCCACCTCCAGAGCTGTGGCGGAGTTACAGGGCGATCTGGAAGCAAAGGGGGACAGAAGGGTACCTCTCTCTGCGCGGCACCATAGGGGGTGCTAGAGCCAAATCCTAAGAGCCTCATGGGAGGTTAGTGGAAAACCGTGTCGGCGCCCCGTTAGTCCTTCGGGCGGTTGTGGGCCTGAACAACTGGGGGTTTGCTATGCTACGCTCCGCCCTGAAAGGGGCGTGAGTAAGAAGGGACCATGTGTCAGGTGATCCGGGAGGAGGATCACCAGAAGTGGCAGCACAGATGGGGTTCGTCCAGTGCTGCTTGGCTCATCAGGCGGGCAGGCGGCTCAGATGGTTGCCTGCCCTTGGATCGCCCGTAAGATAACCCACCCTATTACATAACGGTGTATGTAATAAACCTGCAGCAATTTTACCCAAACAAGTAACGTGTTGTGTGTTTTATTATCAGCATGCATTATTGGTTGGAGGGGGGGGAGCGTTGCCAATGGTGTTACTATGCGGCTGTCCGAGGCACCCGCAGGGGGCCACTAAGGAGGGCAGCCCTCTAGTAACATCTGGGCACCCCCCCCCTTTTGGGTGGGCAGGGACTCGAGTGAGGAGTCCCCCCAGCCTGGTGGTGACGCGCGAGTCGGCGTCACTTCCGGGGGGCGCGAGGACAGGGGGAGGGGTATAAAAGCCTCCCCCCACCATTTTGGCCTCCTCTTCACGCGCCGGACACGCCGTCTCCCACCCTACCGCTTACCCGGCGTGGTTCTTGGCAGGCGGGAGACAGAGAACGTTGTAATGTTGTCTTTTTCGTTGCAGGCGGAGTTACAGGGCGATCTGGAAGCAGAGGGGGACAGAAGGGTACCTCTCTCTGCGCGGCACAATAGGGGGTGCTAGAGCCAAATCCTAAGAGCCTCATGGGAGGTTACTGGAAAACCGTGTCGGCGCCCCGTTAGTCCTTCGGGCGGTTGTGGGCCTGCACAACTGGGGGTTTGCTATGCTACGCTCCGCCCTGAAAGGGGCGTGAGTAAGAAGGGACCATGTGTCAGGTGATCCGGGAGGAGGATCACCAGAAGTGGCAGCACAGATGGGGTTCGTCCAGTGCTGCTTGGCTCATCAGGCGGGCAGGCGGCTCAGATGGTTGCCTGCCCTTGGATCGCCCGTAAGATAACCCACCCTATTACATAACGGTGTATGTAATAAACCTGCAGCAATTTTACCCAAACAAGTAACGTGTTGTGTGTTTTATTATCAGCATGCATTATTGGTTGGAGGGGGGGGGAGCGTTGCCAATGGTGTTACTATATATTTTTATTTTTTTTAGCATTTTATATAGCGTGAACTAGACCCGAAGTTATCAGAGCGCTTTACATGAGCACCAGTTTCGTTACAGAAGGACACATTCATTTTTGTTAGGCATGGGGAAATTAAGTGATTTGCCCAGAATCACAGGATGTTGAGCGTCGTTGCCGAGACTCGAACCCGGTTCCCCAGCTTCGAGGTCCACGTTCTAGCCGTAAGGGTACATCCTCTCCCCGCTACCCGCCACATACATAAAAACCTGTCATATGAGCGGGCCAAGTATGTACTATTTTTTCCTCACATGTAGGTGTTTTTCTCATGAGAGCTACGGGTTGTTCGCTTGCTATGCTTGGACAACTGCGTATAAATCTATACATTCATGATTCTTTTTTTATCATAAGATGTCTATTGTCGCCATGAGTACTCAAGTATAAAATAGCCTCACATAGCTTTCTCACTCAACTGTCCACTGTTCTGTCTGTCGCAACACAAATGGATGCAAGGTGCCCAAGTAGAAAAGGGAGGGGAGACAGGCCGCACAGAAGTACTCGCTCAAGTTTCCATAATCCACATTTTTATTGCTGCTAGTGGGCTGTGGCACACATCCAACCTAACATTTTCTGCAAAATATTTCTGCTCAAGGCAAGGCACAGTTCCTTATAGGGTGCTGGCACAAGGAAACAAGCATTGGTAATTGTTAGACCTGGCATCTTTTGGCGTGTTTCCCCTGTCTTTTTGCTTTCTGACCTCCTGGTTTAGACTCTGTTTTTGCTGGTTTAGTGTCTGCACACTTTCCCACTGCTGACCAGTGTTAAAGTGCCAGTGCTCCTACTGTAAATTGTGTTTATGGATTGGTGTTTCCATAATTGGCTTGTTTGATTTACCTTTAAGTCTCTAGTACAGTGCACTGTGTGTGCCCAGGGCCTGTAAATCAAACGCAAATGCTGCTAGTGGGCCTGCAGCACTGGTTGTGCCACCCACACAATCAGCCCTTCAAAGGGTTCTCAGACCTGCCAATCAATCAATCAATCAGGGGTTTTAAAGCGCGCTACTCACCGTGAGGGTCTCAAGGCACTGGGGGGAGGGGGGGGAGTGCAAGCAGCTCTGTAGGTCATTCGAAGAGCCAGGTCTTGAGGTCCTTTCTGAAATGGTGCAGTGTCGGGCTTCATCGAATGCAGTGGGGGAGTTTGTTCCAGGTCTTGGTCGCGAGGTAGGAGAAGGATCTGCCAACCGCTCTAGCACTGTGGATGCAGTGGACCGTGGCTAGGGCGAGGTCAGCAGAGCGGAGGTTTCTCTTGGGGGCGTGGAAGGAGATTCGTTCGTTGAGGTATTGGAGTCCGGTGTTATGGAGGGCTTTGTAGGCATGTGTGAGCAGTTTGAAGGTTATTCTTCTTTCAACGGGGAGCTAGTGGAGGTCGCGGAGGTGCTGGGTGATGTGGTCATGTCGTGGGATGTCAAGGATAAGTTTGGCTGCGGCGTTCTGGACTGTCAAGAGTTTGTGGAGGAGTTTTTTGTTGATTCCGGCATAGAGGGCGCTTCCGTAGTCCAGTCTGCTGGTGATGAGTGCGTGGGTGATGGTCTTCCTGGCGTTGGGGGGGATCCATTTGAAGGTCTTGCGAAGTATGCAGAGGGTGTTGCAGCAAGTGGAGGACATGGCGTTGATCTGGCGGTTCATGGTGAGTGAAGAGTCGAGTATGATGCCAAGGTTGCGAGCGTGGTGGGTGGGTTTCCGAAGGCAGGGGGCCACCAGGTGTTGTCCCATGCGGAGGGGGTGGATCAGAGGATGAGGACTTCTGTTTTCTCTGAGTTGAGCTTCAGGCAGCTGTTGCTCATCCAGGGTGTGACGTCTTTCATCCCTTCTTAGAAACTGCGCCTGATGATGTCGGGTTACTTGTTGAGGGAGAGGATGAGCTAGCTGGGTGTCGTCGGCATATGAGACTATGTTGAGTCCGTGTATTCTGACAATGGTCGCGAGGGAGGCAATGTAGACGTTGAAGAGCGTGGGGCTGGGGGAGGATCCTTGGAATATTCAGCATCTGATATCTGTTGGTTCGGAGAGGGAGGGCAGGAGTCTTATTCTTTGTGTTCTGCCTGAGAGAAAAGATCAAATCCAGTCTAAGGCTGTTCCCTGGATGCCGGCGTCGTGGAGTCTGGCGGCTAGTGTGCGGTGGGAGACGGTGTTGAAGGCTGCTGAAAGGTCCAAGAGGATGAGTGCTGCTGTGTGGCTTTTGTCGAGGAGGGCGCGGATGTCGTCGGTGGCGGATATGAGGGCGGATCGGTGCTGTGGTTGCTGCGGAATCTGGATTGAGAGGTGTCTAGGATGTTGTTGGTTTCTATGAAGTGTGCTTGCTGGGTGTTGATGACTTTCTCGATGACTTTGGCGGCAAAAGGGAGTAGTGAGATGGGCCTGAAATTCTTGCGATCCGTCGGGTCTGCGGAGTGCTTCTTGAGGAGGGGTTTGACTTCGGCGCGTTTCCAGTCATTGGGGAAAGTGGAGGTCTCGAGGGAGCAGCTGATAGTTCGGCGTAGTTCGGGTGCGATGGTGGTGGCGATGTGCGACGGGCAGGGGTCAGTAGGTGCTCCGGAGTGGATGCTTTTCATTGCCTTTGTGGTGTCTTCTGTGGTGAGAGGGGTCCAGGTGAGGAGGTTCTGTTGGATGGCGTTGCGGGTGGGGGTTGTTGGGGCAGTGCCGTGGTCTTGATCGTCGAAGTAGTCGTAGAGCGTCTTGATCTTGCGGTAGAAGAATTGTTTTGCTGTTGGGTCTGGTGAATTGTTGTATGATGGTGAAGAGTTCCTTGGAGTTGTGGGAGTTGGAGAGGATTCTGTCTTTGATGAAGTTTCTCTTTGTTGATTTGATGAGTTGGTGGTGTGCCGTGGTGGCAGCCTTGAAGGCGGAGCGTGCTTCCGTGGTTTTGCTGTTTCACCACGTTTTCTTCAGACGTCGGCAAGAGTGCTTGGATTCTTGGAAGTCCGCGGTGAACCAGGTGGCTTTTGTGTTGTGTCGTCTGGTGGTGTTCTGGAGGGGGGCGAGAGTGTTGGCGCAGTTGGTGATCCAATGGGGGAGGTTGCTTGCTGCTGTGTTGGTGTCAGTTGTAGTAGGGGGAGGAGTGCAGCTGAGGGCGGAGGTGAGGTGTTCTTCGGAGACTTTGTTCCAGTTTCTGCGTGGGAGGCTGTGCTTGCGCTTGTGTGCGGTGGGTCTCGAGAAGGAGAAATGTATGCAGTGGTGGTCTGTCCAGAGCAGTTCCGTGGTGGGGCTGAAGTGAATGTTGTTTCCTCCGGCGAAGATGGGGTCGAGTGCGTGTCCTGCCTGTGAGTCGGGGTGGAGACAAGTTGCTTCAGTACTATGCTGGTGAGTTTCTCCAGGAGGGCGGTGGTGTTGGGGTCGCTGTTGTTATCTAGGTGGAAGTTCAGGTATCCGAGCAGTATGTAGTCCGTGGAGGTGAGGGTGTGGGGAGCGATGTAGTCTGCGATGATGTTGGTGAAAGGGGAGGGGAGTTTTCTGCGTTGTTCTAGGGTTGGGCTGGATCTGGAAGTGGATATGTTCCATGAGGGGCGAGGCGTCGTCTGAGTTGGTGGTTGTTAGTCAGTGGGAGCTTTTGTGGATGATGGCGAGGCCTCCTCCTGAGTGGTTGGGGAAGACTTTCCTCAGGATCTAGTATCCATCTGGAGGGCGGTTGCGAGGTCTGGAGCGGAACTGGCGTTGGTCCAGGTCTCTGTGAGGAAGGCAACGTGTGGCGAGTGAGTGTTGTGGAGGTCCAAAACTTCTACGTCGTGTCTGTGCATGGAGCAGACATTGAGGAGGATGCAGCTCAGGGGCTTGTGTGCGGTAGCGTCCGGCGGGTTGGGGGTGGCTGCCTGGGTCCGGAGGTAGGTGAAGGTGCGGGGGCAGTGTCAGCAGGAGATCGGGCCATGGGTGTTGCTCGGCGTCGAGAGCTGGCAGTTGTTGTTGTGTCCCGGGTTGAGTGCGTGGAGAGTGCTGGAGTCGTATTGGCGAAGGGTCGGGGGACCAGGGTCCCTGTCGCTGGTCGCAGTCGGGTCGCGGACGGGCGCAGACGGGCTTGCCTTTGGCGCGGCCGCCATTTAGTAGGGGCCGAGGGATGGTGAGCAGCTGAGGGGCGGGAGCAGGAACATGCTAGGGGGAAGGGGCAACGGGGGCAGCTGCCGCAAGAAAAAAGGCAACAGAAAAAAGAGGCAAAAAGAGAAAAAGGCAAAGGAGAAAATAAAGGCAAAAGAGAAAGGCAAAACAGAAAAGGCTAGCACCCACAGAGCGGACCAGCAGAAGAGCAGGCTCTTCCACTCGACCACCAGGGATGAGGCACAGGCAGAAGCCTGCGGGTGGAGGAGGGCCTCGAACACCTACCTGGGTCACAAGAAGGCACTAAGTGTCATGCCTTAATGGCGGAGCTGCTCGAGGGGAGAGCAGTTGGTCTTGCTCTCCTTGGCGCGCAGCAGCCACTATTAAGTAGGGGTCGGGGGAGGGTGAGCCACTGGGCGGCAGGAGCGGGAACACACTGGGGGGAGGGCCTCAATGGGCTGCATCGGCGGGGAAAAAAGACAACAGAAAAAAGAGGCAAAAAGAGAAAAAAGCAAAGGAGAAAAAAGGCAGAAGAGAAAGGCAAAAGAGAAAGGCACAACAGAAAAGGCTGGCATCCACAGAGCGGACTAGCAGAAGAGCAGGCTCTTCCACTAGACCACCAAGGATGAGGCGCAGGCAGGAGCCTGAGGGTGGAGGAGGGCCTTGAACACCTACTTGGGTCACGAGAAGGCGCTAAGGGCAGTGCCTCAATGGCAGAGCTGCTTGAGGGGAGAGCAGTTACTCTGACCAGGAGGTGAGAGGTCTTGCACTACAGTGTCTGCACGCAGTTCTGACTGCCATGCCGACTTAGCAAGTGCACCCACTTGCCAGGCCCCAAACCTTCCCTTTTCTTACATGTAAGGCACCCCTCAGGTAGGCCCAAGGAACCCCCATGGGCAGGGTGCAGTGTATGTGAAAGGTATGACATGTACTGATGTGTGTGGCATGTCCTGATAGTGAAATACAGTGTAATTAATTTTTCACTATTGAAAGGCTATCTGTCCCATAGCATAGAATGGGAGATACTTTGTAACATCTGACAAGTATAACTTCCCATTGGACAAGATAGAGAAATGGAGTTTGGGCTCTCTGAACTCAGAATTTAATAACACATCTTTTAGTAAAGATGGTTTTTAAATTATGTGTTTGAAAATGCCACTTTTAGAAAGTAGGAATTTTCTTGCTTAACCATCTTGTGTGCCTCTGCTGGGTTGTGGATTGACTGTCTGGCTTTGGAGTGACAGGGGCTGGGGATGTGCATTCACTGTAGACAGCCACTGGGGGGGGGGGGTTTAGCTGTGTCCTGCCTTTCCTGGACGAGTCAGGGCTGGGCTGAATAGACCTGGGCTGCATTTAGAGAAGTGGGAGGAGATTTCCTTGCACCTGAATAGGCTTGGTCTGCCTTACACAATGCTGTCTCCACCTCCTGCCAGGAAGCTGGGCCAGAGAGGACAGAACTGATTTGGACTAAGCACAGAGGGGCCAATTCACAAAAGTAATCTGAGCCAAAAGTCAAAATTTACGACTTTTGGTATTCACAGAAGTCACTTACGACTTTTGGTATTCACAAAAATCACTTACGACTTTTGGTATTCACCACAGAAATCACTTGCGACTCGTATCTGTACGTCCGCACTCGGGCTGGAATTTCCGCACTCGGGCGGAATTTCCACACCCGGGCCGGAAATCCCGCACTCGGGCCAGAATTTCCACACCCGGGGTGGAATCTCCGTTTCAGGCCGGAATATCCCCGTTTGGGCCGGATGATCATTTTCTTCAATGCTAAACACCTGTGCAAGTGCTTACCATCTCCCCGCCTGCATCAGATGAAGTCAATTAACACCAACTGCAAGACCAGCACCACAAACCATATAAAAGCAGCACACATTCAAGGAACAGGTTTGGCCACAGAGGGTTCCTGGTTTCCTTCTCTGCGCATCACTACTGGAAAATGCACCAACTGAGGAGGAAGAAAAACTTCACAGATGAGGAGACCACAATGATTGTGGAGTTCATTGTGAGGCACCACAAACAGCTACATGGTCTCCCACCTTACTGCACCAGTGGCACACCGAAGGCAGCTCTATGGCAGCATTTAGCCACTGCAGTCACAGCATTGGGAGAGGATGTGCGCACTGTCCGTGACATCAAGAAGAAGTGGCAGGATGAAAAGAGGTGGGTGAAGGAGAAGTACGCCAGGATTGAGTTGGCCAGAATTCTCCCTGGCCCACAATCCGGACCCCGCATCTGTTTCACCACACTTGAGGAGGATCTCCTCACTACAATCTACCCCCACATGCTCCATGGGCTGCCTGTGAGTTATGCCTGCAACGTGGTACCAGGTAAACGTGATGACAAGAACAAGTATATAAAATGACTGTCTGTGTTGCACCCCCATTGTGATTGAGGAAGTTGTCCAAAGTTTATATAAAAATATAGTCAGTCAGAGGCTCATGTGTTTCCCTCTGTATGTTGCACCACAAGTCCTAGAATCCTTTGTTTTAGAAATGGCAAATACCATTCCCACTATTGAAAACATGGGCCCAGTACTGCTGTCCTATATACCTAACACTGTTACGTAGCAATTGACAAAGTGCCCCTTCCACTTATCCAGACGAAGCCGGGTCAGTCAAGAACATCAGGGGGGGGGGGGGGGCAGTGCAGAGGAAAATCAACAGACAACGGCATAAGGAAAATAAAAGAAAATGAACAAAAAAATAAGTCACCTTGTGATTGCCGCATCACCGAGCACAAGGTGAGAGAATCCATATTTTAAGACATTTATTTCCCATATTCCATTGTCTATTCCCCACCCTGCCCCGCCATGACACCCCCAATGCCCCATTACATGTATTCCATCAACAGTTCCAGAACTGTGAACTCAATCCTGGGATTGAGAGCCACAACAAGTCAAAAAGGAGTATCCACTATATTGTTTTTTTTTTGTTTGTAGACAAAATCTAGAAATCCAATGATAACAAATATAACAGTGATGAACAAGAAGTGAGATTCAATTGTCAGGAGTATTAAGAATGCGTCCAGTGTCCAACATATTGTTTTTTCAATACATGAAATTGTCCAGTCAACCCAGCTGTTTATATTTGTTAACATAGGATGGCATGTTTTTGGGCCATAAACAAAACACGCTAGTGGACCTTTCTTTAGGAATTGTTGTGGGGTAAATTTGATAGATGTTGCTTCTAGGCAGTGGGGCCATTATAAGTTGAATGTGGGGTCACTCATGATATTTAGTGCGACACACTTCTGTAACGGTAGGACCCACACTGCTTGTGCTTATCCTTTGTGCCTGAAATTGAGTGCATCGCATGTGGCAGCTGAAATGTTAAGTTGCAAACACACTTATCATTGTAGGTCCAATGATGTCGTCTGTGATTCCAGTACCCCCATTGACTTCTGTGATAAGGTTGGCTGTGACATCTGGTCAGGGACCACACACTGGGCAGATGTGGGGCCATGGTAAGTAAACCCAAGAATAATGTACCTGAATGCTCATGAAATGTGCCTTTAATCTCCGCAGTATGTTGTATGTGTTTTACATCACTGTTGTCCTGCATCACAATATGCCTACATATGGCATTTAACCACATACCAGATCACACAATGGTGGCTAGTGAAAGGATGACACAAAATGTATGCCAAGTGAGTATAGAATGGACATAAAATAGTATATTGTGTCATGTGAAGTGGAGTAGACACAACTGGATTGTACTTCAATGATATAAAAACTCTCTAGCAAAATATCAATGGACAAATCATATTGAAATTGGTGTGGATGAGGGTCGAACTGATGCCAGTTGTGTACTTTTGTGATGGGTGTATGGGCTGCTAAGGTGAATCTTGAGGAAGTGAAATTTTCAAATCTCTTGGCTGAAAAGCACAACGCAAATCCAGTGTAGGCGGCAACCATCAAAGCTTCTCAACTTACCGACAATGTGGGATCCTAGTCAAATGTTTCATTCTTCTTGCCTCCTCTTCTACTGTACTCACCTATATAAATGTATGTATAATATATGAGGTCAGGATGCCTGCTGTATAAGACATCATCCGTTGTCAGCTAAGTTCTACCATGACGTTGTAAATGGATTATGGGAACAGAGGACACTCAAAGGATGGATATAACAAATGTGTGATCTCTCAGTCCAAAATGAGCTTTGTGACTTTATTGGTAGGGAAGCACAAATGAGCCCCAAAATGTACCTGACTATTGCACATCTCACATATGAACTCTGCAATGCAATATTTGATCTGATGTGCAAATGTGAAACTGGTCAGCCTGGTGATGTACACTCCTTTTGACTTGTCAACAGACAACATTATACTCATGAGGCATGAATGGTCATAACGGTGAAGGTGTAATGAATGTAATGAGGAGGCATCCTGATTATTTATCCCCTTCCTTCAAATATCAGTAACCTTCTCATACAAGTTTGTCTGTTGATGTGTCATCTCATTGATGTCAGTGCTGTGTGGAGGTAACAGCTGGCAACTGCTGCATGTGAGCAGGGGCCCACATGTAAAGTCCATGAGGTAAACATGCTGCACATTGGCCAGGAATATCATATCAATGGTCATTGAGAATGACACATACATGTTAGCTCATAGCTACCATCTGGTGTACTGAAATATGGATATGTATGTCTCATTACAGCTGCTACAGGATGACACCAGTGCAGCGAACAACACCATCCAGAGGAATGCAATACATCCTTACTGCAGCTGTGAAACCCTTTTGCACTTGTCCATCAGGTAAGTGTGGCGTGAAGTGTTTCCCTATCATAGATCCCAAAACCATTACAAAGATCCAAATCCCCTTCTGCATAGAATCTGCAGTCAGTGTTTACAAAGTTACATACATACCATTTCATAATTATAAGTGTCACATGTGCCTGTTTGTAAATTAGTAATGCTGATCATTGAGTATGGTGTCACTTCCCTATCCAGCTGCTGGATCGGGGACCACTTCGTCAACTACACCTATGAGGAGTCAGGTTCAGCAGTTGACATCAGGGGGGATCGCAAATGGACACAAAGCTGTGACTGGAGCTGGTGAGTTTGCTTGTGCATTGTAAATCTACATTCAACACCTCAGTGCTATGGTGTGAGCTGTCACGTGTAGGGGTACCCAAACCAGGTTACATGTGCTTCATCTGTTGATGCAAAGTACAGTAGAACCAACCCTTGTGTTGCTCCACATCTTATACTAGGTCAATTACTTATCCTGTTGCAACCTCTGTGTTCCAGGTGATGATGACAATGAAGAGGATGGACCTTCCACCATTGTTGGGCGACGGGCAATCAAAGGCGAAAATCCACTGCTCCTGCAGGCAGTAATGTCGGCTGCAAGTACTGCGCAAGAGGAGGAGGATGAAGAAACTGAGAAGGCTGAAGAATTTGACGATGATGAAGACTATCTGTCCATCCACTCAGAGGATGATTCAGATGCCATGACCAGAACATTTTCCACATCAGCCAAATTTGGCAAGGCCTCACACCCTCCACCCAGCAAAGTGCTTCAGGCTCCAAAAAGAAAGATTGCCTGTCCTCAGCATAGCGCTAACCAGCCACAGCTCTCACACACCCCAACACAGACATCACTCCCTCACAGCCCTCACATCCAGTACAGACGTGGTGGTTCCCCTACAAACTCCTCCCTTTACAGTGTATCCCAGGCATTCTCTCCACCATCTGAGGGAAGTACCAACCCTGTTGTGGTGCAGGTATCCCCTGGGCACCATTCTCCTGTCCACAGGCTTCCCACTGCCACCCTCCCCCCTGCTGTTGGACTTGGCAGTCTCATCCATGGCCGACCCCTGCAGAGAGGGCCTGCACCTGGCCATGGTGGCCAGTGGGAGCAGGACTTTTTCCAACAGCAGGCAGATGTTAGGCAGTACATTAGTGCCATAGGGGCTACCCTGTCAGACATGTCTGAGGCCCTGCAGGACATGCAGCAAATCCCTCATGTGGTGGACAGAGTGACCCATGTTTTGGACAGGATGGATAGATCTTGGCAAGACATGTCCAAGAATATCAACGACATGATATCCATCCAAAGGGAAGAGAGTGCAAGACACCATGCCTTGGCCATAAAGATGATTAAGGACATGCTGAAAGTGATCTAAAATCTCCCTTCATGGTCAACGCAGGGAGGGGAGCCATCACATTTGCCTGCAGCACATCACACCCACACACCTGTACCACAAACTGCACAGGACCACAGCAAGGGTACACACCCACCACCGCCCCCTATCCATGTACTCCCCCACCTTCACATCCACCACCACCCCTGAACAGGCACTACCACCACCTGCACAACTACCCCCTGTCCACGCACAAACACCAACTGTACAGACACCATCAGCCCCTGCACATGAACTTCCCCCTGTACAGGCAGATGCACCACACCAACCTGCACCTCGGGACAACCCAGACATAATCGAATATATACGTTTTTTAGCATGCGTTTACAACGCATGCCATAACAACGCGGTCGTTACAACGACCGCATTGTTATTTCGCATACCGTTACAACGCAAGTCGGAACCACGACTTGCTGTAGGGGGCGCTGGATGTTGGAATAGTATAATTTACTATTCCAACTCCAGTCTGTGCGGACACTAGGGAAGGTGTTGGGTTTTAACTCCAATACCTTCCGCCCCCTAACCCAAGTCGTTTTTCCGACTTGCGTTGTAACGGTATGCGAAATAACAACGCGGTCGTTGTAACGACCGCATTGTTATGGCATGCGTTGTTCCGCATGCGAAATAAACGCTGTTCACCGATATAATCCCTCACAGCGATCCTCACCTCCAAGTTTGCGAATTCGCAAGCACGATCCCCATTGATCACATCTCAAATATTTTTTCTAGTGTGAATATGTGTAAATAAAAAGAAAATCTCATCACAAGTCCAGACTGTGTTGCGTATTACGTCCTGATAGGCAAATGTTTACCATTGTGGTGGCCTAGAGATGTGAGGATGAATGTGTGTGCGTGACACATGTAAAAGTGTAACCCCATCATTGCAACAAGCTCTCATGCGCAGAGCAAATAACAATTCCCAAAATATATGTCCATTTTTTGTACAAGCCATTCACAATGAAGTTAAACAAGATAGAGAAAGTATGATTCAAAATATCATTTTATGCAAAAAAAGTTTGGGAGTAGAAATACAACAACAGTCCATCTGGAAGGGAGAAAGGAAAACAAACGATGTTCTTAATACAGAAGGAGAAGGGTACTTGTAGTGGGGTGGGGCAACATAAATATAAAACGTCAGGGAGCGTCTGGGGAACCAGTCTATATACAAGAGGCAGAGTTAATAAATGTCCCCAAACAATTTCAGTCCAACAGGTCAAGTGCCCTTCTGGTCATCCTCAATTTCCACAATGTCCAGATCCTCTGAGTCCGAAGCGGGCTCCTGGCTGGCCGGTGCAGGACCAGGCACCACACGGGGTTGGGACACACAGGGAGTACGGGGGGAAACAGTATGGGACAATGGACAGGGGAAGACATTGAGGGTGGTATAGGAGGGACGTTGGGATAGGACAGACAACATGGCTACACCCAAGGAAGTGACACTGGCAGTGAGGGTGGCCATGGCTCGTGCATTTTCCTCTCTCATCAGATGCAGCTTTGTACACAGGTGCAGCATGATGCGAGATGCCATGTCTGGCTGACCCTCACATGCCCACATCATTTCCTGTGGTGCAGCCACAGGAGTTACAACACAGGGAGGGGTTTGGGTGGAACATGAAGGGTGTGGTGCCTTGGGTTCGGAGCCGATGTTGGTGTCTTCCTGGAACCACTATGAGGGGGACTAGTTGCAGGGGATGCAGCTGGAGGCCCCAATGGAATGGGGGCCTCTAGAGTTAGGGAGGGGCTGATGGCAGGCCCAGGTTGTGTTGTGACCTGCCCCGGGGACACCTCACCAAAAGAAAGTTGTGTATGGTCTGGGGGAGAATAGATCTCCTTCCCCCCTGGCCAGAGGTGTCCAGTTCTCCCTCCCTTCAATGTCCTCAGCCTCCACCCGATCCGTAGCACCAGATGTGTCTTCCTGCTGAGTCCGGGTGGGCGCAATTCCCCTGCCTCCTGATGTCGAAGGTCCCGCCTCATCCTCTTCTTCCTCACTTGTTGAGAGAGGTCGTGGCCGCCTGTGCACCAAAGATGTCCTGCTCCGAACCGTGTCCTGCTGTTGGTCCTCTTGGCCAGCTGAGCCCACTGAAATGTATAACAAATCATGATGAATTGTCAAAAACATGATGTAGTGGTTGTACACGTCAGAACAAGACACATAACTAGATGAGCGGAGGGCAGACTTCGTTCTCCTCTGATCACACTATACAGTTGTCAGTGATTAGGAGCTTAAATTACGTGTATGTTCACTGTGATCTCCTGATTTGACTCGGACATGGACATCTCACTAAAATTTTGGTGGCTTACACATCTGTACTGATCAACCCTCAGCTTTGCCATTCTTTTGATCTGTGTGTCCTGTCACTGCTACATAGGCAGCTTCCAAACCCAGTCTACAAAAGGAGATCAGAGAGAGTCCAGATGGTATTGGAATGGGCCTGTGATATGGAGTCTCTGCACTTTTGCTTTCTGACAAATGTCATCTGCTGTGTAGCATTGCATGAGACAACACAAAAGCCGATTGGGGGTCACACATCCATAAAGAGTCTGGGCTATTAGGTTTGCTAAGTTGTGAGTCTAACCTTTTGATATTCCCTCACAAAAGCTGACAATCCAGTGCCACATATTGGCTTTGAAGACTGATCAGGTAGAGCTGTACACTTGTAAACAGTAGTGGCTAGTTGTTACAGCTACCTGGACTTGGAAAATGACATACAAGCCACTGAAGGTAAGATGTGTGTCTGTGGACCCGCTTGGCGAATTTGGAAACACTTAAGAGTGAGGCAAGGATCTCAAAGTCTGTCTTAACTCCATGGCACATGATGATCTGTCTTAATCAGAACCCAAACTCACCGAATGCAATGCAAGTCACAGCATCCAATACCCATAGGCCTCTCATACACACACTGGACAGTGTCTGTACCATTCCTCATCCAATGCACACATCAGTTGTGATGCCCTTGGTTCACTGTTAGTGGAGCTGGCAGTGCAAATGTCTGTACAAATGCACGTGTGTGGCTCAATTCCCCAGTTGTCATAATAAAACTACCACTCCCAGAATGCACTCTGCTCTGTACATTCAATGTGCTACAGGGAGCCTTTTGCTTCATGATGACTGCTGCATAGACACAGAATAGGGAAATTGAGGCATGGGGCACATGATGGTACAGCTCTGTCTTCACTCACATCGTACTTTCAGACACATATTGCATACAATGCACTTACCAGGTCTCTGCTGCTCATGCTCCTTCAGCTGAGCATGGAGGGTCGGCCTGGCTGCACGCAGGACCCTTATGTACAGTGGTGAGAGGCGGGGACGATGCGCATGGTGCTGTGAAGACTGGCTCAATAGCTCCTCGGCCTTGTGCCGGGCCCAACGTTTTAGGTCCTCCCAGCGCTTGCAGCATGCCCTGGCTTTCCGGGTGTACACTTCCTGTATGTCATTTTCTGTATGAAAGAATGGGTTCCGGTCTGTTTTCGGAGATTCTGGCCCGAATGCGTACTCTCCGTTTGCAGAGCGTAGGTTCCGAAAGCAGCGCCTCGGGTCCGCATATGAAGGCGTATGCTCCGCAGACGGAGAGCACGCATATGGCCGGAACTTGCAAAAACGGACCGGAACCCATTCTTTCATACAGGAAATGACATACAGGAAGTGGTAGACAGGAAATACATCACAGGAAGTTGTTGACAGCCATTTTGTGTTCATTCACAGATCAAATCCTCTGCCATCGTGTTGTTCTGTAGCGTAGAAACCTGAAATGACAGTGTAAGAGAAAATCATAGACATGAAACAAAAGGTAGACCAGACCATTAAATGAAATTTGGGCTGGGACAGGGTGGGGGGGTGGCACAACAACACATCTCAGGATAGTTTGCTCCTCCTTTGCATTATGGTACATGTAGTCCATATTTTGTGCTCAACACAAGAGTTGTCTGTTCTGTTACAGTAAATTTGGGGGAAGCAGTGCTGTGCATCCCAGACACATAGTGCCAGATTCACCCAGAACATCATCACTCACATTGGGGGCCCATCATTTGTGGTGGAGTCAAATCTGTTGGGGGCAAAAACTCAACAGTGCAATAGTTAGGCCCTTTTGTGATTCAGACACCCATTCTCAAAAGGTCCGGGAAGGTCTCTCAGAACACATACATCTAATCCTCTGAGTCAATAGATTCCTTAGGGACATCAACTACACTGATTGCTGACATCAGCACATGACCTGATGCACGGTCAATCTTTTGACTCCTGTCAGCAGCCGTGGTTTACATACAGTTAGTGTGGCTTGCAAAGTAGTCCCAGGATGGAATTTTTGGACAGAGTCGTAATTATCCAACTTTCATCATTGACAACAGACTGCAAACCACATTTGATTCATAACACAACAGGTTGCTCATGTGAAAAAAGTGGCAACCAACTGATCACAGACTTGCATACCCTTACCTCTGTTAAGTGCAATGGCCCGGTTGCCCAGATTCAGAGCTAGCCGACGTACAAGAGGTATGTGTAAGCCATGACTTAAAGCTTTGTTGTGCAAAACACAAAAGGCTAATATGATCTTGCACACCACTTCAGGGGAGTTCATCAGCACACCCCCTCTACAGTCAAGACATCTGAATCCCGACTTCAAAAGACCAAAAGTGCGCTCTATGATGGCTCAAGTTCGTATGTGTGCCCTATTGTACCTACGCTGAGGTACAGTGGCTGGACGTCTGTAAGGTATGAGGAGTTGAGGGGAGAGTGCATACCCAGCATCGCCTGAGGAGGGAAGATAGGGCAATAGGTTACATTTCCCTCTTAAATTTGAACAGAACATGATCTACACTTTGGCACATGCAGTGGCTGTTGAGTCCGTGTATGTGGCTTGATGATTCTTATTTTACAATGGTTGTAAATGTAAGGTGGCATTCATACATTTCATTTACACATATGCCTCATTTTTAGTGCTTGGTACTTACCCAGTAGCCACATGTTGCCAAATTCTCCCGCAGCCATCCGCCGGGCAAGAGGTGATATGAGGAATACAAAGCTGCCATGGGTACTGCCTGGAAACACTGCATGCACATCAATGAATCTCCCACTGGCATCACAGACAGCCTGCACATTGATGGAATACCATCGGTGTCTGTTGCAGAAGATGTGTGCAATGCGGCGGGGTGGCTGAAGAGCCACATGGGTATAATCAATTGCACCCAGCACACATGGGAAGCGGGAAATGAGATAGAAATCCCTAGCTGCCCTTTGTCTCCTGTCCAGTGTATGGGGCATTCGTATGTGGAGGTGTGCTCTTGAATTGATGCAGCTCAGTACCTGATGCAAGCACTGCGACTGGCTTGCCTGAGAGATGCCCACAAGGTCACTGGAGACCCTTTGGAACCCCGTCACAAAGAAATGGAGAGCAGAAAGTATCTTGAGATATGCTGGAATGGCATGGGAGCAGCAGGTCACAGAGTCAAGTTCCTGCTTGTTGTAATGAAAATGTTTTCGCTAGTTTTGCTTGTGCATCATTCTACGTAAGTTAGCATTCGTGGCACCATTTTATGTTTGGCCGCCATTTTAAGTCATGCTCGAAAAGTTTCATTTCTCCAGGGTTGGGCCTTGCTCTGCTAATGAATGCACTGTTCCTATTAGCGCATACCTTTCCCACAAGATAGAGGCCTTCCCCCACTAGTCTAGTGGCGGACACGGGCAGAGTGACCTTGGATTGAAGATAGTGTGTGCCCGGCCCCATAATCGAAACCTATCCTTCTGTACTTCTTTGTTCAGCTGCATCTGCGCGGAAAATTCCGTTCTGGGCGTGCCTTTAATGGTTCTGAATTGTACATAATGTATCTCCATGTTTGCTAATGTCAGTCCCTCTCTGTAGCACTCCTAGAGACTGGGCAGACCGGGCTTCGCTCGAGCGTATCTAAATAAACATATATTGGTTTGTATTCTCTACTGTCTGACCGACTCTTCATTTGGTATGGAAGGCTGAGAGGTAGTCGCGAGTGACCCGGGTGACCCTAAACGGGCCACTTCCTTCGCCACTTCCTTCATGCTGCCACTCACATACCATCTCCAAGATGACTTCTGGAGGGAAACGGTATCTGGCCCTGACATCTTGACTGGACATCCCAAATAGGTGATCCTTTGTCTGAATATCCTCTCTACTCTCCCCCTCAAGTCTTCTTGCCGCACGGCAAGGGGCAGAGCAACAAAAACATTCAGCGATATATTGGAAGATTTGTGTGTGTCAGCTCTGATTTCATATGTGCTGCAGGGCTGGGATTAGCTGTTGGGCTGCAGTGTTTCAGCTGGAGCATGGTGGGGGATGGTAGGCACAAAGGCAGATATTCCGGCCTGAATTTGGAGATGCCGCCCCGGGTGCGGCAATTCCGGCCCGAGTGTGGGATTTCCGGCCCAGGTGCGGGAATTCTGCCCCGAGTGCGGAAATACCGGCCCAAGTGCGGACATAAAGATACGAGTCGTAAGTGATTTCTGTGAATACCAAAAGTCATAAGTGATTTTTGTGAATACCAAAAGTTGTAAGTGACTTCTGTGAAAACCAAAAGTCGTAAATTTTGACTTTTGGTTCAGATTACTTTTGTGAATCGGCCCCAGAGACTCTCTGCCACAAGAGAACAAAGGGAAATGTAGTTTAAATATTGGGGCCCAGACCCCAGAGTTTTAGAACTCCTTTGGATCAAGGAACCTGCCAAGAAGAAGAGCTGCGGAAGCTGTGAGGAGGAACTACCACTTTGCTGTGCGATTTGCTGTGTTGGCCTGCAGTGGCTGCTTTTGTCTTGGGCAGAGAAAGGGCTGGACTGAACTTTCTGCAACTTCTTTGTTTGAGTTTCTCCAAGGGCTTGAGGTAGAGCTTGCCCCCTGTTCAAGAAGTCTCAGGAACAGCAAAGACTTCAAGTTCATCTGCTACCAGCACTGGGAACTTTGTGTTTTGTGCTGCAACAGGAAAAAGCAACCCAAAGCCGTCACCGATGCCGCTGCCGGCACCGTAGAGGGCACCGCCGCACGGCCACCCTGGTCTCACCACCACTGCCACCGAGCCGCTGCTTGCACCGTGACCTGTAAGCACTGCACTTTGCACCACCTCGCTTCACATCACCGCCTTGGTATCCCCAATGACACTGCTCCACGCCGACATCTATGCCGCTGGTTGCACCATAGTTCAAGGGAACCGTTTGTAAGTCACACAACGCACCGCCCTCATCCCACACCGTAGCCATAGCCTACCGACGCCAGCGACATTGACTTTCATTCGTCAGCTGACAACAGCGCTTCAGCAACGACAACGCCGCTGCCTGCGAGCACCACAACGAGCACTGCATCACTTTGCACCGCAGCCCTGGTCTCACCGATGCCGCTGGACAACCTTCAGCGAGCTGCTGTCTGCAGCGCAACCTGAGGGCCCGCACGCCGCACTGCTGCACTGCTGCACTTCGCACCGCAGCCCCGACGCCGACGCTCCCGACTTCAACTGCGAGGAGTTCGATCTGCAATGCATGTGAGTTCAAGGGCCCGACGACTCCTGCACCGACCTTCGGAACTGACGCCTGCCAACACAGGCTCTTCGGAGCTCAACGAGAGGTCGCCGACACCCTGTATTTCTAAAAGGTACTGTTTTGCGCGTCTTCCCGACACCGTAGCTGGCCCGCAACACCACGGTCAGCCATAACTGTTTGTATTTATTGTTCACTACGCCATGATAGTTCCAGACAGAGCTATCGACTTCAAGGAACTGTATTTTAAGTCTATTTTTGCTTATTGATATTTCTAAGAACTGTATGGTGGATTTGTTATCATTTGTGGTCTTGTTTTGCCCAGATAAACTATTGGATATTTTTGTAGAACTGGTGTGGTGTCCTTCTGTAGTGTTTTCACTGTATTACTGTTGGCTATGTGCAAATGCTTCACACACTGCCTCTGAGACAAGCCTGACTGCTCGTGGCAAACTACCAAGGGGGTGAGCAGGGGTTATTTTAAAAGTGTATCCCCCTTAACCTGACAAGGGAGAAGGGTCCCTTCTTGGACAAGGTAACAACCTGCCAACTAGACACCCCCATTTCTAATAGTAATGCATCGGTTTCGTCTTTGTGATTAATAAAGAGCTGTTTTCATTAATCATCATCTGGAAGAAGGAAAGAGCTCCCTGACAGCTAACATGGGAGTGGAGAGGATGTGGCACAGCAGCCAGAGCTGCTGACTGAAGAGCTGGGGATCCCGGGTCAAGTCTCAGCGGCGCAACATCCTGTGTTTCTATGCAAATCACTTAATCTCTTGAGGTGATAAATTGTTATATAAATGCTGCAAGCGTAAAAGGCAAAACTTTATGGAAATATAGTTTCACCAAAGCAGACATTGACAGTATTTCGGCTTAGGGAAACTGATAAGAGAAGCAGAGGAGGAACAAGCTTTGGCAAATGCAGGAAAATATGCTACAGCTAATAGAAATGGAGGAAAGGTAAGTGGCAAGCTCAGGAACCAATGAGAAGCCAGGAAAGAGAGGAGGTGGGATGTAAGTCCCTTTTAAGTTTATATTAAAGACAATAGATTTCTCAAGCACAGCACAAGCCTAAAAAGAAAGAAAATTATGCTCATCATAATAATCAAGATTGAGTGTTTACTTGCCAAACATGGCTCCGACGTCGTTTTGGCGAGCTTATCTACACTTCTTTTGTGCGGGTCTCACATACCTTGTGTCTTAGGAGGAAACATTAACTGTGTGCTGGACCCCACATTAGAGATCGCACCCCCGCTGCCTCACTCCCCCATAGTGCACCCTGCAACATATTTTTTACAATGGCTCACCCGATGGTCACTGGTAGTTGACGTGCCCTTCACCCAACAAACTGAGAATACTCATTTTATTCCCCACCATATGATTTACACATACGATTAGACTGCATCCTCTATCACACTGCCACACATCTCCTAGTTACGGATGTGGAATACCTGGGTAAGACTTTGTCTAATCATAATCCCCTACTGCTGTGATTCATGTGGGGACAGCCCACCCTGCCCCGCCAGTCCGTACTTGGCACTTGCAGCTGACGGCCCTGGCACACACTATGTTTTGCGATATGACCCACAAAACAGTCAGCAATTACTTAGCTGAAAACAATGACACTGCCACGTCACTCATAGTGGAATGGGATGCGTTGAAATTGGTAGTATAAGGCCACTGCATCCATACTTTCATAGGGGCATGGGGAACACAACCTGGTTCAGATTGAGAGTTCGCTGCGCAGCCTTGAAGAGGCCGCGTGGGAGTGTGAGGCCACCCGCAGGGTTCTTGCAGGGGCTAGGGATCATCATGTGCAACTGCTTGATTCTTTATGTTGCATTGACTATAAGACATACCAAGCCAAGACACGTGTGGAAGGTGACAAGCCGGGTCGCCTGTTGGCATGGCTACTCCATCAAGACACAAACGTAGTGCCAATAACTGCCATCCACACATCGCCTGATTTAATCATCTACACCCAAGCAATAATTCACAATGTATTTTGCACCCATTACCGAACCTTGTATAAACCAGACCCTTCCTGAAGGTGCTCAAAAATAGAATAGTTCCTCCTCACTGTGACATTGTGCCCAGTACCAGTACACCAAAGGAGGCCTTGAATGCCCAAATCCTAGAGAAAGAGGTCTGTGCGGCCATAAGGGACTCACCCACTTGCAAAACTCCAGACTTGGACAGGCTGGCAATAGAATCCTACAAGGACTATGAATCCTTGCTGATCCCTAAATTAACTGAGTTGTACTCTGTCTCCATTGAGGCCGGTTGCCTGCCTCCTACAATGAGCGAAGCATTACTGGTCTGGCTACCTAAACCCGGCAGAGATCCCCTGGAGGTTACCTCTTATCGGCCATTCTCTCTGATGGGTAGGAACTACAAAATCCTTAGCAAGATTTTAGTGACTCGATTCATTCCACTCAAGCCCGAGCTACTTCACCCAGACCAGAATGGTTTCATACCTGGTAGATCTACATATCTTAATATCTGCCCATTGCATTGTATATTAGAGAGAGCCCCCAAAGTCTGGCAGTATCCCACCTGCCTGGTCTTGGATCTAGTAAAAGCATTTGACACTTTAAATTGGGAGTATATGGTTCCGCATGTGGGCGTAGAGTGGGCATGGAGGGACGGATGCTGAAAATTATTCAACTACTTTACACAGAACACACAGCGAGGGTTAAAAAAGATCGCCTGATCTCAGCTGCTTTCCCTATAGGTAGGGGAACATGCCAGGGGTGCCCTCTGTGCCCTTTGCAATGGAACTCCTCACGCATTGCCTACGGCAGGCTAGAAGGAGTTGGGGCATACCACTGAATGGTGGGATACATGCCATCTCTCTGAAAGCAGACAATATTTTGGTATGTCTAAAGGATATATGGGAGGGAGTGGGGGACAAAGCTGCCATCTTGGACACCTTACGTGAGGCCTCCGGGCTGGGGGTGAACTGGGGCAGAACATGCCTGTTCCTGTTATACCTTATGTGTGCTCCACATGCCCTGGTGGTGGCCACTCATGATCTCAAATTAGGACCCGCACCTTCCATTACCTAGGGATCAACATATATCAATCCATGCAAGACATGATAGAGGGCAACCTCACGAGGGCCGTATCTTCGCCCCGGCTGCAAATCTCTTTCTGGTGTTCCTTCCCTCTCATGATCCTGGGCTGACTAGCCCTCTCTGAGATGGTAATGTTACCCAGGCTGTTATATAATTTTGCTACTCTGCCGTTATTAATTCCCCTTAGAACATTTTGATCCTTGGACATGTGGTTAAGCAACTTAATATGGAATAAACTCCAACTCCCACCAGAGCAGGGGCTGGGGACTCCAGTGTTAAAACACTATTCCCTAGCGGCACAACTCCAGTGCCCAACCAGATGGCTGGCCGGATGTAACCTGTGGGAGGTGTGTGGACTATGAGGGGACGGGGCCCAGGGTTTTGTAAGAGGACTGTTCCTTCTAGGATCCACATTACCCCTGATGCTAATAATCTGCTGCTTTTAGTGCACAGATGCTATCGTAGAGTGCTATGGGCCTCCTCAAATGACTCTTCCTATGCATCAGAAATCCTGCTCTGTTCAGTAATCACCTTTAGGCAGGCGGCAGGCTGGGAGGGTGTGGACCTCTGGAATTTGTTGGGAATAGAGACCCTTGGAGATTTATTCCTGGAAGGAGTACATATTCCATTTGACCACCTTGCTGAGCAGAGGGGCCTACCAGTGGGGCAATTCCTAATACATAGACGCCTACTAGCAAAGGGTGGTGAAACTCTAGGGAGTGACTGCCTTGGAGCCAGCAACCCACGCCCTGATGCAAACACTTTACACAATGGGTGGCGTCTGATTTCCTGCTTGCTAAGGCTCTCTGGCACACAAAGCAGGATCCTCTAGAATCACTTAAGCGGATGTGGGAACACGACCTTGGTTGCCCTCTAACTTGAAAAGAGTAGAGTAACAGCTTACCCCCGCATGGTCACAACACACTTTCAGTATATACAATTTAATGTGTTACACCAAGCATACCTTATTACTGCTAAAATGAATAAAATATACCCAGTTTGTCGCCCGCCATGCTCCTACAGCAGACATGATTCACATGTTCTGGGACTGCCAACTGGCCTGTACATTCTGGCCAGGAATCTGCACGGCCTTTGCAGGCTCTACAGGCCATCAAGACCTGAATTGCGTGGCCTGTTGCACTCTGGGATTGTACAGGCGCCATCAAGGAGAGGGTACCATTAAATGTTTCATTGGTCTAGCTTTGCTGATAGCCCGAAGAGCAATCGCAATGCATCGTGAAGCCTCAGCATCACCTAGCCTGGAGCGCTGGCAGAGCATGTTACTACGCTGGGCCTTGGCGGAATCTGTTGCACTCTGCCATGAGGAAGTGAGAGGGCTGAGGAAACGCCCGATTGCAACGAAATGGAACAAACTGACCGTCGCACACCAGGGAGACGTTGAAGGGGAATCTAGCCCCACCTGAATGAGGCACAATGATCACACCCCAGACTCATGGCCTATACAGTTGGCATGCTACCCAATCCAAGGACAGGACTGACCACGTCACACTGCAATCCCACGCGTATATGTAGCGCATAGTGCTGTACTGCAGCCTCTTTTTGTCAATGCATAGGTATAGTCGCACCTAATACATTCATTCACAAACATTGCACAGGGACAAGCTCACAGTTTGGTATAGTTTCCTTATAGTTCTCAATTTAGATTAAATTGATGGGTGGGCAAGCTTTAATGTTTATGGACGCTGTTATGTGAAGAAACTGTTACACTGTAATGCATGTCATGTGATATTCAGCATGTATTGTTGTACCTGCCATGAGCAAAAAGCAAAAAAACCACAATGAAGATTGTTTAAAAAAACAATCATAAAAATTAAGATCTACGTAAGATTGCTCTTGCAGGACAACAATTATGTATTGATTGTCATTATATAGATATATATGTAAACGTCTATCTATCTATCTATCTATCTATCTATCTATCTATCTATCTATCTATCTATCTATCTATGCATAAGATATGCTATTATGTTCCTCTGCTATTTCACAGGCAATGTCTATCAAAGCTGGTTTCCACTCCACATACGTCTGTGCTCTGATCACACTGAATTTAGGAAAATGCTAAAGACTGCACTGTTTTAAGTCCTCGCCCTGTTGTCGGTAGTCGGTAACATTGGCAATGGCGCAGAGATACCCTTCCGGGTTGAGATGCGTGCAATATGTATTAAATTATACATAAAGTAATGCAAACACAAAAAGGCTGAGATATATTTAAAGACCAGCAGATACAGACTCCCAGAGAAATAAACACACAACAATATACCCAGGTCTAAAAGTGTGGGTACAACTATAAAGATTTAGCAGACAGTCAGTGTTTCTGACCAATCCACAAGAGGAAAAAATATTTTTTTGAAAGGGCTAAAACCCTCATCCGCCATAAGGTGGGCTACAACTTCTAAAATGGGAGGAGCTTTTGGATGTTTTGTGTCCTATCATATGTGAGCAAAATGTGTGGATGAGATGTGCAGAGTGTGAAAACGTGAGAGAAAGTGAACCTAAAACTGATGTCTAATCAGAACATAACCTTTTATTCTTGTCTGTTAGTGGCAGGATTAAATACAAGTAAAGTGAGGCAGGAAAATATATATATATCCCTGGATTCATCAGAAACATTGACTGTCAGCTAAATTTTTTGTAGTTGTACCCACACTTTTAGACCTGGGTATATTGTTGTGTGTTTATCAAAGAATTGACTCATTTCATCATTCTATTTAGGATTAGTGATAATACTCTTAGGCCTTTTATGTGGTAATGACATTCAAATTAACTTGTTTGGAATGCCTCTCCCTCATTAGCTGATGCATAAGCACCACCCCCACTTCACCATGAGGGTTAGGACTCCAATCTGACAGTTAATCAGGACCAAAATAATTTTCACTTTGTTAGGAGGCACTGGATCCCACCTCGCCAAGGAACACTGTTTTCCATTCTGTTCAACTGTGGTTCATCTCACCCAAGATAGGATGGACCTACGAATTCAAGAAACAACTTCGTTCACAGCAGTCCTACTGATGTAAAGTAGCCTGGAGGTGACAAGCAACCAGTGAGCACAATACAATGCCCTGAAACAAATACCCCATGTGATCTTTTCTCGGATGAGCTTAAACCAAATGAATTAATATAATTAGCTAACTACTCCCATAGTTACACAGTCAGTATAGACAGAAGTAGACATACTGAAGTTTAATTTCACCTGTTTTCCATTTTCCAGAATTTTGGGCAAATTTCTAGTGCTAATTCAATGTAAGGCACACCGGTAAATGTTTATTGATATCTTAGCCATTGCTGTTCTTAAGTTAGACAACAGAAATGTCCTAGCAGCTGTCCTGAAACATTCTTCCTCGTATAAAAAAAACAAAATGTCTAGGCCAGCCTGCCCCACTAACGTTTTGCCTTCTCCTTTCCCTGCCTTTTCTGTCCAAACTCTTGAAGCATCTTGTTTTTTTTTTATTAAACAGGGTTCTTTCTTGTTCATCCTCATCTTTCTGCTATCTCATACTGGTAGTAAGGTACCCATTGCAATGAAAAAGGCAGTCCTCCTGGTCACAAAGTTGATTCTATGTTCCCTTTCACTCCAAGCCCACATCTATACTCCTTCTCATTGACAGTTCTTCGTATGTTGATGTGCTGTACCAACCTCTGCTTCTCTCTGCAGTCTCCACTATTGATTTTCCTTGACTTGCTCTCTCTTCATTTAATTTCTAATTCTGATCCCTGTTACTCTCTTCCTAGTCCTTTCCTGACTCACCATCATTTCCTCTTTGCTGCAAAGTTCAGTTTTGGATATTCTACTTTCCATTTGAATGATCCCTTTAGTTGCTGTTGTCTCTTCTTAGAGGATATCATCTTTCTTCTCTACTCCCAAACCTATATTCTTGTCCTTGCCTTGAAATGTACATAGTTGTGTATCCTTCAGTATTTCTTCTATTAATTGCTAAATGCACTCGCATTAATTGCACATTAATGTGACCTACCCAACATTTTGTGTTCTTTGTTTTTCAGCTGTCTCTATCCCCTTCTCCTCCGTCATCTAACTTGATTTTCCTTTTTTCTCCAGTTAATTATAGAACTCTGCATTAATTTTGAACAGCATTTTGGAAACTTCACTCTAGTTTCCCAAACATCTCATCTCTTTCTTGCACTTGCTTGTTTCATGTAGCCTGCACAATAAGATTCGCCCCTTGCACAATTCCCAGGCTGACCGGATGGACCTTTAGTCCTGGGCTGAGGCTAACAGCTTCAAAACATGGCTTAGGGTGAAATTGGCTCATGATAATACATTATCACCAAAAATGGATACCACAAATGGTCTTAAGCAAGGCTGTGTCCTTGCTCCACTGTTATTTTCTTTGTATATTGCAGATATAGATTTGATGCTAAGTTCAGATATGGGCGTGGCACCTAAATTAGGAGGCAAAAAGATACCATATCTAGCATATGCGGATGATTTAGTAATCCTGTCCCTAACTCCAAAAGGACTCCAGTATCAACTAAATCAATTACACACGTATAACACAGTGAATGGTTTGATAGCTAACTTGTCAAAAAAAAAATTGTGACGTTTGGACAGTCTATACAATCTAGGAAGTGGACTTTAGGAGTAAATTTAATTGAGGTAGTGGAACAATATAATTATCTTGGCGTAATCTTCGACAAAACGTTATCATGGTCAAACCATAAGGTTAGTAAGAATGCAAAATCAGCAGCTATTACTAAATCAATCTTGAGATTCATGATTATGTTTGGAGGAAATGCAATTATCCCATCACTTAAAGTACTACAAATGAAAATGATTCCATATTTACTATATGCATCTCCAGTTATGAACAAGAAAGTCATCCTTGAACTTGAGAAATGTTTTATGAAATGTGTACGCACCATACTTCATTTAAGACAGGCAACTCTGCATTGTACGATAAGATTGGAATTTGGTCTAAAATCTCTGGAAACGTTGCATAAGAGAAGTTGTGTTAACTATATTATTGATTGTGCTAAGGCTGATTCATGCACACTGAAATATCTAATATTTGAAGAACTCCGGAGCAAAAAGTCAGAGATTTGCAACTATATAGTATAATGATGGAAATAGGATCTTATGACCTGCCTGATATACAGGAGATGGGGCGAATGACCAGGGACGTGCGGAAAAACCTAATACGTAATACGCTAATGACAAAGCAGTGGAATTTAGATCTTCTACAAGCTGGGAAATATAAACATACTGACTTAGTAATTGATACTTATACCTTACAGGCTCAAGAATACTTGGGATGGAACTTGTCCAGTTACATAAAATGGAAATACTTAAGGTTTAGACAATTATATAATTTCGATAGGGGAGTTTGAAGGGACTTGGAACCAGGCACTTAAAGGTATACAAGTATGTCGACTTTGTGGAATGGGTAAAGAAACTCTTGAACATTTAATGTGCATCTGCCCGAAGCTGTTTCCCATACGGAGGATATACTTACGCCCCTTGTATAATAATGCTAAAATAAGAACAACTGCAGAGGCTGTACGCTATTGTTTCAGGCTCAAAGAGGACAGTGCAATTATAAGGACGGTTCAGTTTTTAGAACATGCCTATAAAACATTAACTGCTTAGACTGCTTTTAATATATGGATATATATAAATATGTATAAACTTGGTATTATGAATTATGTATGTTCTTTTATATGATGTTTAATCATGGAAATTATTTTATCTCTATGTTTGTATTTTCTCTTTTATTGTAATCAAATGATTAATACAAAAAAGTATCTTAAACTAAACAGCTTCAAATCAAAGATACATCAATAACAGTAAATCGTATAATGTGCTGGTCAGCATAATTCAAAGTGATACAAACATAGCAAATACAAAGACAGACTGTTTTAGGTTGTCATATGCAAATCAAAAATATTTCAGTTTCTCCTCAAGAGAAATTCCCTAATGCTAAGCTAAGAAATTGAAAGAATGGGGAGGGGGAAAGAAGCAGAAGGTGTCAGCAAATAAAACCCCTAAAAGGCAGAATCAAATAAAGATTCAGTCTGGTAAGAGAGAACAGATTTGCTCAAGAGTCTAACTCTGAGAGCAAGAGCAAAATAAGGCCTTAAGGGCCTTATTACGACTTTGGAGGTCTTCGTCTACGACCGCCACGATCTCAGGAAGACTGCCATGGCCGTGGTGAGCCCGCACGCTGGATTACGAGTATAATCCTGGGCGGGCGGGTGGTGCTGTGGCGGTCTCACTACGGTGGTATGTTAGGCTCATAGGAGAGACTTTACAGCATACCGTCACTGTGACAGCACCGAATGATCGCCCGTGCACGGTGTGGCTTGAACCATGGCGTGCAAAACACATAGGGCATGCACGACTATGCACTTGTGGGGAGGGCACATCATGTTCCCCCTGCACCCACCTCTATGGACAGATTTGCCCAGGGGCCCTGTTGGGGGCCCCCTCCATGCCCTTCTGCCAGCTTTTTCACGGCGGGAGCACCGTCATGAAAATGCTTGTGGAAGGGTAAGTCGTAATATGGACGGCTGTGCCAGGATCGTCACCGCCTCCATTCCTCCTAATTTCCAACACCTCCGGCACCGTGGGATCTAGGATCCTGGCTGTGCCGGCGGTGTTGTAACAGGCTGCTGTCAGTCTGACCGCAGTGGTCAGACCGCCACCGCGAGTACGTCGGTCCCAGGACCGCCATACTTGTAATAGGCCCTATGTATTTGGAAAGTGGAAAAGGGCATCTGACTCCAACTAGCTCAACAATGCACAATTAAAACATACGGTTCTCAACAGGTTGCAACACTGGTCACTGTTCTCAGGGAGCAGGGACCAAAAAGGTTCCAGCATTTAATGATAAGATTATTGCGCCCTTCTTCCCAGACATCGCACATTGAAGCTGACAGTTGGACGACCTTCAAAAGATACCTTGTAGCAGGATGATACATTGTGGTCAGCTTGTCCCAGGCCCAGGTGTGGAAATTCACTATTCTCTTTCTATGAAACATATACTGATAATCTATTCTCACAGAAACCAAAACATTTGAAACATTTAATTAGCACAAAGTACTGTAGCCTGTCTCCTGAAACAAGAGAATGGGAAACAGCCTCACAACAGCCAAAATGCATTTTCAATGTTAGCGTGAGTTGTTAAACTGAGTCCTAAATTAGCTATGGCTAACTTAACAAGACCACACTTTAACTACGGTCAACTATAATGTGAAAATCACATTACGTGTACATATATGTAACGCAGATTCATGTATATACCAAGCAAACAAAAAAGGATGACAGAGTGTCACCGCATTCATCCATATCTTACTTCTACTGCTCTGACAAGTGAGTCTATCATATGCAGTTTTGCTTCAGTTTAATTAATTTTAAATATCTCAGCCGTCAGCTTGTGCTTACCTCTCTATGGTGGTGTTCCTATTCACTATCTGCATTCTTCAACCAAGACTCTACCAGTCACCCATTATCACTGGCTCTCCCCTCCCACTGTTTTTTTTCTTTCATTTAGCATATACAAATTCTGAAGATCACTATTCAATTCCTTATATTTTTCACATACTCTTTTTTAATCTTATTGTTTTACTTCATTTGATCCTTGTTATCTTTTTATCCCATGTTTAGTTAATATGATCAACATTTTTTTCCACACTGCTTCTACATTATTTTGGGAATCACTGTATAAACAAAGTTAATTAAAAATTTTCATAGCAGTGCTTACCTGGTGACAAGGGATGTAGGTCATCAGCCACTTGTTTTAGAAAGGGCTTCAGTGTGTCCACATGACTTCATCTTCTGTCTTGCCACTATCTTTTCTTCCCTGCAGCAAAGCAAGGAGTTGCTCTAGAGCAGGCAAGAGTACGAACCTCATAACCACCTTGATTTTCTCTTACGTTCTCTTCCCCCCACCTTGAGTTCCCCTACGGTTGTCCTCAGGGAATGCAGAAGCAGCTCCTTTGTGAGAAGGGAAAGCTGAAGCCAGAACCCCTTCCTTTGGATAACACTTCAGTTTTGGAAATCTTCAAAGTGTACTGCCTTGGCAGGCTTTGGAGGACTGTTCTACGTGTCTACTAATGGCGGTGCTCTTGGGTGGGCACGGCCTACAATTATGTAAGTCCGTTTTTATATAGCGCAGCTACTCACCCTTACGGATCCTGCTTGGGCCTAATTCTTGGAGCATGTGGACCTGGCCTTTACCATAGTCGATATGGAAAATGGCCATGGCTACACTTCAGGAAACAGAGAAGTTTAAGGGCATAAAGGATACTCAAAGGTGCAAATACAGAGCTGTTTTTGGGCGCTATGGTGATTAAACTCCACTACGGTGCAGGTAGTCAATATTTTAGATTGGGTGAAGGTCAAAAAATGGTCTTAATTTAAAGAGAAAAAACATCAGGATCCAATTGCTCTTAGACTGACCAAAAGATGGAAATTAACACAATGGCTCAGAGTCAAAGACAATCATTATTGTGTGGGGCTTCCTATTAGTACCGAGTTTGCTGCATGCTGGAGATCAGTATGATCTGTTCCAATGCAAAGAAAAAGATAGATGAAGCAACACGGTACCTGGTGAGTGTGGCAGGAGAGCGCAAATTGATAATGAGATTGGAAACCAGAGCAAAAGTGAACTGTGGGGGTCTCAGGAGAAGAGGAGAAAACCAGATGGAAAGCAGAGTTGTCTGGGTGGCAAAAGTTCAGAAAATTCAATACTGGGTCCCAGGCAAAGAGAGAGGAGGTTTGTGACTCAGGGTGAGATGGAGCAGAAAAATGCAAACTGATTTTCCATCTCTTAAGTATGATATGTTGTTCATAGGGGAGACAATTTGTCATTAATGTAGTGCTATGCAAACATCATAGACATTTTGGTAGATATATAGTTCTTTATTGAACAATTAATTAAAATCATTACAATAGAGCCCCAAATTCTTCAACAAGTGATATAGGCTTAAGCGCTAAGAAAATAATACAAGAAACAATTCATCATAACAGTGAAAAGGCAACAACTTGAAGTATAAAAGACCAAAAACAACACTTAAAAAAAACCTCTCTGCATGCAACACCTAAAGTGCTGGCTTGGCCTCTGATGAAAAGTCTGATTCTAATGTCTGGGTAAAGTGCAACGTTTTTAGCAGCATGTTAAATTAAAAGGCCTGCATTGGCAACATTATTGTCTGACCTCCAAAAGACCATAAAGTGCTCTATTTGCCTCTGATGAAAAGTTCAATTCTGAGGCCAGAGTAAAGTGCAAAGTTTTAACCAGCATGTTAAAATAAAAGGCCTGTGCTGGCGATATTATTGTCTGACCTCCTAAAGACTATAAAGTGCTCATATCACCTCAGGCTGTTGAATGTGCAAGGTCATTTTCCCAATGCCAACTTTACTTTGAGTTGGAGTCCGATTAATGTTCAATAGGTAGCCCATGCCAGTGTCCAGAAGTGCCAGAATTATTGGCAGCATATTTATATGTGGGCATACAACGGCGATACTATTACCTTACTTCCAGCAATGCCCACAACATCTACAAAGTTGCTAAAGCTTATTTGATAAATTTCAGAAATCAAGTCGCTACCTGACATGATTCACCTTTCAAACATGTTTGCATGTCACCTTGATAAGTCCTGATGTTCAGGGTACGTCATATTGGGGGCAACCAGCAATTACGTAGTGGGAGCAGCTTTTCACAGATACAGAGGGTATGGGACAAGGATTCCTCTCTCTTTGCAAAAAAACAGCATTGTCTATTGGAATCATCAAAATCCCTCTGTATATACCAGTAGGCTTTTAAGGGGATTGACCTAAATCCTAATATCATTAACTGTTTTTTCATTTCCTTACCAATGGGTAATGAGAGATCGATCGAGAGAGCCCCTGGATCATGCAATGTTACTGCTCAAGCTGCACATGCCTGTTTCTCCAGGGCCTGCACATCCTGTTCCCTCAATTTGCTTGCTTAACCAATGGTTTTGAGACTAGAGTCGCAGGGAGGTCACTTGACCAGAGCTCTCGGGCCTCCAAAACATCCCATGTAGGGTCTAGGTAGCTATGCCAGCTTGTCAGGAGGTTGCTTATTCCTTCCCAGATTGCATGTTTTAGCTTATCGTTGTTCGCCTACTTGTCTTCAAAACAATAAGCCAAGAATTTTGAGTTCAGTATCAAGTGCTGCAAAAACAGGAAGAATTCTAGCCAAATTTGGGCATGTGAAGTGCAGTCTAGAAGGGAGAAGACTCTTGTGTAGCAAGTGGATTGTGCCCTGTCCAGCCAATTTGCTAGCTTATCTTGGAATATCATTGCTCCATAGTTTGCAGCAGGCATGGAAACAGATCCATAGTCTGCTCCCAGTGGAGGGAAGCATTTTTCAAGCTCCCGCCCTCTGAGAGCAAATTTGATGTTTGCTCCGCTTGGCGGGAGATTTAAAAATGCTCCTGCCAAGCAAGAGCAAACACAGGGGCCGGTGTGGGCAGGGAAACCGCTATATCCTGGGGGTGGGCTCCCCAGGACATATGTCATCAGTGATGTCACCAGTGATGTCACTGACCATGTAATGAGTGATGTAATATGTGAGGTCATAAGCAGTACATTGTGGGGGCGTAAGGTATAGTTAGGTAAGCTAACTATAACTGCTGAATTTCACTGGTTTTGTACGAGTGAAATTTGAGCCTAACTATAATGTCCCTGTAACCTTTGTTTTTTTCAGTGAATTTCTAATGTTTTTTGTATTCTATTTCCTAACTATCATGTCCCTGTAACCTTTGGTTTTTTTCAGTTAATTTCTAATGTTTGTAAATGTTGATTCCTAACTATAATGTCCCTGGAACCTTTGATTTTTTTCAGTGAATTTCTATGGTTATTTTAATGTTGTTTCCTAACTATAACGTCCCTGTAACCTTCAGATTTTTAAGTATATTTTTAAGGTTTTTTACATTTTATTTCCTAATTGTAACCTGTAATCTTTGAGAGTGAGTGTGTGAGCGAGTGCATGCGTGTCTCAGTGGGTGTGTGACTGAGTGTGTGAGTACGTCAATGGGTGTGTGAGTGGGTGTGTGAGTATCTGTGTGTGTCTGGGAGTAGCTGCATAAGTGTCTCACTGGGTGTGTGAGTGGGTGCGTGAGTGTCTGAGTGCGTCTGTCAGTGGGTGCATGAGTGTCTGAGTAGCATGAGTGTCTGAGTGAGTATCCCAGTGGGTTTGTGAGTGGGTGTAAAAGTGTCTGAGTGGGTTTTCGAGTGCCTCCATGAGTGTGTGAGTCAGTCTGTGAGTGAGGGCATGAGTGTCTGAGTGGGTCTGTGAGTGGGTGTGTTAGTCTCTCAGTGGGTCTGTGAGTGGCTGTGTGAGTGGCTGTATGGGTCTGTGAGTGAGTGCATGAGTGTTTGAGTGGGTATACATGTCTGAGTGGGTCTGGAAGTAGGTGCATGACTGAATGGGTCTATGAGTGGCGGTGTTAGTGACTGGGTCTGTGAGTGGGTGCATGAGTATCTGAGTGAGTGTTTGAGTGTATTTGTGACTGGGTGTGTGAGTGTCTGAGTGGGTCTGTGAGTGGATATATCTGTGTCTGAATGGGTCTGTTAGTGGGTGTGTGAGTGCCTGAGTGTGTGAGTGGGTATATAAGTGTCTGTGTGGGTATGTCAGTAGCTGTGTGAGTGACTCAGCCACAAAGGAAATACACTTGCCCTTTTATCCAACTGGAATCCACAGTTTTGCACAAAATATCTACTCAAGTGGAGTACTTTCTACTGGTTAATTGCTAAGTGCTACTTCCTTGGATAAATGTCCAGTACGCATTCTGCACTACAGCTGCATGATGGTGCATGAGGAAATGTCAGCAGTGACCTTGTGTGTGTTTTGGCAATGTGATTGTTCCTGGTGCGTCTTTATCCAGAAATATGTGATAACTTGAATCCTCCGATGGAGAAGACAACGAGACGACAAAGAGGTAAATCTCCACCAAACAAGGGTCTTTCCTCTTAACTATATGAAGTAAGTGCTTCTTTGTTTGGTGGAGATGTCCTCATATTCCTCGGCATCAAGAACTCCTCATCAAATATGGCAGTCCTCAAATTCCTCGGCATCAAGAACTCCTCATCAAAATCAGCGGGAAACACCCTGGGGGGGCGCTTTTTAAGCTGTCTGTCATTCTGACAAAAAGCAGGAAGATCTTTGCATACTACTAAGGTGGGCAAAGCTTCCAAGTGATTTGCACATTTCCATACTTGTAGTCATTTAAAGGGAGAACCATGGACTCTGCTCTCACCAGGAAAGGACAACAAAGAACCCACTCATCACAGTCACATACAGATTGCTCTCCAATAGATCAATGATGCATTCACCTCCACAAAGCATTTCAGATCATTTTTCAATATGGAATTGCAGAGAAAACACACTTGACTTGCCTTTGCCAAGCTTAGGAGTTAGGATCATTTGTCCTTTACAGAAGTGGAGCTTAAGCGGGGGCACCTGCAATGCTTAAATGTGTAAGTGCATCCTGTTGAGGTTTAATTTCTGTGAAATGAGCATTAGGGCCAAAACAGCCCCAGGGACCCCATCCCCCGGGGCCCAGCCAAGACTTAATGGGGAGGTAGGCTGCATGGCTCCCATCACTGGGCTGATTATGGCCCCAGGGACCCCATCCCCCAGGGCCTGACCAAGATTTATTGGAGGAGGGGAGCTGCGTGGCCCCCCTCCCCAGGCTGATTTCGGCCCTGGGCAGCCATTTCCTGGGGCCCGGCCTTGACATGGTTGGGCTCCAGGGCACCCAGTCTTCACCGTTGGGGTCCATGGGGGGAGCCTGAATGCCCCCAGGGTCTCTACCGGCTCCCCACCTTCAGTCGGTCCCAGCATTGCTCTAACACACAGGGAGCTGCTAAAAATGCAGCTCCCTCTGTGTGAGAGCAATAGTTTCATCAGTTTCCCTGCCCGCATGAAAGCGGCCAGGGAAGCAGATGAAACTTCTGCTCCCAGCAAGCGGGAGCGGTTTCACAGCTCCAGCTTGCTTGGAGCAGAGTCCGTGTTAGCTCTGACTTGGCAGGAGCAGTCAAAGATCCTGCCAAGTCTGAGGAAACATCTATGTATGGTGGGTGGGCACCCTGGGACCTAGTGAGCCAGCCATGGGGGATGGCGTTCCCCAGGGCCATTAATGGCTCCAGGAGGGGGGCCGTGCAGCCCCCTCCTTCTGTTTTCAAAGGCCGGCCTTGGGGAGATGGTGGTCCCTGGGGCCATATATGGCCTGGTAGGGGAGGGCGTGTGGCCCCCCAACCTCATCTATGTTAATTGCTGGCCCCTTGGTGGGGGTGGACCCCAGACTGCACGGCGTCCACCTAGCCCTTGTTAATTATTGGTTTTAAGCCCCGGGAAGGTGGTTGTCCCTGGGGCTCTGAAGAGCCCAACGAGGGGGGCCTGCGTAGCCCCCTCTAATATTTTAAATAAAGGCCAGGGGAGGGGGTGGTTCCCGGAGCTCAAACGATCCCATGGATGGGGGTCAGGCTGGCCGCCCTCCCATTTTATAATAAAGCCCGGGGAGATGGTGGTCCCTCCGGCTAAAAATAGCCTAGGGGGGGTGACCCGTGCGCCCCCCTCCTTTTTTTCCCCATGTCCACATGCCCCCGGGACCTGGCCCAACCGGGGGCTGAAACAAAAGTTTAAGTGTTGGCAGCCAATCAGATTTCAGCACAAGGACTGTCAGATCCACGGAGGATCCGCACCCCTAGAAATACAAATTTGTTTTTTGGTTAATATCTCTAAAACTACTGAATGGATTTACACCAAATCACAAAAAGGCCTCTTTCTGGACCAAGAGCTAGCTTTCTGCCAAATCTGGTGTAATTCCTTCTAGTGGTTCGGGCTGTAGTCGTGTTCAAAATCACTACGAGAATTAACATGGGGAAATGCATTTTGGGACCCCCCTCCTTATTCTTGGCCCCCGTTTGGCGAATCACCCCAAATTTTCAAGACAGCAGCTGAAGTGAACGTCGTATTAGTTTTGAAACTTTCATGACGTTTCGTCAAATAGCGCTAAAGATATTGGCAAAACAAAAAACTCTGTTCCTATGGGAAGAGTAGGGAAAGTATTGGACTTAGATGGGGAAAGATTTACTATTCCACCTCCAGTCTGTGTAACAGTAGGGAAGGTGCTGGACTTCCAAGGGGTGAGATTTACCATTCCCATTTCAGCCTGTGCAACAGTAGGGAAAGTGTTGGACTTTGGAGGGATTAAATGTATTATTCCCACTCCAGTCTATTTAACAGTAGTGAAAGTGTTGCAGTACGGAGGGGTTAAATTTACTATTCCCACACCAGTCTGTGCAACAGTAAGAAAAGCGTTGGCCTTCTGAGGGGTAATGTTTACTATTCAGACTCCAGTCTGTGCAACAGTAGGGAAAGCATTGGACTTTGGAGGGGTAAGATTTACTATTCCCACTGCAGTCTGTGCAACAGTAGGGGAAGTTCTGGACTTCGGAGGGTAGGATTTACTATTCCCACTCCAGTCTGTACAACAGTAGTGAAAGCGTTGGATTTAGAGGGGTTAAATTTATTATTCCCATTCCAGTCTAAGCAACAGTAGGGCCAGTTCTTCACATCAAACACATTATATATTAGAATAACTCTATTAATTTAGAATAAATACTCCTAGGCCTCTTGGGGGGCCTGCAGGGACCCTGCCTGGGGCAAAAAAAGCTTCTTTTTAAATTTTTCGACAAGAGTTTTGTTGGATCCGTGATTCCCACCGAAAAATGTTTAAAAAAAGAAGCGCGGACTCCCCTGCTTCTCTAATGTTTAGCATCCGGGTGGGCAAGGTCCCATGGGCATGTGTAATTATAAAAAGGAGGGGGGCGCATGGGGACCCCCTGCTGAGGCTCTTTTGAGCTCCGGGGACCACTACCTCTCCAGCGTTTATCTTTAAAACTGGGGGGACGCTTGGATCCCCTAGGCCCTAGGGACCACTATCTTCCTGGGGCCCCATACAAGAAATAAATTGGGGGGACCACGCGCTCCCCAGCCCTGGGGACCGCAACCTCGCTGGGGCTTTTAATTGTTTTTAAGGAGGGGGCCACGCAGACCCTCTCCCAGGCCGTTCTCTGATCCAAGGGCCACCACCTTTCCAGGGCTGGCCCTTCTAAATCAAAGGAGGGGCGTCATGCAGCCCCTCTCCCGGGCCGTTTCCGGCCCCAAGGACCACCACCTCCCCAGGGCTAGCCCTTCTAAATCAAAGGAGGGGGGCTGCGTGGCCCCCCTCCTGGAGCCAATAATGGCCCTGGGGACTGCCACCCTCCAGGGCTGGCTTCTGCTATGTCCCCAGGTGTCCACCACCGGGGCATAGCTGTTTGCTGCGACTTGGCAGGAGCTTTGACAGCTCTCACCAATTCATAACAAACACTCCACTTCCAGCAAACAAAAGCTGATAAATGCTCTTGCTCGCTGGAAGCGGAGCTTTTGTCTGTTTCTCTGTCCGCTGTCAAGCGGGCAGGGAAACAGATGAAAGGATTGCTCTCACAGACAAGGTATGTCTCTGCCCTGTATTTCTTAACGACCGAAAGACTCTGCTACTGGGCAAATGGAACAAACTTGGTGTCCGCTCCTGTCGACAAGCTATTCTTACATCCATGAACCCAGACAACCCAATGCTTAATATCTGGTTCACCAAGTTTGCTACAAGAGCGGCAAAGAGGCTGACTCACTATGAGAGCCAGTGAGTTAATAACTGTCTACCTGCACTGGGCTGCTCAAATCCCATTGAGATGCTAATTTGCTCATTTTACTGCACCCTCCGACAGCAGCCGAGTCTGACATTGTGCACACCACTCCTTTTTTTTATGTCTCTGTGTCCCGTGCTATTTTAGAGTTTTCTACCATCCTTTGCCTGGGTTTACCCATTTACACATAGAATTGCGCAGTCAGTGGAACTGTTAGTATGTTTTTAGTAATGATTAGTGTCCTACCGCTTCTTTTTAGCATGACGTTAAAACTAAATGAATTATTATTGTTTTTTAACAGTGATTAAACCAAAGGGGCCTTTGCCTAGATGCAATCTAAACTCAAGTAACATGAAATTAGAGAGATTACGAAATTTTTAACGGGTACTGATTAGGTCTTAAACAATTTTTATCGTTAAATATCATAACCACCTATTACTTGCTATTTATATGTGATGCCATTAATGGACTAAGGGCTGTATTTATTAACTGATATATGTTTTATTGTTTGTATGTCCAGTATTGTAATGATTTTTATTAATCAAACAATAAAGTTATTCAGGGAGCTGCAGGTTTTGCAGCTCTCTGTCTGTGAGAGCAATGCCGGCATTGGCAGGAGGCGGGGAGCCAGCAGGGACCGCAGGGGCCTTGAGGCTCCTCCCAAAAGATCAGAAAGAGTCAAAATAAAAGGCAGAAATGAGCAGAAAGAGGCAGAATAAAGGTCAACAATGAGCAGAAAGAGGCAAGATAACGGTGAGGAACGAGCAAAAAGAGGAAGAATGAAGGTCAGAAAGGAGCAGAAAGAGGCAGAATAAAGGTCAGCAACAAGCAGAAAGAGGCAGAATAAAGGTCAGAGACAAGCAGAAAGAGGCAGAATAAAGGTCAGCAACAAGCAGAAAGAGGCAAGATAAAGGTGAGAAGCGAGCAAAAAGAGGCAGAATAAAGGTTCAAAATGAGCAGAAAGAGGCAAAATAAAGGTGAGCAATGAGCAGAAAGAGGCAACATAGAGGGAACAGAAACCAGCAGAAAGAGGCAAAATAAAGCTCAGAAAGGAGCAGAAAGAGGCAAAATAGAGGTCAGAAACTAAGAGAAAGAGACCCCAATGACTCTCAGCGCCAATCCTGCTGTGTGGGACTTACCGGTGGCAACAATAGGGGTTCTTGGCCCAAAAGGACCCTCAGCAGCCAAGGGCACTTCATTCCCAAACCAGTAGTGCACCAGGAGGTGCGTTTGCAGAGTGGTTGAAAAAGGGGGCGGGCCTCTGATGAAGTTGCAGCAATCCCGCTGTGGGGGACTTACTGGTGGCAATAATAGGGGTTCTTGGCCCCCAGGGACCCTCAGCAGCAAAGGGTACTTCATCCTCCAACCAGTAGTGCGCCAGAAGATGCGTTTGCAGAGTGGTTGATAAAGGGGGTGGGCCTCTGACGAGGTCTCAGCAATCCCACTGTGGGGGATTAACTAGTGACAACAATAGGGGTTCGTGGCCACCAAGGATCCTCAGCAGCCAAGGGGACTTCATCCCCTAATCAGTAGTGTGCCAGGAGGCGCATTTGCAGAGTGACTGAGAAAGGGGGTGGGAGCTTCAAAGAGGTCTCAGCAATCTTGCTGTGGGTGGCTTACTGGTGGCAACAATGGGGATTCTTGGTCCCCGAGGACCCTCAGCATCCAAGGGGACTTTATCCCCCAATCAGTAGTTCACCAAGAGGTGTGTTTGCAGAGTGGTTGAGAAAGGGGGTGGGGCCTCTGAGAGGCCTCAGCCATTTCAATGTGGGGGACTTACTGGTGGCAAATAGGAGCCCTTGGCCCTCAATGACCCTCAGCAGCCAAGGGGACTTCATCCCCCATCCAGTAGTGTACCAGGAGGCACATTTGCAGAGTGGTTGAGAAAGAGAGCGGGCATCCAACAAGGTCTCAGCAATCGCACTGTAGGGATTTACTGGTGGCAACAATAGGTGTTCTTGGCCCACAACTACTCTCAGCAACTAAGGGGATTTCATCCTCCAACCAGTAGTGCCCGAGGACGCACTGTTGCAGAGTGGTTGAGACAGGAGTGGGGCCTCTGACAAGGTCTTAGCAATCCCGCTGTGGGGGACTTAGTAGAGGCAACAATAGGGGTTATTGGCACCCAAGGGCCCTCAGCAGCCAAGGGGACTTTATCCCCCAACCAGTAGTGTGCCAGGAGGCACATTTGCAGAGTGGTTGAGAAAGGGAGCAGGGCCTCCGATGAGATATTTAGTTTTTCATGTATTTTCTTTATGTTTATGACACTTGTTGCACTTAAGACACTGTGATTGGTGTGTTTGTATTCATGTGAACGAGGTCAGCGATGGCCAAAACGCGACCTGTTATGGAGTAAAGCTGAATTTTCTACTGCACAATTTTCCTGAGTGAGCATCTTAATTGGGGAAAGGAATTTGATGATTGTATACGTAATTTTGGACATTGATACTTAAATAAAGACACTTTGCCATCATCACTGCCTTGGAGTCTGTGCCCTCGTGTTGCGCCGCTGTGGCTGGATACTTTGAGATTCACATGCTGATATATATATATATATATATATTCACTGAAAAAACCATAGGTTTGAGGGACGTTATAGTTAGAAATTAGCATTTAAAAAACCTTTGAAATTTACTGAAAAAACCACAGGTTTCAGGGACGTTATAGTTAGTTGGACATTTCACTCGTACAAAACCAGAGAAATTCCGCCGTTATAGTTAGTTCAGCTAACTATAACTCGCACCCCGCAATGCACTGCTGATGACGTCACATATTACATCATTCATGACATGGTCAGTGACATCACTGATGACATCTCAAATGACATCACTGATGACATCATCCACGTGAAAATCTGATGCACCTCCTCACACCCTAATATAACCTTTGATACACCCACTCTAAAATACAGACTACCATTTTCAAAACCATAGACACACCAATACCAGTTACTACATAGGCACTCACTGATTCCTAGGTCTACACACACATCCACTCATTCACCCATACAGTCACTCATACATGCAGTCACTCATCAATACAACACTATCATATGCACTCATACACCTATAGAGACACTCACACACCGCCACTCATCCAGAGTTACTCACACACCTAGTCAGTCATGCAAGAAGTGAATTTCAAAGGTTTTTTAAATGATAATTTATAACTATAACATCCCTGAAACCTATGGTTTTTTCAGTGAATTTCAAAGGTTTTTTAAATGCTAATTTCTAACTATAACGTCCCTGAAACCTGTGGTTTTTTCAGTGAATTTCAAAGGTTTTTTAAATGCTAATTTCTAACTATAACATAGCAGTCACATTTGCAGACTGGTGGAGAAAGGTGAGCGTGGCCTCCAAACACCTTTTACAATCCCACTGTGTGGGATTTACTAGAGGTAACACGAGGGGTAGTTAGCCCCCAACGTCAACCTTGGGGGCCAACTACCCTTCCTATTACCTCCAGTAAGTCCCACTCAGCAGGATTGCTAACTTTTCATACTAGGCCACGCCCCCTTCTCCACCACTCTGCAAACGCGCCCCCTGGCGCGTTCTAAGTTGGGGGATTAAGTCCCCTTCAATACAGAGGGTCCCTGGGGGCCAACGTGCCCGCCAGGTACCTCCAGTAAGTGCCACACAGCTGGATTGCAGAGAGATGGTCTGAGGCCACGCCCCCTTTTTACACCACTCTGCTTTTTTTGGCACTGGGGGTCCTTGTGTGACCCCCTGAGCAGGCCTAGGGGGTCAGGGTGTTTCTATCCTGCCCCCTTTTCTTGTTTTTCACCTTTTTTTTTAACTCTTTTCTTGTGACTTGGTTACTGAGTCACAAGATGGCTGCCAACACTTCCTGGTTTGGAGTGTTGGCAGCCAATCAGAGTGAAGCTCGTGCCCGGGAGGGTTCGCGAACCCTCCTCGGTGCTCAGATATCAATATTTTTTCTTTTTTTAATTTCTCAGGAACTACTGAACGGATTTACACCATTTAAAAAAAAGGTCTCTTTCTGATACAAGGGCTACCTTTTTGCCAAATTTGGTGTAATTCCATTCAGCAGTTCGGGCTGTAGCCTGTTCCAATATTTCCCATGGAAATTAACATGGGAAAAATGTGTTTTGGGACCCCCTTTTTTCTCGGCCCCCGCTTGACGAATCATCCCGAAACTTTCAAGACAGGAGCTGTCTAGAGCGGGCCATTAGTTTTGAAAATGTCACGAAGATTCGTCAAACGGCGCCAAAGATATTGGCAAAAGAAAAAACGCTATTTGAATAGAAACGAGGTCCTAACTATAACTACCTGCTGGCGACCGCCAGTAGGTGATATATATATATATATATATACACACACACCCACTCTAACATTTAGATGAGCCCCATCAATGAGAGATTCCTTGGTCAACAGCAGCCCTGAGTTAGGTACAAGTTCTAATTGGCTATCCCTTAAAAATGGATTTTACAAATGCAGCTCATGCAGAGCATGCAAATTTGAAGTAAATAGGACCAGTTATAAGTCAGCTTTCAGTGCGAAACAAGTTGAAATTAAGGGTCATTATACTTGTAGAACGGAATATGCAGTCTACGTTCTAGAGTGTGTATGTGGCCTTAAATATATTGGCGATGACGGCTGAAATGCCAGAAACCGGTCCTAGGATGCTTGTTTCCGGTCCAGGGAAGACATGGCTTGGCAGTTCGGGCTGGACTGTTCCCATGAGGCACAGGGTCAGACTGATTTGCATAAGGCCATGTCTGAACTGGGGTGGTGGAGTGAGCTAAAGAATGATGATGGATTAAACCCAGATCAGTTGACTGGGGGTGAGTGTTTGATTGGCTCAAACGTTCCGTCCATCATCCCCTTTTGTATCGCTTAAATATATTGGCAGCACAAAACTACAGGTACACAGTAGAATATTACAGCACCTTAGAGCTATTGTTAACTCTGACCCTTCTTACCCTGTTGCACGCCACTTTAAACTGGTTCATAACAACAATTTAAGTAATCTTAGTTATTATGTAAAAGGGGCAGCACCAATTTTAAGAAGAGGGGGCGATAGAGAGAGGCTACTGAGGCAACTTGAATCCAAATTTATTTTAGAATTGAACTCTAAGATTCCCAATGGGCTTAATACTAGTGAGGTTCTCCATAATTTTTTATAAAAATGATAAAACCTTTTTTTATATAAATGGCATTTTGAAGCATCTGACTGTGACTGCATATAGTGATGTTGGGATTTATTTTAATTGTAAAGTTAATATCATGTCGAATATTGTATTGTGCATCTTAGGTATTTTAAAAAAGTTTTCTTAATGTAATTTAAGTACGAGTCACTTTGTAATGTGGAGTAACATGCACAGCTTTACAAAACAAACATTAACACTACAATGAAGGGATCAATTTGTAAACAACGATCAAAGGAAATTTTAACCATTGCCCTTACGTATGAAATGAAAGGATTTTTCTTTCCAATTATGATTATTGTAATTATGATATTGACATTCAAGGATTTTATAAAGGTTGTTTTATATTCATATTGACAACAGTTTGTATTAAGGCGGTTAGATTGAAGGTATCTTAGAACAAAAATGCATTTATGCTGTAATATGATGGGAATAAACCCAGATGAGAGAAATATGGTACGACTTTATACAGGCAAATTCTTGCACTAGTCACTTTATTTACAATAATCCGTATTTAATCGAAAGAGAGCGATATATTGAAGGTTCAGAGTATAGTAAATCTTCTGAAGAAAAACATTATGATGCCGCAAAATTTCCCTCAATTAGCACTTTTGCACATTTTTTGCACTTTGTTGAGCATATTGCACTTTAAGGAGGTTGATAATATTAGACATCTGCAACAGTAACATTTTGAAGATTAAGGCACATTGATTATTTGCTTTGTACACAATTTGTAAGTACAAGTTGAGAATGAAATAGTAACTCATTGTATATTTTATGCGTTTGGAAGAACTTAAATTATATTTAAGAATTAGTATAAGTATGCAAAGATAGCATATAACATTGAAGTCTGTTGCCTATTTCTATAATTGAGTAGCACATGTGGCACAAGAGGATAAAAAAATGTTAGTATCTGCAGCGTGATCATGTGATCAAGATGGTATGGTAGCGGTTGAAACGCGTCATGGACAAAGCATTTAGCTTGTTTTTGTGGATTAACTAAATAAAAGCACTTTCGCACTTGGAAGGAGTCCGTGCCTACTTCTTTGGTGAAGTATTTTGGATTTTTGGAATTGAGGATTGAACAAGCCTAGTAGCACACACTTAAAATACAACTAAAATAAACGAGTATAACACAATTTACATAACTGATATATGATTTACTAATTAATTAACAATTATTAGGAATTTGTTAATTTATTATGAATTAACATCCCATCCTATACCCCTACAAACCTAGCAACCCACAACTAAAATCTAACTAAAATAAATCAGAATTACATAATGTACTTAATTAATTATTAGTTAAATAATTAATAATAAAGAATTGATTGCTAATTAATTATTACTTATTTGCCCATCCTAAATTCCTACAAACCCAAAAACCCACACCTAAAATATGGCTAAAATATAACGTTATTACACTGATTACATAATGGATAATCAATTAAATAATGAATAATAAATTCATAATTAATTGTTAATTAATTATAACTTAATTAACTTTCCACCCCATACTCCTAAAAACCCAGCAGCCCGCACCTAAAATACAACAAAAAATATAATTACAAAATGTACATAATTAATAATCAAATACATTATTAATAAAAAATTAATACTTTTGTTAATTATTACATAATTTACTTCCCATCCTATACCCCTACAAACCTAGCAACCTGCTATGACACTATAAATTACTCATATCAGTTAAATTAACAATTAAAAATCACTTAAAATTGCAAACTATGTTTAAAAATATTATTAACAATTATACAAACAAGACTAACACATAAAATTAATATATAAACTAAAACACATTAAGATAATTAAAAAAACAATAATTTTTACAACTATATTATTGAAAACGATATTGAAAACAACAATATTCTTAACAACGATAGTACTTACCTGAAAAATACAATATTCTTGACAGTGATATTTATGTATCACAATATTTATGTATCACAATATTTCTTTCCTATATTTCTGTCTCACAATATCTACATCTCGTTATTTTGTCCAAAAAACACCATAATCCAACGATGCCTGCCTGAATATCCCCATTCTGCTCTCGACCTCCTGCAATCTGGGGCGAGTTTGAACATTTTTGCAATGTCTAATTATAACTGCCATGCATGATGCTAATGCACAGATGTGACTGGCATGCATGAACAGTTGACACAAAGACGAACCAGTCGAAAATTCAAAAGGATCCACAGCCTTGCTAACTAACACCAAATACCTACCGAACAGATTGGCTCCAACAACGAAAACGGAAAGATTGAGTAGGTGAGCTCTGGAACATTGACTCTGCCTGGCAAGCTTGCACCTCTGCATTATTCCATGGGCCAACTCTCACAAGCCACCCTACCTGAGGCAGGTAGCAAGATCTGGGCACTTGGATATGGTGGTATAATAGCCAGATGACAATGAACCAAGGTTGCTTAGTCCACTGAGTCTTTTTAGACCTCCTGCGGTTGTTAACCTTGTGAAATAAATTGGTATTTTAAATTGCCTAATTAATTGCCATAGTGGAAGCAATAAGGTGTCAGTAGATTGGTTACTTTTCGCCTAGTGGGCAAGCACATTTAGTCTGTGCAAGGCTTCATCCATCAAGTACCACTTTGAACTGCAAAGTCCCCAAAAAAGCATCTTTGCACCTGTGGCATTTTAGCATGTACGTCAGACCAATTCTTACCTCAATGGTTAATGGGAGTAGTTGATGATTGTAGATTATGGCACTAATTTTGAACACAGCAGCTTATTATAAACATCTGTTCAGGTATCTAACAAACAAAATCCTAGATTAAACTTTTGCCCGAAAATAACAAAATGGTGCCAAGACCGAGCCTATCATGTTTGGATCACAAACTTAGCTCAACAAACTATCTCTGCTTATGTAATAATAACAAATGAAGTGGTCTTACTGTAAGAAAAATAACATGACTGCTTACAACAACCAAGTGTTTGTTTTCACTTCAGTAGAATTTATATTTTTCAAAAAAGAAACACCAGGTTCAGATAAATGTACTCGTAATAAATAACAAGCTTAAATCAATCTACTACAAGGTATGCACTTTTTAATATGACATAGCTAAGACTACTCTATGCAGCAATGATAAGTATAATATATAGGTTATAGCACAGCTTACATACTGTGGGCCTGTTTCACAAACTGCACTTTGTAGTAAGTTTTGTAGTACTACAGTAGTACTACAAAGTGATGTTCACAAACTGCACTTTTGTAGTAACTTACTCTTGTGAGTAAGTTTACTATGTTTCGATATTTGCAAACCGTACTTTTGCAGTAACTTACACTTTAGTAGTAAGTCCCTACTTCTATTATTTTTTATGGGAGGGTGTTGCAGTACCAGTGGTTACTCATGTGTAGTGCTGGTCTTACTACAAATGTGCAAGTTACTACAAAAGTGAAGTTTGTAAATACCAAAAAGTAGTAAACTTACTCAAAAGTGTAAAGTTACCTTTGTGAATCAGGCTCACTGTGTAGAACCCTAATATCAGCTGATACTGAAAAAAGGAGATGTAAGACAATTGCTAGTAAACACACAAGGAAACTAGAAATAATAAGAAAAAAACATGGGGGTGGTTAGAGGGGAGCAAACCACAGCTGGTGTTGTGTAATGCGCAATACACCATGTTTATTGCTTATTAATTTTTTATGTAAACGTTTCTCATGTGGTGTTCAGGAACATGTCAACAATCCATTCATTCTTGTAATGGAGCTTTTTCTCTCTTTGAAATCATTCATGCTTTCCATAGGAATTGATTTTGAAACATCTTAAGTAAATCCATCTGCTTATCATATCTCAGGGTAGCCCACATTTTACAGATTGTTATTCGGACTTCAAAAACAAACAAGATCTCTGAATGGTGACTGTCCAAAATTAGATCTCCGCCACCACCATTGCCCTTACATTCTCAACACACATCATTATCTTACAGCCCATGAGGAGTGAAATTGTTTTTTAGAAGGCCTTTTTTATTGTATAAAGGTTATCACTAGATCAACTGGAAAATTAACACTGGTATTCAGCATTCTAGAAAAATACATTTGCTATTCATGTCTCAAGATCCAAATCAAATGCATTCTCTAACATCTCAAAGATTTGTCCTCACCAAAGACTTTCAGGAGTTTTAAATGGCAATGTCTCCTTTTTTAGCAACTGAAACAGGCAGGGAGCTAAATACCTGTGTGTAAAGGAGAGTTTAAAGTATTCCTTCTAAAATATTATATTGTTTTTTTCCCCATGATTGCAAATTTCATTTGCATGTTAAAAGGTAAAAATGCAGCAAAGATCCATTATTTTTGATTTGATCTAGCTTAATTCAAAAGACAATATGTCTGTTAAGTTTAATAGATGAGTGTCTCCAGATTGTAGATTTATTATAAAGATATACTTTATGATTTAACTGCGCCATAGACTGTTCATAACTGTATTACTTCCAATAGTAGATTTGGTCAATTTGGCTTTGATGTGCATCCTACCTGAATTTAAACCTCCATCAACATTTCAATACTAACGTGTTTTAAGGTACTATATTCTAATTCTATTAAATCATAAGGATTTTCTTCCTGGTTAGAGATTTCCAACAACTGTCCCAAAGTGAAATAAAGTTTGAAGTTATATGAAACAAAGAATCCTGAATCACTTCTTTTCTAATCCCTTTTAGTATTTTCCACACAAATATAGATTTCTCCTCCTGACCCCACAGGAATTCCCAAGCAAGAGCTATTTTACATCATTTTCTTAACTAAAACTGGTATGCAACCAAAAAGGAACCTGGGAAGTACATTTTAATAACATACATTTTTCCCATAAGGAGAGATTAAGGGTAGCCCAGTCCTTATTTACTGTTTTTAAAATGTTCTATAGATTAAAGCCTGCACTTTTTTAAAGGATCTGACAGAATGTATATACTTAGAAACTTGGGTCAAGATTTACTATTTTTTTCATTTGCAAAGGAGAAAACTCGGTCAATATGGCTCCAGCCTAAGATTGGCCTGCACCTGCTGTCGTCCCTTTCACTGGTGCACAAATAAGGGAGCCCTGCAGGATGTATAGCCTTGCAACATGGTGCAGAGGTGAGTGTGTGATGTCTAGCATATGATTTGTACTGTAAGCATACCCTTCCAGTAAAGTTCCTATGAGCAGCTAATACCATATTAATCCCACACATTATACGAATGCTGTACACTACAGCATACATGCAATCCTTCTTTTATTTGAGAAATAAATTAACATATTTCCCCCTATTTGCACCTGCTTCAAGTAGGTGGTAGTTTATGATGCACAGCCCCATCTACCTGAGTAGATGGGGCTTTGTGTCAAAACCTATGGGTATTGTGTGGATCTGGCCAGGAATGCCCCTTGATGCAAAGTGGCTCTTGCATTGAGAAAAAGGCACATTTTCAACGCAAAGCGCCATTATCTCTGGCTAAAAAATATCATGCATTGCTTTTTGCTTGTGTAAGCCTTAGCAAATCTTGTCCTTGATGCCTTTAGAATACCATTTCATACTAACGTTTTCTCATGCTCCTCATGGTAAGATTTAGAGATTGAGAACACTTCTTTACTAGACAGATTTTGTTTGCAATGTGAGCATTGAATCTATATTTCAATAATGTTTACATCTGGTGCTACCCAAGTAATATTCTCCATACAGATTCTTCCACAGCTTCCATAACATTCTTTATGCGGTAGCCATCCTCATCAAAGGAGCAAAACAATTAGATCATATAACTCCATATCTAAGCAAATTGGATTCCCTCTGAGGCCATAATTACCGTTAAAATGGCCTATATTACGCACAAACTTCTATACCTAGGCTTTCCCAAATATGTAAAATCAAACATGCACCTCAGGAGATGAGAGGAACACTTGAGGCAAACCAAGCCTCTTCCTGAAGATCCAAAAAAGAAAAAGACAATCAAACAGTCTTTCTAATGTCAAACGCCAAGAATTTGGAGCAAAGTGTTATAAACTTTTCTACCTCCATTCCAAAAGGTCATAAAAACCTAACTTTTCAAATAAAACCTAGCTAGCTAAACAATACCAAATCTATAATTATTGTTAAAGGTCCTGCTCACTATCAAGAACCAATGTTAGTTGTCTATGTTATCTGTTACTTGTAAAGAGCTTTGTTGCCCTTGCTCCTAGGTCTTCACTAAACACATATCTTCAATAAATATCTCCAATGAATAAAGAAAAAGAAAAAGAGTTTGAAAGCAAAGGAAACACTTTGTCAGAATAGGTGAAGGTTTTGATATCTGATTTGTTGAGCAATATCCTTTCCAGAGTAGTTGCGTTTCTCAAATGCAGTAAGGGTTTTCAAACTACACAAAAGAGAAGTGATGATAATAAATAGCACTAAGTGCCTTTGTCTGATTTAAGTAATGACTATATTTTCATTGGTTAGTACCTGCACCATAGCTTCTGTAAACTGTGTTGTAGCAAGGGATATATATTATTAACTAAACTTCAAATATCTAAGAGTAATGTACAAAACAGACCATCTTACCATGCCAAATGCCTTTTTGAAAGCAAGATTTTTTGGTTTTGGGACTTCTGGGTTTTTATACAGATGAAATACATCAAAAAGTATAATTATGTTTGTATATTTAATCTTCCTTGATTATAATGAGTCTGACTGTGATGCACTACGTTTTCCAATCTTAATGTCAAAATGCAGAAAATATTCTTAAAATCTACATTAAGGTTGCAAATGGGTATAACTGGAACACAAAGTTAGATCTTTATCAGATTTTGGAATTAATATTATATGGTCCAATTCTATGATGATCATTTCCAACCTTTTTGGCAGATCATTATACACTTTTGAAATAAGTGGTGACAGTTCTGTATTTGATCTCCTGTAGAAACGTTTGGAAAGCCAACCATTCCATGCGTTTTACCATGTTTAAGTAGATTTATTGCTATCTCGGCTTCTTCATTTCTACTGATATAACATTTATATGTTCTTGACCTGGAAGTTTAACTTCTTCAAGAAAAGCATAATTCTCAACATCATCATTTGGGGTTTCCTTTAGATATAGTAGTTTACAGAAGTTTACAGAAACAGTGTTTATATTTTTATCATGGTTCGTTATTTGTCGAATATGCCACGTTACATTGCATGCTTTTATATCACATGCCATTACAACGCGGTCATTACAACGACTGCGTTGTTACAATGCATGCCATTAAAATGCAAGTCGGAACAAAGACTTGCTCTAGGGGGGTGCTGGATGTTGGAATAGTATAATTTACTATTCCAACTCCAGTCTGTGCAACAGTAGGGAAGGTGTCGGATTTTAAATCCAACACCTTCTGACCCCTACAGCAATTCGTTGTTCTGGCTTGCATTGTAATGGCATGCATTGTAACAACGCAGTCGTTGTAGTGACCGCGTTGTAATGGCATGCATTGTGTTGCATGCGGTATAAACGATGTTTACCTTATTTGTCCAAAGGTCTTGGCAACCGACACATTTTTAAGGGATTATTTTTCGTTTTCAATTTGTTAGCTAAAAGTTTAAAAACCCTTTTACTTCCCTCTCAATAGTTTTTCTTCACAAATCTGATTGCAAACTAAATTAAAACCTATGTTTAATAAGCCTACTGAGATTGTTTCTGTCAGATTCTACTCACATTTCCACAAGAATGCCATGCAAAAGATGAGAAGGTCCCTAACCTCTCCTGGTCACCTATTGTAACCAACTGAGTCAAAGTACCAACAGTAACCCGGGGAAGAAGGGAAAACAAGGAAGGAAAGCAAAAAGGTCCCACGGCGCACCCCACTCTGGGACAAAACCAGTCAGCCAAGAGAGATCTCTGTCACATAAAAGGACAGAAAAAGGTAAGTATACAGGTAAAACAATCCTAAAGTCTAAGCTTTTCTATGCATGTTTGTAAACTACCTGAATAATTCCCTTCTTCCGTGAATTCTGGCAACTGGTGTGAGTGAAGGAGTGTTCATGTCTAAAAAAGGGAAAAGGAAGAGTATGAAGTAAAGAGTTCAGAGTTATGAGTGATGTACAGGAAAAAACGTATAAGGCAGACTACACTAAAACCCACCTATGAACATATGATGACTGGATATACAAAAGTGACTTCTAACTTAAAATATCATAGGTTTCAAGTGATGCTCTATAGTACACTGTATAAACTCCACCTTAACTTCAGGCAGACCTAACAATTATGCATTAACTTTCAGGAATACTAATGGGCTAAACGGAAGCTGGAACAAACCAGATCTCTAAAGACATGGAAATTGCATCAGATAAGTAATGTAGAAGATTCTTTAGAGGAATATCAATTCAGCGCTAAAAGCACTGTTGCCGTGAGAAAGTAATGCAGCTTTTCTTTCTTTCTTTTATTGTCTCTGCAGGAGGAAGAAATCATCCCCGGGAGTTGACGATTACTGCCGGCATCTTGTCGAATTCAGGAGAGCTGCCAGAAATGAACAGGAAGGGAACTGAAGAGCCGGAGACGACGACTCGTCGAGGGAGGAAGCCGGACGCAGGACGGACGACAACCCGGATGTGATGGTACGTGACCCGGAAGAGGAACACTCTAACCCGAAGCTGGAACGCAAAGCGTCTCCACTCGAGATCAGAGAGGTTTTGAACTCGCCTGCCGGTACCTGCGCATGTATGTTAGCCGGGGACCGGCCATCTTCGTAGTTCGCTGGGCATGCGTGTGACCGGCAAGTATGACAGTTTCTATCAGGAAACTTTGCAATTTTTTTTAAAGTGCTCCAAGGATGCCTCCAAGTCTGAGCAACTTGATTTAGCTCTTGCTTACCTTTGAATACATACTTATCAATTCACACGAACGGGCTTTTAGAGAATGTCATACTACATAAACATTGTGGTGTTGATGTTATGACTCCAAATTCCCTAACTGCTCTACATATAATGCTCATCAGTTTATGTTTTTTAAGAAGAATGAATTTAACCTCAAATTCCTTTCCTTCTTTACAGTTGGAAGGTAAAGTTCCAAATTCAGGCTCACTGGCGTATTGTCTGAAATTAGAATGTTTCCAATTTCGACAAGTTTTGTGCTTGAAAAGACCATCTTTTGGGTGATATTCCCCCAGATTTTTTGACTTGAAGACCCTATTTTGTGGACCCTGTTTTTGTTGCCCATAGGACTCTGTGCACTTTACTCCTGCTAATCGGTGGTAAAATGTTTGTGCTCTCCCTTGGTAAAATTGGCACACACTCAATTAGCACATTTAATTTACTTTTAAGTCCCTAATATATGGTACTATATGTACCTAGGGCCTGTAAATTAAATGCTCCAAGTTGACTGCAGCACTCATTGTGCTATCACCTTAAGTAGCACTGAAAAACATTTCTCGGGCCTGCCTTTGTAGCCTGTAGTGCAGTTTTAAACTGCCATTTTGAACTGGCCAAATAAATCTTTTTCTTGGCCTACACCTTCCTTTGTAACACTTACAGGTCACCCCAAGGTGAGGCCCTAAATGGCCATAGGGTGGGACATGGATATTTAGAGTTTTATATGTCCTCCAAAGTCGTTTTTCTCTGTGGCAAGGCAGGCTCTCCCACAGAAAAGCACTGGGATATATTATAACACCTTATAATGAATATATTCATTTTGAGACTAGCTAGCAAGATGATTCAAAGACCCAATTTAATAGGAATTTAAAATCCAACCTCATGATCAAGTCTGATTCTAATTTGCTATTTTGAAAATACCACTTTCAGACAGTTGGCATTTTCTTGCCTAAGCTAAACGTGCCTTTTTGCTGGCATCCATGTCACCTGACTGTTATTTGCTCTCCTGTGGTGTAATATATGTTGCTCCCAGACAGTGGACAAAGGACCAGGGTGTGGAGAGGTTTGGCCTTCCTAGCAGGATGGCTGCAGCAACCTGTGCCCTTGCCCTGATTTCACTTCAAAGAGTAGAGATGCAGCTCACACCTGGGCCTGCCTGCCCTTTGTTTTGCTAGCTGGGCCACAGCCAAACCCAAGGGAAAGTAAAGAACTGACCAGAACCAGTTTGAGAGTTAGACAAAGGGGTGTCCTCCACCAACAGGCTGGCAGTTGGTATAAAAGTGGCATCATCAGAACCTGAACTCAGAACACTCCTGGGCCTGTGAAGACTCAGACAATGACTGTCCTGCTGTCTGAAGCCTGAAGCAAGACTGGACCTGCCTGCCTTGAGCCCAGTACCCCAGAAATGATTCCAAGACTCAGTTGGATTACCTCCTGTGTAAACTATGGGGATATAGCAAGTTCCAGAGGCCTTTCCTGCTTCCCAGTTGACCAGACCCAACTGGACCTGACCTGATCCCCTCTGGTGGCCTCTGTAGGAATGAGTCCTGACCCCCTAGTGCTGTTCCCAAGGTCCTGGACCCTTGGCTGGAGTCAGAGTTTAATTCTGCCTGCTTAACTGAAATATTCACTGGATGCAATGCAGAGAGATGCAGAGCGGTGGAGAGCCTCACCACGCAGATCCTCATCACAGGCTTCACCGGATCAGGTGTTGAGTGACACAGAGCCCTAAAGAGCCACACAGCTTTCGACTGAAAGCCTCACCGGACACCACGCACAGTGATGCAGAGCCCCGCAAAGTTACGCTTCAAAGTTCCTGCACCGAAGTCACTCAGTAAAATTTTCAGTGGGCTGAACCTGGTCTTGTATCCTTCCCGTGCTCCATCGCAGACAGCCTAAACTTGTGACTTTGTCCCTGTCTGGCACAACTAGATACCCGCAGCTGGTGCTTTGTGCCCTTTGACACTAGTTTTACCTAAAATGTTATAAACTCATAACCCCAGTTCTACTGATTGGATTTTTGTTGTTTTGGTGTCATTTTATTTATTAACATTTACCTTTTTTTGTTTCTAAACTGGTTTGGGAGTTTTCTTGTGTTGTGTTTTCACTTTATTACTGTTTGAGTGCTGTAAAATATAAATACTTGACCCATTGCCTCCAAGTTAAGCCTGACTGTTTTTGTGCCAAGCTACCAGAGGGTTAAGCTCAGGCTTATTTAGTGACTTTTGTTGTTCATCCTGACAAGGATTGTGATTATTATAAAAGGTGTGTTCACACCCCTCAAGTAATACTCTAAAACTCCTTGAATGACTTTTGTGCTCTAGTGAATAAAGGGTTTCTAGCCTTTCACATGGATTTCGAGTTCCCCAAACATCTTTTATATTCACAATGTATTTCATTGACTTTATTTTTTTTTTAAATTATATCTGCAGACCTGCCCAATTATACCCTTAGATGTATTTATTCTGGGACCCAAAGTTACATTGAAGCCTCCACCCCTTAAAATTAGCTTTTCATAATCAAAGGATTATATTGTAGACCAGAAGAAACTTTTAAATTACCTTGTGTGCATAAACAATTTTTAGGAGAAAAAGATTTTTTCCAGACTTAGGGGCCTATTAGGATGGCGGGCGGATCGTCCCCGCCGGCCCGGCGGGGGCGATCCGCCCGCCATCTACGCCGGAATGACCACTCGCCACATTAGGATGGCTGGGGGTCTGCGGCGGACGGGAAGACCGTCCGCCGCTTTTCCGCCCGTCGACGAGTCGACTGGGCGGAAAAGGGGCTTAATATGGTGGCGGTGTCTGCAAGACATCGCCATCCATATTAACATGCAGGCGGAGAGCAGCCTTTCCTGGAAAGGCATGCGGTTTTCGCTGTTGGGGGCCTGTTGCGGGCCCCCAGGATGTTGGGGGGGTGGGGGGTGCACATGGGGGGTACCTATGGTACCCACCTGCATTTGCATGCACAAGGTGGCAGGCACCGCGCGGTGCCTGTCACGTTGTGCATGCAAATGCACAACATGCATTTTTACATTGCGGCAGTGCTGCTTACAGCACCGCCCGCCGCAATGTAAACAATGCGGGATGCGCCCGCCAGTGTGGCGGGCGCATCCTAATTTGAATGGCAGGACTGCCGCACCTATGGTGGGTGGTCCCTTTTGCCGTTGCGGTGGCGGGCCGCCCGCCATCGTAATAGACCCCTAAGTTTTAGCTATCAAAACAATCCAGCAGCATCTTCTATGATATTAAGGGGTCGATTCCGATTCGGGCCGGAAAAAGCACCGACCGACTCGGATCCGGAAAAAATACCGACCGACACGTACCAGTGGCGCCCGACACGCCAAGTACGATGCAAGCCGCGATAAATCCGACCGACACGTCAGGAAACCAAGCCGACCGACCGACCCGCTCGGAAAATAGCAATCCGGCCGGAAAAACACGCGAATCCAACCGACCGACACGCACCCGGAACAAATCCGACCGAATCGTACCCGCCAACTCCAACCTGCAAAGTACGATGCAAGGCGCGAAAACACGACCGAGTCGGACGGAGGACAAGCCGTACGACCGACACGCATACAAAACCGAGCCGAAGCAACACAATACACCGCGACCGACGCGTACGCAGCATACAAAACTGCACAAACACAGCGTGAACGAAACGGAAAACACCGTACGAGACCAATGCACGGTCCGACTCGGTCACAAGAACGTTTCCAACATACACAAACAGCACAAAGGAAAAATCAACCAAAAAAAGGCCAAACAAGCAATTACCAAGCCAATAAATACTGGGGGGTGGGGACAGAGAACAAAGACACACCAACAACTCCACCTATATAAAGGACACAAATCACTACCATGAGCCTTTGCAAATGCCATTCCACTGCCAGCACCCAAGAGAAAGCAACCACACACCCACAGCTCATCCCTCACACAAGCCACACACCAGCAGCACACCAACAAATACCTACCTCACATACACCCAGCACAACACACACCCACACACCCTCACCTGCACACCAACACACACATCACCCACTATCACCACCCATCACCATGCCCCCCAAGAAGAATCCCAAGTTCCTAGATAGTGAATTGGAAGTCATGGTAGACGAGATCCTCAGGGTGGAGCCACAGCTGTTTGGCACTCTGGTCCAACAGACCCCCATGTCGCAGAAAACCAAGATGTGGGAGAGGATCATCAACAGGGTGAACGCCCAATCACCATGTCGGCGCACAAAGACCGACATCCAGAACAGGTGGTATGACGTGCGCAGGAGGGTCCGGGAGCTGCTCAAGAAAGACTACCACCTGAGCCAATACACCGGCAGTGGCCCTCCTGCCAAGCCAGTATACCTCAGGCCCTGGGAGGAGAAGGTGCGGGCCATCCTTCCGCCAGTGAGCGTATATGGACTAGAGGACATCCCAGAGCCTGGTGAGTACACAACAAATGTACACAATAAACTGCCACAAAACACACACATCACTGTCAAGGGGAGAGTCAAACCATGCACTCATAGCAATTACACAGCAACTAGAACAGAATCATCCCAAAATGTGTATGTCAGTCAGATAAACACAACACATGCCATCAAAAAAGTCACATCCAACTGTGCCAACACATGTACAAACACAACCACAACTACAGCTAGGCAGTGGCACAAATAGAACTAACACACACATCCACACATGTAGCCACCACAACAACACCAACACACAGTGAAGACCACTCAAAGGAAGGAATTCTGTGTATGCTGGCCAAGTCAGTGTAGCCAATAGCATCATGGGAGTCGCACTCACACATATTGCCCCCCCACAACTGTCCCATCAACACCACCCTGAACCATGCTCACATCACAGGGAGTGGAGAAGGACTCACAAGATGGCTGACACTGGCTACTGCTGTGGGGAGCACAAGGCTCTGCTGCCAACTGTGCACCAACAAACAGCAGGACACCACTGACTGACATCCTGAGAGACAACTTACACTCCCTGCAATGCAAGCACGTTCCATGGTGGGATATCTGGCTGGCTGGCTGGGTGGGAAGGGGGACTTGCAGCACTGACCATAGTCACCAGCACCTCCCCTCACACCCCCCCCCAACACAAACTCCACAGTACCCACCTGGTAGAATGCAATGCCCTCCATCCTAACACAAGATCCCACAAAGCACCACCACCCTGGGTTATGTTGTGTGAAGCACAGGGACACTCTTGGGACTCTTAGCCAAACAACTGCCAGGACAACACTCCCAGCCATCCTGTCAGCACAGCCAGCCCACCCCACAGGGAAGCAGAGTCAAAAGGAAGGAAGCATGGGCATGCTGGGAAGGGGGGTGGAGGCAATAGCATGATGGGAGTCGTAGTCACAGACATTGCTCAGCCTCACAACTGGCCCATCAACACCACCCTGAACCATGCTCACATCACAGGGAGTGGAGAAGGACTCACAAGATGGCTGACACTGGCTACTGCTGTGGGGAGCACAAGGCCCTGCTGCCAACTGTGCACCAACAAACAGCAGGACACCACTGACTGACATCCTGAGAGACAACTTACACTCCCTGCAATGCAAGCACGTTCCATGGTGGGATAACTGACTGGGTGGGTGGGTGGGTGGGAAGGAGGTCTGGCTGTCAACCAAACACAATCAATGCAGACCATGTTCACACCCCAGAGAATACATAGAAATGCCCAAATAATGCAGGACAATGTGCCACACCAATATCAACCCCTGACTGTGACGACTTAGGACAATACAATGTACAGGCCCGCACCCCGAGGCACAGTCACAACTGTCAGGTGTGTCAACCACTGATGCCTGCAGAAACATGACATACATTGTTTGTGTCTCCCAAAAACAGGTGATGATAGGGACACAGCAGCAGACGCTGAGGAGTCCCAGTCCCAGGCTCAAGAGGATGCCGAGCTCACTGGCGTCAGTACAGCCTCTGTCCTCCTCGGACGATGAAGAACAACCTGGCACATCCGGTGCAAGTCAACATGCTGCACCAGCAGGACCACCAGCTGCAGCACCAGCAGGTCCACCAGCTGCACCCCTGCACCCACCCCTCCAACGACTGTCACCACGAATACCATCCCTGCCGACATGGACAGAATAAGGAACAACACCAGCGCAGTGACCCTGGACCAACCTGGGGCCATGGACACCACCACCACCACCAACCCCCAAGGTGGACCAGGGTTATCTGTGCGTGCAACTGCACACACTGCACATGTCAGCAGGGGTGGTGGGAGGGTGGGAGACAGAGGTCGCTGCTTGCAGACGTTGCTGGTGTGCATGAAGACCCACAACTGGTACGCATAGCTGATGCGTACCAGTCCAGCACCGGAGAGCTCAGCCAGGTAGTGGGGCTCCTCAGAGACATCAAACAGCAGCAGGCTGCCCATCATGCCCGCTTGGACTCCCACATGTCCCATGTGGAGTCACACATGTCACGTGTGGACTCCCACATGTCACGTGTGGACTCCCACATGACCCGCGTGGAGTCCAAGTGGGATGTACTACATGAGATGACGGCGGTGCACAGGGACATTTTACAATGCCTCCGCCAGATGAACAGCAACCAGTCCACACCTCCCTGTGTGCCAACAACATCTGGTACCGAACAAACTGCAACTGCCACAGGGAGGGAGGAGGACTCTGGCGGAGAGTCCCCTGCACCGCAGCAGCCTGCACTTGAGGGCCCCCCCCAAGAAGAGGGGTCGTCCGAGGAGGGGAAAGTGAGAGGCTGATGGCCAAGCGCAACTCCCAGGAAGCCTGAACCTGTTCTGGATTTTCGCCTTTGTGCACAGACTGTTCACCCTGTTGATGGCAACACTACTCCCACACATTGCATGGGGAGTACAAGTTGGAACAATGTGTCAGACAACTGTGGCCCCGATACTGGGGATCCTGTCTACCTGGACTTTCTATTCATCTAGGAACTTGGGATTGCAAGATTCATGTACAGCACAATCCATCCTATGCACTATTATCACAGATGTATCACAATAAACACAATAATACACCATACTTGCCTCTGTCGTGATTCCAACGTGGGTACTGTTATGGGGATGATGAACAACAAAATTACACTGTGTATGCGAACTGCAACAGCAAGGACAACACAGGCATGTGAGTACAGGCAACGTGACACATATGAGGGAGACACACCACCAGGGCTACACAACACATACACACCTAGGCCATCTGACTCATTGCCTACACTGATGTTGCCAGGGAAGACGGTGCAATGCACAGACACCACACCCATTCCCAGTTGTAGTCAAGTAGCCCACAGGTGCAGTAAGCAAATGGCAGTCAAATGTGTGACCACAGACAACGCACATCACTAAGTGAAGCACAGGTTTATTACACAGTAGCAACATGCCGTAACCACTACAGATGCAAGGTAACCCCACCTGGTAGCGGGCACACAGTCAACAACTGTAGACAGAAGGAAGTCCATGGGTGTGGCGCACATCACCTGTAGGGACACAACAGCTACCAGCCTGGATGTGCAATCACGTTGTCGGTGGACACAGTTGACCAAACGAATCTGAAAGTACCCTGTGAAGGACAGAAATGACACACAGTCAAAAGCAATGGAGTACAGGACAGAACAGCAAAACTCATGCACAATACATGTTACAAGATACCCACCCAGAACCAAGTTAGCATGTGAACACTGTTGGGGAGTACAGCCCACCTGTAAGCACACATCGCAACACACATCCAGTCAAGTAGCCCATGGACACACTCCAACAGCACCAGAGCACCACCCACACATCATGCCAACTCACATCATTGACATGACACCTCAGGATACTCACATTCAGCTAAAGAAGTTGGTGATGAGCTGTGTGCGGACATCACCATCACCATCATCATCATCATCGTCACTGGCATCGTGTTCCAGGCCAGGATCCTCCACAGGTGGCGGATGTTGGTCATCGTCATCCTGGATGAGAGGCAACTCCTTCCGCACTGCCAGGTTGTGGAGCATGCAGCAGACGATGATAATCTTGCACACTTTCGCAGGGGCATATGGGAGGGACCCTCCGGTCTTGTCCAGGCAGCGGAAGCGGCTCTTCAGGAGACCAAAGGTCCGCTCAATCACTCTCCTGGTCCGACCATGTGCCTCATTGTAGCGCATCTGGGCAGGTGTCACAGGGTTCCTGAGGGGTGTCAGCAACCACGGCATGTTGGGGTATCCCGAGTCACCTACGGACAGACAAGTGCACATCAGCTGACTTGGAAAAGTGGGCGGAATACTACAGATCAGATCACACACAATGGCACAAAGTCAGTACACACCGACAAGCCAGGCACGCTGGTTCTGCATCTGTGCCATCAACCTGGGGATGCGACTACTCCTCATCACAAAGGCATCGTGTGCTGAACCAGGGAAACGGGCACACACGTGTGTGATGGTCATGTCTGCAAGACACACCACCAGTGCATTGACCGAGTGGTAGTGCTTGCGGTTCCTGTAGGCCTGCTCCTGGGCCTGTGGTGGTACCAAAGCCACATGTGTCCCATCAATGGAGCCAATGACATGCGGCATCCTCCCCAGGGCATAAAAGTCACTCTTCACGTCAGTGAGTCGTCGCAGTCTAGGGAAATAGATGTACCGGTTCAGGAAGAGCAACATTGCCGCCAAGAAATCGCGGAGCACACGGCTGAACATGGTCTGTGACATCCCACCAGCAGACGCCACAGTATGTTGGAAGGTACCGGTGGCAAAGAAGTGTAGGGCTGCCATCACCTTCACCTTGGGGGTCAGCGCTGTAGGATACGGCCGGCCAGGCTGCAAATGTGGGGACAACTGCACTGCCAAATCCTCAATCAGCTGCCTGGTGAAGCGGTACCGTCGGATGCTGTCCCGTTCCACCATCGTTGCCAGGTCTGGGAATGGCCGATGGACAGCAGGAGCCCTGCAGTGCAGAGGAGAAGTAAGCAAGATCGTCAGTCACCCCACATATGCGGCATTGAACACACTCAAGATCCCAACATACATCATCATGAGGCACAACTACATGAAGTGTGCAGTACCGGAACGACATGTATGGTACATACATGGCCAACATCTGTCAACACGGTCCTACAGGTGGCATCAATTTGTCCCAGGTTGGCCCATTGGATATCATGATGCTGTGTCACAGTCACCCCCCAGTGACATGTGAGGACAGATGTGCCCCAGGCACCACAGCTCAACGACAGGCACATTCCCAGGGACCCTGTAATGCCACATGGACACTGGCATCACCTGGAGTATCATGTGTACACCACAACAAAACAAACATGACCCCCACAGGTAGTGGCCACACTTGCCATGGCAGGAGAGCCATGGACGTCTGTGACACACACGCACAACATCAGAGTCCATGCACACACAACGTGGATGTGGAGACTGTCTCCCATTGTGCACATGAAATCAGAGACATTGTAAACACTACATGCACAAAGACTGTGGAGGGCCATCACTATTGTGCCACTGGGACACCCTGGCTCAAACATACCGTCCCACATGGGACTCACGGGGTATGTGACATGACATACACAAACACCACTGTGAAATGTGACCATGGCACATGCACAGATATGAACAGTTGCACATCACAGTGGTCACGTACACGTAACACCCAGGATCCTGTCCCCATTAACACGTGCACAGCCTGGGGGTGGCTGCCCACAGGTGACACCCACAGGACAAAATGTACACCAACATACACACAATAGGAAATGCAGCCTTACATGCCTTATGATAAGGTTTGGACAGGCTGTCGTGATGTAGGTGTGCCCCTCACTCCCTGGGAGCTATCTGTGGCTGGCATATGTCCATCTGAGACAGGCATGCTGACATATGCCAGTCACATGTACAGTGATGCGTTGAACAGCAATGGACCGATCGGTGCCTCCGGCCGGCCCATTGCTTTCAATGTGTGCGGGTACGCGTTGTACCCCTGTGCGCGTTGTACTGCAATGGACCGATCGGTGCCTCCGGCCGGCCCATTGCATTCAATGTGTGCGGGTACGCGTTGTACCCCTGTGCGCGTTGAACAGCAATGGACCGATCGGTGCCTCCGGCCGGCCCATTGCTTTCAATGTGTGCGGGTACGCGTTGTACCCCTGTGCGCGTTGTACTGCAATGGACCGATCGGTGCCTCCGGCCGGCCCATTGCATTCAATGTGTGCGGGTACGCGTTGTACCCCTGTGCGCGTTGTACTGCAATGGACCGATCGGTGCCTCCGGCCGGCCCATTGCATTCAATGTGTGCGGGTACGCGTTGTACCCCTGTGCTGCGTTGTACTGCAATGGACCGATCGGTGCCTCCGGCCGGCCCATTGCATTCAATGTGTGCGGTACGCGTTGTACCCCTGTGCGCGTTGTACTGCAATGGACCGATCGGTGCCTCCGGCCGGCCCATTGCATTCAATGTGTGCGGGTACGCGTTGTACCCCTGTGCGCGTTGTACTGCAATGGACCGATCGGTGCCTCCGGCCGGCCCATTGCATTCAATGTGTGCGGGTACGCGTTGTACCCCTGTGCGCGTTGTACTGCAATGGACCGATCGGTGCCTCCGGCCGGCCCATTGCATTCAATGTGTGCGGGTACGCGTTGTACCCCTGTGCGCGTTGTACTGCAATGGACCGATCGGTGCCTCCGGCCGGCCCATTGCTTTCAATGTGTGCGGGTACGCGTTGTACCCCTGTGCGCGTTGTACTGCAATGGACCGATCGGTGCCTCCGGCCGGCCCATTGCTTTCAATGTGTGCGGGTACGCGTTGTACCCCTGTGCGCGTTGTACCTCAATGGACCGATCGGTGCGCACCCATTGACAATGGGCTTGCCTGGCAACGGACGCGTTTTCGAATATTCGAACGAGTCGGTTGCTGGAAAATCAGTTGGTCACCCACAACAATGTTGCAAAATCATGTATGTCATGAAGTTGAAAGTTTGAAGGATGCTGTGGGCGTGTTTTGGTGCTGCTATTCCATGGATTGGCCAGATTCAGAAGATGCAAACGACTTGGACCTATCACTTTGGACACAAGGGACAGTATCTGCCTCTCCAGCACATATATATTGCTGCATGTTCCCCTGAGAGCCCACTTGCCTGCACTACATGCTCCAGGACGACATCTGCCACTGCACTGCTGCTGTCTCTGCCCCTCTGGACCCTGCAATGGCACGTACTGTGGAGAGAGCCCCAGCCTTCAGCCTTGAAGAGAACCAGGCCCTGCTGGACAGCCTACTTCCACAGTACAGCAAGCTGTATGGGACACCAGGGGAGCAGGTGAGTGTTCTGTGCACTGCCTTTCTGAATGTGCATTTTGTCTGACTAGCAAGGCTGAGAGTCAGCACACCACTGGCTAGCAGGCTCACTGAGTAGTTGTCACCCCCCATAGTGTGTAGTGACTTGCACTGGACAGGTATGGTGCAGTGACAGTGCTTCTGAACAGGGTTTTACTCCCCATGCTATGATACCATGTAGTGACTTCTGGAAAACTGTCCATGGGCAGCCGTGCACTGCCTGGGTACACCATGTGCCCCTGTGATTGCGACATGTATATGCAACTGTGTCATGCACGGATATGTTGCATGTGTAGTAATGGCCTTATCACTTTGTCATCCTGACAGGCTTCTGCCCATCGGAAGCATGAGATCTGGAAGGACATCGTCCGGGCTGTCCGGTCCGTGGGGGTCTACAAGCGCCGGATCCGCAACTGCCAAAAGAGGTGGCAGGACCTTCGGGGCTGGACCCGGAGGATTGCACGGGTCCAGCTGAAGCTGTCGCCTCCTCGCAGGAGGGCGGAACACGGACCCTGACCCCCCACATGCTCAGGATCCTGGCGGTGGTCTTTCCAGACCTGGATGGGCAGCTGAAGGCCAGAGAGCAGCAAGGAGGGGGTGAGTCAAAGACTGCACTGTGTACTCTGTCTAACATGTTATGTGCCCTCCTCGGGCCAGGTTGAACTGCCACAGTACAGCAGTCATGTTGTCCAGGAGCCATGTCCCTCTATTGTGCACTGCCCACTCCTCATCTGATACCCAGGTGTGGCCCTTACATGCAGGGAATTCTGTCACTTAGGACTGTGTCCTTGCAGTTTGCTTGACTCAAGGTGGGAGACAGCATCTGTTTCCCTGACTCTGTGGTGGGCATCATGGGTGGGTCCATTGCTTACACAATGCCTGTATTCTGACATGTATTCAGCGTGTTACTTTGATCTGTGGTCCAATTGCTGAGCTGATCCACCACATGTGGCTGGGGTACCTGGCACACACCCATGCTGCGGGTGGGAACAATGTTTGGGCCCCAGGAGTATGTATATGACGTGTGTCACACATACTTAGCCAGCTGCCTACAGTCCAGGGCTCATCCCTCATTCATGTGGGGCTGGACAGTCATGCCTACTCCAGGCCATACAATACACTCTGTACTCCCACTCCCGTGTATCAGAGGACACATTGTGCACAGTGATTTGACCCCTCAGGTGTCTGCCTCTGTGTCAGTGTGCTGTGGATTAGTCGCCAGGACTGCTGTGGAGTTTCTTGGTAGGGGCTCAGCATGCCACTGGAGATGTGACCATAGGAGACGATACTTGTGTGACACATAGGTGTCTGATCAGCTGCCCATGCAGACTGGGGCATGTAAATGTGAAGTTCAGGCAGCTGTTCCCCATGCACAGCAGAGTGTGAGGGGCTCAGGTTCAGAGGGTAGTGTCACAGGTCTCCCATATGTCCAATAGGTATGACCTGGACAGATGAGGGTTAAGAGGATGTGTTGTGGGGGATGTACATGTGCACTTGTGCAGCTCCAGGACTTGCATTCCCCATGACCTACTATTGTGACACAGTGCAGAGTGTTGTTGTCTGGCTGCAAAGTCATACATCACTGAGACAGTGATGTATGACTTTGCAGTCATGCCTCCGCCATGGCATGTGTCTACTGATTGGTGATCCTGCAGGGGAGTGACATGTGCTACATGCACACCATAGTGGCGCTGGCTATCAGGACATGGGTGCATCATGGTGTCTGTCGCTGGTATGCATCACATGCATTTCCTATTTGACTCTGGGCATCCCTTACATCCGTAAACCTGTACTGACTCAGTGGCAAGAGCTGTGATGTGTCCACACCGTGTCCTCTGCACTGTCCAACTACTGTGTACTTGGTGCATGTGTCAACACTGGGGTGTTGCAATCCAACAGACACCAGACAGATGGGTGCAAGGCCATGTGGGATGTGAGTGCCATGCTTGGCATCAGACTGACAATTGACTTCTCCTGTTCAATTAGGGCACTTTTAGCAATGTACAACTAATGATGCCAGGGCTTGCTCTGTAATGTGCTGTGCTCACAGTGGTGTGTGCGTTTGGTGCAGGTGACTGATGTCTGTCTGTTTCCCCATTGTTTGCAGATACATCCACGGCCACGGAAGGGGACAGCTCCACGGACCAGGAGGAGCCGGAGAGCCAGACTGGGTCAGCAGCCGAGGAGTGGTCGGAGGGACCCAGTGGCACGGAGGGCGAGGGGAGCCACACCGAGGAGTCCTCAGCAGCATCCACCTCAGCTGAGGACCAGAGCAACTCGGAGGATGACTCCCTTGTGGAGGCGGGTGTCAGCAGCCACCACACCCCAGCTAGTGTTGCTGTCCCCGCCACCACCAGCACCACCACCGCCCTCCCATCGGCTCCCATTCCCCAGGTCCGTGGAGGCTCCCATGTCCGGGAGCGTGTCTCCTTTGGGCCAGGCACCGCACCCCCTGCCCCTGTGTCCCCTGCTGCCCTGAGTGAGGAGTCTGTGTACCTCCTTCGCCAGCTCCATGTAGGGCAGACAGCCATGCTGAGTGTCCTCCATGCGCACACCGCGCTGTTGACTCAGCTGGTGTCGTTCATGGAGGGCATCTCATCGGGCATGTCTGACCTACAGAGGGGCAATAGGTCCATGGACTCCTCCCTGACGGCAGCAGTGTCCCTCCTCAAACGGTCCCTCACCCCTCCTGCCTCTGCTCCATCCACACTCCCCAGCACCTTACCCATCCCAGGCACACACACACTGGCACAGGCACACACCAGCACACACACATCCAGCACACTGACACACACGCCAATGACAAAACGCACACGCACGCACATTCAGGGGACTGAAGCCAGACTCACAGGGGATGGGGCCCTGGAACACACACACGCATCCACATGCACTGCGCAGTCCTCAGTTCCCTCTCCCTCCAAAGCACCCTCCCTTGCCTCACCTGCAACCCCAAAGTCACAGCAGCTCTTCCTCTGTGACCTCGGCCTCTTCCCCACCGATGAAGCTGCTCCAGCATCCCGGGGGAAGAGGAAGCCCACCCACACGGAGCAGAGTGCCCCTCGCCCCCGGACACCCTCCCCCAGGCGCAGACGGACTGAGGCCCCCACCCGCAAGTCCCCCCGGAGTGCTAAGAGCAAGACCCCGCCACCACCCTGCAGCTCAGGCACAAGGTCTCCGTCCTCCATCCCTCAGGCCCCCACTGCACAGGTGCCCCCACCACACCCTGCCCCAGGTTCCCCCACCCACAGATATACCATCCCCAAGATGCTCCGGCCTTCTCCCCCTGCCACTTGCTCTCCCAGCACCACACCCCCGCTGCGCTTGTCTGTGCCACTGATGTGGTGAGGGTGTCCCCCCTCTGTCCAACCCACCTTGCCTGTTCCCCATTCTCCTCCCCTGGAGGTAGGCACTGCAGTGGAGTCCACTACCGCCCTGTCTGACTTGGGCACTGCAGTGGCGGACCTGTCCACCCCATCTGCAGGGTCCACTGCAGTTGTGCCGGCACCCACGACATCTGTGTCATGCCCCCCAGTTGTGCCGGCACACACCATGTCAGACACCTCCACTGCAGTTGTCAGTGGCTCTCCTGCACCCACCACCCCTTCCCTGACTCCCCCTGGTGAGCCCTGATCCTGTCCCTGCGGTGCCTGGCCTGCCCCCGGTTGCCCCTCCTAGTGGATTGTCCCTGGTATTGTGCAGGCATGCGTAGGGTGACATCTGCCAGTGTCACCCTGTTTGAACTTTGACAATGGACTGGCCATTGGCCTTTGCTCTTTTTCAGGACTTCGTTTGGCCTCAACACATATGCTGAATAAAGCAACTTTCTTTTCTCTAGTGCTCATGCTTCAGATGTACATGTTGTTGGTGCAGCTAACCATGCCCTTGCTGCAGTGATGGTGATATCTGGTCTCATGATTATGAAGTGTTACTGTGCAGGAACCCATGTGGTCCAGGGGGAATGTGTCCTATCATGTGGTGTATCCATGTCATCAATAGCAGCATCTGAGGGTGTCATGTGTTCAGTATTTGGCAATGGGTTTCCTACTTACATTGGCAATTTCATATCTGTGGCTTCCACCCCTGCACATCTGTTGTGCCTGCCATCGTTGCATTTGTCTACTTCCCTGACCGTGTTGCCATCTCCAGTGGACATGCAGGTTTGGGCATCAATGGGGAGGGACTCATCCGTGTAGTCAGTGCAACATTGCTATACAAGTGTGTTGGATCTGTGCTGATGATTCCGTTGGCACATCCATGACCAGGCTGATGTGATGGGAGCCCTCATTTGGTGCTAATTGTTGATTGTGTGACCAAGTGCTCAGCTGACATGATGGGGCCCTACTGAGGCAACATATGGCACAGCTTTCCTCACACAGGAGTGGAGTCCCCTCATGGCAGTGTGTACACGTGTGACATTGCCTGCGCCCAAGGTGTGTGTTGTATGTGCATGTCTGTGTGTTCACTTCCATTCATCTGCGCATGCTGTGATCCCTAGTGTTGTACCTGTTTGTGATGCTTGCTGACTTGAGCTATGTTCCCCCAAAGTCTTCTCCCTGTGTTCTCTGTGATGTGGGTGCATGGCACATTACTGGTCATCAGGGTGTCACCCATAGGTGTGTTTGCTGTCAGGGCAGAGTTTGTGTGCTGACGCAGATGGGTCACAGTCAGGTTTCCCTTTGGCACTTGTTGTTTGCCCCTGTCATGTGATTTCCAGTTTGTGTTATCTTTCAGTGATTGTGACACGTTGTGTGTGTGACTGCTGGCACTCCTTAGGGTCCGGGCTGCAATGTTGGTTGTTGTCTATGTGTGTTCTTTGTGGGTGACCTTGGCTTCTTCATTGGTGTGTGACTGTGGCTGGGATCCCATTGGTCGGTGTGGTATTGCCGTCATGTCCATGTACAGAGTAGTGTGCAGTGTGTCAGACATTCAGGAGTCTTGTTGAGTGTCCATGTGTGATGTGTTTCTACACCTTGGTTCCCACCCACCACCCTGGAATAGTCATGGGTGCATGTGCAATGTCACCAGTGCATGTGTACTTCACTGCTGCACATTGTTGGAGGTCGAGGGGTGTGGTCTTGAGTGTGTGCAGATGAGAGTTGTTGCCCGGCTAGTCCCCTGCCTCCATGTTGGCCTTGGCTTACTGGCCATGCTGATTGATTTGTGCTTGTGTAGGTGTGATGGTAGTTAGTTGCTCAGGACACCTGACTGTGGTTCACAGTGTGAACGACATTTAGCTTTGTCATCACAGTGGTATTTTTCTTCAGCCCAGGGTCACCACATTGTGGGGGCCCTGGGGGTGGTGCTGTAGTGTGTCTGTGTCTTGGTGTGTCAGTTGCTGTCCCTACGTGCCTGTGTGACATGTGTGATTTGTGCTCCCTCTCATCTGACAATGCCTGCTTGCCCACATAGGGGATTTGGATCCATGAGTTACCTTTGTGTGGCACTGTATGCACATCTGTATGATTGGTATTCAGGTCTCCTCATGTGTTGTGTGGTTGCCTGGGGACACTGGCACCCCCCCCTCACCTGTTGTGTATGATGTGCAGTGTGGGTCTGCCTGTTTGTGTTTGTGCATCTGCACCACTGCATTGGCATATCTTGGGTGTGCCATTGGCTGTATGTAGTTTGGTGGGTTTCCCCTGCTGTCCCTGGGACTCCTAGGTCATCGGTCAGCACAATGATCATGGTTTGTGTGTCCCATTGCTGCCATGGTATGGTATCTGTTCACCTCACATCTGCTGTCTCCACAGGGTATCTGCATTTGTGTGCCCATTGGTGCAAATATGTGGTTCTGCATTCTGATGGTCACTTCTGTCATTGTGTCATTGATGACTGTTGACGGTCTCAGCCCCCATGGGTGTTGTTTGTCTGCACATGGCCAAAGGAATGTTTCATTTGCACTGCAGTATTTGGCTCCCCCAATTTATGTTGCAATGGGACACATACACTACTTTGCCACAGATGAGTTTTTGGTTCTGTGACCAGGAATGATCCATGCAGTTTGGCAGTTGCAGCTCTTTCTTTGTTAACAATTACCTTTTGGTCACTGTGATGATGAGGGTGTAGACCCCATTGCCACAATGGTCAAAATGTGCTTCAGCTATGGACCCCACACTTACCTTTTGGTCACTGTGATGATGGGGGTTTAGACCCCATTGCCACAATGGTCAAAATGTGCTTCAGCTATGGACCCCACACTTGCCTTTTGGTCACTGTGATGATGGGGGTTTAGGCCCCATTGCCACAATGGTCATGGGCTGCTTGCATTGTGGGTGCCACACACATATATGTGTGGCACATGTGCTAGGGGGTCACATTGTATGTTCAATGTCATGTTCGGTGTTGTAGGCATTTGACACAGCCTGCTCACACGCTTGTCATGGTGGTGGGGGGATGTCTTAATCTTGCATTCCCTAGGTTGTGGTGTGCTTGTTGTGTCATGCATTGTCCATCCTATGAGTGGGGGTGGTAGTAGTGGTAGGCATCCAGCCCCCTGGCTAAGGGTGGTAGTAGTGGTAGGCTTCCTGCCCCCTGGCTAAGGGTGGTAGTAGTGGTAGGCATCCTGCCCCCTGGCTAAGGGTGGTAGTAGTGGTAGGCATCCTGCCACCCTGGCTAAGGGTGGTAGTAGTGGTGGGCATCCTGCCCCCCTGGGTGAGGGTGGTAGTAGTGGTAGGCATCCTGCCCCCCTGGCTAAGGGTGGTAGTAGTGGTAGGCATCCAGCCCCCTGGCTAAGGGTGGTAGTAGTGGTGGGCATCCTGCCCCCTGGGTGAGGGTGGTAGTAGTGGTAGGCATCCTGCCCCCTGGCTAAGGGTGGTAGTGGTGGTGGGCATTTGGCACCCCCTGGCTAAGGGTGGTTGTGGTGGTTGGCATCCTGCCCCCCTGGGTGAGGGTGGTAGTAGTGGTGGGCATCCTGCCCCCTGGCTAAGGGTGGTAGTAGTGGTGGGCATCCTGCCCCCCTGGGTGAGGGTGGTAGTAGTGGTGGGCATCCTGCCCCCCTGGGTGAGGGTGGTAGTAGTGGTGGGCATCCAGCCCCCTGGGTTGGGGTGGTGGCGCGCATTCAGGCCCCTGTGTGCATATGTGGCATTGGTGATGGGCATCCCGCCCCTATGGTGCTGCTGGTGTAAGTATATTCAGATTCCCAGTGTATGTGTGTGATGTGTCGTGTACGTGTTGTATGTGTTTTGTGGTTGGTGTCTGACTTACCTTCTGCGCCGTACGCGTCCGTGCCTGTTCCGGTAGTAGATGTAGAATATTGGTATGATCGGGACGAAGGGATTCATGGTTGGTTCGTGTCGTTCGTCCTTCTCGTTGCTTCGCGTCGTCCTCGCCGCTTGGCTTCGTCCTCGTCGCTTCGCTTCGTCCTCGCCGCTTCGCGTCGTCCTCGTCTGTGCTGTGTTCGCCTCGTAGCCGTGGATCGTGTTGTGGCGCGATTCGGAGCTTATGTGCGCCTCTCCGGATGCTTTGACGTGCCGTGCGTAGCGACGGGTTCGGGCGCGTACGGAAAGCGCATCGTACTTGTCCGGCCGGACGGGGCTGCATTTTCCCTTCCGTGCGACTCGATTCGGCGTTTCCGGATTCGCCTCGGTCGGAGAACAGGACCTGGTTTGGGTGAGTACGGCTCGGCCGGAATTTTTGCTGTTGTGCGCATCGTACTTGCTCGTTCGGTGTGCTGTACGGATCGGTCGGGAAACTGGCTTTCGCATGGCTTTTTTCCCGACCGAATAGTATTGGGTGCGCCTCCGACCGAGATCGGAATCGGCCCCTAAGTGCGTAAGGACATGGACAGAGAACAAGTTGAGATCCCAGCTCAATGTGCGGCCTGGGAAGCAAGGAAGACTAACCATATCCTTTGTTTGACGTATTAATATTGTTTACTTAATGGAACGCATTGTTTCTTATACCCTTTCCCTCAACTTACTCAGAAATTAGACCTCTTTACTGAGTATGCTCCCTCAATATTATGGATAGGCTACACATGAACCGCATATCATGTACTATCCTCCATGGAATCCCTTCACTGACCCTATAACTGACCCACTGGTGATGAGTGATGTGATGTGTTCATGCTCCGCTCGAGGTACCAAGACTTACCATTTTTACCTTTTCTCATTGCCGGGTGGAGAGTTGTGGCCTTCTGTAGCTTGGCACAGGATCGAGTTCAAGACCCAAAGTTCAAAGCTTACCTTTCCCCCTTTTCCCTTCCTAGTACATTCCCTACCCAGGTCCCTGGTTGACATCTTACCAATATGAATACCCCATCTCTCAGCAGACCACCCCCGCCATCCCTGCCAATCACAGACCACCTTGGTACATGGAAATGGCTCCCATCACGCCTCCACTGGCCAGTGGGACAGGCAGGTAGACACTACACTGCTGTATTGGAGACAGCGTCCGCCTATGCCGGCATATTATTGAGTGGCTTTCCTTTCCCTTTATTCTCTCTCCCATCCCCCCGGTGCCTCACTGCTGCATTCTACCTTTTCCTTCCTAGGTGATTTCACCATCTACAGATCTCTCTTGTGGGTGGTCTGACACCGAGACCCCAAGTGCCTTGCTCCATGATGTTGCAGCCACTGACAATAGTCTCCAGGAATGTGAATGGCTTATCCCATTATGCCAAGTGAAAGAAAATCTTTCATTACTTGCAGATGAGCCACAGATATATCCTTGCTGCAGGAGACCCTCCTATCTTTAGGAGAATTGTGAAAGCTCAAATGTGAATGGCCATTAGCAGCAGCAGGATAGTTAATGATTATGGGGAGACCTCATCCTCGAACAGTTGTTGTTCTCAAAAATGTGGAGTTGCCATCCTTGTTGGGAAGCGGCTCCCGTGCAAAGTCCTTAAGACTTAGGTGGACGATGTGGGCCTTTGTGTACTAGGCAAACTATGAGTTCTAGACAATACAGTTGTTGAGGTAGTCATATATGCCCCCAAGACCTGCTTTCTGGCACAGCTATCCAGACTGCTGCTCTCATTTGGGAGGGTACTAGTCCTCCTGGGGGGAGACTGGAATGTAGCCCGAACCGGATGTTAGATAAGACAGGGTACCCTATTTTCCTTAATTGGAATGACAGGGCCCTCCTTCAGGACTTTGTCAATGACTATGTGCTGGTGTATGTTTGATAATTGTTACACCCGAACAATAGGGATAACACTTTTTTTTCCTGCCCTCATGGACCACAATTGTGTATTGATTATTATCTTATCCATGGAGGGCTACTACCTCACATAACCCATTCTGATATTCCTGCTGACCACAACCCGGTTTTCCTAGGTCTTGATTTATGAGTAATATCACCTCCCCAACTCTGGTAGTGAATAAGAGCATTCGCTTATAAGCTACCTAAGAGCAAGGAACAGCTTTGTAACCTTATCCGGTCATACTTTTCTGAGAATTAGAGTTTGGTAGCCTCTCATGGGGTCCTCTGTGTGGCAGGCAAAGTGACCCTGAGGGGTAGGATGATGCAGGATTCAGCACAGGGAAAACTTAGGGTCCATATGAATGTTAGTTTATGGAGTCAAGAATCTACACTCTCTCAATGTGGCAGTATCTCTTCAATGTAATGTTTCACATGGGTCAGGGTGAGGATTTGATACATTAGGTCTGCCTTTTGTACGCTATGCCCTCACGCGGGGGTTGCGTGTGAAGGAGTCATTTGGGAGACTTCTAGATTAGCTGTGGCACCCATCAAGGGTGCCCTCTGTGCCCCCTTCTCTTCCTCTTGGTATTAGAACCTCTTGCGGCGGCAGTTCGATTGGCTCAGGAAGTGAACGGGATCTCAACTGCAGTGGGAAAGGTAAAGACCCTACTCTATGTGGACAATATTCTGCTTCTTCTGTTCCTCCCTTATCTTCCATAGCTGTAGTGATGTCTCTTATTGATGACTTTTCCCACATATCGGGTTACAAGATTGATTGGTTCAAGTGTGAGGCTCTCCCTATGTCTAGAGTTACCACCAGTGCTTGCATCCAGGGCTATAATGTGAGATGGATATGAAGAGCCACAGTTCTGGAAAACAGAGCAAAAGAATAGGTAACGAAAACTGCCTCAGTCAATTAAATACCCACGCCCGCTAGTTTCCTGCCCGCTAATGTAGGGATATTCTTGAGATGAAGTCTGTTGCTCTGATTGTCAAACTTATGTTGTGCTGTGTGTTCATCATACATTTATACTTGTGATGCAGTCAGGCAAGGGCGATGAGTAAACCTCTGGTTTGAAGCCATGTTGTTTTATTATGTTGATTATACCCCTTTCTTAAGTAACTTCTGGAGAGTGTTTCATGTTTACTTGATTTATATGTTTCAGTTCATGGCTTTAAGAACTGAGATATACAAATGTTGGATTGCATGATCTTAAATTGTTCTACAGATGAAACTACTACAAACTAATGTGTTCTCAGTAATAAGTTTTGTTTCATGGATAGGACCATCTGGCCTAGTTATATCAGACAATGATGGTTTATTGTTCTTTTTTGATGTATGATACTACCAAAGTACAAATTTGATATTTATTTAACATACATAGTAGTTTAAAAATGATCTGTCTTCATTATTTCTTTGAAATGAGTAAATTGACTATGAAATCATGTTACGTTTAGGAATTTATTTGTAACTAATAATTGTCTGAGACTTGTATAACTAATTACAAATAATCTGATATTGTTCTCTTCTGATGTATGGAACTACTAAAATTAAATGTTATCGTTATCTAACATATATGGTTTAGTTATTATCTGCTTTGAGCAATGAGTAAATTATCTAAGAAATTATGCTTTGTTTCGGAATTTATTTGGAATTAAGGATTGTCTGGGATTTGTGTAACGTTTGTATACAATATGCTGCTGGTCAGGAATATGGCGATTGTAGATTGATGCCCGTTTTTATTTTATTTTATTTTACTAGCACCAGTAATATTTTGGCACCCATGCCGTGTCCTGATGATGGTCCCACTGAACTGCTAATAGAGGACTGAAATGTTGACTATACCATTAAAGAGGCCCATCTTGGGAAATAACAACTTATATTTCTCACTGTAATGAACTTTGAGAAACAATCATAAGGTATTTCGGTCTCTGAGATTTCTGTTTGTGATTTTGTGGTTGTCATAGTAAAGTGTCATATATGTTACATGTTTCTTTTATATGCATAGGGTCCGTATTGCTAGTTCTTTATACCACATTTTCAAGTAGAGCTGTAATAAATAGACACTGATTAAGATCATCCTGTCTTTTGTCTACTATTTTCTTCAGAGACAGAATTATTCTAACCGAGTTTTTGGATTGAGTCATACACAGTTTTTAAAACTATTGATTCTAATGCATTGTTTTGATTGATGTAGCCCACAGGGCAATGTTTCTTTGTCTTATTGATCTTCTGTGATTGTTAGTTGCTTATTTGTCTTGCAGTTAAGCACCTTGTATGTTTTCTTGAGCCTTTCTATTAATATCCTGCAATTTCTCAAAAAACATCTTCAATAGTTGGGTTACTTTGGATGGAATATATACTTCTCCAATCATTCTGGGATGGACTCTATTTGAATAATAAGAAGAATGTGGACAAGAAAAAGCATGTGGACAATTATTGTGTGCAACTTCTGTCAACAAAAGAGAGTCAACCCAATTATTAGCTTTAGATGATTAATGACAATGCAATATTGCTCCAGACTTTATTTCACTCTTTTGGTCTAGACATCCATCTGAGGATGATGACTAGATGACAAGCATACTTTAATTCCCAACATTTTACAAAGTGTCTTTGAAAAATTAGAAACAAACTGTCAACCCCTCTCTGCCATAACCATTGATGGTACCCCATGAAGATGAACAATATTTAGTAAAATTTTTGAAGCTAGACCTGAAGCAGAAGGTATGCCCTTAAGAGGATCAATATTGGCTATCGTAGTAAATTGATCTACCACCACCAGCACAATGTTATAGCCTCCCTTGGCGCCTGGTACCTCCACAATAAAGGGGCCGATTCTGATGCGGGTTGGAAAAGCTTCCCGATCGAGGGCCTGATTCTGATGCGGTTAGGAAGGCCTCCTAACGGCATTTGCTCCTTCCAAATCGGATCGGGAACGTGTCTTCCCGACCGAGGGCCCAATTCTGATGCGGTTAGGAACAAATGTTCCCATTGAAGTCAATGGGAGTTCAACCAAATAGTATCTGGAAGCATCCGGATGCATCCTACTCCGCCGGTCGGACTTTCCCGATCCGAGTGGGTCGGACACCATTTCCCAACCGATTCGGTCGGGAAGCTTTTCCAACCCGCATCAGAATCGGCCCCTATGTGTCTACTATAAAGTTTGGTGGGTTTTGTAATTTATCTTAATGAAGAAGCCATGGATCTTGGGAAGGTTAAGGCTATAATTGACTGGAAGACAACAGAATCTGTGAAAGAAACTTAGAGTTTCCTAGGATTTGCGAACGATTATAGATGATTTGTTGATCATTTTTCTACAATTGTCTCTCCAATAAGTCAAGTGGTAAACTGTGTCTCTAGACTTTGGGGCCGATTCTGATGCGGGTTGGAAAAGCTTCCCGACCGAATCGGTTGGGAAATGGTGTCCGACCCACTCGGATCGGGAAAGTCCGACCGGCGGAGTAGGATGCATCCGGATGCTTCCAGATACGATTTGGTTGAACTCCCATTGACTTCAATGGGAACATTTGTTCCTAACCGCATCAGAATTGGGCCCTCAGTCGGGAAGACACGTTCCCGATCCGATTTGGAAGGAGCAAATGCCGTTAGGAGGCCTTCCTAACCGCATCAGAATCAGGCCCTCGGTCGGGAAGCTTTTCCAACCCGCATCAGAATCGGGCCCTGAGTATTTTCTTTTCCCAGTAAATCCTGATAAAGATATCTTAATTGAGCTTTAGTTGTTGGTTCAATTGGATAACCATGAAAAAAATGGCCAACCTTTCCACAAAACAAACAGAGATTTTGCCCTCTCCTTTTGTCTTTTTTTTCTTTGGACAATGGACCGCTAATCTTCCAGTCAGCATGGGATTGAGGTCTTCAAGCGTAGGAGCTGACTCATTTCCTTTCTCTTTTACATAAATTAATCTTGGATCATTTTATTTTTCTCAAGTCTTCTCTCATTTAGGCAATGATCTAGTTTAACAACCAGGTAAGTTAGATATGAGCAATTTAAAGGCAAGGTAACAATTTGAGCCAACATATCCTTGAGGCCATCTTTCAATCCCTTATAGTAAAGGAAAGCTCTCACACTCTGGCCACCCAGATTCCTCCACCATACTGTTGCGTTATGTAAGATAACTAATTAAATTATTACTCCCTTCCTTTAAATTTAAAATCCATGTATCTGCTAATTACACCAAGGTGTGCTTTGAAAAAAGCTTTTTTTAATTCCTCTCTAAAGTTGTATAAGCAAGGTTAACTTCTCTTTATTAAGTATACTGCCCAAGTAGCTGCAAATCTTCCCAAATTAGACAATACAAATGGCACTCATTAGGCAAAATAATGGGTCAATAAATGAAATGCAACTGGCACTGAGTCGAAAATGTTGCAAATTTGTTTGTATCTTAACAGACGCATTTAGTAGTTCCTCATTTCAGTTAACTCTTATCTGGTTTCTCAATCAAATTGCTGCAAGGGGGAACATTGATGTTCTCGTAAAACAAACTCAGTTTTATATCTGGTGAAAGACAAACATAAAATCAGTAATATCATACAGCCTGTAATGTAATAGAATAATCAAGATTATTTCCTAACACAACCTGAATCCATCCTTTGGTTGGGATCAAAAGGGTATTTTATCCTAAGTGATTACCAGTCTTTGAGATTACACTTCTGGTCCACCTACATCATTCACAGTCAGAGAATAATAAGGACTTACATTCTTCTCAGTATTCAGACACCTCAGATAATATCCAAAATGTTCCCCACAGTATCCAAAATTATGATATCTTCCTAATAGGACTAATTTCAGTTCAAGGAGAGCAATTGTTGCCCAAATACCTTTTTAAACCCAAAGGTCCCAAAGCAGCTTTCAAAAAAGGAATCCTTAAAATTTTCCAACCAAGAAACCAAAGTGCTGGATACACCTGCAGAGAAGCAAAGGAAGACTCCAAACTTGCAATTTAAGCTACAAACAGGTTGGCATGTGACGCTGTTTCATAGTGGAGAACAAGTCCAGGTGGCGATGATTAGATGATATCATGCAACATCGGATGAGTGATCTGCAACACAGACAAGCTTCCTTCTCAGGAGAACTGCTTCAGCCATTCCTCTGGTCTACTCATCTCCTTTCAAAAAGCTGGACTTAGCTCTCTCTTATCATGTCACATTCTGTAGAAACACTTCCAGCGCTCCTCTTCAACAGCAGAGCATGCTCCTCTTCTCAGGCAGATGCTTAGCACTTCCAATAGGAATCCTGGGGAGACTGCAGGTCATGCCCCACTGCCTGGCTGAGAAGCGGGTTATTAGAGATACCAGTCCTGGAACACAGATGTTTCACCAACACCAGCCAGGTTTTCAGCTTGGGCACCTGTCAGTGACAAGCTTTGGAACACTGGCTTATGGTGTCATTTGAATTCTTAAACTTATTTTCAGTCACAGTTAGTGGATTCTACGTGCACATTTCCGGGACTGCGCGTACACTGTGACATTTTGCTTCTTTTTTCATTCTTTCCATACAGGCCAGATACAGTCTTTGTCTATTAATGTCAGCAAGAAAAAGGGGTGGGCCGGGAATTTCAGGCTTAGGAAAACCCAAAACATGGGCACAAATGATGGAGGAGCCTTCACACAATTTACCTATCAACCTGACGAAATAATGCCTCAGGAGGAACACAAGAGCAGGATGCTTTGAAGTAGTGCAGCAGTAGATATTGCTCTTCTGGCAGGCTACTGTCATCCTTAATTTTGTACACCATCCCTGCAGAAGAATTTAAAATGGATCCAGCTGTGTTGACAGTCAACCATGACACACACGCCTTATTTATTCTGCTACACTTACACACTATATGCACCCATACAACATCCAGAAGCAACTGAGTGCAAGGATGGAGCCATTTGCAGGGGACTGGCTGGCCAGTGTAGGGGAGAGAAGTCAATAGGTAACTCTCCCTGCTTTGGTTATTGATAAAAGGTCTGCCCTGCCATATTAACACATTGCTGCCACCACTGTTGGTCTGTGACAGCCCAATGAAGTGATGGTAGTCACACTTTATTAAGGAGGTTGCACATGGTGATCCATTCCAGACCAGAGAGAGACACACTCCTGGTTGCAATTCTTCATACATTGAGCACTCAGCACAGAGACTTTTTAGGGCATGGGCAAAGTGGGCTCTAGCCAAGGGCCCTAGCCTTTCAGGTGGTCCCCTGATAAAACCAGCTCTGTTCTTGCCCTGATGACAATGAATAACTCTTAAACAGATTTTTTTAAATTCTGTTTTCTTGTCATTTATTTTTAATGTGGGTGATGTGTGACAGACATATTGCAGAGAATTGTTGTGTTTACGTTTCATGCAACATCCTTAAAAAGTTACTTTTAGATCAAAACAGGACCTCACATATGAGAATTGGGAGGGTGCCACTGAGATTATTTGCATTAATATAAGTGAGCTGCTGTTGTGTTACAATATTGAAAACACACGTCACTAACCCTGAATGTTAGATGTAAACACATTTAGAATTTGACGAGTGTGCCTGGCCTAAAAGGGCACAAAAGAACTGAAACTGGATCATATATTCAAAGATGTTCCTAACAGGGGACACCGACATACTTTTGGCCCATGGCCCCCAAAATCCTTAAGATGTCCCTGACTAAGTATACACACATCCAGAATACCAGAGGTGTAACAGATTTATTACCCTGCACCAAGTGCTAACTTCTATAATAAGCATTTGCAATGCAATAGGTCTCGCATTCACGCAAGTTTGAGCTATTGGCATTGTAAATGACCATGCCTTTTATTTATGTTTTGGGTTTTAAAACATAAATAAAAGGCATTGTCATTTACAATACTAATAGCTTAAACTCTTGCAAATGCGAGACCTATTGTATTGCAATAAAGGGCCTTCTCGACCGCTTGTTAGATTGTAAATATCAGAGGAAGAGACCGGCCTGCGACGTCTTCAAAGTAGTGCTAAATAGTGCAGTGTAGAAGATGTGTAAGTGTTGTAAATTACACAGACACAAAGGGGCCGATTCCGATTCGGGCCGGAAATCTCTCCGACCGAGCCGGACCCGGAGAGATTTCCGACCGAATCGGACCCGTGCAGCCCGACCGAACGAGTACGATGCACACGTATGCCATCGGACTCGAGTCGGTCGGACTCCCATTGAAGTCAATGGGAGCCTGTCGTACAACGCGTACGCGGGCTCCCATTGACTCAATGGGTGCGAGGCGGACAAGGGCGCCCCCTACAGCGTGTATGCGGCGAAGCGACTCGCGCCGTACACGCACAGGTAGGGGGGACCCATGGGTCCCCCCTGTGTGCGACTCGCGCGGCTATGCGTACAGGGGGGTCCGACACGGACCCCCAAAGTACGGCTCCGACTGCTCTTTCGAGCCGGAGTGCGCGGCTCGGTCGGACTGCTCGCGGCGCGCATCGTACTTACCCGGCCGGGGAACGTCTCCATTGCGCGGTGCGAGTCGAGTCCGAGCGAGTCGGTCAGTGCGGTTAGACCCGGGAATGAGTCGGTCGGAGCGGTTGGGACGCCCGGACGAGTTGGTCGGCGATTTCGCATCGTACTCGCTCGCCCGGACGCGCGTACGAATCGGTCAGGCAATAGGGCTCCGAATCGGATCCGGTTAAGCCGAATCCGATTCGGAGCCCTACCGGCCGAGATCGGAATCGGCCCCAAAGTGTGAAGTGAAAGTTACATATGATCCGAGCTATAAACACTAACAAAGTGCACCAACACCTTTTGCTCTGTGATTACACTGTCGTGGCTCAGGAGGAAGAGTGGGGGGGGGCTATTTCCTGCCCTCTCCGGGATTTGAGTGTGCAGTGTGGCATTGCGTAATGTCATTGCTATCTTTGGCCTAATAAAAAACACTCCAGCTGTAGTAGGGCCCTGGCTTCACCTCCTGGTGTTGTGCTTTATGGCAGGCATGGAGGGAGGAAGGGATGGTCTCGGCTGCAGCTCCGGCCTCGTACAGTGCCCCTGCTATTACTAATGAGCGAGAGGCACTGAGCTGGTGGTATTGGTGGTGGTGGTATTGGTATTGGTGGTGGTGGTATTGGTGGTGGTGGGGTGGTGGTATTGGTATTGGTGGTATTGGTGGTGGTGGTATTGGTGGTATCGGTGGTGCTGGTCTTGGTGGTGGTGGTCTTGGTGGTGGTGGTATTGGTGGTGGTGGTATTGGTGGTGGTGGTGGTATTGGTGATGGCGGTATTGGTATTGGTGGTGGTATTGGTGGTGGTGGTATTGGTGGTATTGGTGGTGGTGGTATTGGTATTGGCGGTGGTAATGGTGGTGTTGGTATTGGTGGTGGAGGTGTTATTGGTGGTGGTGGTATTGGTGGTGTTGATATTGGTGGTGGTGGTGGTGGTGGTATTGGTGGTGGTGGTATTGGTGATGGTGTTGGTGGTGATGGTATTGGTGGTATTAGTGGTGGTATTGGTGGTGATGGTTTTGGTGGTAGTGGTATTGGTGGTGGTATTGGTGGTGGTGGTATTGGTGGTGATGGTGGTATTGGTGGTGGTATTGGTGGTGTTGATGGTGGTGGTGGTATTGGTGGTGGTGGTATTATTGGTGGTGGTGGTATTGGTGGTGGTGGTATTGGTGGTGGTGGAGGTGGTGGTATTGATGGTGGTGGTGGTATTGATGGTGGTATTGGTGGGGGCGGTATTGGTGGTATTGGTGGTGGTGGTATTGGTGGTGGTGGTATTGGTGGTGGTGGTGATAGTGGTATTGGGGGTGGTATTGTTGGTGGTATTGGTGGTGGTATTGGTGGTGGTGGAGGTGGTGGTATTGATGGTGGTGGTTATATTGGTGGTGGTGGTATTGGTGGTGGTATTAGTGGTAGTGGTATTGGTGGTGGTGGTATTGGTGGTGGTGGTGGTATCGGTGGTGGTAGTGATAGTGGTATTGGTGGTGGTATTGGTGGTGGTATTGGTGGTGTTTATGGTGGTGGTGTTGGTGTTGGTATTGGTGGTGGTGGTATTGGTGGTGGTACTGGCGGTGGTATTGGTGGTGGTATTGGTGGTGGTGGTATTGGTGGGGATGGTGGTATTGATGGTGGTGTATTAGTAGTGGTGGTGGTATTGGTGGTGGTGGTATTGGTGGTGTTGGTGGTGTTGTTGTTAATAAAACAGGCTTATGTAAACAACCCGTCAGCTGGCTTTAGTACAGATGACATGTAACACAGATGTGCTGTTGTCAGCTTCAGCCCATTAGCACAGGATTATGTGCTACCTGGAATTCACATGACTTAATTCGCTAATCATTTCTAAATCCATTTTACTTGGGGGCTTGAAACAGACACGAGATAATGCCGGGTTAAAATGATTGAAAGCAGGCGCTCGTGTTACGGGGGAGCCGTGCTGCTTAAAAAAACACAAGCGGTTTCAGCTGAAGCAGCGCATGCCCGGCCTGCAGTAAGAGAAACTCAATAAAGTAAATAGTGCTTACAGACTAAATAACAGGCCTCGTGTAACAACTGAAGGAAAAGGGTCAGTCACCATGGGAGGGTACAAATGAAGACAAGGCCGTACTAAGGAGGGACTAACAAGCCTATTAATGAATCCGAAGGCAGCATTTACGAAAGACAATGACACAAGCCAATGAAAAATATGGGAGGAGAGTGGGCACGGCTTCTCTCCCATACTCTACTACAGCAGTCTCGCAGAGTAAGCGGTGCATGCTCGATGCCGCTAGGCTCGACCTAAAAATGATTTGACTTCACTACTGCCATTAGTTAATACACCTGGTCAACGAGACCAGATAATGGTGATGCAGGACTACTTTGAGGTCTGTGCACATTTAGGGGTTTTGGGATGAGCTGAAGCATGACAGCCAAGAAGTCCATGCAGGAAGAAATGAGCTGAGGCATGCATTCTATGAGTTTCATGCAGATTGAGGGGTGTGGAACTGGGTAATGCAGGGTGCAGATTGAGGGGAAAAGGAATGAGGTGAATAATGCTCTGCAATGAGATCCCTGTAGGCCAATGGAAGTAGGAGGGGTAATGCAGGGTGTCAGTGCAGATTTAGGGGGAAAGGAATGAGGTGAATACAGCGCTGCAATGAGATCCCTGTAGGCCCATAGAAGTAGGAATGAGGTGGGAAAGAACCAAGATAATGTCTGTGCAGACTCAAGGGTGCTGAAACAAGGGGATGAAATGCACTATTTATTGGTGTTTATACAGACCGATGTGAGTGGGAGGGAGGTGATGCAGGAGTGTCACGAGGTGTGTGCAGATCAAGGAAAGTAGGAATGATGCAATGGAGGACCACTGTCAAGTCTGTACACACCAAGGGAATGTCTGTGTCACTACTAAGGGAACTGACGCTTTAAATGGTGATGCTAGACCCAAAGGCCTCAGTCACTTTACAGTCAGAACATGCTGGTGCTACCGTCAGTTGGATTGTGTAAAGACTGGGGCTACTTTTGGGAGCTATATTTAAACTAAGGTAAAACGCCAACCTTCTCCAGATAACCCCAGCATTAGTCGGAATATAGCTAAGAAAATTGGGTTTGTTTGACACGGTGTTTAAGGCTCCATTTCAGCAACTCTTTGGAGGACAGAATGAATATGTCCATTGTATAAGTGATAACTTACAAAACAAAAATGAAAGTTACTTACAGGGCTGGCAAATCGGCACCCCTGAGATTAGAAAGCAGCAAAGGAGCAAGAGCAGTTAGAAATAATGTCAAGTCAACCAAACAGAGAGACTAACACTAAAGAGCAAGTCACGCTACTAACTGCAGGGCAGCTGCGATGGAGAACTAAGCAGGATGTGTCAGGGATCGCGGAAGACAGCGCCTTCCTTACTCTCAATAAGTCAAAAAGCTACATTTCCCAGAAAGCCCAACTGATCAGAGGCTCATGGGTTAAAAGACTACGTTGCACGCCTGTCTAAGTGCGTAATTCTAATAATTTTCCGAAGTCCTGTGATCCGCGTTGACGGATCGCGTCTTGAAGATTTCTCCTGTTGGAAGGAGAGTTATTTGTCAGAGGCAGCATTTGCCTCATTAATAGCCTTGTCTTTTTGTTTCTCGCCTTTCTCCGGAGTGAGGGGGGAATTAAGCGGGTTGGACCGCATCCACGAAGTGGCGACTTCCGCATTTCAGAGACCGGAGCTTTGGAGGACTCCGGCCAAGGAGGGGTGCTGCCTCGGGCAGCTTTTCTGGCATCATTTTCCCCACACTGGGAGTGCGGAAAAGGAGGCGGTTTCTTCCACTTAGAAGGCATCAAATTCTTTTCGTATATTGAAAGTGGAACATTAGAGGCATTTACATCTAGCAGATGTGACCGCCCTGTTACTATGGAGTTGTTCTGATGAAAGAAAAGGTAGAGTAAAACAGCTTCCAGGTAGGAAGACTTTTGAGATACATTTCACCATTTAATTTCTTTTTGTTCCACAAACTTTGATTTTGGCATAGTGTGAAAACCTCCAATCGGATTGGCGTTCAAAGGTGAATGTGAAGATCATTGGTTACTTGACTATGAAAATAAACTAAGGACTAACTCTATATCTAGAGGAAGTTCCTCTTTGGTGACTTTCATTTAAGGATTAGTAACTCTGTGTATTTTGGCAACTCCTTTCCAAGGCTCCCCTGTTCTATTTGTATTTTTTCCCTGTTTTCCCTTTTTTGTTGTATGAGGTATGTATGGCTGATAGTCAACATTTCTCAACGCTGAATGTGGTATGGATTGTGTGTTTTGAGGAAAAGGAAGGAGTTGATTCTTTCTGCTTTGTTTCTACAGGCATCAGCAGGGAAAAAGTTATTGAAAGTCTTGGCGTTTTATGTGGAGCTCAAGGAAGTTTGGCCTTCATTGTTTCCTAAGGTATATATTGTGGATAGTGAGATACTTATGAGAGTAGTCATATATGGGCAGTGTTAATGTGTATTTTCTTGTTTTCTACAGGTTCAAATTCCCTGCTGTTCCTTCTCCCTTTACCCTTTCCCTCGCCTGCTCGCCCTTATGCTCTGTGTAATATTATTCTCAGTGTTGGGGATAACAGGAGGCGGACCCCTTTGTGCATCATTCCGATTCTGAGGAGTCTCGCTTTAAGGATCTGACAGAATTACGCACCCACGAAATAAACCTCCTCCCGATCGGGGTGTTGCACAGAGATGGCTACCTTAGACGACGTAATGCAAGCATTAGCGCTAGTGCAGCAGGAGCTAATGGCCTCCAAAGCGGAAACAGCTGTGCTTAAGGAGAGACTAGATAGACAAACAAGAAATCCTTTTGACGTTTCACCTTCAGCATCACAGATACAGGTTCATGCCCCCCCTATACCGTTAGCCACACCTGAGAGATATTCATGGGACCCACATAAAATTCAAGTGTTCTTAACTCAGGTCATGTTGCATTTCTCTTGCAAACCTGCCTCTTTCCTGAATAATCATTCAAGAGTTGCATTCGCTATTTCCTATTTAGCCGGGGATGCGGCCAATTGGGCGGTGCCATTAGTCAAGAATGATGATTCTGTATTATCGGACTGGAATGCATTTCGTTGTGAGTTTGAAAGAGTGTTTGATAGGAGAGCTACTAACTTTAATGCAGATAAAGAGCTACTGGAACTGAAGCAAGGAAAAAATGATTTGGTAACATATTTAACCTCCTTCAATCTGTTAGTAGCGTAGACAGCATGGCCAGAGGAAAAGAGGATGTCTTTATATTATCAAGGACTTAGAGAAGAAATTAAGGACATTCTTGCCCAGATAGAACCTCAACCCCCCACTTGCATTGATTTAATGAATCTTACCCTTAGATTAGATCACAGACTAACCGAAAGAGCAGGTGATAGGCATAGATACGACAGAACGTATGTAAAATATGACAGAAGTTATAAAAAACCTTTCGTAGGCCCTGACGCTAACGTAGAGGCTATGGAAGTGGGAGCTATTAGGTCTCCTCTTTCAAAAGAGGAACGAGAGGCCAGGCGTGTGAATGGGCAATGCATGGATTGTGGAAAAAAAGGACACTTCGTAAGGGAATGTCCTTCTAGACCAAAACCCTCCTACTCTTTTGTAAACAAAAAGGTGGCAGTTTCGGTTCTGGAGATAAAATCAGACAGAACAGAAAGTCCTCCCCCTTCTTTAAAAAGCACGGAAAACAAAGAATGGAAGGTGCCTTCTTTGTCAGTGGTAGAAGCCAGGGAAACCGAACCACACATATTGCTTCATATGATGTTGCAGGGTACTGAAGAAACCCATCCAGTGGTGGTTATGATTGATTCAGGGGCCACCGGTAACTTTATCGATCAGGGGTTGGTACGAAAGCTAGCTTTGACTCGTATCCCTAGAGTAAATCCTGAGAAGGTGTTGGCAGTAGATGGCAAACCTCTGAAATCCGGCCCTATTACAGAACAAACCGAACTGGTTTGTTTGACGGTAACTAGTGGAAAACAGAGGCATGAAGAAACCATTTTGTTAAACATTATTGAAGCACCTCAATACGAAATCATTTTGGGAATGCCTTGGTTATGGCACCATAACCCTACCATAGATTGGAAGCATAAATCAGTAGACTTTCAATCGAAAGAATGTAAAACTGCTTGTTTAGTAGACATCTCCACACAGGCATTGGTGTTAGCACATCCATGGTACATTGCTACAGCAGCAGGAAAAGACATAGTATTGCCTCCAGCATATGAACAGTACACAGAGGTGTTTAGCGAGGTTCGGGCGGAAACCTTCCCTCCACACAGAGAGTATGACTGCCAGATTGATTTGATAGCAAGGGCCACAATATCATCCTGTAGGGTATATGCCTTGTCTGAGCCAGAAACAAACAATCTGAGGAATTATCTGGATCATTATCTGGGCATTGAGTTTATTCGACCCTCCCGTTCCCCTGCTGATTCTCCTCTTTTTTTTATCTCCAAATGGTGATTTAAGAACGTGTATCGACTATCGCATGCTGAATAAAAACACCATCATAAATAGGTATCCTCTTCCCTTAGTCTCGGTGTTGCTTGATCAAGTTAAGGAGGCGGCTATCTATACGAAGTTGGACTTACGTGGTGCATACCATTTGGTGAGAATGAGGGAGGCGGACGAATGGAAAACCGCCTTTAAAACACGGTATGGGCTTTACGAATATACTGTCATGCCGTTTGGGTTGTACAACGCCCCTGCAGCTTTTCAGTATTTCCTAAACGACATGCTAAAAGAATACGTGGATGCGTTTGTGGGGGTTTACATAGATGATATTCTGATCTAGTCAGTGAATGAAGAAGTACATGTACGTCATGTCCTATTGGTGTTGCAGAAGTTGAGGGAACATCAGTTGTACTGCAAGTTGAGTAAATATGATTTCCACGTGTATGAAGTGGAATTCTTGGGAGTAATATTGAGCCCTTCTCGGTTGAGTATGACTGAAAGAAAGGTAAAGCCTCTGCAGGAATGGCCAGTACCCAACAACGTGCGAGAAGTGCAATGTTTTTTGGGATTTGACAATTACTATTGCAGGTTTATTTTGCACTTCTTCCACGTGTCTGCTCCTATAACGAGACTATTGAGAAAAAGAGAACCTTTTGTGTGGACTAATGATGCCATGGTAGTTTTCATATTTCTAAAGAAGGCTTTCACTACCGCTCCTGTTCTCAAACATCCTCAAACTGAACTGCCTTTTATAGTGGAGGCAGATGCCTCGGATGTAGCTGTAGGGGCGGTTTTATCTCAAAGAGATAAATAGACAGGACAATTACACCCAGTGGCTTACAGGTCTAGGAAATTGAATACAGCTGAAATGAATTACACCATATCAGAAAAAGAGCTGCTGGCCATCAAAAAAGCCTTTCAAGAATGGAGACATTATCTGTGGGGGGCACTGCATCAGGTAACTATCTACACGGACCACAGAAATCTCCAGTATTTGAAAACAACTATACAGCTGTCACAGAGGCAAATGAGATGGATGTAGTTCTTTGCAGGGTACGATTTCATCATCACTTTCAGACCAGGAATAGAAAACAGGAAGGCAGACACATTGTCCCGCCAAGGCACAAATAGTGTCCCCAAGAAATGGTTTAAGGAATCCATCATTAATCCTTCTAAGGTATTGTGTGTGGTAAAAATCGAAAACTTCTTAGAGGAAGTAAAAAAGCACCATTCTGCAGACAATTGGGATCAATGGGTTGATTCACATGAGCAGCGAAGTCTCAAACAGAGATTGCCTTTCATGAACAACAAGCTTTACTTGCCTTCCAAGGCTATTCAACAAAAGGCATTTGAATGGTGTCATAAGTCTGCACTTGCTGAACATCCCGGATGTTTGAAAACCACATGTTTGTTGCAACGTCACTTTTGGTGGGAGACCTTAACTACAGATGTAAAAGCATGGGTCGCCCATTGCGAGGTCTGTGCCAGAGCCAAAGGAGAACATACGAAAGCAAGGGGAAAACTGATGCCTATGCCAACCCCGATTCAGCCTTTGCAAAACATAAGTATGGATTTGATCTCAGGCTTGCCAAAAGATAAAGGATACTCCACCATATTAGTGGTAATAGACAGCCTTACTAAGATGGGACATTTCATACCATGTATAAACCTACCCACAGCGGGGCAGACCACCCAATTGGTGCTAGAAAATGTAGTGAAACTACATGGTCTTCCGAAGGTCATTGTTTCGGATAGGGAGCCACAGTTCATGGCTTGTTTCTGGCAAATGTGGTGTAAGGTCTTGCAAGTTACTACTGCCTTATCCACCAGTTTTCACCCACTGATTGATGGGCAAACGGAAAGGCTAAACCAGACCCTTAAAAAATATCTACGATGTTATGTCAAAGAAGCCGAGGAATCGTGGGTATCCTTGTTATGGCTTGCTGAACTTTCCTATAATAACACATGGCACAGTGCTATAGGGGTATCACCGTTTCTTGCAAACCACGGATTCCATGCTAAGGTCCTTCCAATAGCGATACCCGACGAAATCAACAACCATCCAGAGGTAAAAGCACAAATCAAGGAGATCCAGTGCGTGCATAAAAAGATCCAAGTCCATTTGAACCTTGCCAAACAGCAGGATAAGTAATGGGCGGACGGTCATCGTGTGGATGGTCCCTAATATAAACCTGGTGATAAGGTATGGATGTCAACCAGGAATATTAGTTTCAGAGTGCACACTGTGTTTCACCCCAGGTACATAGGTCCTTATACCGTGCTCAGGCAGATTGATCCTGTTGCCTACAAATTGCGGCTGCCTATGAATCTTCTGATACACCCGGTGTTCCATTGCAGTCTATTGAAGCCTGCTAAAAGTGCCTGGTGTCATGCAACCCCGCCTGTGCTGAGGGACGAGCACTTGAAATATGCAGTACGTCGCATTCTGGATTCAAGGTACAGGAGGGGTGTGTTGTGGTACTTGGTCTCATGGAGAGGTTATGCGGCTGAAGACGATTCATGGGAACCCGTGTCTAATATACATGCTCCAGCGGCTGTATGTGCTTTTCATCTTTCACACCCAGCCAAGCCAGGGTCTAAGAGGTGCTTGGAGGGAGGGCGTACTGTCAGGGATCCCAGAAGTCAGTGCCTTCCTCACTCTCAATAAGCCAGAAAATTACATTTCCCAAAAAGTACAACTGATCAGAGGCTCACGGGATAAAAGACATCGTTGCATGCCTGTCTACGTGCGTAATTCTAATCATTTTACGGAAGTCCTGTGATCCGCGTTGACGGATCGCGTCTTGAAGCTTTCTCCTGTTGGAAGGAGAGTTATTTGTTGGAGGCAGCGTTTGCCTCATTAAGAGCTTGTCTTTTTGTTTCTCGCCTTTCTCCGGAGTGAGGGGGGAATTAAGCGGGTTGGACCGCATCCACGAAGCGGAGACTTCCGCATTTCAGAGACCGGAGCTTCGGAGGACTCCGGCCAAGGAGGAGTGCTGCCTCAGGCAGCTTTTCTGGCATCATTTTTCCTGCACTGGGAGTGCGGAAAAGGAAGAGGTTTCTTCCGCATAGGAGGTATCACATTCTTTTCGTATATTGAAAGTGGAATGTTAGAGGCATTTACATCAAGCAGATGTGACCTCCTGTTAATATGGAGTTGTTCTGATGAAAGAAAAGGTGGAGTAAAACAGCTTCCAGGTAGACTTCTGAGATACATTTCACCCTTTAATTTCTTTTTGTTCCACAAACTTTGATTTTTGCATAGTGTGAAAACTTCCAATTGGATTGGTGTTCAAAGGTGAACGTGAAGATCATTGGTTACTTGACTATGAAAATAAACTAAGGACTAACTCTATATCTAGAGGAAGTTCCTCTTTGGTGACTTTCATTTAAGGATTAGTAACTCTGTGTATTTTGGCAACTCCTTTCCAAGGCTCCCCTGTTCTATTTGTATTTTTTCCCTGTTTTCCCTTTTTTGTTGTATGAGGTATGTATGGCTGATAGTCAACATTTCTCAACACTGAATGTGGTATGGATTGTGTGTTTTGAGGAAAAGGAAGGAGTTGATTCTTTCTGCTTTGTTTCTACAGGCATCAGCAGGGAAAAAGTTATTGAAAGTCTTGGCGTATTATGTGGAGCTCAAGGAAGTTTGGCCTTCATTGTTTCCTAAGGTATATATTGTGGATAGCGAGATACTTATGAGAGTAGTCATATATGGGCAGTGTTAATGTGTATTTTCTTGTTTTCTACAGGTTCAAATTCCCTGCTGTTCCTTCTCCCTTTACCCTTTCCCTCGCCTGCTCGCCCTTATGCTCTGTGTAATATTATTCTCAGAGTTGGGGATAATAGGAGGCGGACCCCTTTGTGCATCATTCCGATTCTGAGGAGTCTCGCTTTAAGGATCTGACAGAATTACGCACCCACGAATATGTATTTTGGCAACTCCTTTCCAAGGCTCCCTGTTCTATTTTTATTTTTTCTCAAAGTAAGAGAGGGTCCTCCTCACCAAAGGGACAGGACACCACAATAAACACTAAGTCAGAAAAAGCTTCCCTTTGGGTTATTTAAAACATGCCATCATAGATACATAACACATTCATACACATCCAGAAAGGTCACCAACGAATATAGCAGAAGCCAAAAGCTAATATAATTTTTTTTTAATCAATGGATCCTTTGTTAAAATTAAAAAGTTAAAAGTACAATATAGACAATAGGCCAAAAGTTGGCACAACATAAAATAATCCTCACAACATTAAAAGAAATGGGAGAAAACAATTGGTAATAAATTTTAAAATCCAAAGCACACCAAGCACCAACACAATGATCATTACAGGTTCAACATTTAATCATATACTACTGTTGTTTTGTCAATGGGAGTATTTATCCCCAAAGATGTCATTAAGGAGTTCCACAAGCATGAAGATATTGGGCAATGGTTTAAGGCCTATGAAGTGGCAATGACCTCACACCGGGTCCCTGAGAAGGATTGGGGAGCGGGGTTGTGGGGGCGGTTTCTCAGTGATGGGCGGGACACCTTGTTAGACTTGCCCTCTGAGGACCAGAATTCCTATGTCCACATGAAGGAAGCCTTAATGACCAGGTATGGGTTGAGCCCAGAGCTTTATAGACAAAGGTTTAGAAATTGTAAGAAACTGGAGTCAAGTACTTGGGTGGAATAGGTGTCTTTGCAGAGCATTGGATGGTTGGGTGAAGAGTAGCAAAGTGAATGATTTTGAAGCGCTCTATGATTTGATTGCATGGGAGCACTTGTCCAGTAATTGTTTTCCAGAGCTACGCCAGCACCTGATTGATAGTAAGCTGACTAACCCTAGGAAGCTTGCTGAGGAGGCGGACCGCTGGGTTAGTACCCGGGTCCACAAGGGTCATGTGGGAGACTTCGCCAAAGGTGGGTAGGGTCCCCAGCAGAAGAGTGGGGGGGACAAGGGTAAACAGAGGGAGTTCCAGAAAGGGCCCCAAAGTAATCCCCAAGGGAACCAAGGGAAGGGTTCCCAGCCTCCCCTGAGAAGAAGTCAGGGGCCCGACAGATAAGCCTGTTCAAAAGGGGCCCAGGAAATGTTATACTTGTGGTCAGGTGGGCCACTGCTTCTGGTATCCTAAGTGTCCCATGAAAGCGAATGCAGCACCCACTGGTGCACCGCCCCGGCAGATGGCTAGTGTAGCCCTGGGGGAGGAGTTGGGTGCCCAAGGTGGGTGGGGTCCCATAGAGATGTCCCTAGTCTCTTTAGGAGACAGTGAGATGGTCCCTAGGACCCAGCTGCCTGATAACACTAAGAAATACAGGCAGTGGGTGACCATCAATGGTCAAAGGGTGGAGGCTCTGAGAGACACCAGAGCCAGTGTGACAGCTATCAGTTGTCGGCTGGTGTCTGAAGAGCAGGTGATCCCCCATGCATTTTACCCTGTAGTTGCCGCTGACAACTCAGAGAGCCACTGCAAGGTGGCCCAGGTTCCCTTTGAGTGGGGGGGGGGGTCTCAGGTACCTTTCAAGTAGCTGTGAGGCCAGCCATGCCTGTTGACTGTCTGCTAGGCAATGATTTGGAAAGCTCCCCTTGGGCTAAGGTGGAGCGAAGAGCTCATTTGGAGATGTTGGGTCTGCCTGAGTGGGCGTGTGTGACCACTCAGTCCATGGCAGCCAGTAAGGGTATTCAAGAGGACCTGGAGTCTGAAAGAGTGGCCCAGGCGCCTGCCTTAAAGAGAAGAGGCAGGGGGCACGGGAAACCAGCCCCCGAAGTTCCCACGGTCCAGGAGGAGGCAGACCTTGAGTGGGATGCCCTGGAACCTACAGGGGAACAAGTAGCTGAACTGGGGGACCTGCCTGAGCTGACCCATTGGCAGCAGGAAGGAGGACCCTCCAGGGAAGAGTTCTGCGAGGAGCAGAAGAAGTGCCCTTCTCTTGTGGGTTTGCGGCAACAGGCCACAAACCAGGCAGCAGGTGATCAGTCTGGATCACATTGGATCTACTAGGAGAATGGTCTCCTGTATAGTGAGCCTAAGGTTGCTGAGCCTGGGTCAGCCCGTGTGCTGGTGGTACCCCAGCGCTTCAGAGCCTTCCTACTGGGTCTGGCTCATGATGTGCCTTTAGCAGGACATTTGGGGCAAGACAAGACTTTTGAAAGGCTTGTCACCCACTTTTATTGGCCCCAAATGCGCAAGAGTTCAGATACTCATTGCAGGACCTGTCAGACTTGCCAGGCAAGTGGTAAGAGTGGGAGGAAGCAAAAGGCTCCTCTCCAACCGTTCCCTGTGGTCAGCACCCCCTTTGAAAGGGTGGGCATTGACATTGTGGGGCCTCTGGATCCCAAGACAGCCATGGGCAACAGGTTCATCCTGGTCTTGGTGGACCATGCCACCCGGTACCCGGAAGCCATCCCTCTCCAGACTGTGACGGCCCCCGTGGTGGGACGTGCATTGATGGGGATTTTCTCCCGTGTGGGGTTCCCCAGAGAGGTGGTGTCAGACCGTGGTACCAACTTCATATCTAAGTATATGAAGTCCCTGTGGCAGGAGTGTGGTGTAACCTCCAAGTTCACCACTACTTACCACCCCCAAGGTAATGGGCTGGTTGAGAGATTCAACCGGACCCTAAATGGCATGATTATGGGTCTTGAGGAACCTATGAGGTGTAAGTGGGACGTCCTCTTGCCATGCCTTCTGTTTGCTTACAGAGAGGTGCCACAGAAGTCCTTAGGGTTCAGTCCCTTTGAACTGCTGTATGGTCACCCTGTAAAAGGACCTCTGAGTTTGGTAAAAGACGGCTGGGAGAAAGCTTCCAGTAAACCTCCCCAGGATGTATATAGCTACATGCTGGACTTCAGAAACCAAACTAGGCGTTTCAGGCAACTCGCTCAGGCGAATCTGGAAGCCAGCCAGGAGGAGTTGAAACGATGGTATGATCAGAATGCCACTCTGATCGAGTTTCAGCCTGGACAGAAAGTGTGGGTCATGGCCCCCGTGGAGCCTTGTGTGCTCCAGGATAAGTGAACCGGACGATTTGAGGTGGTGGAGCGCAAGAGTAATGTCACCTACTAGGTGGACTTGCGGTCTCCTAGGAACCCTTTGCGGGTCCTGCATGTAAACCGCCTGAAGCCCCACTTGGAGAGGTCCGAAGTCGGCATGCTCCTAGCGACAGATGATGGAATGGAGGACGAGACTGAGCCTCTTCCTGACCTCCTGTCTGCAACAGAGCAAGATGGGTCAGTGGACGGTGTGAACCTCTCTTCCGCCCTGACCCCTGAGCAGCAATATAACTGTCGCCAACTGTTGGGACAGTTTCCTGATCTGTTCTCCCTGACTCCCGGTGTCACTGAGTGGTGCATCCATGATGTGGGCACTGGGGACAGTCCTCCTGTAAAACACAAAACTTACAGAGTGACTGACAGGGTGAGAGCTTGCATCAAGGAGGAGGTCTCCAAGATGTTTGCGCTAGGGGTGATTGAGTCCTCTAACAGCCCTTGGGCCAGCCCAGTGGTCTTGGTCCCAAAGGTTGCCGCGCCTGGTGCCACACCTGAACTCCGGTTCTGTGTGGACTACCGAGGACTCAATTCAGTCACCAGGACTGAAGCGCACCCCATCCCCAGAGCTGATGAGCTCATTGATCGGTTAGGGGCTGCCCGGTACCTCAGTACGTTTGAGTTAACGTCTGGGTACTGGCAGATCGCCTCAACTGATGGGGCAAAAGGGAGGTCCGCATTCTCCACACCAGATGGGCACTACCAATTCTGGGTTATGCCCTTTGGGATGAAGAATGCCCTTTCCACCTTTCAGAGGTTGGTCAACCAGGTGTTGGCTGGACTGGAAGATTTCAGTGCCGCCTACCTGGATGACATCGCAGTGTTCAGCGCCAGTTGGGAAGAACATCTGCGCCACCTCTGGGAAGTGTTGATGGCACTACGGAGGGCAGGCCTCACGATCAAGGTGAGTAAGTGCCAGATCGGGCAGGGTTCCGTGGTGTACTTGGGACACCAGGTTGGGAGCGGCCAGGTGGTGCCCCTACAGCCCAAGATTGATACCATCCTGGCTTGGGAACCCCCCAAGACCCAGACAGAGGTGAGAGCCTTTTTAGGACTCACAGTGTACTACAGGAGGTTTGTCAAGGGGTATGGCAGCATTGTTGCCCCCTTGACAGAGCTGACTTCCAGGAAGCAGCCCAAGAAAGTGAACTGGACTGACACCTGTCAGAAAGCTTTTAATGCCCTGAAGACTGCCATGTGCACAGTGCCCATGCTTCAGGCGCCCAACTTCTCAAAAGAATTCATTGTGCAGACAGACGCTTCAGAGCATGGTGTGGGGGCTGTACTTTTACAGATGAATGAGGAGGGCCTAGACCAACCTGTAGCCTTCATTAGTAGGAGGTTACTTCCACGGGAACAGAGGTGGAGTGCAATTGAGCGTGAGGCATTTGCTGTGCTCTGGGCACTGAAGACGTTGAGACCATGCTTGTTTGGGACTCACTTCCGGGTTCAGACAGACCACAGGCCCCTCAGATGGTTGATGCAGATGAGGGGTGAGAATCCAAAGCTGGTGAGGTGGTCCATTTCCCTACAGGGGATGGACTTCACGGTGGAACACCGCCCTGGTACAGAACACGCCAACGCTGATGGTCTGTCCAGATTTTTCCGCCTTAGTGAAGAGAACTCCCAAGAGGGTGGGTAGTTCTCCCCACATTTCAGCTGGAGGGGACACGTGTTAGACCTGGCACCATTGGCGTGGGTCTCCCTTCCATTTTTTTGCTGTTGCCTCCTATGTTTTTGCTGTGTTTTTGTTGGTCTAGATGCTTTGGGCACTTTGCCACTGCTGTTCAGTGCCAAAGTGCAAGTTCTCCCTACTGTAAATTGTTGTAATGGATTAGTGACTCCATGATTGGCTTATTTGATTTACTTGTCAGACCCTAGTACAGTGCACCATGAGTGCCCAGGGCCTATAAATCAAATGCTGCTGGTAGGCTTGCAGCACTGATTGTGCCACCCACAGAAGCCGCTTGTAAAATATGGCTCAGGCCTGCCATTGCAGAGCCTTTGTGCAGTCTGGGACTGCCATATCGACTTGGCAAGTGCACCCACTTGCCAGTCCCTAAACCTTCCCTTTTCTGCATGTTCGTCACCCCTAAGGTAGGCCCAAGGTAACCCTATGGCCAGGGTGCATTGTATGTGAAAGGTAGGACATGCCCTGGTGTGTGTGGCATGTCCTGATAGTGAAATACTGCCAATTTCGTTTTTCACTATTGCAAGGCTATCTGTTCCCATAGGCCAGAATGGGCAGTTTGATTATAACATCTTATAAGCATAACTGACCCAAGGAACAAGATAGGAAAATAAAGTTTAGTATGCCTGAACTCAGAATGTTAAAGTGCATCTTTTAGTGTAGGTGAGTTTAACATTCTGTGTTTGAAAATACCTCTTTTAGAAAGTAGGTATTTTCTTGCCTAACCATCCAGTATGACTCTGCTAGGTTTGTGTATTGCATGTCTGGTTTGTGAGTGACAGTGGGCTGGAGAGGGCTTTGGCTCCAGCAGTCTGATGAGTCAGGGCTGGGCTGAATAGGACCTGGGTTGAATAGAGAGTAGGGGGAGGAGATTTCCTTTCACTTGCCTGGGCCTACATAGAATAGAGAGTAGGGGGAGGAGATTTCTTTTCAGCTACCTGGGCCGGGTCTGCTTTCAACAATGCTGTCTCCACCTCCTGCCAGGAAGCTGCACCAGGGAGGACAGAACTGGTTTGGGCTGGGTACAGACACTCTCTGCCTTCAGAGAACAAAGGATTTTGGAGTATAAATATTGGGGCCCAGACCCCAGAACTTTAGATCACTTCTGGGATTCAAGACGAACCTTTGCCAAGGAGAGAAACCAAGGAAGCTGAAGGAGGAGACTTCCCCTGCACTAGTGACTGTTTGGGGTTGGCCTGCAGTGGTTACTTATTGCCAAGGAAAGGAGAAAAGGAACTTTGTGTGTACTTTAATCATCTTGAGGAAAATCTCCAAGGGCTTGAAGCTGAGCTTGCCTCCTGTTCTGAAGTCTCAGGGACACAAAGACTTCACCACCAGCTCCCCTGAATTTCCTTGCTGGGAATTCTATCTGCAGAGAGGTGCCTGCTGTTGTTTTGGGCCCTCTAGAGACTGCGTGTCGCTGGGAGCTGGAAGCGCAACGCAACGAGGAAGAAGCGTGTCGCCGCTGCAGCTGTTGCAGTCGCATTGCCGAAGAAGCGTGCCGCCGCCGCTGCTGTTTGCCGTCGCATCGCCGAAGAAGCGTGTCGCATCACCGGAAAAGCGAGTTGCAGGGCCTGTCGCGGCTCAAGAAACCATTGATTTCGCCGCACGGCCGCCGGGCGTGCACGCATTGCATCCAAGTGGTCGCACCGCATCAAAGACGCCAGTTTGTCGCATCGCACCGGATCGTCGCATCGCATCAAGGCGCCCTCTTGTTGCATCGCACCGGATCGCAGTAAGAAACAGACGCTTCGCCTCCTCTCCGGTAAGGAACAGACGCATCGCCTCCCCTGCGCTGCTGTAAGGAACAGGTGCGCTGCCTCCCCCGAAGCAAGGAACTGACGCATCGCCTTCCCTGCGACCCTTTTGTTTGTATTGCATTACGCATCCAAGGTACCTTGAGAGTAAAGTGTCGCATTTACCATCTACATTGAACTAAGCTAGTTCTACCATCTGAAAGTCATATTTTTGAATACTGTATTGTGGATTTTTGTCGTTTGGTCTTGTGTTAACTCTAGATAAAGATTACTTATTTTTCTAAACTGGTGTGGTGTCCATTTGTGGTGTTTTCACTGTATTACTGTATGTGTTCACAAATGCTTTACACACTGCCTCTGAGATAAGCCTGCCTGCTCGTGCCAAGCTACCAAGGGGGTGAGCAGGGGTTATTTTAGGAGTGTAGCCCCCTTACCCTGACTAGAAGCAAGGGCCCCTACTTAGTCAAAGGTACCTACCTCTGCCAACTAGAGACCCCCATTTCTAACAAAATGTATTAAATGAGGAGTGAAGATGTTGTAGACCATGCCAGGTTTGGTATGGAACCGCTATAGAAATCAAGTCCAAGACGCAGGAGTACAGAATAATACCACCCACACCACATAATAAGAACATATGAACAAAGTGAGCATAACTATGAAGTACAAATTAGCTTGGTTCTGCAAGGAAGATGGTCAACATACAGACCTCCTCCCACCTCAGTGTGTGTGTCCCCAGGCTGTCTCTAGCGGGGCCTGCATGCACACGTTTCTTTATTTAAAATAAACATACCCTTCATAGCTCCACCCCTTTCTGGCTGACTCACTGGTTAGCCTATTATAAAAGGAGTCTGAATACAGCTTCTTGCCTCACACCTGTCTAACCTCTATTGGGGAGACATTGTATCCAGGTCTTTTGATTTCAGCCTAGCTGATTTATCCCCGACGTGATTTATGCTTGATCCGTGTTTTCTTGATCCCAGCCTGTTCACTTCTTAGCTACTGGATTTTTCTTTTGTTCTCCTTACACCATATTTTTCCTTGGATTAATTGACCTTAGGTTTCGGTAAAGTGGTGCTGTTGACTACTAAATATGGGGGCACATGCATCAAGCAAAGGAATTGCGATTCCTTAATAGCGATTATTAAGGAATCGCTATTAAGGAATCGCCATTCCTTATGCATGTAGGTTTCGCAGAAAAAATAGCGATTCCTACACATTCCCTATTAGCGAATTGCAAATTGCGATTCGCTATTAGGGAATGATTTCCCATTCATTCCTATGGGCCTAGAGGCCAAATAAGTAATCGCAAATTGTGAATGCAATTCAAGAGTGCAAGGGGGCCAAAAGGCCGCCCTGATGCACCCCAAAAATGGTATTTGTGCACATGTAGCGCACACACATGCCCAAAGGGCATGTGTATGCGCCATATGGCACTTCGAAAAATGCAATTTTGTGCATTTTTCTAAGGAATTGTAAATTATCATCAATTTGAAGTTGATGGTAATTTGCGATTCCTTAATGCAAAGTCGCATTCTGAGAATGCTCTTGCATTGCATTTAGGGAATCGCAAATTGCGATTACCTATTTTGCGAATGCCTTTGGGGTTGATGCATCCCAAAAGGCTATTTACCGGTTGCAAAGGGGCCGATTCTGCGAATCGGCCCATTTGGGACCGGTAAATAGCTTGATGCATGTGCCCCATGATTACTTATATTATACATTCCAGTTAAGAGTGCCTTGTTAGAGGCCTAGGGGCACATGCATCAGGCATGTTACCGGTCGCAAACGGGCCGATTCACAGAATCGGCCCGTTTGCGACTGGAAAAATGCCTTTTCCGATGCATGTACCTTTTTGCATTCGCAATATAGGTAATCGCAATTTTTTGCTATTACCTAAATTGCGAATGCATTTAGGGAATCGCAATTTGCAATTCCCTATTTGAGATGCATGGAGCATTTCCTAAGTGCGACTGTGCATTTAGGAAATGCTAATTACCATCAACTTCAAGTTGATGGTAATTTGTGCATGCATTGAACAATGCACAAAAAATGCATTTTTCAATGCGCTGTGTAGCGCACACATGCCCTTACACATATGCATACTTACCTTTTTTGGGGGGTGCTTCAGGGGGGCCTTAGGCCCCCAGGCACCCTTGGATTTGCATTCTCAAATTGTGATTGCCAATTCCCTGATGGCCCATAGGAATGAATGGGAATGCATTCCCTAATAGCTATTCTCAATTTGCAAATCGCTTTTAGGGAATGTTAAGGATTCACAAGATTATTTGTGAATCCTTCATGCATAGGCATTTGTGATTACCAAATAGCGAATCCTTAAAATTCGATATTTGGTAATTGTAAATGATTACCTTGATGCATGTGCCCCCTAGAGTCTTAAGGTAATTAAGCGTGGGGAAGGGGAAGTTTAGTTCCAATCAAGTAGTTCTAGACCTTGTATTTGTTATGCTCAAGCCTGGCTTTTGTTGTGTTTGTTCTTTCTCCTTTCTGGGATTGATTTTCCTATAATGTTATAGGGGTTAGTGGAAGCAACTATTTTATAGTGTTTGCTATTTTTTCTCTGACTTGTGCCTCTTCTATTATTTCAGATTGGAGTATTCTGTACAGGCGACTTCCATAACTCTCTATTGCTTCGGCATTGGGTGCCTTGGTTAGTCTTCTCTTCTTATTTCTGCAGCCTGTTCTTCAGGACGTACTTGTAGGAGGGGATGTAGGGTGTCTAGTTCACCTGTACTGTTGTCCTGGACCTATTTCACAGACAAGTGTAACGCCCTAATAGGACAAGATCGGGACAAGAGTACATGCTGTCTTAGATCTCTGAACTATTTTCTAGCTGAAAGTGTGTTAGGGAGTCGTGGATTTAGAAGCTCATTCAATGGTGTTTCCATAAATAGATGCGAAATAGATGGCAAGAGAGAGTTGAGCACTGGGGTACTCTTTCATGACACTTGTCAGAAGTATGGTTCCATTGCACCATTCATTAGCTCAATGATTTCTGAGGAAAGATTGGATTTAGAGCAGGACAGATCCTGACATCCATGCCTAAATTTCATAGTCAGCCTTGTCACAAAGTGAGGAAAAAGAAGTTGAGGAGTATTAAGGCAGTTTTTTGTCTTTTTCAAATGAGAAAAGTAGAGCTTTTCAAACATTTACCAAAGTTATTCCACAACATAATACATACCACTAGCTGGTCAGAAACCACAGTGGTGACCATGGAGCTGGTGGGTCTGTTCAGAGTAATAGTGGAGTTGGCTAGTAACATATTTTCTCATGATTATGCTGAGGTATGGTAGGTTAAAGATTGGTTGGATCATGGTTTGCCAAGATCTTTGGTTCTCCAAAGTTTTTCTCAGAAGCAAGGTAATCATGACTTGCTTTAGTGGGTCGGGAACTACTCTCTTATAAAAGAGACATTTATCACCTTAGTGAAGTCCCCAAAAAGTGTAGAAAGCATTGTTTTAAACTATGCCATTGGACACAGTTCCACTGCTAGGATTGATATGTTCATCAGCATTGTTCAATTGCACAGGGACCTTTAGGACGTTTGGCTTTTACAGCTCCTGGTGGATGCAGAAGAGGTTTCTTGATTGGTTGAATGCCTCATCGATGAATTTTGTGAACTAATTCTCCTTCTCTCTCCTAATAGCTTTGCAGTAGTCTCTGTTTTTTGCAGACAGTTATTTACAATACGTGCACATCATTTTAGGGGTGGTCTCTTTCTGATCAGCTAGTTGCCACTGACCAATATGTTGATCGAGTTGATACCCTGCATAGGCTTACTTATTGTGGTGGCGCTAGTAATTCTAGACTTGTTTATGTGTTATAGTAGAGGTTATCTGGCAGGGCCTAAGGATGTGGTGGGTCCAGGAGATCGCATCTTACAGCGCAGAGGGTGGCGTCTAACCCTTCAGAGCTAATGTCTCTATAGTGCCTGACTGGTATAGGAGGTGTATCATTTCTGCTGCAGGAATGGGGCAGTATTTCAAGTTAGAGAGGTAAAAGAGGCAAAAGGAATGGGCTTACCCAATCTGTGGTTGGACTGATGTGTTGGAAGTCTCAAGATTGTGCATGAAAACTAAGATGAGGTGGGCTACTTCCTTGCTGGATGACACTTTTTGCTTCAATGTTTTGAGTATTATAGCACAGTTCTGAAACCTGTTTTGTTCCTTTTTAATCCAGTATGAATAATGACAAAACCTCTATGAAAGCAATTTCTGATCCTTGATTAAAGTCCTTTGATAGAGAATATCAATAATATCTGCATATTTTACTAGGCCAGAAAGATGAGGATCTTCAGTCTCAAGAACTGCTGTCTGACTACCGAAATCAATAGATCAACTATTATAGTACTTTAAGCTGAGTCAGCAGTAAACAGATTGTATCAGTAGATAAACTACCGCATGGTGTTTGAAGTCATAGTTGTACTAGATAGTTGTACTGATTACAAGTACGTACTGCTCTTCCAGTGGCGTCCAGTGTTTCTCTACAAGGGTTGGATCCATGCTAGAATTTCCAAACATCCGCATGGGGTACATGGGAATCATTAATACAGTCAGTAGTTATGTGGAATAATTGGCATTGATCTGGCTCTCTTGGACCACTGTTGGATACTACTGATCTATCCCACTGCAGAAGATGATCATGGTTCCTTGAATATAACCAAAATCATCTTGCCAGCAGAGCAGTTCCTCGCCAATGACTTTTCCTTCATTGTTCTTTTATTAGACTCTTGCCTCACTCACAGAGGTTAGTTTGAGTCATTCAATGAATGAGATTCATATCCCTATTGCAAGATCATGAGGTACTCAACTCTGGCAGATAGCAAGACTGAGTTGATGCATGGCCACCATGCGGTCCGTGCAGATTGATAGGCTTGAATGGAATGTTGTTTCTGCTGTTTGATGTCTTCTTCGTGCTGTTGTAATCTGCCTTTAAGGTCTTCCTTGAACGTCTTGATCGATTCCTGGTCGCTATTTTGTTTGAAGTCGTCCTCCATACCAGCAATTTCCTTCAAGATTATCTCTCTATCCTCCCATGCATATTTCACCAATATGCATAACATTTTCCTGGAACTGGTGGCTGAGTTCTCTGCCCATTCCTCCAGCATGAGAGGATTGGGCGACTCGTAAGAAGGCGTGGTGTATATACGGAGCCCCCGTGGCACCATGTTTTTATCGACATAGTCCTGGAGGGAGATAGCCTCCCACCATTTGGATGTCTCTGATTTTTTAAGTTTCTTGTATCGTTTAAATTTGGTATTCAATGAGGTGTCCAGGTGCATGAAGAGGTATGTAGGGAGTACGACCTTGATGGGCAAGAAAAGAGTATTAGAACATCTACGGGCCATCACCAATAGAGATCCTCACTACCCTATAGCCAGACACTTTCAGGACTACCATTTGTCCAACAGCTCCCTTTTGCGCTATTTTGCCATAGAACAGGTACAAACGGGCCCCAGGGGTGGTAACAGGATGCTGAAACTGCGCAAAAGAGAATCCAAATGGATTCTTGACCTTGAGACCAAGTATCCCACGGGACACAACTTCAACGAGGAATTAGCAACACATTTACAGGATGACTAACAGGATGTACAGTAGATGTATAATCTGTGTGCTTCTTTCTCAGTTTTATTCCTCTATGTTTTCATGTTCAATTGGTTTTATTGTGCACTCGTGTCCACACAGGTAACTCGTATTTTAACTAACAGTTTTTATCTTTCTTTTCTTTCACAGGAGGAAAGGAAGGGACCCACCGTACGCTGACGGACACTTCACGGGTTCCCTACCCTTTTCTTCCCCGGCTGCAGGGGTGCACTTTGATACAGATAAGAATCTTCACTTTTTTCACTTTTGCACTTAGTGTTTATGTCTGGAGTCTAGACTTTTCGACATTTCACTTTTTGCCACTTGGCGCATGCAATCTTGACTTAGGTCTACCTGGCTTCAGCTGCCATACAAGGCCACCCCTTCTCAGGAACACAGCACTGACAATGCCTCTCCCCCCCTCTCTCTGTGTCCCCACACTTTGCGGAGCATTGCCTGGGCTACGCCAGCGGGCGGCAGTTTTCGCCACTGAGCACATTTTTGTGTACACACACACATTTTTCCAGGCATGCCCAAGGCCGGCAATCAGTACCCCTTTTCCATCTCTCATTCCAAAATGGCCCGCCCCGGGCTCCTGGCCACACTTTGCCCTTCTCCGTTCATTACACATGAGCGTACCATCTCGGTTGGAGCTCCGCTCGGGGACCATTGCATTTGCATTACAGGGTCGTCCATCACTGAGCCCTGCCTTGAGGGATACACATGGACAATTACTCTTGTCTTTGTTTTGTGAGGCGCGCCTGTATCACATATTCTTTTTTCTTTTTTCTTATTTCTTCTTTTTTCAGGCGCATTTTGTTTCTGTTCAGGAATATGTTTATGCTGTGACATAATATCTTGCATACTTACCTATTTTCCTCTATACTATTCATGGGGTGCAGCAATTTACTGTTACATGCATTGCAATTGCTCTATGTACGCGATACTGCAACATGCTTTAAGATGGCTGCCAGCGCTCTTCTTGTGGCGATCTGGTCTACATTGTAAGTCCTTTGTCCATGTCTCCGAATGTCTATGTAATGCTCTTTTTGGTAACTCTCAGTGTGTGATCAAGACAGTTTACCTGTTGAAACGCGTAGCAACTGAGAAATAAACTTTTGCACGAAGCATCTTCAACCTCCGAGTGTGCGCCTCATTGGATTGTCTTTGTTTGGATTATTGGTCCAGTTTTGGCTCTACTGGCTTCTCGCGCACCACCCGACCACGGGCGGGGATCCCAGGAGGAGTCGTTTTGGTTTGTGTATATATATATATATATATATATACATATATATATATATATATATATATATATTTATTTATATCCTTTTTCTGAAGATTGCCCTCTCCGGCACCCTGAGCCCATGGAGAGGTGGCGCGCTGAGCGGCAGAGCAAACCGGACCACTATTAAATCTTCACGTACTGCAATAAAGCGCACACTCACCAGGGTTACAGTGCAAACGTTTTGATCTCGTAATGCGTTTCGACTGCGGACAGTCTTGTTCACACAGAGATTACCCTGAGATTACCTCATACATGTAAAGTTAGACATGGAAGATGGACTAGAACACTACAATGATGTGTTGCTAGAAAACAGCGGCCATCTTGTAACATATTAAATTCGATTAGAAATATATACAATTGCACAAGACGCATTCCAAATATTATAGGAAACCAATGATATACAATGAGTTGTATATAATCAAAAGACAGATTCAACTTCGCTAATGCATAGTGCATGAAGAATGTATATATAAATATATATATATATATATATATATATATATATATATATATATACAAATGGTGCTCCTTCTGACTGCCAGGGACCCAAGGGAGGTGGCGCATACGCCGGCGGAGCGTGCCGGTGAATCAGATCCAAAGCGATATCCCACTACCATGCGCTCTCAGTAACCACAGACTCCGTGACAATCCAAAATCCACAAGGGAGTTTAATTTCACAACGCGTTTCAGCTTACTGCGAAGCCTTGTTCACGTGAAATCAGTGCACACACCAACATGACTAATAAAGTATTGAAAAACAAAACATAGAAGAAGGACTCTGCGTCATGTAGAGCTCAAATAACATAACCCATAACGGCGGACATGTTGGAAAAGTAAAATACATACATAAGCTCAACAAAATGTTTAGAAATAACTGCCCACCTGGTATAAACAGAAAAATAGAAACAGAATATTCAAACATACGGTAGCATACAAAACAGAGTCATAGCTGCATGTCAGTAAATATGACTAGCGCAAGGTGTGATCAGATTCATGTGTCTCTCCCGTGGAGTAAATGATCCAAAAGATTCGCATATGAATATAAAAAATACTCCAATATCGGCAAAAGAAATAAATTGTATCCAAGTGCCACGTAAGTATAGCGACTAATGCCAAAGGCGCATAATTAGAAAATCAGGGCAAGTGCCCGACCCAATCGTAGAGGGAGAAGAAATATGCAAATAAATAGAAAAAATCTACCTCCTGAAAACTGACCGTCAGGGCAAGTGCCCAAACTGACTCTGCGTGGGTGAAAAGGCTCATTGGGTGCCTGACATCAGAAAATAGAGTCCCTGCTGTTCATTCATACTGTACCCATTAGTCGATCGTAATCAGTGATAATGAGGGGAAAAGGGTAGGTTGCCCGTGCAAAGTGAGTGCCGGTGTCAGGGCCCCTTCCTTTCCTCCTGTAAAAAAGCAAAAGAAAGAAAACAATAAGTATACAAAAATGTAAAACATATGAAACATGTTAAAACAATGCAGTATTTCCTTTTCTAGTGCACAGATGGACCTGGAAGAAATAGGATGAGCTTGAATCGTAAATGGCAGACAAGGGCACATGGGAGACAGGAACAGATTAGCCCCTCAGGTGTATCGCCAATTCCTCATCCTGGTTAAGCCCACCAGGGTACTTGGTCTGAAAGTCCACAATATATTTGGACTCTTTCTGCCTAAGTTTCAACACCCTGTTGCCCCCTCTGGGGTTGCTGACAATTTGTTCTAAAATAAAGAACTTCAGAAGTGCTGAATTGCTGAAATGTTCGTCCCTAAAGTGACGGGCCACCGGATATTTCTCATCTATGTGAGTGATCGCACGGCAATGCTCCAGTATACGTTTTTTGGCCATGAAGGTGGTACTGCCAATATACCAGAGTTTGCACGGACACTCAATCACATAGATCACAAAAGTGGAGCTGCAAGTGAGAAACTGGCTAATATCCTTATTGATCCCATTGTGGGTGGCTTTGTTGCAAAAGGTGCTACTTCTACACGCCTTACAATGTCCACAGGGGAAAAAACCCATTAACCCATGTTCTTGTTTCTTGGAGTATGTGGTGATATCACTGCGTACTAGTAGATCCCTGATGTTCCTTCCCTTTCTGTAAGTAATACTGGGTCTAGTGGGAATGCTGTCACCAATAGTATTATCACATTTAAGTATTTCCCAGTTTTGGGCTAGGATCTTCCGAATGTGATTGGAGTCAGAGTTAAAGGTCATGATGATCCTGGTGTTGTTTTCACTGTCTTCAGTGGTTTCAGGAGGCTTATCAGAGATGGTAAGGGCCCTGGACATCCCGTCTGCTCTTTCCTTGGCTCTGCGTAACACCCAATTGGGGTATCCTCTGGCTCTAAAATGATCTAACATGTCTACACACTCCAGCTGATAAGCCGCCTCAGTGTTGCAATTTCTTCTTGCCCTCAGCAGTTCACCAAACGGAATACTCCATTTGAGGGTTTCAGGATGACTGCTGAGGGCATGAAAAACACTGTTGCCGGCAGTGGACTTCCTGAACAGGGTCGTGTGAACTTTATTGTCCTTGATGTCAAGCCTGACATCTAGGTATTCAGTCCTAATATTGCTGATGCTGCCTGAAAGGACAATATTGTAAGTGTTCTCATTGAGTTTCTTAATGAATTCGATAGCACCCTGTTCAGAGCCCCTCCAGACAAGGAACAAGTCGTCGATATAGCGCATCCATACTGTCACATGTTCCAGGTGCACTGCACAGGCAGGGTCCGCAAACACTTCTTCCTCCCAGCGTGCCATGAAGAGGTTCGCGAAGCAAGAACCCATGGCAGTCCCGGTGGTTTGCCTGTACAGTGCACCATTGAACAGGAAGATATTGTTAGTAAGACAGTACTCGATCATTTCGAGTATCATCTTACTATGTTCTCTAAAATGGATTGGCCTGGTTTTAAGGAAATGGTCACATGCATCCAACCCTAGACGGTGATCAATGATGGTATACAGGGATTGTACATCCAGTGTGATGAACAGGGAGTCTTCATCCCACTGGATGTCTTGTATTTTATTCAGAAAATCTTTAGTGTCCCTGACATAGCTGGGCAAACTGGTGACAAAATCCCTAAGGAAATGGTCGACATATTTGGAAATATGTTCCGACACACTTCCCCTAGAAGATACAATGGGACGCCCAGGTGGATTTATGGGGTCTTTATGTATCTTGGGCAAAAGGTAAAGAACAGGAAGTATCGGATGATCATTTTTCAGATATTGATACTCTTCCCATTCCAGGATTCCCTTGTCATTCCATGTGGTTAATATAGCCCAAATGATGGTAATGCTGTTATTGTATATCTCGGTGGGGATGGGCATATAAAACCTGATGTCAGTGAGTTGCCTCAAAGCTTCATCAATGTATTTCTCTTTGTCTAATATGACAACATTGCCACCCTTGTCCGCTGGATTGATGACAATGTTGGCATCCTCGGTGAGGGATTTTAATGCTTGTCTCTGATTGTAAGAGAGATTATTATTGGTCGTGGTATAATGCCTCTTCTTATGTCTAAATGCACAGAATGCTTTGCTGACACTCTCGTGGAAAGTGTCTATGTTATCATGGGGTAAAGACGGAAGGAACGTAGATCTGGGTCTAAAACCTGAGAGGGGACAGCTGTCCGTGATAATACCTAGACTGTCTAAAGTTTGTGTCATATTAAGTTCACTGTTGTTATCAGAGGTGGATTCTTCAGTGGGTGCAGTGGTATTATCAGTGACATCCTGTCCTAGTTGTATCATGGTGATCAACGTATCAATATCACCTATATTAACATTGTCCTGATATCTGGGAGCAGAGGTTTTGGTTCTTCTGTTGTCTCCTAGTCTCTTAAGTTTATGCCATTTTTTTAATTTTAATTTTCTTACGAATTTAAAAAGATCTATTCTGGCATCAGTATAGTTAAAAGCTTTGGATGGACAAAAGAGAGTCCTAGGCAGAGAGTCTGTTTTTCAACATCACTCATAAGTCTATTAGAGAGATTGATTATAGTCTTATTCACCATTTCAGGATCCATTATTGTCCCTTTCTGGGGCGTGTTCTGCTGTTTCCCATATTGCCCCTTCCTCTGCCTCTTCTGCCATCGCTGTTGTATTCTTTTTCTTCTGTTTCTCTGCTTCCTCGTCCTCTGCCCCATCCCGACCCCTCTGGCCTTGTGTCTTCGGTGCCGGAGTGTCTTTCATCGTCCGTCAACTCCGGCGTATCTGACGATATTCCTCTAAAAAATTCACTGGGCGGGTTGTAAGATCAGAGGCAGGAAAATTGTCAGTTGATATATCTGATTCAGTTTCACTGGCTGTCGAAGCTGCTGCCCTCTGATTTTTTTCCTTTTCATCGCCGCTGGTTACTGTGGTTGTATCTTTCTGATTGTACAAATAGTCATATTTGCGACTAAAAGTGAGGATTCTCCCACTCTCATAATCGTTATAATCTCGATTGAGTTTCCTTTCTTTCCGCACCTTTATGTCTTCCTCATATTTTTTGAGGCGAACTTTCATGGTGTTTATTGCCTTCTCCACAGTCTCAGCCTCTGTGAATTTTTTGAGTTCTTCCATGATTTCTTGTATTTCTTTTAGAATAATGTCTCTGTCTATCCATGCGTATTTCACCAGGATTTCAAGCATCCTTCTGGAGCTCAGGGCAGAGTTCTCCGACCACTCTTCCAACATAAGAGGGTTGGGCGTTTCGTATGTGGGTGTGGTGAAAATCCGTAAGCCCCTGGGTGCCATTCCCTGATCGATGTAATTTTTCAAAGAAATGGCTTCCCACCACTTAGAGATCTCAGTCTTTTTCAATTTTTCTAATTTGCGTAGTTGTTCTTCTATTGGTTGCGTTTGGACTGTCCCTGTCTCTACAGCACCCCTCGGTTTTTGTCTCCTAGTGAAGATGGCCTGCGCTGCCGCTCTTCTCTCATCCTCTTCTTCCATAGTGCACACTCCCTCGTGTAGTATGAGGCGCGCAAAGGAGTCTGTGTTACCCCTGTGTAATATCAGGTTCCTCCTGCCGTTTAATGGCTGCCGTTGCACAATTGATCACAATCTAGATACAATGGGATTGAACAAGTGTTCGTAATGGGCGGTGGAGTGGACCATGTATGGAGTGCATGTCACTCTAACCGCTCTGTTGTTGAATGTCAGTATCCCATGCGACGTGAAAAATTTCACGCTGTCCCCACGATCGTCATGCCGCTTCCCCAGGGAGGGGGCCGGGAACCCAACCGCCGAAGGGCAACCAACCCTCTTACCCTTCCTGCTTAAATATTCCTCTGTCCCCAACATCATTTTATCATACCATTTCTTTATTAATGTATGATATTGTTTAATGCCTTCGGATAAAGGTGGAAATGTTGTCCTCCAAACAAAGGAACAATACTGCAACGAAGCCAAGAGACAGCTATTGGACAGTAGAAACTATGAAAGATCCAGTAAAGCAAAATACAATGAAAGCATTAAACAATATCATACATTAATAAAGAAATGGTATGATAAAATTATGTTGGGGACAGAGGAATATTTATTCTTGAGAAATTTAAATCCTATTGTACCATCATTTTATCATATTCCAAAGCTCCATAAAAATACTCAGTGTCCCCCAGGGAGGCCTATAATATCATCGCAAGGGAGTCTCACGGAACACTTGTCTATGTTTATTGACTATTTTCTGTTTCAGGCAGTGTTACAGTTGAAGTCCTATGTGAAGGACACCAAAGATTTTTAAATTGCATTGAAGCTTTGGAATGGGATCCATCCTATCGACTGGTTGTATTAGATATAACCAGCCTATACACATGTATAGAACACTCCAGTGGTTTGAAGGCCATTCAATACTACCTAAATAAACGTTCATTGAAGTACGCAGCACACAATGTGATGCTGCTAGAATTCACTGAGTTCTGTTTGACTAATAATATTTTCCTCTTTCAAGAGGATTATTACAAACAGATCTCAGGGACTGCGATGGGCACTTGCTTCGCTCCCAGCTATGCCAACTTGTTCGTTGGCTGGTGGGAGGAGCAGGTGCCCAGGTCGCATCAGGGAGTGCATGGATCAGGAGAGGTCATTACCTGGAAAAGGTATATTGATGACCTGTTCCTGGTTTGGAAAGGGTCAACAGAATCTGCCTATGAATACATTGCAAACTTGAATGACAATACTTTGAATTTACACTTTTCGGGTGAGGTTAGTTCAGTGGCAGTGAACTACCTTGACCTTAAGGTGTTTATTTTTGATGGTAAAATCAACACTGCTCTATACAGAAAGCCGACGGCTGACATCTCGATGCTTCATGCGTCTAGTAGTCATCCGCCTAAATTAGTACAAAGCATTCCATATGGAGAGCTTTTGAGGCTTAAAAGGAATTGCACGAGGAATTGTGACTTTGAGCAGGCAGCACAGGACTGTATTGCTAGATTTAAAAACAGAGGCTATGAAGGGTCGCTTTGGGAAAGAACATTGAAAAGGGTACGGCAGATCCCTAGACATAGTCTTGTAAGTAACAACACCAGATGCAAAACCAAAAAAAGCATAAACAAGAAAGATTTGAGTGAAAACAAATTCAGGATGATTACCACCTATACGGATGAAGCTGTAACTTTGAAAAGAATCCTCAAAAGAAATTGGCACATTTTAAAAACAGATGCAACCATTGGCAAAGATATACCCATAGGACCATTAGTAACTTTTAGAAAGGCCAGGGCAATTAAGGATATGCTTGTGCATAGTCATCAAGCAAAAGACTTGCCTAAGGAGGGAACTCTCAAAGAAATGAGGGGGTTCTATCCATGTGGAAAGTGTAAGGCCTGCAAAATAAGTAAAAGGGTTTTGGGCTACACAATACCAGAAACTAAAATCAGGAAAAATATCACTAAATTTATAACCTGCAATACGACGTATGTAGTTTATTGTTTAGTATGCCCGTGTGGGCTATGGTATGTGGGAAGTACCATTCACCCGGTAAAAATTTGTGTTCTTGAACACATGCGGGCAATTGTAAAACAAGATCAAGCATACCCAGTTGCCAGGCACTTTGCTACTGCACATAATAGCAACAGGGATCTGTTGTCGTTTTTTGGCCTGGATCATGTCCCAGTTAACATCAGAGGGGGGGACCGAATCTTAAGGCTACGCAGATTAGAGTCTCGTTTTATTATTGACCTCCAGACAAAAGCCCCGAAAGGTTTAAACAGTGGGGAGGAGCTGGCGATGCATTTGGGGGACTAGCCGATACACGGCGTAATAGTGATGCTTACAACATGTCCATTTATGAATTGGTAGACATGGTTGAAACTGTTTTATTGTATATTAGATTTTAGATAATATCGGGGCTGAAGGTCGATATACGACGTAATTTAAGTAAATGTTTGCTGATATACGGCGAAATTTATGAGCATACTTTACCGATATACAGTATGATTAACTGATAAAACTGTTTCATTGTACATTAGATTGCAGACAACATTTGGGGGATTAATGTCGATACACGACGCAATTGAAGTAAAGGTAGTAATTACGTCACCAATATCTCCTACAAGGATTATGTTGTCTATACTGAATATGTGTAGCTATAATATTTATCCATTCAAAGATGGCGCTCACATATTGAGAGTGATAAATCTTTTCTCTTTCTATGTCTATGAATTTTAAAGAATGTTAAAGTTTTTTTAATTGAAATAACTTTAAAAACGGCTGCCGCTGTCGTGTTAGTAACACCGATGAAGGCGGATGCCGAAACGCGTTTGTTGTTGCTGACAATGTAATAAAAACTTTACGCAATTTGCCCCGTGAGTGCTGGCTTGTTCCGAAAGAAGGGAGGAGGAACTTTGAGCTTTGATATATATATATATATATATATAATCTAGTTATAGTTAGGACCACGTTTCCATAGGAAAAGCGTTTTTTGATTTGCTTCTAACTTTGGCGTCGTTTGACGAATGTTTATGAAATCTTCCCAAAAACTTCTCTTTTCAGATGAGCTCCTATGTTGAAAGTTTGGGGGTGATTCGTCAAGGGGGGTCTGAGAAAAAAGGGGGGTCCCAAAACGTGTTTACTCCATGCAAATTCCATAGGAAACTTTAGACAAGGCTACAGGTCAAACTGCTGAACGGAATGACGTCAGATTTGGCAGGGAGAAAGGTCTTGGTCCAGAAAGCACGCTTTTGTTTAAATGGGGTAAGTCTGTACAGTAGTTTTAGAGAAATATCAAAATTTACAGATATCGATATTTGAGAATTCTGACATCTGATTGGCTGAGGCGTTGCGAGCACGAACGTGCGGCTCATTGGCTGCAAACTGTTGAAACTAGGAAGTGTTGGCAGCCATTTTGTGACTGAGTTGAAAGGCGTAGGGGGAAAAATAAGAGAATAATTGTATAAGAGGGTATAGTAGGAACACTGTGGTCTTAGTTTAAGCAGTCTGTACGGTGCAGAGGCAGGGAGTTTGAATGTTGCGTAGGCTGTGGAAATCACGTCCGCAAAACAACGATGCGCGGTATTGCGGCAATGTTCAGTAGGCTGTGGAAATCATATAGGGAAACTAACAATGTGCCGTATTGCAGCCTTCCTTTACCTTCCTTTAATATAATGCGCAGTAATGTTTACTTATAATGCGGTGTTCACTTTTATCACGGACAGTGAACAAAATTAACATTTAATTGGCTGAGGTGTTCCAACAACGAGCTCAATGTTCATTGGCTGCGAACCATTAAAAGTAAAAGTGTTGCCAGCCATTCCCTCCCCTGCGCGGAGTAGCAAGTACATCTGATTGGCTCACATGTTCCAAGCAGGACCTTCCAGAGGTTAATGTTCATTGGCTGCGAACCATTGAAAGTAGAAGTGTTGCCAGCCATTTCCTCCCGTCCGCGGAGTAGCAGGGACATCTGATTGGTTGACGTGTTCCAAGCAGGACGTTCCCAAGCTTAATGTTCATTGGCTGTAAACCATTGAAAGTAGAAGTGTTGCCAGCCATTTTCTCCCCCTCCGCGGAGCATCAGGGACATCTGTTTGGGTAATGTGTTCCAAGCAGGACCTTCCCAAGCTTAATGTTCATTGGCTGTGAAGCATTAAAAGTAGAAGTGTTGGCAGCGATTCCCTCCCCCTCTGCGGAACACCATGGATATTTTATTGGCTAAAGTGTTCCGAGTACAAGTTTGCTCATTATTGGCTGGGAACGTTTGACTGTTGTGAAGCGTTTTGTGACGCACTTCAATGGAGTACGGGAAAACAAAGTAGTAGCGGGTAGGGTAGGAACACTATTAACTCTGTAAAGTGGTCACAAGGTGGTGAACAGGGATTGTGAGGGTAAAAATTGTTTTTTATATATTTTAAGGGCCATTTATATAATTGGCATGGGGTGTACAAATCACGGCGGGAAAATAACAGAGTGTGTTGCGGTCTTCTTTTTATTAAGTTTGCGGGTGGGATACTTCCCAGTAGCACTATTTACTTAGACTGTGGTGTTTACTTTTCTGACGGGGAGGTGTGGTTGCGCAGCAAAAATTTCAGTCTAGGTTTCAAACAGTTTTTATTAAGCAATTAAAAATAAACTTTCTTCGAAAACTGAAGCTGTATATATCAAAGAGGTGACAAATAAAAACGCAATTCATAAAATATCCCTTAAGCGTGGCCACACCCTCCCTTTTTTTTCTGCTATAGTTTGTAAAAGTGTTGCCCCATATTCTTGATAATATAAGAGGGCATGAGTTACTTTTAGATAAAGTAGACAAGAAGTGCTACAAGAAACACTCCCGCACTACATCATCTCAGGTCACAAGAACAATAACAAGTAAAAAACTGTTAAACACAAATGACTTTACATTACATAGAAATGTACGCTTCATCATTTCTTACAATTTCTATTCTGTAGAACTCTGGAAAGTTCAGTCGTAGTGCTTAGAGGTCGCTCACTGCTCCACTAACAGATCACGGACTCCTTTAAGAACATATAGGATAGTAGTAATATATACACTTCTATTCCTATCAATTCTATAGGGAGAACGAGAATAGGAACCACAACAGAGAAAAAGAGAAATACCAAAAAATCATTCAAAAATGTAGGGTTTATCAAAGGCATTCAGTAAGAAAGTGTCTATGCAAACAATCTTTTTTTAAACTGCAATTTCGAAAAATATTGTCACTGTAAAAATATCTGATCAAGTAAGTTATAAAGGTCAGTAAGCTGTATTTCAGATGGTTTACTCCTGGCGGCGACAAATCTCCAATTCCTGTTGTGTGAAAATATGACACTCTACTACAATATAGAGAGTGACACTGATTGCACACAAAAAGGAAAAGGAAAATGAAAATGAAGTCATGAACAGAAAACAAGATCAATAACGAAATACTTTCCAGCAGTGAATATGTTCAGAGCTTCTTTTATCTGGGACTTCGAAATCTTTGAACTTCGCGCCGACGGGTCATAAACTCCTCTGAGATCATAATGACTGTGAATATTACAATATACATACTCACACTATATGATCCCAAGGGGAAACAGAGTAAGAAGCAGAAGCTGCTGACGTTACATATAAATCTTTAGTCTTCGCGCCGACGGGTCATAAACTCCTCTGAGATCACAATGACTGTTAATATTTTAATATACATATTTACAGTATATGATCCCAAGGGGGAAACAGAGTAAGAATCAAAAGCTGCTGACGTTACATATAAATCTTTAGTCTTCGCGCCGACGGGTCACAAACTCCTCTGAGATCATAATGTGTGGTTATTATAATATACATACTCACACTATATGATCTCAAGGGGGAAATAGACTACAAACTAGAAGCTGCTAACGTTACATATAAATCTTTAGTCTTCGCGCCGACGGGTTACCAACACCTCTGAGGTCAAGTACAGTGTCAATATTATAATATACAAAGTCACACTATATAATCTCAAAGGAGCCAGAAAAGGAACACTGTTTGCTGTATTCTGTCTGTTTCTGAAAACAAGCTGCTGACGTTACATATAAATGGCAAAAACAACCAATAACACTTTTTTCTAAATACAAATGTTTAAATATTGACAAATAGCTATGTATTATAAATATCTACTATGCCATAATCAAACAACTTACAACTCTGGAATATGTTTTGTTGCCGCAAAACAAGAATCCGACGCTAGAAAAGGGAACGTGCATCACAGAATGGACACGCGTAAATAACTCGCATAAACGAAACTAATCAAACAACGGGTGTGGTTTATATACTTTTTGGTTATTGAGTAGTCTATGGAAGGAAGATGCGGCTCCGCCCATTTAGATGTCACGTTTTACAGTTGACACGTTCTCACGTTTTCACTGTTTAAGTTGTGCACGTGTTGGGAAAAGTTACAAAATGTGAAGCGGTAAAGGTTTCGATTTCGATCCTAACACGTATAAGGTCCTTAATATGTACATACGTTGGAGAGCTTAGAAACTGTTACCCGGCAAACCGTGTCATTTCCATTCTCATGACTACAAACATCTATTAATTGCCGTAATTCTAAATAGAAGACATAAAAAAATATATCGTTCAGAATAGGAAAAAAAAAGACGTGCTAATATTTTTCATCACTATGGCTTTAAATTTAAAAAATGCCAGCATTTGTAAAGCGTACAGCTTCCCCCGGAAAGGTGTGCCGGCGCTCGGGGGCGTCGGGAAGATTAAGCAAGGTGTTGCCCACAGTGACATAGTGGTGGGCTAACGTGCCGCTGGAGCCGGGAATCGAACTGTGAATGCTGTTGTTCGAAGTCAGGTATCATAGCTGCTGCGTCACACATTTTCCACACTTAAATGTTAATTAGTGCTAATTAAGTTTTAAACATTGTTAAATTATAACTTATAACAGACTACTGTTACAGTTAGTTTTTCACTACAAAAAGTATGCACGTCTTTTTAAAATTTACTTAAAAACAATATAGGTTTTAGGGACATAGGGGCCGATTCCGATTTCGGCCGGAAGGGCACCGAACGATGGCCGGAGCCCTTCCGACCGAATCGGAACGTGCCGGCCGGATTCCTTTCCGACCAAGCCATTCCGATGGGCTCGGTCGGAAAGGAATCCGACTCGGATTTCCGGAGAGCCCGTCCGCCGTCCGGAAATCTTTCAGTACTCCCCCGGCCGCCTCTTCACGACCGAGGGAGTACGATGGCAGTTTTACACTGCCTTTTCGTGCCGGTCTTTCCGGCACGAAAAGGCAAGCGGAAACTGTCTTTGGGGGCCCCCAGTAGGGCCCCCATGGGTGCAAGGCCGCCGAATGGCGGCCTGGGGGTACCTATGGTGCCCCTCTGTTGATCCCTGCACCCGGTGGCAGGCACCTTGGGGTGCCGGCCACAGGGTGCAGGGATGAACTGCACCCCTGCTTTTCACAATGCAAGCATGCATTCCGCTCGGAATGCATGCTCCCATTGTGAAGTATACGAGTGCGACCGAACAGGGTTCGGTCGCATCGTACTTGCAGGGCCGTAACCGACGACAGCAGGTCGGTCGGTTACAGCTCCTGACCGATGTCGGACGGACCTGAGTCCGTCCGACATCGGAATCGGCCCCATTGTAGTTAGAAATTAGCATTTATAAAACCTTTGAAATTCACAGAAAAAACCATAGGTTTTACAGACGTTATAGTTAGAAATTAGCATTTAAAAAACTTTAGAAATTCAGTGGAAAAAACCATAGGTTTCAGGGACTTTATAGTTAGTTGGACATTTCACTCATATAAAACCAGAGAAATTCCACTGTTATAGTTAGTTCAGCTAACTATAACTCGCGCACCCGCAATGCACTGCTCATGACGTCACATATTACATCATTCATGACATGGTCAGTCACATCACTGATGACATCACTGATGACATCTCAAATGACATCACTGATGACATCACTGATGACATCATCCACGTGAAAAACTGATGCATCTCCTCACACTCTAATATAACCTTTAATACACCCACTGTAAAATACAGACAACCATTTTCAAAATCGTTAACACACCAATACCAGTTACTACATACGCACTCACTGATTGCTAGGTCTACACACACATCTACTCATTCATCCATACAATCACTGATACATGCAGTCACTCATAAATACAACACTAACATATGCACTCATACACCTATACAGACAATCACACACCGCCACTCATCCATGCAGTTACTCACACACCTACTTAGTCATGCAAAGAATCTATCACAGTCCCATTTACTCACCTATACAATTATACACACACCACCTCACTTATTCATACAGATACTAACGCATACTTACTCTATTATATAATCAGTGATACAAGTACAGACTCATCTATACAGCCAGTCTCAAAATCACCAACTATCATGTAGAGTCCTTATACTTCAACTCTCACATACACTGCCTTTTACATATGTAGTTACTTGGACATGTACCACTGAGACATCCATTCACTCACCAACACACCGATACACACACTCACGCACCCATACACGTGTTTCCACATGCACTGTTGAACCATACATCCAGTGAATCAACCACTCACACATTTATGCACAGAGTCACACACCTCAGACCCACACACACTCAATCTCCCCCCAAACATACTCAAACAACCAATCAATAACCTATATAGACACTCATATAGCTACTGACCAACCCATGCAGCAGCTTGCATAACAACAGACAGACTGATACAGACATTCACACAGTTTAGTCACCAACCCATGCATTCAGTAAGGCACATTTAATCACTCACTTATATAGCCAGTCACCCTCCTACTAAATCCTCTATCCAGACACCTATACACCCACTCATTCTTCAATACACCTAGGAATATATATAAAACATATTTAAAAATTACAGAAACACACAGTCACAGGATGATGTCATCAGTGATGTCATTTGAGATGTCATCAGTGATGTCATCAGTGATGTGACTGACCATGTCATGAATGATGTAATATGTGACGTCATGAGCAGTGCATTGCGGGTGCGCGAGTTATAGTTAGCTGAACAAACTATAACGGTGGAATTTCTCTGGTTTTATATGAGTGAAATGTCCAACTAACTATAACGTCCCTAAAACCTATGGTTTTTTTCACTGAATTTCTAAAGTTTTTTAAATGCTAATTTCTAACTATAACGTCTGTAAAACCTATGGTTATTTCTGTGAATATATATATATATATATATTATATATATAGTATAGGTAATACTAGGGGTTCATATTGTCGAAACTGGTAAGTGCCGCTAAAGAGTCAACATGTATCAAATTATAAATGTAAGAGTGTTGCTCCATGTACGCATATTGCAGTGTGAATATACGTTAGAAAACTAGTAATGTTGTCAAATTCTAAATCCCCCTCATATATTGACTTGACTTGTATACTCAGTTTTATATCAATAGATGGTGTACTGTCTGGGAGGAGTGCTGTCTTGACGCTCTCAACAATCTCAATGGAAAGGATACTGAGACCCAAATGGTCATAAGTCGTGTAGTCCTTCCCTGCGAGTATAATTCATGAATGCACGGGACAATATCTCGGCAAAATAGGAACATGTTTGTCTGCACATGCTGTCATATATTGCAAATATACGATTATACATAATTTCTTAGCCAAGTGGCTGAGTTCAGAAAAAAACCATATATCTCTTCAAATATGAGTACACAGAGGAATGTCAATGGCAGCACACAAATCTTTAGCATGTACAGGCATAATGATTTTACACAACGTTCACATGTCTACTACAAAGGTCCGAGGAAAATCAAAATTGAATACTAAACAAAAATCAAAGTGTATCACACAATAAAAACACATAAAACAACCTCTTCTCTTCTAGACAAAAGTGACACCCCATGGACGAGTTTCATGAAGAAAGGGTAGGGAACCCATGTATTACTCCTCCACCCATGGTGGGTCCCTTCCTTTCCTCCTAGAAATAAAACAAAAAAAGAAACAGGATTAAAAATATAATCTCATAATAGTTTGAAACAATCTCGAGACTTGAGGGATGGCATTATTAAAGAATATATGAGAAAGAAAAGAGACAGAATGTGAAAAGAACAGACAAGCTGTTTGTAACTGTTCTTGGAGTAATTTAACCAGGCAGCGGAGGGGGTAAAAAGCATAACATGGTCTACATACAACTTAATCATCATGTAAATGAACTCCAAGTTCCTCATCAAGATTGTGTCCCCCGGGCTCATAGTTTGAAAATCTAGTATACATTTAGGTTCTCGTTTCCGTAATTCCAATGTTCTTTTCCCTTCTCTTTGGACTGGCTTTCACCTGTTCAATAGCAAAGTAGCTGAGTAAAGAGCTATTGGAAAGGTAAAAGTCCTGAAAGTGTCTAGCAATTGGATAATGTCGATCCTTATTCGCGATGGCACGCATATGTTCCAATATACGTTTCGTGACCATAAATGTAGTGCTACCAATGTATATCAAATTGCAGGGACATTCTAGATCACAAATGTTGTGCTACATGTCAGGAATTGTAGGATCTTCCTGTTGGGTTTACCGCTAGTTGTGGAAAATTCCTTCTTCGTGTAACTGTTGTCCACATGGGAAAAATCCCTGTAGATTGTGTTGTCTGGACTGTTGTGTGATGGTAATGTCTCCAGGAACCAGAATATCTCTAAAGCTACGACCTTTTCTGTATGTGACCCTAGGTCTATTCTGGAGCTTGTGTCCTATGGTGGCATCACTGGTAAGTATATCCCAGTTCTTGGTGAGACTTTTGTGTATGTCCTGTGAGTTGAAATTATAGGTGAGAATGGCCCTAGTGCTGGTGGTGGTCTCCTCAGTCTTGTTCATGGGTTGCTCTGCCAGTGTCTGAGCTCTGTCTACTTTCTTAGCTTTCATTATCGCTCTATCTAACACCCATGAAGGGTATCCACGTTCTTTAAATCTAGCATACATGATCTTCTCTTCAGCTAAGAAGGGCTGTTCCGTATTGCAATTTCTTTTGACACGAAGGAGCACTCCGTACAGGATGCTCCACTTGAGGTCATCAGGGTGACTACTAAAAGCATGGATAAAACTGTTCCCTGCAGTAGTTTTGCGGAAGAGTTTGGTAAGGGCGGTATTTTCCTGTATCTCAATTCTGACATCCAGAAAATCTACGCTCTTTCTGCTCATATGGTTTGTGAGAATGACATTGCGGTCATTTTGATTGAGTTTGTCAATGTACATGATCGCACTGGCCTCTGAGCCCTTCCAGATTACGAACAGAACATCTATGTAGCGAAGCCACAAGATCATCTGTCCATCTCCCTGTATATTTGAGATATCTTTCCAAATGTCCTCCTTCCATGCCCCCAAGAAAAGATTGGCAAAACTAGGGGCAAAACATGTCTCCATGGCGGTCCCCAGCACCTGCCTGTATAGGGAACTGTCAAACATAAAGATGTTGTTCTCCAAACAGTGTTTGATCATTTCCAGTATCATCATGGTATGATCTAGAAAACAAATGGGATGCTGTTTAAGAAAATTGTGACAATCTCTAATCCCTATGCTGTGGTCTATAATGGTGTAGAAATCATTGACATCCAGTGTTATAAGTATAAATCCTTCCTCCCACACAACCCCCTCAAGTTTCGCCAAGAAATCTTTAGTGTCTCTGACATAGCAGTCGAAATGCGTTACGAGATTAAAACTTTTGCACTGTGACCCTCATGAGTGTGTGCTTTATTGCAGTACGTGAAGATATATATATATATATATATATATGTGTATGTATATATATATATATTCACTGAAAAAACAAATGTTAAAATGTGTGTCCGTGTCCCCTGGCCGCTGCCTCCGCCGCTGCTGCTGGTTCGAGGCTCCTCTGCCTCAGGTGTGTTACTTCTCCACATTAGCCTAACTTTTTCTTTCCTGTTGTAAGCTTTCTTCCTGTTGTATCTGCTGTGCATTTTTGCGCTCACTGTTGTGCCCATTTGTTTGTCTTCTGTACCCCTGCATTGCCCCTTGCCTCTGTGCCCCTGTTCCACCCGTTTTTTCCTGCCGCTGCGTCCCCTGCAGCCCTGCCCCCTGATCGCCCATTCGCCGCTCCGCTCCCGCCTCCCAGCTGCTCCTCCCTCCCACCTCCCCTTATATAGCGGCCGCTGCGCGGTGAGGAGAGCGACCCTTGACCCTGTCTTCAGGCAGGTCGCTCCCCCACGCCGCACAGCTCCACCTGTGTGTCCGTGTCCCTGGCCGCTGCCTCCGCCGCTGCTGCTGGTTCGAGGCTCCTCTGCCTCAGGTGTGTTACTTCTCCGCATTAGCCTAACTTTTTCTTTCCTGTTGTAAGCTTTCTTCCTTTTGTATCTGCTGTGCATTTTTGCGCTCACTGTTGTGCCCATTTGTTTGTCTTCTGTACCCCTGCATTGCCCCTTGCTCTGTGCCCCTGTTCCACCCGTTTTTTCCCGCTCCTGTGTCCCCTGCGGCCCCGCCCCCTGATCGCCCATGCGCCACCCCGCTCCCGCCTCCCAGCTGCTCCTCCCTCCCACCTCCCGTTATATGGCGGCCGCTGTGCGGCCGAAGGTGCGCCTAAGGCAAGCCCGCCTGCGCCTGTCCACTCCTGGACCACGCCCAGAGCCAGGATCCCTGGTCCCTGCGACCGCCACGATGAACGACGCCACTATGACGCCAGCACCCTCCTCGCACTCAACTCCGGACGACCACACACCTGCTTCCTGGCCGCCCCGAAGCGCACCCACGGGCCCTTCTCCTGCCGGAACTGCAGCTTCACCAGCCTCCGAGCCGCCAAACCGCCCGCCGTCAAAGGACGCAACCACCTCAGATGCATTCTACTAAACACCCGCTCCGCACGCAAACACGCCGTCGAACTCTGGGACCTGCTCGACACATCCTCCCCGGACGTCGCCTTCCTGACGGAGACCTGGATGAACGCCTCCTCTGCGCCCGACATCGCCATAGCCATCCCGGACGGCTACAAGATCACCCGCAGGGACCGCACCAACGGAGTAGGAGGTGGAATCGCCATCATCCACAAGAACACCCTCAGGGTCTCGACTAGCTCCGACGAAACCTTCAGCCCCGCCGAACACCTGCACTTCCAGATCCACACTGATCCCAACACCACCCTCAGAGGTACTCTTGTCTACAGACCCCAGTTCAGCGACTCCATCGCCGACTTCGTCAGCACGCACGCCCTCGCCTCCACAGACTACATCCTCCTCGGAGACCTGAACTTCCACCTCGAGAACAACAATGACACCAACTCCACCACCCTGATCGACAACCTTGCCAACCTCGGACTCAGACAGCTCGTCACAACGCCCACCCACGCCGCCGGCCACACGCTTGACCCCATCTTCTCCGCAAGCTCCCACGTCACCTTCAGCCACACCACCGAACTCTACTGGACCGACCATCGCTGCATCCACTTCACCTTCCAGAAACCCACCACGCACCACCGCACCCAACAGATCCCCCGCCGCAGCTGGAGCAAAATCACCGAAGACCAGCTAAACACCACCCTCGCCCGAAGCCCACCCGCCGACCCCACCGACCCCGACACCGCTGCCAGCAACCTCAGGCGTTGGATCGACGACTGCGCCAACACCCTCGCCCCGATCAAGAAACCCTCCAACAGACGCACTGACAAGAAAGCCAGCTGGTTCACCGCGGACCTCCAAGCCTCCAAGCAAACATGCAGAAAACTAGAGGAGAAATGGCACCGCGAACAGACACCGGAGAGCTACACAGCCCACAAGAACGCCATCCGCAGACACCATCACCTCATCAGATCCACCAAAAGGGCCTCCTTCAAGGACTGCCTCGAGAACAACGCACACAACAGCAAAGAGCTCTTCAACATCGTGAAGGAACTCTCCAACCCCAGCTCCAACACCAACGACATCCCACCATCGCAAGACCTGTGCGACTCCCTTGCCACCTTCTTCCATCGCAAGATCGCAGACATCCACGACAGCTTCAACAACCTGACCGCCTCGACAGCCACCGACACCTCAGACCCCACGGCCACCACCCACATCGATCCCCTGCTCACCTGGACCAACATAAACGACGACGACACTGTCAAAATCATGAACACCATCCACTCCGGCTCTCCGTCAGACCCATGCCCACACCACATCTTCAAGAAAGCTAGCGCCACCATCGCACCCCATCTCCGCAAGGCCATCAACATCTCCTTCGAGACCGCGACCTTCCCGGAGAGCTGGAAGCACGCCGAGATCAATGCGTTACTCAAGAAACCCAAGGCGGATCCGAGGGACCTCAAGAACTTCCGGCCCATCTCCCTGCTCCCGTTCCCGGAGAAGGTCATCGAGAAGACCGTCAACAGACAGCTGACCCGCTACCTCGAGGAGAACAACATCCTGGACCCGTACCAGTCCGGGTTCCGCAGCAATCACAGTACCGAAACTGCCCTCATCGCCGCCACCGATGACATCAGGGCCCTGCTGGACAACGGCGAAACCGCGGCCCTCATCCTCCTGGACCTATCAGCCTCCTTCGACACTGTCTGCCATTGCACCCTACGCACACGCCTCCACAACGTAGGGATCCGAGGCAAGGCTCTGGAATGGACCACCTCCTTCCTCTCCGGCAGAACCCAGAGCGTCCGCCTCCCCCCTTTCCGTTCCAAAGCCTCCGAGATCATCTGCGGCGTACCCCAAGGATCATCCCTCAGCCTGACATTGTTCAACGTCTACATGGCACCGCTCACCCGCGTCACCCGACTACACGACCTCAACATCATCTCGTACGCCGACGACACCCAGCTGATCCTCTCCCTCACCAAGGACCCCCTCACCGCCAAAACCAACCTCCACGAAGGAATGAAAGCCGTCGCCGAGTGGATGAAGAACAGCCGTCTGAAGCTGAACTCGGACAAGACGGAGGTCCTCATCCTCGGCTCCACCCCCTCAGCCTGGCACGACTCCTGGTGGCCGACCGCACTGGGAGCAGCACCGACACCCACCGACCACGCACGCAACCTGGGGTTTACCCTCGACTCAACACTCTCCATGGCCAAGCAAGTCAACGCTGTCTCGTCCTCCTGCTTCAACACCCTCCGCATGCTCCGCAAGATCTACAGGTGGATCACCACCGAAACAATAAAAACGGTCACCCAGGCCCTCGTCAGCAGCAGGCTGGACTACGGAAACGCCCTCTACGCAGGAACCTCGACCAAACTCCTGAAACGACTACAACGCATACAGAACGCCTCTGCACGCCTGATCCTCGACATCCCTCGCCACAGCCACATCACACCCCACCTGAGAGACCTACACTGGCTTCCCGTCAACAAGAGAATCACCTTCAAGCTCCTCACCCACGCATACAAGGCACTCCACAACACCGGACCAGCATACCTCAACAGACGGCTCACCTTCTACACCCCGAACCGCCAGCTCCGCTCCGCCGACCTCGCCCTCGCCACCATCCTCCGCATCCGTAGAGCAACCACCGGCGGCAGATCGTTCTCCCACCTCGCCGCCATGACCTGGAACTCCCTCCCCATCCTCCTACGGCAGACCCAGGACCTACTAACCTTCAGGAGGCTACTCAAGACCTGGCTATTCGAGCAGTAGCAGCGCCCCGCCCCCCCCAAGCGCCTTGAGACCCTCACGGGTGAGTAGTGCGCTTTACAAATGTTATGATTGATTGATTGATTGACATATTAGGTAAAAATGGCAGTTAAAACGTAACATTTTAAACTAAAAAGAACACTGAAATTCATCTTTTATAGTTTACTGAAATAACTATGACTTGCGCCCTCACCATGCAGTAAAATGTCATCATTGAGGTCATTTCAGATATTATCAGTGATGTTTTCAATGATGTCATAGAACATGTCATGAGTGATGTAATATGTGAGGTCATAAGCAGTACATGGTGAGGGCATAAGTTTTATTTACTTCAAGGCTCGAGTTACAGTTACTTCAATTTGTTAAATGGGAATTTCAGTGTTTTCTTTTAGATTAAAATGTTATGTTGCATCTGACATTGTCACCTAATTATAATGTCACTTTAGCATTTTGTTTGTTCAGTGAATTTTTAAGGTTTTTTGAATACCTAACTATAACTGACACTGTGACCTTTGTATTTTTCAGTGAATTTCTACAAGACAACTCCATTAGCTCTGTCAAAGAAGCATTGTAATGCCTGCCAATAAACATTTAAATAAAGCACCTGTAGTCAAAATAACATTAAATAGATGTTAGAGTCTATCTTTTACACTCCTCAAGCCACAGAAGGCCAACCACAGGGGGTCCCTCCATTCACAAGCTGAGGAACAAAAGCTCGAGCTTTGGGAATGCCTAAAAAAGTCATGAGAATTTCCTGGAGTCATGTTCTATTATGGAGCATTATGGGGCACTCTTTGCCAGTAGCAGTGAATAATAAATAAGTAGTTCCAGCCGCACATTTTTTACTCATTCCGTTTTTGGGGGTTGTTTCTTTATTTTTTGTTGGTGCCCTGTCCCACCTTGTAGAGGAAGTGAAATGCATATTTGATATGATGGGACCCCTAAGAATGCTTGAAAAAAACTTTTGAGTATAGGGCAAATATTAGCCTGTGTTATGGTCTGCACTAAACTAAATGAAGCTCTCTACACCATGCAATTGTGAATATGTCAATAATTGTACTTTAAGAGAAGTACAATGAAAGTTTACCTATGTTTTGTGTTGAATTTGTAGTTACTACAGTTGATCAATCTCGAACAACATGTTTAACAGGTGAACATAATGCTGCTGGTCTGGTGCAGGTGGGTGCCTTGTAGATCTCAGGCCTCATCACACGAAGCCGTCCCTCTGGACCTCCTTTCCCTCACGGAAACATGGCTGACTGCAGCAACTACACCAGGCATCGCTGCCTGCAACACTGCCAACACAGACCGGGAGGAGGAATCGCGATCGTTTTCAAGGACACTCTCAACTGCACCGCCTCCACAGAAACAGGAGCAAACTACACAAAATACCTCACTCTTAAAATACAAATCAAAGCAAATTTCACCCTGGGTGGAACCCTGATCGATCGAAACCCCAGGTCCAGAGCCAACTTCATGAGCAACGTTATGGACTTTGTTGCCCCACTAGTCCTCAATTTCAACGCAATCACCCTCCTAAGAGACCTCAGTTTCCACCTACAACACTGGACCGACTCCAACTCAGCTGCAGTACTAGATAGCCTCAGAAATGTGGTACTCACCCAGCACGTCAGTGATCCTACCCACGCCTCAGGGCACATCCTAGACCCCGTCATCACATCCTTCAATAACACCACAGTCAACACACACAATGTAACGACTGAGCACAACCAATATGGAAAATTGGCCGTACAATATCTTGTGGAAGTGAAACGTGAATTCCAGAAGCCAAGTTCCTATGCCACCTAGAGCCCTGAAACCACAGGAGAACTAGAAAAGAAACTCCAAGTGACAACAGTACCCAGGGGAAAAGGGGACATGGCGAAAACACAAGGTGGCGTTCTGGGGTCCCTTCAAGGGAACTGCTTTGCTTCATGACTAAAGTGGTTCCTTCAGTGCTCTAAGTATTTCATGTGTCTAGAAACAAGTATAACAGAGGTTTTAAGATCTTATCACTAATGCATGAATCACTCAGAACAGTTTAAGGGCTGATATATGTACTTATTACCTAAAACCTCCCACTTTCCCACCTGTGTTCTAGTGACAGGAACCCAATCAATGTAATGTAATCCTACAAAAGACATTAATACTGAATACTCAATAATACAATCACTCATTATTCTTATTCAGCGAACCCCAAACTAAAACCCAGTAATACCTAAATAAAAAATAGAGGGACCTTTCAGGAGTGGCATAGAACAGGAATTACTTCATTCCTAAATTGTCTCTCAACAGCAAAAGAAATGACTCAAAACATGGAAATTTTAAACTGTCTCTCTTAATATGATATCCAATAGAAGAAGGAATTCATTCACAGCCTTCTCTTCTTTTTGCAGAATCCAAAAAGTTTATATCCAGAAACAAAGTTGTGGAATCCAAATGCACAGTGAGTTATATCTAAAATTATTTGAATGCATGTATCTTACCAAAATAGTTTAAATTAGAAGATCAATCAACTGCTGGTAAATGCTTTTGTGCTCCTTGTCCCCACAGGAATATTGAGATCGAAACAACCTTACAAAACAGCTGATGAAACCGGGGTCAGGCAACACCTCAGCAGCAGGCAGAGAAAACAAGGGAACCTCTCCAATGGTAGCAGTGTCATCAGCGTGACCGAAGGCAAGAGAAATTCAGCAGAGATATGGCCGTTAAGGAATCAAGGTAAGTATATGCCCAAACAAATTCAATTACAGGCCCCAACGAGTTCCCGTGTGCAGCTTTTATGCTACTGCACTTGAAAACCTGACTGTGACCAGCAAAGCTTCTGGGAGGCGGGCTGCAGCAGGAAAGCACAGAAAAGTTGACTGCGCACCCTGCCTCAGTCCTTCTCCTCACTTCCTGGGTGTTGGTTGAGCTACACACCCGAAACAGGTACGCACGGCTGCAACCATGAAACCCAAGCCGATCATCTGGACCAACCATGCCACAGTGAGCTTCACAATCAACATCCATCAATGCAGAAGAACCCTCACAATGAGCCCAGCATGCCCACACTGGAACAACCTAGCTAAGGAAGATTGTGCTGACACCCTGGCATCTCACAAAAGAAGCCCCACTGCCCGATCAAGAATACAAGTCAGCTGGTACACAGAAGACCTCAGAAGGACCAAGCAACACTCTGAACAATTGAAACAGAAATGGAGAACCAGCCCAGGGGAGGCAGAAAAGACCCCTCCAAAGCTGTCCACAGAAGGTATCACCAGCCAGTCAGTTAGAGAAACCAAGAGGAAGGCAGTAGTCGAATGAATAAATGCCAACTCTAACACCAGCAAAGAAATCTATTGTCAAAGATTTCACCATGCTCACAGCAGCTGCCAGCAACCTTACCCCATTGCAAGACCTGTGCAACAACCTCTCATACTTTCTCTGCAGCAAGATCACAGCCATATACAGCAACATCCCCTCACAACTGGACTCCTTCAACCTCACCAGAAGCATCTGAGTTTTGAATGAAGACAACACAATTACCACATGGGACACCATCAGCACAGAGAAAACAACAGCAATCATAAATACCATACACTCTGGGGTCCCGTCAGGCCTCTGCCTCATCATGCAGTGGTCAACGTCCTTCTAAAGAAGGCCTCAGCTGACTCAAGCAAACTCACCAACTACCGACCCATATCCCTCCATACTTACCCTGCCAATGTCCTGGATAAAGTAATCAACAATCACCTCTCCAACCACCTCGCCAAATACCGGCTTCTCAACACCACACAATCAGGATTCAGACCCAACCACAGTACGGAATCCCCCCTCATAACAGCCACAGATGACACCTGAAAGATCCTCGTCAGAGGAGAAAATGCAGCCCTCATCCTTCTAGACCTATCAGCAGCGTTTGACACCATCTCCCTTCCTGTTCTGATATGACTACTCCAGGAAGTGGGCATTCAGGTACACACCCTAGAGTGGATCTTCACCTTCCTCACGGAAAGAACCCAAACCATCATCATGCCATCCTACTCCTTAGAAACACAGGAACTCATTTGTGGGGTGTGCAGGGTTCCTCGCTCAGCCCAATGCTCTTCAGCATATACTTGACCCCACTGCCAGATATCATCCGAGCTCACAATGTAAACATCCTCACATATGCAGATGACAACCAACTGATACTGTCCCTCTGAGACAAAACACCCAGCATCAGGAACAAATTAATCGCATGCATGACGTAAGTGGCCACCTGGATAAAGTCCAACTGCCTCAAGCTGAACACCGACAAGACTGAAGTGGTGGTTTTCTGGAAAGACACCTCACCATGGGGATCCACCTGGTGGCCTACAGACCTCAGACCTACCCCACACCTAGATCAGAAGCAAGAAACCTCTGACTCATCATAGGCAACAAACTGGACATGGCCACCCAAGTCAACACAGTTGCCTACCCCTGCTTCAACACCCTGAGGATGCTGAACAAAATCTTCAAGTGGCTACTGGAAGGACCAGGAAAATAATCACTCAAGACCTGACCACTAGCAGAGTGGACTATGGTAACACCATGTACACAGGATTAACCAACCAGCTCACAAGAAGACACCACACCATCCAGAACTCAGCGGCCAGACTAGTTCTCAACCTTCCCCGCCAAGCCCATATCATACCACTCCTCAGGGAACTCCACTGGCTCCCAATACACAAGGGCGCACACTTCTAACTCCTCACCCCCACCTAGAAAGAACTCCACCACACCAGCCCTACTTACCTGAAAAGCTGCATTCATTTCCACCAAATGTCCAGACACCCCCGCTGTGAAAGACTCTCACTAGCACACACTCCGTGCATACACAATAGCAGGGCAGGGAGTTGCGCCTTCTAATACGGGGCTCCTAAAGCCTGGACTTACCTCCTATATCACATCAGAGCCTCCTCCTTTCTTCTTGGCTTTCATAAGAAGCTGAAGACCTGACTTTTCTTGTAAGCCTGCCAGTCAGGCCCCACACACCTGCTACAAGTGCCAGGACACCCTCACGGGTGATTAGCGTGCTATAAAAATACAGATAACATAATAGAGCTGACCGGTAGGAGGAGAGGCCAGGAATTGTGCAACATCTCTCATTGGGTCAGCTGGTAAGGAGAGAGTAGCATATTTGTCTGGGCACTACAAGGGCACAGGACACCGGAAGTGGCGAATGAATACAGAAAGAGGAGTATGCAGGAGCCTTGCCTCAGCAAACTGGAGGGGACACACTGGGAGGAGTCGCAAAGCAAAGTCTGACAGAGGAGTAGGCCTGGAAAGGTGGTCCTTGCAAGGTTTTTGGAGAGCAGGGTAGGGAGAAGTAAAGATGGTTGCTGTTAGTCTTTGCATATTCCTCTTTGTGCAATCAGTGGCGTAGCATGGATACCATTAATAGGAGCAAGGAAAATGCCCCCCGCTATCCAGTTCGGTAGTAAAAGAAAATCATAATTGGGGTCCAGTGGCCAGTCAAATGTCGCAGCCCCATCACCTCCACAGATAGCTACGCCCTGATGTACAATAGACACACATCTCAGTTTATATAGGGCAGTTTGTGTTTGCTATGACTGTGTGAAAACCAGAGTGGTAAGTTCATCCAAAACCGTTTAACACTCACCTATAAAGGTGGGGGAGGAGGGAGTGGAAATGCTAATAATGGGAAGTCAGCTGAAAAGTGTTTTTGAGGGCTCAAGTCCCTGTAGTAGCGATCTCTGTGGGGCTATGCATTATGTTTTTTACGCCCAGAGTGGATTTTGAATACCTTGGGAATACTCTTCAGTGTGTGCACTTCAGTATTACTGAATGAAGAAGCCATTTTGTCTGTTAACCACAGGACTTGGATTAGGGCAATGCCGCACATGCATTGTGCATCAGTGCAAGGACAAAATGCATCTTAAAACCCAACCACCTCAAAACAAATCTGACATCAACTGGATAGGGATTCTGGGTTTGATTTAGAGTAGGGCACTAATGGAATATCATCCAATCTCTATAGGAAGTTCTAGTCCATCACTGCAGGCCCCAATTAGCTGCATTCAATGCATGCTGTTTTACATCTCACAATGACTTTCAGATCTGAGATGGAAGTAAAAAAAGTCCATCCGAGCAGATCTTCCCGACCACTTCTCTCACCAAACATGCCTTCTCAGGACCATGAACTGTAAACAAAATATTAGACTGGACAACCCAGTGCAGTAACCATATAAATAGATTATGATCATATGAAATACCACAAATAGACCTGCACAGTTGCTCAAAGCTGTGCGCATATTGAAAAACTGTGAAGTGCACAATTGTCTCAACCTAATTTAAACTTATTTTGACTTGTACTCATTTTGGTTGTCTATTTACTTACTTATATACTATTGTGCGGCCTCCTCTTATATGTCTGTCAAAGGTATGTTTTGTCCCAAACTTTTGTCCTGAATTTTGACCTTCTGTCCTGAATCTTTGTCCTGAATTTTGATACTTTGTCCTGCATTTTTACACTCACCATCCTGAATTCGCACCCCTGCCAGTTGGTCACCCTAATAGGAACTGTGAATTTCAGCACACACTCCAGGAGTGGAACTTTTGTCTCCACATTCATCTAATGGTAAGTTCTTTACTAGATCATGCCTTTCCTCAAGCTATTGGAGATGTTCTCATTACATTACATTTTTAAATAAAGCACATTGTTTATAATAAAAGAGAGCTTTTCGCCTAGATTTCAAATTTACAACAGCAAAATAATAACCTGGTAATCCCCAGTAAAACACTATGGAAAGATAAAAGATTGAACGCCTGTAGCTATGTTGATGAAATGAACATTAGGTGGAAAATGAGATTTTATTAGAAAGGGTCTGGTTCGTAAATCTTTTTCTGTGAGAAGTTGTGTTTTACTTCAGACTTAGGTGCGACTTACTCCTAAATTTCCATGAGTAGGCCACACTTTAGGAAGAAAGTGTCACAAATCGGGTCAAAATTCATATAATGAAGTGCGTACTACATTAAAACGCCCAGCGCTCCAATAAAAACGCAACTCTTCTGTTGTGCTAAGAAACAAACAAAAACCGCGCGGAGACTGTCAAGGGACTCGGCTTAGCCATCTTGAGCGTTGTTTAAAGATGTACTTCAAAAGCATTGTCAGTGTAGTCTTTTGTAGCTCATTAACAATTTCTTTAATGAGTTTTTTAGTGATAGTTAAAGTAACAGACAAGTGACAGATTGTTTGTCTTTAATGATTTCCCGGTTTCAGGCCCATTACAAAGCAATTAGAAATCTGACAGCATTTTCACTCTGCATTACTGATCATCTAAAGTGATGAGGAACGAGAGGTGATGAATATTAATTGTATATTTTCATAAGATTATCATAAATTATTACCTTGTCTAATGTGCTGCAGGTGAAGCAGGAGCAAAGGAGAAAAATGCAGTCAGATATGATAATTTGAAACATTGCGTGACTTTAGAGTGCGTCTCCACAAGCGCTGTCCATCTTATTATCTTAATATGAATTTCCCGTACAAGACCCTCGTTTGCATAAGAATTACATATAATGGGAAATGCTTTTACACCTTATTTGTTTGTTGTGTCTGTTAGTGTGGGATTCTTTGTTTCTGACATGCTTTAATTCATCTTTGGTTCTGAAATGTTTAGGAGGATGATATCATTATACCCATCACCACTTAGCTTAATAGCTTTCAGGTTCCTAGACTTTGAATAATGTATTTAGGTACGGTTTCAAGCTAATACCCTACTAGATTTGTCATGTTCATTTTAAATCAAGTGGTGAGCTTGAATTTTTTTTTTTAACATACTTTATCGAAATTTCACTTTACAGATAGATACACCCATTATCAATGCATATGCTCCAACTTCCTCCACATTAGCAGGGGACTGACTCCTACATTCTCATAAAACTCATAAAACTTTATGTTCTTAAACCATTCTAACTCTAATCATACTCAGCCCACAGCATGAACTGGAGGTGGTCGATGCGCTTATGTTCAAGCAAGCAATCATACGATGCATTTGCCTACCAACAAAACTACAACATTTTGAACTATGGACAGCCATGTGAGAGTGTAGGTGGTGCTAGGGTTAGAGCCACAGTTACTTCCCATTTGTGGCAAAGCATCTAGGATTTGAGCCAAAGATTCTGCCCAGTTCCCCAGTCTCAGACCTTTATCTGCTTCTCTTTTCAGTACTGTACTCTCGCAGCTAGCCGCGGGATCCAGCTCCAAATCCTAGGTCCCTCTGGGGGACTTCCAGGCCATTGTCAATTGGCGGTTAGCTAGGAGTAATGCCATATCTGCAAACGTAGTCGTGACTGTTCCCGCCTTAGGATGGCGAAACCAACCCAAGAGGCGGGCCGCAGGTGATAGGGGCAGTGGATGGTCTGTGGCCATTGATAGCACTTCCATCACTGTGTCCCAATAGGGGGTAATGACAGGGCACTCCGATACCATATAAAGGAATGTGGCGTTGTGCTCCCTGCATCTGGGGCAGCCTGCAGTCGCAAGTAATGATAGCAAATGTATTATTTTGGGCATGATATATGCCCTATGAAGAAAGTAATATTGAATGAGCTTAAATCGTGCATTGCAGGAAACCTTTGCGATGCGCTCAAGGATTTTGACTTAATCTGCATTGCCAGTGGGGGGTTCTAGGTCTGCCTCACATCTTTACCGCAATGGCCGGAGGTCTGGTTTTGCTTGTGCTAACAGTGCTTTATATAGGTGTGATATTGCACGGTGCCACACAAGATCTCGCAGATGCACTGCAGGGCCAGATGGACCTTCGGTTCAGTCAAACCTGCACTCCAACACTGCTGCATCGCTGCAGCTAGTGCTCAATGTAGTAAAAAGTGCTGGGCAGGGATCCAAAATTAGTCCTGCAGCTCTTTAAAATGCGCAATCATATAATTCATGTATAAATCGCCCACCCTGGTGAGATCAAACATTGTCTATAAACAATAGGAGAGAGAGGAATTTATAGAAGGAACACTCTTGATCCCCCAAATAGTAGTCTAAACAACAAAAGAGTTTGCCTTCTCAAGAGAAGAGCTAGCGTGGAGAATCAAATTTGATTCTTATAAAGCCCTCACTCACCAACCTGGTTGGTGACATGCTTCATCATCGGGCCCCACCAGGAAGGTCGAATACCTCCCCGATGTGCTTCAACGCCAGAATTACTGCGGAGCAGGTTAAAGTGACAAGTGCACGTGAATGTGAAGTGATTTAAAAATGACTAGGCTGTATCCGAAAATGATTTTATTCGCCGGTCAGTCAGGCACAAAATAAAAACAATGTGAGTGATGTGATCGCTGAAGAAATTGGTCAGCTAAATCTCACTATGTGTGGTCAACATGTTTCTGCCTTTATGATGCTACTAGCTAGGCATTCGTCAGGACCAAGGTGAAGACCCCGGCGGTATGAGCACGCTAAGGCTCACCCTAACCTGGAGGTCAGATGCGTGAAAAAGTAGGAAAAAGAATCTTTAAAAACCTACTATGATTGCGGGATCCTTCTTACTTTTTGGAACCCGCAGATCTCTGAAATAAAAGAACAAGAACGAACAAACACACAGACATAAGTATATTCAGTAAGCATGTGGTCATGGGACGTTCATTGTTCCAATTTCAGCAAACAAAAGTGCTCTTCTCGGAGTGCACCGAAAACTAAATCTCAAGGAGCTGTCGTGCAATAGTGAGATATGCATGTGCACATATTTTAGAAAGTTATTGAAAGTGGCAAAAGCTAGAACCACAATAAACAAAGAAGGTGTCACATTAAGCGCTATTTTTACTTACACGCCTATTGTGACGTGGAAAGCCACAGGGCGTCAAAATCAGAAAACGCTAACGTGACTACAACGAGCTCATCCAAGCGGAATTGTCAAAAAAGGAAGGAATGTCTTACACATAGGGTGATCACTAAACACACCCTGGGTCTCGGGAGGGGGTGGTGGCTTGAATGGCACACCCTATAGAAAGGTAGATATAAAACAGGAGATGCATAAATACATAGATATGAAATTTGGTCCCGCAACAGCAGGCGGTCACTTATCTGTGTAGTAGGGCTGCGCGGAAGGAACACTCACGCCGAGAAAGCCAGACACCCACTTGGTACCTGGTTGAACCCTCTGAAAACCGGACCCCGTCGATAGAAAGGCCGGTGTTCCACATGTTTATATAGGGGGAACACAGCCAGGAGCCTCGGTTTGAGCGTCGGTGTCCCGGGAGAGCCCTAATTGCTACGTCATTACGTATACGGCAACACAGGGGCCAATCAGAATGAAGTGAAGGTAAATCAATTGGACCGCAGCGTCAGCAGAAAAGACTGGGACGCTGACTTCAGTAATAGCGGTGCGGAAAAAACCGGCAACAAAACTTTAATCACAAGCGATAGGGACACTAAGTCAAATGCCTGCTGTGCTATCATACAAAGTGAAGACAGGATAAAGGGTATTGGTTAGCAGCAAAACCACACGCTTACTTGTCATGTCATGTGCCTATACCAGTTCTTAAAAATGTGTGAAACACTTCTATAGATGGTAGAATGTGCCAGGTGGTGTATCAGATATTGTCAACAGGGAGTGTCTGAACAGTACACACTCTGTGGGGGTCATGCGGCTGTACAGAAAAATTAAAGGGTATTGATTAGCAGCAAAACCACACGCTTGCTTGTCATGTCATGTGCCTATACCAGTTCTTAAAAATGTGAAACACTTCTATAGATGGTAGAATGTGCCAGGTGGTGTATCAGGTATTGTCAACAGGGAGTGTCTGAACAGTACACACTCTGTGGGGGTCATGCGAATGTACAGAAAAAATTGGGACTAAGTTCTGAGTACTGTACTCCAGGGAATATGATCATTCAGCCCCTCTTTATCTGTGCCCAGACGATAGACCCACCTCTGTTCTTTCTCAAACAGAGACTGCGGCATGTTTCTACATGCGGTCACCTGTTCAATGACTGTCCACTGTAAGTCATTAGTGGTGTGATTATGGCGTATGTAATGTTCGCTAAGTTTGGTTGTTATTCTCCTGCATCGGATGTTACTTCTATGTTCACCAATACGTTGTTTCACCTTACGAGTCGTCATCCCCACATAACGCAGACCACAAGGGCAGGTGATCAAGTATACCACATTTGTGGAATTGCAGTTGGTGTGAGTGCGCTGTGTCCACGTTTTGCCTGGTTCAAGATTGAGGACCTTTGTGTGTGCAGTCAGATGACAAATACTACAGTTGGCGCAAGGGAAATGACCCACTATTCTAGGTAAACCCCAAGCCGTAGTTATGGAAGGATTGCCAATCAGTGTCTCAATTTTGGGTCGTGTGTGGACCAATGAGTCTCTGAGACTGCGGCCCCTTTTGAAGGAAAAAGAGGTTTCTCCCATAACCGGTTACTACTAGTGATTATTCTCCAATGTTTGTTAATTGCTTTCTTCACTGTGGTAGAAGCAGTACTGTATGTCGTAACACAGGTAAGGGGAATGTCCTTCTTCATTCGGGGGTTGTCTTCCAGAAGAGCCTCCCTTGGTTGGTTCCGGGCCCTTTTATAGCTCTTACTCAGAATTCTTTCTGGGTAACCTCGATTCTTCAGTTTAGAGGTGAGGTTAGCTGATTGGTTGCGAAAATCCTCCAATTTGCTACAGTTCCTTCTTAACCGAAGGTATTGTCCATACGGTAGGTTTTCCCGTAGGGGCCTGGGGTGAAAGCTGGAAAACTCAAGTAAGTTATTTTTAGCAGTAGGTTTGTAATGGGTCTTGGTAGAGAGGCCTCTCTCTGATTTTGTAATGACCACATCCAAAAAAACCACCTCATGTTGATTACAGGTGTGGGTAAATTTTAGGTTCAAGTCAAGGGTATTAATCCAGGAAAGGAAGTCATTAAGAACGCACTCTGGTCCCTTCCATATCATTAAGATATCATCAATATACCTCTTCCAAAAACTATGGAAGAGGCATAAGGATTATCACCAGAGAGAATGAATCTGCGTTCGAAATTATAGACGTAAAGACCCGCCACACTTGGGGCAAAGGTACTGCCCATCGAAGTACCAGTTGATTGCAAGAACAGATGATTCTTATACTCAAAAAGTTTCTTTTGAGAGCCAGGGTGGCACACTTCAAAATGAAATCTTTAGGGGTCTGATAGTCCCAGACTGTTTCGTCCAGTGCCTCACCCAGGACCCTGATGGTATCGTCCTGGGGAATGCTGGTATATAGACTCTCTATGTCAAGTGTCACTAGTACAGTTGAAGCCTCCTCAATGGTCACCTCTTGTAGAAGGCATAGAAGACTCTTAGTGTCTTTAAGGTACGTGGATGACTGCTGTACAAGTGGTTTTAAAAAGAAATCGCAGAACCGAGACAAAGGCTCGAGTAAGGAGCCGATACCCGAAACAATGGGGCGTCCTGGAGGAGGTGTCCTGTTTTTGTGCGTTTTAGGTAAGGTGTAAAAATAGGGTATAACGCCTTCCCCTCAGTCAGGAAAGCAGACTCTTTGCTGGTAATATAACCATTCTGTTCTGCCTCTTTCACCAGTTGCTTAATTTCTGTCTTAAGTTCTGTGGAGGGGTCAGTAGTGAGGGGAGTATAGTTCTTCCTATCATCAAGGAGACGTTGACACTCTTGCTCATAGTCCCTTTTATTCTGAATTACCACCCCTCCACCTTTGTCAGCTGGTTTTATGGTGATTGCAGTATTTGATTGCAAGCCTTGAAGCGCTTGATATTCCATTTTGCTAAGATTTTTAAATGTGTTGCCCTCTTCAAAATTCTCTATTTCAAGAAAAACTGCCTGTTCGAAAGTAGTAATTTCAGCCGGTATCCCATAAGGAGGGGGGGTGAAAGATGATTTCAACCTCAATCCTGTGTTAACTGGATTCTCCTGTGGTTCACTGACTTCTTTACCCTCAAAATAGGCTTTCAGTTTGAGCTTTCTGAAGAATGCCGCCAGTTCACAATGTAGTTTAAACTTGTCTAGGCGGGCTGAGGGGACAAACCCTAAACCCTTTTCTAAGACCTGTTTCTCCACTGGGGACAAAATTACCTCGGAGAGATTTGTAATTAGACTCTCCTGGCACTGGTGCCTGCCTGGGGTTCCTGAGATTTGCTGCGTGTGTGGTTGCCCACTGTGTCTTCTTGTTCCCAATGAACTTGATTCTGCCCTCTCCTCCTGCCTCGGCCTCTGCGGCCTCTCTCTAAAAAAGGACGGTAAGTGTTCTGATGAAAGGGCTGCGCTGGCATATAGGACGGATTCCAGCCCATTAGGGGGAAAGGTGGTTGTTGGAAGTGCATGGGATGCATACCGGGTCCCGGTGTTGGAAAGTGTGACCACATCGGTTGGGCATAGTTCTGTCTTAGTGTACCCCTATTACCGCCCCTTTGTCTTTGTCTAAAACTCCCATTACTAGACCCACTAGTGGTCGATGTGCTATCATCCGAGATGTCTGAATTGGAGTTATTTTTTGTGGGAGGTATGTAGGTTGGGTCAGCATAGGGATAGACTTTGTCAAAGGCAAATCGTTTTAGGTCTTTTGGAATTTAATCACTTTCGATTGGGTTAAACCGTCCTTATAATCAGTGATGTCTTTATTAACTTCGTCTAGTTTTTTCTTGAAGCCTGTTAAGGTGGTTTTAAAATGGTTTTCCGTCTGTTGGATTTCAACCATCAAGGCTTCTGAAAGTCGCAAAGCTGTCTTAATGATTAGAACAAGCCAGTCGCGTGTACAATGCCACGCGATCATTGCCCATTCCTTTCTAAATACAGCATCCTCTAGGAAGATACGAGGTGCATTAGTTACCAGAAGCCCTCTTGGTGCTGTGTTTGTGCGGAGATACTCGGTAAGGATGGTCCCGTGTAAGATTGTCCTAATTCTATTTCGTTTCTGTTCTGACAATTTTTCCCACTCACTGGTGTGAGTGATAGCTTGTGAGATGGTAGGGTCAGCAAACATAGATGGGCCCGCTAAAATAGCATCAACCTCTGAAATAGAGTAGGTGAGACCCATATTTGCCATGGTGTCTAAATGTATGAAACTCACAAAATGAGAAGAAGAAAAGAAGAAAGGGAGGTTCTGGCAATCATAGACCTCCCCTAGACTCTCACAGCTGTACGCTGCTTAATATCTATAAACAATAGGAGAGAGAGGGAATTTATAGAAGGAACACTCTTGATCCCCCAAATAGTAGTCTAAACAACAAAAGAGTTTGCCTTCTCAAGAGAAGAGCTAGCGTGGAGAATCAAATTTGATTCTTATAAAGCCCTCACTCACCAACCTGGTTGGTGACATGCTTCATCATCGGGCCCCACCAGGAAGGTCGAATACCTCCCCGATGTGCTTCAACGCCAGAATTACTGCGGAGCAGGTTAAAGTGACAAGTGCACGTGAATGTGAAGTGATTTAAAAATGACTAGGCTGTATCCGAAAATGATTTTATTCGCCGGTCAGTCAGGCACAAAATAAAAACAATGTGAGTGATGTGATCGCTGAAGAAATTGGTCAGCTAAATCTCACTATGTGTGGTCAACATGTTTCTGCCTTTATGATGCTACTAGCTAGGCATTCGTCAGGACCAAGGTGAAGACCCCGGCGGTATGAGCACGCTAAGGCTCACCCTAACCTGGAGGTCAGATGCGTGAAAAAGTAGGAAAAAGAATCTTTAAAAACCTACTATGATTGCGGGATCCTTCTTACTTTTTGGAACCCGCAGATCTCTGAAATAAAAGAACAAGAACGAACAAACACACAGACATAAGTATATTCAGTAAGCATGTGGTCATGGGACGTTCATTGTTCCAATTTCAGCAAACAAAAGTGCTCTTCTCGGAGTGCACCGAAAACTAAATCTCAAGGAGCTGTCGTGCAATAGTGAGATATGCATGTGCACATATTTTAGAAAGTTATTGAAAGTGGCAAAAGCTAGAACCACAATAAACAAAGAAGGTGTCACATTAAGCGCTATTTTTACTTACACGCCTATTGTGACGTGGAAAGCCACAGGGCGTCAAAATCAGAAAACGCTAACGTGACTACAACGAGCTCATCCAAGCGGAATTGTCAAAAAAGGAAGGAATGTCTTACACATAGGGTGATCACTAAACACACCCTGGGTCTCGGGAGGGGGTGGTGGCTTGAATGGCACACCCTATAGAAAGGTAGATATAAAACAGGAGATGCATAAATACATAGATATGAAATTTGGTCCCGCAACAGCAGGCGGTCACTTATCTGTGTAGTAGGGCTGCGCGGAAGGAACACTCACGCCGAGAAAGCCAGACACCCACTTGGTACCTGGTTGAACCCTCTGAAAACCGGACCCCGTCGATAGAAAGGCCGGTGTTCCACATGTTTATATAGGGGAACACAGCCAGGAGCCTCGGTTTGAGCGTCGGTGTCCCGGGAGAGCCCTAATTGCTACGTCATTACGTATACGGCAACACAGGGGCCAATCAGAATGAAGTGAAGGTAAATCAATTGGACCGCAGCGTCAGCAGAAAAGACTGGGACGCTGACTTCAGTAATAGCGGTGCGGAAAAAACCGGCAACAAAACTTTAATCACAAGCGATAGGGACACTAAGTCAAATGCCTGCTGTGCTATCATACAAAGTGAAGACAGGATAAAGGGTATTGGTTAGCAGCAAAACCACACGCTTACTTGTCATGTCATGTGCCTATACCAGTTCTTAAAAATGTGTGAAACACTTCTATAGATGGTAGAATGTGCCAGGTGGTGTATCAGATATTGTCAACAGGGAGTGTCTGAACAGTACACACTCTGTGGGGGTCATGCGGCTGTACAGAAAAATTAAAGGGTATTGATTAGCAGCAAAACCACACGCTTGCTTGCCATGTCATGTGCCTATACCAGTTCTTAAAAATGTGAAACACTTCTATAGATGGTAGAATGTGCCAGGTGGTGTATCAGGTATTGTCAACAGGGAGTGTCTGAACAGTACACACTCTGTGGGGGTCATGCGGATGTACAGAAAAAATTGGGACTAAGTTCTGAGTACTGTACTCCAGGGAATATGATCATTCAGCCCCTCTTTATCTGTGCCCAGACGATAGACCCACCTCTGTTCTTTCTCAAACAGAGACTGCGGCATGTTTCTACATGCGGTCACCTGTTCAATGACTGTCCACTGTAAGTCATTAGTGGTGTGATTATGGTGTATGTAATGTTCGCTAAGTTTGGTTGTTATTCTCCTGCATCGGATGTTACTTCTATGTTCACCAATACGTTGTTTCACCTTACGAGTCGTCATCCCCACATAACGCAGACCACAAGGGCAGGTGATCAAGTATACCACATTTGTGGAATTGCAGTTGGTGTGAGTGCGCTGTGTCCACGTTTTGCCTGGTTCAAGATTGAGGACCTTTGTGTGTGCAGTCAGATGACAAATACTACAGTTGGCGCAAGGGAAATGACCCACTATTCTAGGTAAACCCCAAGCCGTAGTTATGGAAGGATTGCCAATCAGTGTCTCAATTTTGGGTCGTGTGTGGACCAATGAGTCTCTGAGACTGCGGCCCCTTTTGAAGGAAAAAGAGGTTTCTCCCATAACCGGTTACTACTAGTGATTATTCTCCAATGTTTGTTAATTGCTTTCTTCACTGTGGTAGAAGCAGTACTGTATGTCGTAACACAGGTAAGGGGAATGTCCTTCTTCATTCGGGGGTTGTCTTCCAGAAGAGCCTCCCTTGGTTGGTTCCGGGCCCTTTTATAGCTCTTACTCAGAATTCTTTCTGGGTAACCTCGATTCTTCAGTTTAGAGGTGAGGTTAGCTGATTGGTTGCGAAAATCCTCCAATTTGCTACAGTTCCTTCTTAACCGAAGGTATTGTCCATACGGTAGGTTTTCCCGTAGGGGCCTGGGGTGAAAGCTGGAAAACTCAAGTAAGTTATTTTTAGCAGTAGGTTTGTAATGGGTCTTGGTAGAGAGGCCTCTCTCTGATTTTGTAATGACCACATCCAAAAAAACCACCTCATGTTGATTACAGGTGTGGGTAAATTTTAGGTTCAAGTCAAGGGTATTAATCCAGGAAAGGAAGTCATTAAGAACGCACTCTGGTCCCTTCCATATCATTAAGATATCATCAATATACCTCTTCCAAAAAACTATGGAAGAGGCATAAGGATTATCACCAGAGAGAATGAATCTGCGTTCGAAATTATAGACGTAAAGACCCGCCACACTTGGGGCAAAGGTACTGCCCATCGAAGTACCAGTTGATTGCAAGAACAGATGATTCTTATACTCAAAAAAGTTTCTTTTGAGAGCCAGGGTGGCACACTTCAAAATGAAATCTTTAGGGGTCTGATAGTCCCAGACTGTTTCGTCCAGTGCCTCACCCAGGACCCTGATGGTATCGTCCTGGGGAATGCTGGTATATAGACTCTCTATGTCAAGTGTCACTAGTACAGTTGAAGCCTCCTCAATGGTCACCTCTTGTAGAAGGCATAGAAGACTCTTAGTGTCTTTAAGGTACGTGGATGACTGCTGTACAAGTGGTTTTAAAAAGAAATCGCAGAACCGAGACAAAGGCTCGAGTAAGGAGCCGATACCCGAAACAATGGGGCGTCCTGGAGGAGGTGTCCTGTTTTTGTGCGTTTTAGGTAAGGTGTAAAAATAGGGTATAACACCTTCCCCCTCAGTCAGGAAAGCAGACTCTTTGCTGGTAATATAACCATTCTGTTCTGCCTCTTTCACCAGTTGCTTAATTTCTGTCTTAAGTTCTGTGGAGGGGTCAGTAGTGAGGGGAGTATAGTTCTTCCTATCATCAAGGAGACGTTGACACTCTTGCTCATAGTCCCTTTTATTCTGAATTACCACCCCTCCACCTTTGTCAGCTGGTTTTATGGTGATTGCAGTATTTGATTGCAAGCCTTGAAGCGCTTGATATTTCATTTTGCTAAGATTTTTAAATGTGTTGCCCTCTTCAAAATTCTCTATTTCAAGAAAAACTGCCTGTTCGAAAGTAGTAATTTCAGCCGGTATCCCATAAGGAGGGGGTGAAAGATGATTTCAACCTCAATCCTGTGTTAACTGGATTCTCCTGTGGTTCACTGACTTCTTTACCCTCAAAATAGGCTTTCAGTTTGAGCTTTCTGAAGAATGCCGCCAGTTCACAATGTAGTTTAAACTTGTCTAGGCGGGCTGAGGGGACAAACCCTAAACCCTTTTCTAAGACCTGTTTCTCCACTGGGGACAAAATTACCTCGGAGAGATTTGTAATTAGACTCTCCTGGCACTTCACACATTCACGTGCACTTGTCACTTTAACCTGCTCCGCAGTAATTCTGGCGTTGAAGCACATCGGGGAGGTATTCGACCTTCCTGGTGGGGCCCGATGATGAAGCATGTCACCAACCAGGTTGGTGAGTGAGGGCTTTATAAGAATCAAATTTGATTCTCCACGCTAGCTCTTCTCTTGAGAAGGCAAACTCTTTTGTTGTTTAGAGATCAAACATTGGCCAATCCCTCAATTCTCTCCAATCGCCCCTATGGGGGAATAGCAAGAAGCATGGGGAGTGGGAGCTCCCTTGCATAGGGTATTTGGGTTTTAGGGCGCTGTAGTGCATGTTGCCACGCATGTTGAAGAGAGACTGTCAGGATGTCCCCCATTCACTGATGAGGAGAGCCCATTGGCGCTAGTATGAGTAGAGCCAATGTGACCGGGGGGGATCAGAATCCTCTTTCCGGTAGTCTCCCCAACAGTTCTACTGCCAGTACGATGCCCACTGTAGTTGCACTGCTAGGTAATACAGTTCAGAGTCTGACACTGCTAGGCTCCCCTGCGTTGCAGGGAGTCATAGTTTCAACAGTGCTATTCTTTTTCTGCCGGTTCCCCATATCAGTTCCAGAACTAGAGCATCTATGTCTCGGAACATCTCCTTAGGGATCTGAACAAGAAGAGCAGTAAAGTAATATAGTAGCCTAGGGAGAATGATCATCTTCGTCAGAGCTATTCTTCCCATAACCGAGAGTGGGAGCGTTAACCAAAACCTAATTGCTGGGTGAAGTGCTAACACTGCCGCCCGTATATTGCTGTGCACTAGTTGTTCTACTGTGTGTTATATGCAAGATATTGATCATGGTCGGTGTCCAGAGTAGCCTATTTCCCAGTCTTACCGGAGGGGTTCCTCCCTCAGCTGGTTCCAACGGGAAGGCGCAGGATTTTTCCCAATTGACCTTTAAGCCAGAAAATGCACTATATTGTTCCAATGTGTTAAAGTCTCCTTGGAGATCAGCCATGGTGCATTGAGTGTACAGTAGCATGTTGTCTGCATACATTGAGAGATAAAATGGCCTCCTGTTAATGCAGTGGATTTGATATTGTGTCCCTTGATGGATAGTGCTGGCAAGTGGTTCTAGGGCCAGGACAAACAACATGGATGAAAGTGGGCAGCCCTGCCAGGTGCCTCTCCTCACCCTGTAACTGTCCGAAATGAGTGCTCCAGTCTTTATGCGGGCTGTTGGGTTTGTGTAAAGTAGTTTGGTCCAACTAATGAATCTATTGCCCAATCCAATGACTGACATTATCGCATATAAAAAAAAAACAGGACAAGGAGTCAAATGCTTTTTCGATGTCAATGGCTAGAGCCATAGCAGTTAGAAGGAGTTCTGCAGTGCTGTTCAATACTTGCATGAACCGCCGGACATTTTGAAATGTGTTGTGTGTGGGAATGAACCCCACCTGGTCTGAGTGGAAGAGAATCTGGATATGAGCAAGTAATCAATTTGCCAGTATTCAGCTAAGGATTTAGTAGTCTGTATTTAACAAGGAGAAGAGTTGGTACAATCCCATCCTTTCTGCATCACGCCCTGGTTTTGGCAGTGCTTCTCGCATACTGCCAGGTAGCTACCCAGCCTCACAACCGCACTAACCAATGTAGTAAGTTGAGGGATCAGGCGATCCTCATAGGTCAAATAAAACTCAATTGGAAGCCAATCCGCCCCAGTACTTTTCAGCGTGCATGGCCTTAGTTGCCCCCCTGACCTCCTGTTCTGAGATATCCTCTCCCAATTGGTCTTCCTCTTGTGCTCGAAGCTGACATATTTGAGCCTGGAGGATGTAATTGTGGAGCTGTTGCGTGTTACACTTATCACCTGGTTTTCTCTACCTGTGAGTGAACCACTTCACTCTGGGCCATTCTAATGTTTAGTATTGGTGATTCCCTCCTTTCGGAGTTATTGAGCCACGCTAGCAATCAACCAGACTTATCTCGCTCGTCATGAGCCCTGATGAGGTAGGATCGATAATCATATCTCATCAGTAGCTCAATCAGTGCAAATAATGATTGAAGCTCCTTGCGCAACCTATTTTCAGCCATGGGGTCCCCACTCTGTGCCAATTCCATGCGTTGAAAGATGTCCTCTTGTAATTGGATGTCTGCATGCCATTGCACCCGGACCCCGGTCGTCGTTGCCACTCTTTGCCTGCGCAACAATACCTTAAAGGCATCCCATTCAAACAGGCCGGAAGAGACGGTTTACTCATTTTCTCTAAAGTAATGGTCTATAGTGTCTCCCAGCGTGTTTCGAAAGGCTGGGTCTTCCAACAACAGGGGGTTAAGTTTCCATGTTCCAATCGCAGGCCTCATTGCGTTCCAATCAAATGTTGCCAGTAGTGGGTTATGGTCAAAATGTGTTCTAGCTAGGTATTCCGCAGCTATGGCCCTACTCTGTAATGTTGTGGTGTATAGAACCTCATCTAAATGCACATGTAACCCTGAGTAATATGAATGTGCCATCTGTGATGGGTATCAGAGTCGTCATGTGTCCCCTAAGCTCCAGTGCAGCATTCAGTCACTAAACCCAGTGGAAATTTTGTGGGTGGAGGCGTTAGGTAGTGGGGGTGTGATCTATCCAGGAGTGTGCCAGCTATACAGTTAAAACCCCCTCCCACTAAAAGGGGATAGTTGGTAACTTTCATTAGCAATGGGGCCAGGGTATCTAGAAAAGCACATTGGTCCACATTTGGGGCATGAATGTTGAGAGGTGCCACATCCTGCCCATCCAGTTAACTGTTAGTAGGACATATCGACCCTCCCAATCTATCACCTCAATGTGATGGCTGAATGGGACCCCCAGTCGTATCCATATCAGCACTCCTCAAGCATATGCTGAATATGTCGTACAATACACCCTACCTCTCAATCGTTTATGCAATGCCTGACCCTCCAATTTAGAGATGTGAGCCTCTTACAGGAATGCCAATTGTACTTTTTGTCTCTTCAGAAATGCCAGCACATTGTATCTTTTACTGAGGAGTTAAGTCCCCTCACATTCTTTGTGATGACTTTCATAGACAATAGCATGGAAACTCTGTATGCCCCTGTAAAATAACGTACCCATTCTGGAGCTCCTCAGGAATAGTACCTCGGGCTCTACACACTGTAATGTAGGGTTACAGTAAAACAAATTGATCCTTAACATCCCCAACTCCTTCTCCCAGGACTGAGAAGTCAAAACACTCTGTCCAAACAAATAACATTTGTCTAGGCTATCCTGTTTTAAGTTTAAACCAATAATAACTGATAAAACCCCACCAAAAGGGAAATAGCCGTCACCAGTGTAAACATATAAACAATGATAAATACCTGCACAACCACAAACTAAATGCCATTCAAAGAAAGGAAACGGAGAGTGAAAGAGTCATTTTTATTTCTTCCTGAAGGGTACAATACAATGTAACTTTGTTATACAAGGTATCAGCAAGAAAGACTGGGCTAGCATTATTCTGCTTGAGTTTTGTTTTTTTAGGGATGTCACTAAAACATTGTTTCTTCTTCCTTTTGCTTTTTTCAGTTTTGTAGTCTTTGGTCTAAAGATGCAGGGTTTGGAAGCATGTTTTAGGTCTTATTTAATTAGTAATGCAGAGAATCAGGATATATCAAAATTATATTTTGGCTGCGTTTGATTCTTACAGTGACAGGTTAAATGGCTGGTTTCAAAAGAATCTTTCCTAATATGTATCATCACATTTACCCACAGACAGAGAATGAGTGAAACCCTTTGATACATCAGCCCCCTTTTCTAGCGAGTCAGTATTGATAGCAGGTAAATTGCCTAACTCCCCAGGCTTTAAACATTCGATGCAAGGTGTAGTGACAGGTATATGTGAAAAGAGTGCTGTCGCCACACATCTGGGATTGTGGTGAAAACATGACACTAGACTTTTGGAAAACATAGAAAGCAGAGTCACTTAGAATACTGCTGCAAAAAGTTCTAACCAAGTTCAACAAAGATTGGAGTGATATTGTGTGTATTTGTAGTGATCTAGCTAAATATATGAAAAAGTTGTGTGATGACCTGTCAAAATTGATACCTGAGCTGAAGTGCTTCCCTGTAAGAGATCCTTGCTACTTGCTAGATGGTATGCTAAAAGCATCTTTACAATCTTCAGAGTTAAGGAAGAATGCTATTGACTTTGTAGTCCATTCTAGTGCACTTTTTCGTTATGCACGGGAACTAAAACGCAAATATTTCTAATTTTGTGCTTTGTGTGGCAGCAAAAAAAGAGTCATCCCAACTGTGTCATTTAGCCGGTGTTTATCATTCCTAGAGGTCGTGAATGCTGTATTATCTATGTGGTGACTGTTAACAGAATTTTTGCTTAGTAATGATGCCAAAGACAAGAAATGTGAGGATCTTCGGTTGCAAATTGATAGTGATGTGAAAAAAGAACACTCTACTGCATTCTTTGATTTTTACAGGAAAACAGGACTGCTGTAGTGGACATAATAAAAAAATTAGAGTCTGAAAACACCCTTGTCTACCAAGTGTTCAACGTAATTGGTGTAGATGTGAAACATCTCCTTGAGAGCAGGCTGGGCGACACTTTTAGTAACTTTGGCATTGCAATATGTTCCATGTTAGAATGCTTGCCACTTGGTAAGCAAAGAAATGTTGAGGAGCAATTCAGGAAATTTTACTTTACAATGCATGAGAAATGGCTTGCAATGATGCATAGACATGTCCCTTCACCAACCATGGCATTTGAAGTTATTGAAGCCTCACTGTGGTACTCTGCCCAAGTTCTAGATCCCCTCCGTAAAGGGGACTTTTCTCCAGACTTTGAAAAGTACTGCTTCATTTATTAGCACTTCAATAACTCTGAGGGCATATGTGTCCAGTTCAACGCATATGTTGCAGAAACTGTCCCAGAGAATTGCAATCTTCATGTGCTCCATTATTGGCATGAAACGCTATGTCACTGCCCAGGGTTAGCAAATTGTGTACTGGCTGTTTTGGTGTTGCCAGTCTCATGTGCCAATGCTGAGATGGCCTTTTCAAAGCTAAAAGTTTACATGGGAAGGAAAGAGTGAGGGCACATAACCCAAGGCTCACTGAAGAAGTAATGTGTGGTGTACTACAATAAGTTTGATTTGTAAAAATTTATTTTAACCTCATGTACACTGTACGTACACTGACTATATACCATGCACTATCAGTGCAGAAAGCAAGCAATAATAAAAGCAAAACGGTCCATAAACACCAGAAAAACACTGTTTCTGTTGTTTTTAGTGGCGTGAAAATGTGTAACCACTAATAACCACAGTTTTTAAGGAATTGAAATCACTGGAAAACACTGAAAAATCCCAACCAGAATTTACCCAAAAAATTTACCACAGACTAATGCAGGGAGAACCCCATCCCCTTGTGTCATCCAGAACCAAGTCCTGCTGCCCCAATACACCAGGTACTTCGGAGTGTAGGCCCACTTCCCCCTCCCTATTATCCCCAGTACCTGCCACCATCATAGGCGTTGGGAGTGTCCCAGACTGTTCACCCTAGAGATCGCCTGCTGGCGAAGTGTCAGAGCTGGGTCCTGCTTCTCTAATCCATCCAAGACCGTCGACAAACTGGCACTCCCTTCAGAATCCAACCCTTGTGCCGATGCCAGCAGGTTAAAGTGGTTTTTGTGGTAGTGCGACACTTCATCCACCACCGGCGCCGTGGCACTGGCCACCTGCTCCTCTGAGGGGTGGTTTCGGGTCTGGTGCTTCTGTTGTTTTCTCACTTTTTTACGCTCCCAGCTGCCCTCCAACCTTTTGCTCTCCTGGGTCAGTCTGGCTGTTTTGGGCTTTACCATCATGGCCCGGGTGTGTGTGTTCTCAGGATCTTCAGTATGACCACTCACGGGTCGTCACTCAGACCAGGCAGTGGTAGTGACCAGGTATATCCTCCTGTATACCTGTGTTTACCTATATATGGGAGGATATACTCTCCTATGGGGACAGTTAGTGGTTGTGACCAAGCACTGTCCTTCAGAGCCCAGGCAGGACCCCAGCCCAGTGTGCCCCAGGGGTAGTGAGCCACGTGGAACCAGTGGTGGACCCCCTCACTGCAAGGTAGTGGGAGGCTTCTCCCACCCTCCGAAGTGAACAGGGAGACTAACCTCAGTTGACGATCCAAAATTTGCCGTTGAGGGGATGTGGGGGCTTCCTGCTGTAACTAGAGGTGCGGCGCTGTGACTGGTCACCGCAGCACTTGACTGATGCCTGCAGTGGCCCAGTTGTCCACTAGGGAGGGCAGCCTAGTGGTCCAATGATGCTGGAGGTCTCCAAAAAGGAGGGTGGGGGCCCGGGGGTTGCCCTCAATTCCCCAATGTAGGCCCAGGCACTCAGCTCATCTTGTTCCAGGGGCCTTGCGCCACCCAGGCAATGAGCGCCGACATACAGGTCCTAGTATCAGGCACTAAGCTTCGCACCCCCACGCCGGCTTGAGTGTAAGGCGGTACCCCCAGAGCAACCACCACCTTCACAGGCGCCACCGGGCACCCCTCTGTATTCCCAGCACAACCAGGGCCGTAGGCTGCTCCCGCGCTCCTCGTGGCATTCGCGGCACAGGCAACTCCCCAGTGCTGGTATAGGGCACTATTCCAGGGCCCAACTTGAGCAGAGTCAGGCAGGCTCCCTCCATTGTCAATTCCTAATGGGGTCCCAGGAAGGGGGGTTCAGGATGATTGATGAATGATTTTTCAGGGTTTGTCTCCGGAGCACCGGGCTGCACATCTTCTTGGCCACGCTCCCATAAAGTGGTGAGCTTGATGACAAGTGGGACAAAAGGTCACTGCTGAACCCCAAAGTGGTTTGTGTGTATGCATGTGTGCCCACATAGATGAGTAAGTGAGCGTGTCGGTGTGTGTACAGGTAACACGTTAGACATTTTTAATTCCTCTTGAGACATTGAGCCGCAACCTGGTGTAAGTTAAACTGCTTCAAATGGAATCGGAGAAGATTCTAGGAATGACAGTTGGGGAAGCAAGTCCAGCAGATGGGTCATAGCAACTTTGTGGGACGTTATACCTCATTGAAAGGTGTTGCTTCTGCGTGAATATGCAGACTTACTTGACTGACGACTAGGATGGGATCCCTGCTAGGCTTCCACAAACCATGAAGCCTGCCAAGATAACACAACAGCTGACTACTGCTTATGGAGGACATTCTGGTTACTCTTTTTAGTGGTTATGAGTGGCAACAATTTGTAAGTCAAGTGATGTGGGCATATTGCTCCACTGTTGATTCCGTCATCCTGGTTATGGAGTGTTCGGATCTGTACCTTATATTACTAAGATTCATGGGAAACTTGATAGAAGACATAGATCAAGGTAAATGTTTTGGAACGACTGGAGATAGAAACGATAGCAAGACCAGTATGTTGTTTTGATGTGGGGAGTTAAACAAAGGGTTTTAACGTAGCTAATTGGGTAAAAGAAAGTGTTTGTCCATGCCAACAAAGGGTTTTGTTTCTGAAGAGTCAAAACTTTTGAATATCTCATGTGGTCTTTTAGGGTGGTGGAGGATAGAAAGGAATGCTTGGTGCGCATTTTAGAACATGCCCCTTGTCAAGATCATCTCAATTCCATTTTTTCTTTCTATTACTTTTTATTGTATTTCAAAACATACAAAACAAGAGTCATTATATTCAAGACACACCAGTCACACCGGCACAAATAACTGCTTATTCTTGTACATATTCGACACAAGAATTTACTAACCATAACATTTGACATAGTCTTAATCACTGTACTCCATGATGTGTAATCCAAGGGCCCCATATTCTCGTGTGTTTCTTCTCACATCCACTCCATTTATATATCATCCGTTCCACCACTGCACAATAATTCATACCATTTATCCACTACGTCAGTGGGTGGTGGTTTCTGCCTAGCTCCAGTGACGTACAATGTCGCATTTGGAGATCAAGCACCCCACGGCTGCCAGGGTCCATTTTACCCTGGTTGCAGCCCACCCTTCGATTATGCCCAATATGGCTACCTTTGGATCTGTGGTTCTTGGTATTTGGATTACATCTGCTACCAGATTGTGAATTTGCTGCCAATATATCCGAATTCTTGGGCAGTCCCATACTACATGAAAGAAGGAAGACGTCAGGAATCCACATCTTGTGCACATCAAGCTTTTTGCCCTCCCCATTTCAACAGCTGACTTGGGCTATAGTACAGCCTATGAAGGTAATTAAATTGTTTTACACTGAGATTCTACGGGATGGCCAATACCCTAGATGCCAATATTGCTTCCCGCCAGTCCTCACTGTGTAATTCCTCGTTGTCATGTGCCCAAGCATTCTTCACCTTACCCATTTGATCTGGTGAATTCAGCAGAAGAGATCTTTTTACAGAGAAATGATCTTGGAACCTAGTTCAAGTATTAGTTTATCCTCTGGGGATTAAAGTCAGGGACTTCCATGAGCCTGTCTGTATGTGATGCAACAACAGATATTTGAAAAATTGGGATTTGTGCAACTAAAAACCATTTGTAATTTGTTCATAGGATTTGATATGGGTGTTTCCCACACATCTTCGATGTATGAGAGTCCAATTAGATCCCAACTTCTAACTTCAGTCATTTGTGATACTTGGGGCAGCAGCTACAGCGGTGTCGAGGCAGTTGAATTGTTTATCCATTTAATATGTTGTAGAGCCTCACACCAACAAATTATTGGGGTTTATGTGATTCTTGTTGAAGTCGTGTAGAATGTGTGAGAGTAAGTGCAGGGGAGATTTCCCATGTAGTGCATTTAAGATACCATATTGATTTAGGAAATTCCAGGTTAAGTACCTGGTCAGACCTATCACCAAATAACCAGTCGCCTATGTTGAGCATAGATGTGACTCAAGAGTATAGTTGCTAGTCAGAAAGACCCAGTCCACCCTCAAATGCGGTCATGCTATATTTGAAGTAAGAGGCCCGCAGGTTTTTCGCTTCCTACATATATTTAGTAACCATGTTTTGCAGGTCTGGGAAAAAAGGATGTGGAAGAACACATGCCTAATTTTGTAGAACATAAAGGAAGGGAGGAAGGGAGGCAGCGCAATCATTTTGTATGATGCAATGCGTCTTATCATTGAGAGGGGCTGCTTGGACCATGTGTCCATACCTTTGCGATAGCTTTGCAGGATGGGGCCCTTCTTGAGGTGCCATACTTCTGCTGGATTCAAGGTTACCATGATGCCTAGGTATTTATCTCATTTCCAGTATTGTTAGCTTTGTTTTTGTTCTTTTTATATTTTCACTGCATAATTATATTCCGTTTACCTGTATGTTTATATTGTGTGGTGGTAGTCGTGTATTGTGAAGTGCATTTGCAGATTGCACTGCGATGAATGGAGGTTCCATGCCAATATACCAGGCATGCTTATAGCAGTGCAGCTCTTCATCTTTTGTTCTTGCTATACTTTTCCAGTGCTGCTAGCTGTCTGTACAGTAAGTTAGTACAGTTTATAAATACATCAGTATGTCATCTGCAAGTCATAAATCCCGGATCCTGGTGGGGCCAGAATGAGAACTCATCCTACCACACTTGGGTCAATGACTACCACTGAACAGGGTTATAGCAACTGCTACACAGTGCATCACTAGTATGCAACATGGTTGTGACAACAACCACCTTTAAAAAAAAACATTTAAAAAAAAACATAAAATAACTTGCCTCTTCCTGCAACTTCTTTCTCTTTTCGATACATGCGTCTCTGCCTAGGTTTGTTCCTTTCCGTGTTTCTCTGTCCTCTGTGTTCTTCTCTCTTTTGCGTCCTCTCTCTTTCTCTGATTAGACCCTCTATTTCTGTTGCAAAATGCCACTGCACACACTTTCTCTCCCACTTTGCAGTAATCTGTGTCTTCTTGTCACCATGCTCGTCTTTCTGTCAATCTGCCTGCCTGTTTCTTAATGTCATTTATGGAGGCTCTCAGGAATTTGCTTAGTCTTCTTGCATGTTTGGTTTCCTATCTCCCACGCTACCTCTCCTTCTTTCTGACTGCTGCCTGCAGATGCTGTCTTTGAGAGTCTTATTGCTTGTCTCTCTTTACATTTTCCAGGGTGGTGAGTGAAGTGACTGTGACAGTCCTCATTTGTGATATGATCTGCCTGATACCATTCTTTACTCACTGTCAAGGTGGCAATTTCTTTTAACAAAGAAAGAGTAGTATAACAATTACAAGTAGTGTAAGAAATCCACCTTTTCTAAATGGCCATCCCAGGTTGTCCGCCTTTTTCTGGACACTAATTTTGCTAGCTTTAGAACTCTTAGCATTTTACCCCTTCTAACCAAGATTAAACATGGGTTTAACCCTTTTAAACATAGTTATATTGGCTAATTCATGATTTGATAATAATTCACTTTCCAGTGAGTCCCTAGTATATGGTGTATAAAATGTACCTGGGGCCTGAAAGTTAACTACCACTTGTGGACTGCAGCATCTATTGTGCCATCCACTACAGTGGAAGTGCAAACATGCAAACACAGTTACAGGCCTACCCTGTGTAGCCTGACCACTGCTCTGCAAGACCTGCAGGGTGACCTATTAAAGTAACTCTTTTTGACAGGTAAAGACCTCCCTTTTTAGGTCTCGCAGACCTAGCGCTGGAGCGCGCATGCGCTCCTTGCTCTGCTAGACATATTGTGGTAGAGTGGATTTTAGAAATGGACTCGAAGCCCTGCCCATGTTTCTTATTGGGTAGCGTCATCATTTATGTTAAACGCTGGCTTCTAATTGAGACTCAGGCTTTTTTGTTACCGCCCTGTCTCCTTTTAGCTCCGCCCATCCGGATTGGATGGTTTACTCGCGGAAATTACACGGTGCCTTTATGTTGTGGCTCAGCACTATTTTTTTTCACTCGTGTTTGGCAATGGCAGCCGCGTGTTCATTTTTGCATCGCGCTTTCACTTAAAGTGAAAGCGCGATGCAAATATAAACAGGCGGCTGCCTTTGTCACTCGCCTTTTGCAATTGCATGCACGTGTTTATTTTTGCCTCGTTTTTTTTTCATTCGACATTGGTGTCCCAAACAGCGGTAGCAGCAGGGAAGGGGTGTGTGAACCCTCGTTTCTGTAGCATGCAGCCTGCTTGCTCTCCCTGCTCTTCGGTTGGGGCGAGGGGGCCAGTATCCACCCATGCTCCGGCTGGCGTTTGCACTCGCTGCAGGCAGGAGACAGTTATTGTGCTTAAAAAAAACAACGCACCGGACCCTTAATACTGGCAGCCTTTACAGGCACGAGTGAACACACAGCGCAGCACTGCTAGAGGCATAGGGGGAGGGGTCTGGGAGGCAGGCAGGCTTGAGTTACACAGCAGCTCCCTGAAGAGGCCGAGACACCGTTAAGGAGGAAGAGCAGGCTGATTGATGCATGTTAAAAAGGAACGAACGCTACCCTACTTGTTTTTTATTTCATTTAATCATGGCGGTCACACATCTTGTTGTGCGTGAGTCGCCCAAATCGTTTTTTTTTAGGTTGAGACATGCGCTGCTCTGCGAGGCATGTTCGTGGACTCCAGTGTCAATGAGAGAAGTCCGGACCGAGTTGCCGTGAGCCCTCAGTGCAGCAATAGAGTTCGCCACTCGCATTTCACTGCCGCGGTATTCATCCCGCAACTGCGAGAAAGCTTCAAGCTTTCTAAGTGCAACATGTCCTCTATTTGCCGGTTGTGAATTCAGGGAGCGGAGCCCCCTTTCTGGACTCCTTTGTCCTGCGCCGCGTGGGTCATGTGCACCTCTGGCCCATTCCACCTTCGGATCCGGGGGACGGCGGCTATTGTAATCCTTCAGTCAGGATAGGAGTGTAGGGTGTAATGTCCAGTTGAAATGGTCGGGATGGCTGATTATGTTTTTTTGTATTCCGGTACTTGGAGACTTGTAATGTGAAGGGAGAAACTACAAGTACCAGAATGGAAAGTGATGACTTTAAACATCAGACCCGGCCAGCACGAGTGACATCATGCAACCTGACCTTTAGAGACGGATCTGTAAAAAGTTAAAGTTCTGTAAGACTATTTAAGGCCAGCAGCCGGGATTACACTAGATTCATCGGCTCCTGTCTTCTAAAAGTCCAACATGGCTGTAGGTAACAGGAAACAAGGGGGGTAAGAGTTTAATTAGACCCAGGTAGCGGCTGGTTTTGTACAATGATGTGAATAAAGGTTATCTTTCATAAATATGTGTTGCACAGGAAACTTTGGGTTAGTCGGGGTGAGGGGTAGGGGGTCAGGAGGGTTTATCCATATCACGTTATTCCCTCGGAGTTAAAAAAAACATATTCACCTCACATCCTCTCTAACATGTAATCGTTTGCAAAGGAATACACTGCAGATTCTGTGTGTTGCCTCGGGTGTGTTTTGGGATGTCCTACAAATGGTGCGTCATACCTAGAGATGGGTGGGCCACTAAACGTTCGAGCTAGGTTCGAGTGACGAGTCAGATGTCCGGCTCTGGCTCAGCTCTAGGTCCTTTGGGACCTTCGAGCCCAAAACGAGCTGAGCTTTCATGTGGATTGTGCCTGCCACCCTCTAACCTCATGTAATGTACAATGAATTAAAAACAAAGCCGTGATATTTGATTTAACAAGCATTTGCAATGTAATAGGTCTTGCAGTTACGCGAGTTTAAGCTATTGGCATTGTAAATAACAAAGCCTTTTATTTATGTTTTTAAAAAGAAAACAAAAATAAAAGGCATTGTTATTTGCAATGTCAATAGCTCAAACTCGCATCAATGCGTGACCTATTGCATTGCAAATGCTTGTTAATATTAGTAAGTCCCCCCTATGTAGGCCTTACAGACCACAAGGCAAAGTGCATGGAGTTTACATGTGGGAAAGGTAGACAAATAATATTACCATGTCCCTAAAGTGACAAGGCTAGGCTCAAAACACTGTTTTCACTGTGGCAAACCTAGCTGGGGGCTCCCGACGCTGTCCTCCTTGGTCTTTTGGGGCAGCGGATTCGGTTCTGTTCGAGGGCCTTTGTTTGGCGCGCCTGACCCCAAAATGGCGCCTGCTGAAGATCGTCGCCAGGGGTTACAAAAGCACACCCCAAGGGATGCCCCCTTTAGCACCTACAGCGTAGAGGCCGCAAAATAGATGATAATAGCAGCAACAGCTCCGGCCTCTAAGGAATGACCACGATCTGCTTTATGATCAACCGAGAGAGACACCGGAGGCGCCCCGCCTGATCCTAAAATGGCGGCCGTTTCTCCCCCTGGCAGCTATAACTGGGAAACACTCTCCTCCTCGGGAGGCAAGCGGACACTGGCTCTGCCCTCAAGCAGCTCCTCTGCACAACAAACTCCCCCCCCTTGTTGAGCGAAAGATAAAGATGGGGAACGGCTGAATGTAACACCAAGGCCAGAACCCCTTGCCTGACCCAAAGATGGCTGCCACAGTGGTCCCTTCCACGTTGTGCTACTACTATGGGTCAAAAAACATGATATCGACCAGTCCTCGAACCTTTCCCCCATCCGGCCTACCCATCAGGTCATTGATTCTGTGAACTTACCCCCGACCATGGAGACCTAGCTTTCTGGCTGATGCCCGGTGGAGCTACCTGATAGCTAAAGAGGCGATGGGCTGTGGACTTCCCCCCTCGGCCATCACCTACCCAGCCGGATGTTGGGCAGACTTTCCTTCGTCTCTCCGTCGTATTCTCCCTCCCACCCCTTTACCCTACCCCATTACCCCTCTACGCTCCATTTATTTCGTCCTCTATGTTCTTTAAATGTTTTCCCTTTGAGACCTAGCTATTTGGCCGATCCCCAGTGGAGCTACCTGATAGCTATAGAGGAGATGGGTTTTGGACTTCCCCCTCGACCGTCACCTACCCAGCTGGACTTTGGGCAGACTTTCCTTCGTCTCTCCGTCGTATCTCCTTCCTACCCCTTTACCCTTACCCCCTTCCCCTCTACACTTCACTTATCTCGTCTTCTATGCTCTTGTAATGTTTTTCTAGGAACTGATGTAACTTGTAACTGATGTAATTTTGTAATTTTGTGGAACCTCATGTAAAGCGCTCTGATACCTCCGGGTCTAGCCAGCGCTATATAAAACTCATCAAATAAATAAAAATAAAAAATAAATAAAAAATAAAAGCTGTCCTATGTAGAAAACAATAGTGCAGACAAAAATACTAATGCTGCTAACTCAGAAATTGGATCAGGTAGACAAATAACGAAACCACTATTGTAATAGTTGCTAAAATCCAATGGTGAAGCTAGAATTTAAATAAATATAAACAAAAAGTAAACTTTTAGAAAGTTCCCTTTACCCTGCCTGAATCTCTTTAAGGCTGATTTACAATAACTCTCCAGTAAATCCCAGTCTGTACCTGGCCTGAATGAGGTGAGAATGAGCTGTGAAATTGCTCCCAGGAGCTACACAATAGGTCAGTTTGATCGACTGGTTGACTTGAATGATTAGGGATGACTTATCTGAGCTCTGGAGAATAATCAGAGTGGGGGCTGTGGGTATCTTGTTGGTACAACAGAATTAAATCCTGACTGACCTGTCGTTACTGGTGCCACCGGTCCTGGCGAGAGTGCAGAAGAGGCAGTCAATGCGCGGGCATGCAAGTAATTGAGCCTGCGGCGCAGGAGGCCGCCCAGAGGCCTAGGTACGACGTGCCCGCCTAACGAGGCCGAGCGCATAGAATATTCACTCGTCTGACATGACAGACACATCAGCAGGAGGCGTAAATCCGGGCCTGGAGAAGAGAGGGGGGCCTGAGGCACACATGGAAGTGGGACAATAGGGAAATTCGAGCTAAAAGACGGCGGGCACTGACGGCCGGGCGGGCTGGGCGCCACAGCTACCAGGTTCCCTCATGTACAGCAGGCCCAAGAAAGATGCAAACTAACGCCCCAAGCAAACAGCGACCAAAAAGGAGATTGCGGGTGCCCCCCACTGGGAAGACCAAGCTGTGAGGCCCAAGAAGTAACCCATCATAGGAGCCCGATGCATGACTGAGACCCCGAAGGGGCTTGACAAACCACAGGCACAGACTGGTGATGACTGACACTATTATAAGCCAAGGAGACAGCTATTGGGACCTATGGTGGCCTGGGCCCCCCCCTTTTAGGAACACTGATCGGCGCCCCTGAGGTAATGCGCAAAAGTGGTGCGTGCTGTGATAGGCACATAATAGAGGGGACCTGGTGTGGAGTGGGTCCTACCTTCTGCCCCCGCTAGATAAGGAAGTCGCGACGTCACAGTTGAGCCCGCGATACGAGGAGGGCAGGTAGAAATTAGCAGCCTCCTGGTGCGGCCGAGGAGCATAGCCTCATTATCACGACAATTGGCACATAAGTGCAGGAAAGAAGTCTCGAGATTGCACGTGGGAGGAGCCAGCTGTCTCTACCCGAATATCCCACGAGTCTACCCAGGATAACCAGAAGTCACCTACAATGGTGCGCACCAAGGGCTCGGGCCCAGGCCAAGCCAACCAGATTGATAAATATACAGTGGCGATGGGCAGCGAAGGGGTCGCTGCTGGTACCGCGCCGACACCTGAGTAGGAGGAGGACCACACCCCGGACCCCTCACTGAAAGTCATAATGGCAGCAATCAGGGACCTACAGGGCACGCTGGAACCCAAACTTGACACTGTGATGGAGAAAGTGAATCTGCTCAGGGCAGATTTTTGGGAACTGTCCGATAAAATTTCATCAGCTGAAGCAAGCATTGGGGGCCTACAATCCAAAACAAAACGCCTGGAGGAGCCGGTGGCACTGCTAACTAAATGACAAACGGATATGATGGCCCGACTAGAAGACCAAGAGGGCCGAGCCCGCCGTAATAATATCCGGGTGGTGAGCATTCCGGAGGGACTGGAGGGGCCATCGGTGGACCTTTTCCTCGAGGACTTGATTCTCAATAAGCTTAAACCTATAAGGCTATCCAACCTTTTTTCAGTGGAACGGGCGCACTGTGCGCTGGGGCCGCGTCCGTGCCCGGGGGCGCCTCCCTGCAAGATCATAGCTCGCATACTAAACCACAGAGACAGGGATGCCCTGCAGGCAGCGCGGAAACACGTCGACCTCCACCACGAAAATGCCACTATTCGCTTCTATCCGGACTTCACTTTACAGGTCCAAAACAAAGGCGCACCTTCGACGCGGTGAAACGGAACATTCAAGAGCAGAACCTGAAATGTATGATGCTGTTCCTGGCTAGGCTCAAGGTGCTGGCTGGGGAAAAGTCATTCTTCTTTACAACACCGGAGGAAACATGGGACTGGCTGGAAGGCTGGAGGGCGGTCGGGCGGAAGGAGGGCAAAGAACAGGCTCATACCAGGAAGGAGCACGGCAAAGAGAACCGAAGATCCATCTCCCCGCCCGGCAGGTCTGACCAGCTGCGAGAGCCAGATAAGTAACTCTACATGGGTGTTGCTGCGAACCACGGGGTCCATTGGCCATGTGAGGGTCGACAGAGGCAGGGGGAGGCGACACAGGTCTCCAGGGGGGAAAATCTCAACACAATAGTTTAATACTATATCGCAAATTTACCGATCTGCCTTAAGTTTTCTTTACTGTCATAACGATTGTCAATATGTGCTCTCTTACCAGTAGTTCAGGGGGGTTTTGTTTTATCCGCCTGAAGCAACATTTGCATCAACGCTGGCGGCTCGCCCACTACCCCCCACCACTTGTTACCATAGCACCGATTGGGCGACAGTCACTCTGCATATTGGGGAGGTGGGAGGTTTGTAACTCACCTAGCAGGGTCGCAGGGAGGAGGGAGTTGGGGAAACTGTTTTGTTTTGTTATTAGATTTATTATTGTTGCTCAACACAAATGTGATCCAAACACAATGTATGCATGCACTGGGCCATTGGGGAGAGTGAGTCAGCCTATAACTACATATCGCCACCTCCAAGATAGCAGGACACACTACTAGCTTACGAGCATGCTCCTGGAACGTCAATGGTCTGGGAAATAAAATTAAATGGACTCATGTTCTCCAACATATCAAGAGACACTCCCCTGATGTAGTGATGATGCAGGAAACACACCTAAAAGGCAACCACTACAAAGCCCTAGACCGGTTTGGATATAAATCGATAACCCATTTGGGGTACTCGACAGACGCCCGCGGCGTAGGCCTTCTAATAAATAAATAAATCCGTATTTGTAAAGCACGAACTACTCACCCTTACGGGTCTCAAGGCGCTGGGGGCCGTCGTGGAAATTAAGTGAGCTATTGCCCAGAGTCACATGGTGCTGAGCTGAGCTGCCGCCGGAGCCGGGGATCAAACCCTGAGCCCTTTGCTCCAAAGTCAGCTGCCCTGGCTGCTGCACCACACCTCTCCACTCTAATACGAAACACACTGCCCTTTACAGTGGATGACACATGGCACGATGAGACCGGCTGCTGCGTGGCTGCAGTGGGCAAATGGGCGGGGCGCCCTCTCGCATTCTGTTCATTCTACGTACCGCCAAGGCTGCGTACCGCTATCTTTCCCAGAATTAGTGCACTCCTGGTGGGACTTCCCGCAGGCACTCTTCTGTTGGGGGGAGATGCTAATGCAGTGACAAATCCAGATTTAGATTGATCACATGTAACAACAGGGCAGAGGAGGGAACAGACTCTATCAGGCTTTCTGTCAGCAATGGGCTTAGTAGACATCTGGAGGATGCACAACCCCAGCGAGAAGCAGTACACATACTATTCGGCCAGGCATGGTTCATTTTCCAGAATAGATTACCTACTCACTCAGCACGACAGGGCCGGGGGTTTTGCACAAGCGACACATTTGGCGCGGGGCGTCTCTGACCACTCCCCAGTGAGCGTCACCCTTAGAGGACCGACCATTAAAAGAGCAGAGTGTCCTAGAATAGACCCCTGGTTCCTGAAAGACCCAGACTTAAGAGACAAACTCCGGGAGGGGGGCGATCTATACTTCAAGGTAAATTCAGGGTCAGTGACATCGGACCAGACCCTATGGGAAGCCTTTAAAACGGTGATGAGGAGGCAGGCCCAAGCTTTGATAGGGGGGAAAAAGAAGGAAAATGCATCCAAAGTACAGGCACTAGAGCAGGAGATCCAAGTACTAGAGAGGGAGGCAATAGCCAGCGCAAGAGCTAGGTGCCTTAGCCGATAATGATGCGCGAGCATATGCTCTGGCAACGCAGCATAGACTGTACAATATAGGCGACAAGGCCTCCAGGCTTTTAGCCTGGCTAGACAAAAGAGATAAAGAAAGGTCATGGGTGGTGAGTGTCAGAGATGCAACCGGGATACTCCAAGCATCTAGCGCAGAAATAGCGGAGACCTGCACCTCCTACTACGAGGGCATATATTCTCCAGTAAGTGCTCGCTCTGAGAAGGACTGTGAGGAGCTACTATCGGACTTCCCACTACAGACATTACCGACCGACGCAATAGAAGCGCAAGAAGCTGATCTCACTGAAGAGGAATTATCCAGTGCCCTGAGGTCGCTGAAGTCAGGGAAAGCGGTGGGCCCAAATGGACTTCCTGTGGAGCTCTACAAGGGCCTTGCCACTAAAATTACAAAACGTTTAAAGAACATGCTGGAGGAAGCCATGGGACTGCTACCGGCAGACCAACGCACATCCACAATAGTAGCCATACATATGGCAGGCAAACCTCCAGAAGTGTGCCACTATGCTCTTAATTTCATAATTTCTGACATAGCACATAAGGTTCCTGCACAGAAGAACCTAACTATAGGTCTTCTGGCATGTGCTTTGTATGATGTTTGTAAGTTGCTTTTCAACAGAAGAATGCACAGCTGTGATGGCGATAAAATGCAACCATTGTCATCCTCATTTTAGAATAAATTACAACTGTCCTCATGGCCATGCCTAAGGCTTGGATGTGTTTAATACTCTTGGAGCTGACTTATGGAAAGGGAGTACTGTCCCTGTTTGTGCCACGGCACACCTTTAAAAAAGTGAGCTCAACACAAGCAGGGACAGTGCACCCTATTATTTAGTTTGCTGCACCCAGGGCAGCCTTGAACGTGTGCTGCCCTGGGGGCAATGCATTCATTGAAATACAGGGTGACTGTTTTCAAAGTGGGGAGAGAGATCCCACTGCAAACGGGTGCAGTGAGTGATTGCACCCGCCTGCAGGACCCTCTGGCCCCCTCTTTCAGAGGGCTGTCTTCAGGAGGCACACTGAGAGTGTGCCACCTTTTTGTGGTGCATTGTGATTGAGCCTCCCAAGGGCCTGTTTGCGTCTGGCCCTGCATCTACAAAACATTGCAGTGCAGAGGCGCAGAGATTCTCTCATTTGTATTGGGACACTCCCCCATCTAGATGAAAGAACACCCTCCCATGAATGCGCCGGTGCTACATGTGCACCAGAAGTATCAGTATTACAGAAGGGGACGCAGAAGCATCTGCGCCCCCTTCTATAATATCATTGTGCCCCACGGGTGCTCAAAGCCGGCACACATGCCCTTTGCGCCCCCCGGAGCAGAAATATAATATGGCCCTTGTTGTTCAGACTTTTTTGGCTGCATCTCAGCTGAGGGATGCCCCTGACATCCTTAGGAGTACGAAAAGTAAGTGAGCATGTGCATAGCATTGCTTGGCCTAAGAAATTGTTGTACATGAGCCTGGGAGTCCTGCGGTGTAAGTACAGGCTCAAGAAGTTAAGATGCCATTTTAAAAAGCATGGGTTTTAAATTAGCTGTCTCCCTTGGCTCCCCTTCATGTCTATGTGCTACTCATTTCACTTCCTCCTCTCCTACATAGGCAATTTCTGCCAAGAGGTTAAGGGCCTCATTTATGGCATTTTGACGTAGGGCAGCGCAGCAAGTCACCTCGCTGCGCTGCCCTATGCCAAAGTGAAAGGGCAGGAATGCACTCTATTTAAGCAATATGGTGCATTCCTGTACTTTCTGCCTGTGCTGGCGCTTTTTTGGCAGCCTAGCACAAACGCAGGCCCATGGACCTGATGCAAGGGTGCCTCCATTGCAGGCAGGATTGTTTTTCTGCAGGAAGGGGCACCTTCCTGCACAAAAACAATCCTATGAGGCGTTTTCCTCTTTCCATGTGTGCTGCAGAATGCAGAAAGCAGCACACATGGAAAGAGGAAAAGACGAGGAGACATGAACATATTTCTACTCGTTACGCCTAACCTCGGGAGGTGTACGATTTTGATGCTTCCCCAGGTTTACATCACTTTGTAAATCTGGGGCAGAGTCAAATTCCATGGGTGTTGCATGGGAAAACCCACCGCAACAGCCATGGAACGCCTATCGGGCGCAGAGAAAGGCGACACAGCGATTTGTGCTGCGTCGCCTTACTCATGATTTATGAGTCAACTCAAAGACATGCAGGGTGGCTTTGCGTAGCTTCATAAATCTTTATGAGAGCCCAGCGTCACGCATGTACCACTTTACGTGGTACAAACATGACACAGAGCTCTCATAAATAAGCCCATAAGTGTCTGGTTCTGATTCGCAAAGTCTTAATGGAACTATGAGACATTATTTATGCTTACTTCGCTAGTTAATACAAATTACAGCAGGTCAGGCATGCCTATTACTGGCATGTGAACAAATAAGATGAGCAGAATGCCTGCTCCAACCATCTGGGGTCGGATTTGGCAGAGAAATACTAGAGCCCAGCATCAAATACCTTCTCAGATGAAAGGCCACCAGAGTAAATCCACAAGCCATAGTTGGACTTGGCCCTTCTGCAGGGTCATCCCCAAACGTATTGCCTTCACCCTCGTTTTCTGAACCCGTTTTTGTTGGCTTTTAGGATTCTGCACACGGATAACATTGGGTTCCCTTATTACATTTAATAAGCGCTAACTTTCAAATAGGAGCAAATAGTAATGTCAAGTTTGGTGTCTAAAACCCTCTTTAGTGGTAAAGTCGGATTTTAAGTCACAATTCTGAAAGTTCCACTTTTAGAAAGTTGACATTTTCTTGTTCTAATTATTTGGTGCCTACAGCGTGTATCCTGGAGCACGTGAACAGGTGTTGCTGGCAGTTGGTCTTTGTGTTTTGCTCCCAGACAGTGAGACAAAGGGGGAATAGGTGTTGGAAGGATGGGCCATCTCTGACTTGAGAAGATACAGAGCTGTCACCTACCACACTTGCACATCACAAAGGATCTGCCTAGGCACTCTCACAAAGGATCTGACAGTAGTATTTTGTGTCCCCAGGAAAGCTGGGGCCAGGGCAGGTAGGCAGGAAATTCCAATCACCTCTGGGGTGGATCCCTCTAGAAACTTCTCCTACTTTAAAGCTGGCACCAAGGATGACTAGTGGACCTTCAGACCCAACTCTGCAGTACTCCTCTGGACTTGTGGAAGACTCAGAAGAACTGCTTCACTGCTATGCAAGAAGGACTGCTACTCTATTGCTCTTCTGCCTGAGTGAGGACTGGATCTGCAGTCCAGGACCACCAGAGTGAACCCAAGGGCTAGTTGGCTGGCCTCCTGATCGAACACTCAGGGACAGAAAAGGCTTCAACCACCTTGAATCCAGCACATGGATTCTGTCTACTATGAGTCCTACCCCCCAGGTGGTGTTTCCCCAGACCCTTGGAAGTGGGCTTGAAGTTGCTCTGCCAGTCCATCTATGGTCCTGTGAGCAGAACTGATGCAGCGCGATGCATCTCCAGCAGCGGCGTCAGATCTGCTGCTGCAACCTGAATCCCTGACGCGGGACGTCACATCGCAGCTTCATCGGAACCACTGCTGCATGACACATCTTCGGCGCAGGCCTTTGTATTGTGAGTCTCTTGTCAACGGCATTCTTGACGATGATGCAGGACTTCAGAGCCCCACAGCTTCCTCAGAACTGCCACTGCGTGACGCATCCTTGATGAAGGGCGTCACATCATAAGCCCCTCATCAAACGCATTCTAAACGATGACGCAGGACTATGCTTCACAGCCCAGCAGCTTGCTCGAAACTGCTGCTGCATTAAGCATCCTTGACTTGGAATCTCGCAACGTTTCGCAAACCAGGATTTAAAGTACTTTGTTCATCAGGCCTAATTTGATCCCTGTATCCGGCCCATGGCCTGAACTTGGGCCTTTGTCGTGGTCTGACGTGACCAGATAACCACAGCTGGCAATTTGTGCTTCTAGGAACTATTTTCAATAAAAACCTAAAAAATGAACTTTAGAATCTCTGGTTCGCATAATTTTATTTTTGTTGTTTTGGTCTTAAATAATTTATTTCATTTTGGTCTATTTTTCTAAATTGCTGTGGGATTTTTCTTGTGTTGTATTTTGACTTTATTACTGTTTGAAGTGCTGCTTAAATAATTTACATATTGAGTTAGGCCTGACTGCTTTTGTTCCAAGTTACCAGAGGGTTGAGCACAAGTTAATTTGGAGTTTGCTTGTGTCTCACCCTGACAGAGGTTGTGGCTGCTGATTGAGTAGGGTTTCACCCCCCTCAACCAGTAACCCAATTTCCTACAGTGATATTATCCTTGGAACATTATTTGATGGATGTTAGTTACCAAGAGACCAAAATGAACGTCAATGCAGTTCACCTGTTTGGATATTACCAAACATTCACATTCTGTACCAGGTCTAAATGTCTGGATTGGTGCCCATATTCAGCCACTTTATGACAATATAGGCTGTCCCAAGGAATCAGGATAATGTGTTCATATTTGAGTTCCAGTACAAGCTCCGTACCTAGTTATAGATTGGTCTCCACAGGGACAGCAAGATTGTTTGTCTTGCTGTAAGAGCCAGAGCAAGGCTTGGAAGTTGTATGTCAGACTATAAAGTACAAAAATATTGTATTACAAAAATATCATATCCAGTCTATCACAATATTGTGAAGGTATTATACTTCAGAAATATAAACTTCTTGCTCACTTTCTTTGAATCAGAGGTAAAAAATACAATACAAAATCTGTTCATATTTAGGGCCCTCGGATATCTTATGCAAACAAAACATTCCTCCCCTATAATTATCCAATACAGGCCTTCATCAAACTGCTAGTGTTTGGGAATCTTCCCAATAAGCGGTAGAGCTTCTCATACATGGGAAGCTATGCATTTACATTTAAATTTGGTTAACTTTCTATGATATATATTTGCTTTGATACAAAATCTTTAAAAATGTAAGGCCCTTGGCAACTGTGTGTTTGACTGCAATTACCTCATATAGGCCATCATTGACATTTCCAAGTATCTGAGAATTTCCCCAAAAAGCGACAGAGCTACTACAACATGCTAAGATATTCATTTATGTATGCAGAAAGCATTTCTTTGGTCGCAAATGCTTTGATTCGGGGTTTGTGGCTGCAAAAATGTATTGGACTAAACCTATTTTGTGATTCGGTAACCGGTTGCAATTCGTTATGGTATCTATCAATGTTTAGCGACCGAAATCCAGTCACAAAACATTGCCATTTTACAGACTCCCAACATGGGACCACTTCTCCTTTGTGAATGCTAATTAAAGGTTTGCCAGGGAGTGGACCACTGTCTACTCTAAAACAAACTTTTTAAAAAGTTTCAAACTTTTTTTAAAAACATACCACTGTTTCCTTCAAGGAAAACAGACTGCATTAAAAAAAACATTTTTTTTTAAATGCAGTCACAGGCATCGTGGTCTGTTGACCCGAGCAGGCAACCATTCTTGTGATGGCCACCAATTGTAGTGAGTTGCAATTTGCTTCTTATCTCAGGACTATTGATGCAGTAGGGTGGATTGCAGCCTACTACGGTGCAAATGTTTTGTGAATTGACCTATTTGTACATAGGTCAGTTCACAAACTTCCACACTGCTTGCAAAAATACCGGTCGCAGATTGCGACCAGTATTTTGCAACCAGTGTTTCATAATTCTGGCCCTTTGTTACCTTCCTTTGATATGCCATTAATGTGCTATGCTTGTAACTCACTGTAAATATCATATTGTTATTACCTGAGATCATTCTCTTTGAAAACACGCAACATTTTACAAGTGTCAGGATGGATTTAACTAAGGAACATGCTCGGAAGGAGACACAAGTGCAAGACTGTCTGCATTGGCTCCAGAAAATCGCAAAAGACCAGGGGCCGTAGTACATAAAGTGCCCTGGGGGTGCAATGGGCATTTGCATCTGCTTTGCACACCCTCAGGGCACTTTGGTATTACAGAAGGGGCCGCAGACGCTTGTGCTGCCCCTTCTATAATACCAATAGCGCTGGCACACATAAAGCACCAGCGCTATCTTCAAGGGGGCGTTCCCTCATTTGCATGGGTGTGTGCCCCATGCAAATGAGGGAAACCTTTGCCTCTGTGCCCGTGCTTTATTACCGCTGGGGGCGCAGAGGCAAAGAAGCTGTCAGGAAGCGCACTGACAGTGCGCCACTTTAAAGGTGGCACACTGTCAGTGCTCCCCCTGATGGCAGCCCTCTGGGAGGGGAAAGGGGGTCCCATGGACCCCCCAGACATCCCCTTGCAGGCGGGTGCAGTCACTGACTGCACCCGCCTGCAGGGGGATCTCTAATCCCTTTCAAAAGTGCAGTCGGGTTGTCGCCTGCACTGTGAAAACACAGAGCGGCTTTAAAGCAGACGCTCCGTTTTTCACCTGGATTCGCTGCCCCTAGGGCAGCGCGAGTTCACAGCTGCCCTGGGAGCAGTGCATTCATCGTAATAGGGCACATTTTAATTGTTTACGCCTGGCACACCTTTTTAAAGGTGCACCCGGCGTAAACAATGAAAATGCGCTTTATGTGTAAAGTGGCCCCAGGAGGTTTGGAAACTGTGGACTACAGCTCTTGGTGGCTGGCTCATACGCTGAGGATTAAGAATAGATATTTCCAGTCAGGGCCATTAAAGGGAGCACAGCACCTTATGGTCACTGTAAAAGGGCCACAAGCTAGCACGATGGTACCTGCCAACTTTCTGCTTGTTTTGTCAGTCTTGCTTAGTTCATCACCATATTGCGTTTCCTTCTCAGTTGTTGTGTTCTACCCATCCTAGGTTTCCTTTCCCAGGTTATTTCCTCTTCTCTTCTCTCCTGCTAGATTCCTATGTTCCATGATCCTTGGCTGTTCTGGGTGCCAGTGCTGTTATCTGCTGTGCCTGATGGTCCTCCAGGTGCTTCTGGGACTCTTGGTGTCTCCTGAAGTCTTTCGGGGCTTAGTACTGACATCTCCTCTTAAGTACCCGGTGTGGTCACCAATATAAGTATATGTATACATATATATGTCCCCTTGTTGCACTGGTGATTAAATAAATACTTACACTGGCGACCACACCGGGTACTTCAGAGGAGACTTTTGCGACTTTTTGCCTAGTTTGTGCATGGAAAGATTGGAGGTGATCCATCAAGCAGGGGGCAGGAACAATGGGGTCCCAAAATGCAAATTCCTCATACATCTTCCATAGATGTTTTGAACAGCAATACCGCAAAAACAGATTTGCCATTAATTTGGAAGGAAGCTAGATCTTGGTCCAGAAAGTGTGCTTTTGTAATTTGGTGTAAATCCGTTCAGAAAGTTTTGAGAAATGTTTTTTTTATAGAAAGATGTCATTGTTTTCCAAGAATGGGTTATCACAAATAATGATTCTACTCAGTTTATATACAGGTATGTAAAAATGCAGGGGCATATTCACAAGGACTTATCGCCGAGTTAGCGGCACTTTATCGCAGCCAAAGTGGTGATAAATTCATCGCACCATTCACAAGCTGGTGCTAACAGCCGATATCACCAGTTTTCCTGCGATAGCAGCCGCAAAAAACATCGCCACAGATGACACCGGCAACTAATGCTAATGAGATGCAGAGTAGGCGTTCCCGTGCAAAAACCCGCGAAAACACCACTCTGCAACATTCTCAACGACCAGCCAGATCGGCAATAAGATTCAAAAACATGCGATAAGGCGCGTTAGCAGCAGGGATTTAACACCTGCTCCTACCTGGTGCTAAGTCGGACGACAACCTGCACCATAAAAGGGAGCCCAGCCCACAGCCACACCAGAAGAACAACAGATGCTATGGAGCTACTGATCATGCAGCTCGGAGCCCCAAGAGGGCCACAACACCCACCGCCACCACCCCCAGGCCCCCCACCACCCCCAGGCCCCCCACCCCCCACAGGTCCCCCCGGACTACCACAGAGGCAGCGCAGACAAAGACACCAGACCTTCCGAAAACGCACCAGCCTCGGAGACTTAACGCCAGAGGAAGTCATTGCCCACTACAGGCTCAAAAGGACAACCATCCTCCGCATCCTGACCTTCATTGCCCACAGGCTGATGGTACCAACACAGCGGAGAACCAACATCCCTCCGCAGACAAAGCTGCTGGCCGTGCTGCACCTGTTGGCCTCTGGGACCTTCCAACCAACAACTGCCATAGTCGGAGGAGTCTCACAGCCAGCCCTGTCAAAGTTCCTCACACCTGTCTTGGATGCCATCATCAGCTTGGTACCCCAGCAACTTTACTTCCCACACACTGCGCAGGAACAGCTGGAGATCAAGCAAGGCATCTACGCCATAGCTGGCTTCCCGCACGTGTTGGGGGCAATTGACTGCACACATGTACTCCTCGTGCCCCCTGCCGCCACTTCACACAATTACCGCAACAGGAAACACACGCATTCCATCAATGTGCAGGCAATAGTGGACCACCGGGGACTCTTCACCAATGTCGTCGCCAACTACCCAGGCAGTGTGCATGATTCCTTCATCTTCCGACAGTCCATCATCAACCAGCGCTTTCAGGATGGCACCTATGGAAATGCACTGCTCGTCTGTAAGTACCAACGGAACACACCACACACCTCAACACCACAATCAGACAACTCACAACTCTGGGAATGCACACGTAACAAAATCACATACAACATGACAACCAACATCCCCACATTCCAAACACGACAACACAACTTACTGTGGCAACCTGGGCTAGCCATCTACACAAGCCATCAACGGCATGGCACCTCAGCCACACAATAGCAGAATGTGGGGAGAGGTGGGAACCAGGCATGTCCGAAGGAGGCAAGTGACCCATGAATGTGAATGTACACAATGCCAAGTGTGGCGTGGTTGTGCTGGACAGACTTGAGTATGCAGACCACAGACATTTCCATGTCGACATACACTGCTGGTGTCTGCAGTGTACTGGACAGTGGACGCAACCATGTTACCACAGCCAGTGGGGAAGAATGCGGAAATGTAGCTTGTTACGTCCCCCCCTGTAAGCGTGAGCGGAGTGGGCTGGCCCAGCGTACGCCAGGCCAGCGTAGGGGTGTGAATAAAAAGCCCGTTACTCTGGGCGTGGTTCTCTTCCGGAATGGCCAACGTGTGTGCCAGGGCAGCGCCTCTCACCCCGCCATGAGTCCGACGCCGTGAGCGGCAGTGCCTGCGATCCTGTGCGCCTGCTGCACCCCAGGCCGCTGGTCCCAAGACCCGTCATGCCCGCCCCAGCACACCCAGGCCACACTGCTCACCTGCCGACACCGGCGTGTGTCAAAGAGGGTCCACCACGTGCCGGTGCAAGCTCCGAGGTCCGCGACCATGGCAGTCTCCTCAGACCATCACGGCCTCCGTGACACAGGCCCCCAGTACTCCTTTCTCATTGACGTACTCCACCGCTGCCTCCGGCCTACAATGCAGTCCAGTAGGTCGCACATTTGGAACTGAGTCTTGATTATACAATGGCAGAGTACATACGTTTATGGCAGATTTTATATCACCGTACTCCCTTCGATGTGGTGCCACCAACTCTGTGCATAGCATTCCAATGACACGTGTCTGTGGGCCCTTGCTGACTACTGCCTTCGGCCTACACTGCGGTCAAGTAGGTCACACATTTGGAACTGAGTCTTGATTGTGCAATGGCAGAGTCCATATCATTGTACGCAAGGAGAGGAGTAAGAGGAAGATGCGGTTCAGTCCAGATGAAAAAAGGATCCTCGTTACGGAGGTGACCGAACACTACCAACAACTGCTCTGGTGCCACTAACTCTGTGCATCGCAAGCCAAGGACACGTGGCTGGGGGCCCCTGCTGACCGCTGCCTCCGGCCTACACTACGGTCAAGTAGGTCACACATTTGGAACTGAGTCTTGATTTATTAATGGCAGAGTTTATACCATTGTACAGGCCTCATCGCAGACTGCATTCCCTTTCAGCTCTGGTGCCACTAACTCTGTGCCCCGAAATCCATGGACACTCTCTGGTTGAACTTTGGTGGCGTCTGAGTCTATGGCCTGGGGGTTGTCTTCATCATCATGTAGCTGATACTGACTTGGTGTCAAAAATGAGTCTGTAGCATTCATCTCCTCCATTTTGCCTGTGTCTGCTTGGTACTGCCCTCTGTATCATGCCCTGGAAGATCACCTTCCACTGTCCCCCAAAACCCTCCGCGACATTCACCTTGGACATCGACGAGGACCCGCTCAGCTCTCGTGGCCCTACCTCAGTGCCCCGGTAGTCACCGTCCCGTGGCGGTGTTCCATGTGCCGGCCGCTGTGCATCCGGGGCCACTAACTCTGTGCAGCTCAAGTCATGGACCCTTGCTGTTTGAACTGTGAACTTCTGATTGTCTGATTACTGTTGTAGTTGTTGCCAGCACCAACCACTCCTTGAGGGCTGGCTCACACTCACCCCACACCCATCCAGCACAGGCGTCACTGGACATGTGACCCTGGCAATAAAAGGGGCCGGGCGCACGTGCCCGTAGCCAGTTCCACAAACTATCTAAGTGTGTCCGTGTGGTCATTGTGTATGCATGAGGTCCCCGGGCCCTGCCACATTGCATTGTGCTGTGCACAGCGGACGCAACCATGTCACCTCAGGCAGTGGGGGAGACCTGGGACATGTAGCTCTGTCGTACCCCCCTGTAGGCGATGCCGGACTGGGCTGGCGAACGACAGTCCAGCGTAGGGGTGTGGATGATCACCCCGGGGCTCTGGGCGTGGTTAAGTGTTGGGCTTGCCAATGAAGTACCTAATGTGTGTGTCTCTGTTGTAGTGTCGGCGCCACCCGTCCCGCAATGGACAAAGTTGCAATGTAACATGCCCCCGGTGTGCGGGCTAGGCCGAAGGGATGAATGTATGAGCGCAAGCCCGCTCGGGGTCCGGGATCATACATGCCAACTGTTGTGTGTGTATCGCTATTGCCGCAGCATAAGCCAAAGGTCCTGCCTCAACCGCATCGCGAGTTCAGCCAGCCATGAACTCCACATCTGTGTCCGCCCTATCCTTACCATAGGCCTACACACACGTGGCCGCCCACCTTCAATGCATAACATCACAGTGTCGTTGTCAGGCTTGTGGACATGCGCAGACAGGCGTGACAATGGCGTGCCGTAGGAGTGCAAGTGATGCAACCGCGCTGCGCACACAAGTGATTAGGCTCGGGGGGAGGGAGGAGCAGCAGTGAGGCTATGTAATACACATTGATGGTGTTCATTTGCTACAAGCAGTACATGTCACACAGGAATCACTATGACACACATATCACATGCCAATCAACTAGTGAGCCTGCCAACACATCATGCAGAACCAACTATTGACTCATGTCTCTCTGCACTGTCACAGGTGATCAAGGATATGCACTCTGCCCTTGGATGATGACACCCCTCCGAGCCACGAACACACAGGGCCAGAGGCAGTACAATGCGGCCCACAAACGCACCAGGGGCATCGTGGAACGCACATTTGGCGTGTTGAAGTGCCTGGACATCACAGGTGTGAGGCTCCTGTACAGCCCAGACATCGTGTGCAAGATGATCATTGCATGTTGTGTGTTGCACAACATATGTGTACGCACCAATGCCCCATGGTTACAAGTGCCAGATGCACCGGACGATGATGAGGAGGATGAGGCAGGTGGACCACACCCCACTGCAGCTGCAGCAGGAATAGCCCATAGGAACACCATCATTGACAATTTCTTCACATGAGGACGTCACATTGTGGCAGTCCTTAGCAATCATGAGACAGTACAAAATGACCACAGGCACAGCATGTGCAAATAAATTCTTTTCAACACACATTCCCTGAGTTCCTGTATGTGTGCTGCAGTGTGGTACGGGGATCAGGGACGTGGTCCAGAGTCATTGTGGGTGTGCAGTGTGCTCTACTTAATTGTGCATGTGTGCCATTGTGCCCATCTCCCCCCGTCCCACTAGTCCCTGGTCAGTACTCACCCTGTTGATGTTGTGTCAGGTCATGTTGAGCAGTGTCCCGATCCCCGACTCCTGGCACCGTATCCCGACTGATGACTGTGGCCGCCATTTTCTCAATGTCATCCTTCTCCTGGTGTGCCGCTGGTCCCCCACCTCCAATCTGCGTTGCTGCTTTCATGTTGGCATCGGGTTTCTTCTTGGTTTTGCCCTTCACATCATTCCAGCGCCTCTTGACCTTTTCCATTGTCCTCCTCGACACTCCGACTGCATTCACGTTGTTCAGGATGTGCTGCCATATTTCCGTTTGTGTGGCTGATGACACAGTGGAGGTGACGAACAGTTGTTGGTAGCGTCCTGTCACCTCCGTGACGATGATCCGGTTTTCCTGCGGACTGCCCTGTCTTCCTCTTCCTCTTCTCCTTGCCCTTCCCCGGGGATCCTGGCTGGTCGTCTGTGGGGCTTGTGGGGTTCGCGTTGTCCTCTGCACTCGGTCCGGGTGCGTCCATGGTGCTACGCAGTTGCATTTTTTAATCTTTTTTTCACTGCTTTTATAGTGCATTTTCCCGCATGTTGCGTGGGAATCGCAGGCCTGTTGCTGGTTATCGCTGCTTTTTGATTCGCGATTTGGGACATCGCAACTTTTTGGCGTTCGTGTTTCGCATTTTTTCGGCGTCAGGTTAATTTTAACGCGGGTATTTGTCGCATTATCGTGTGACTATCGCATGGTGCCGCAGGGTTGGGAATACTGCGTTAACACGGTGTTATTTTCCCGCGATAGACTGCGATGTGAGAAGTTGCGTTAAGCGAATTTGGCGATAGTTAACACACGTTCTTGAGAATATCCCCCTCAGTGTGAAAACAGATCCCCATAGCTGCATGACCCCACCAACCCCTGGAAAAGCATTGCGGCACCTATGCGTTATGTTAACCAACCAGCCCATAATAGTCCCAACATTTCCTCTATATTTGAGTGTACTTCTGGGGGCAGCCCCTCCCCTCATAAATTGCTTATTCCAATGTGCCACACCAGTCTATGACTGGTGTCCAGGCTTCCACAGCGGGGGCTGTGGGGGATGTCCAGTGGCTGGCTATGTTGTGTTTTGCTATGAGTGTGCCAAGACCAATTAAAGATCTATCTCTCCTGGGTCCTCCAACATCCTCCATGATACCTAACAGTGTAATGCGTGGATTAAGCTCGATGGGGACCCCAACCACCGCAGATAGGGCATTGAGAATGGTAGACCAGTAGGCGTGAATCACTGGGCATGACCAAACCATATGGAAGAAATCACCCCTCAGGTCGTGGCACCTGAGACAGGCAGGAGAGCTATGAATGCCAGCCTTCCATAAGTGATGTGGTAATAAATAGGATTGATGGAGAAATCGCCATTGTATGAGATGGAGTCTAGAGAATATCGCCAGGATCCGAGCAGACTTGCATGCATCTCTCCAATCGGCTTCGTCCAGCTCTCCAACACAGCCCTCCCATTTAACCTTCAGATCATCTAACAATGTGGGGGGGTGAATAACTGGAGATTTGTATATTTGAGATATCCCATCCACTCCCAGATTTCCCATAAGTATCTTGCATTCTTGGGGGCTGTACTCAGGGACAGTCTCCAGTATTGCTTGATAAGGGAAGATGGCATGGCAGAGTTGAAGATGGTCGAAGAACTGGGAGGCTGGCATCTGAAACTCAGATCTAAGGTCTTGAAAGAATTTCATTTGACCCTTCTCCAAAACATCCCCCACTCTTGAGATTCCTGTAGACTCCCAACCTCAGAAGCTCCTCAGAGACGAAACTTGATCCAACCACCTATCGTCCCATGGCGGAGTATCTAATGTAATTTTGTGGTTCCACCTAGTCCAACGAAGCGTTTCTCTTAATGCTCGAATAGTGACTTGTGTTATCTCGGGAGAGAAGAGGGGACAGGATTTCCATACAGGAGGTTCATTACCTTGTCTAGACCCATGAGAGCCAATTCACCTCTGTAGGCTGGATCATCCCATCCTTCATGTAGCCAGTCATTAATAGGAAGAAGGTGTGCTGCCCAGTAGTACAGTCGCATGTCAGCCATTGCCAACTCCCCGTCATGTGTAATTTTTGAGAAATAAAGGCTCAAAAATGGTATATTTGGATGCTCGGGTTTGAGAGACTCTCACGAGAGTCCCTCAAACCCAATTTTAAAAAATAGAGCGTTTTGATTGGCTAAGGGAACTTTTTTCCACTGCAAGAATTCTCTCCTGCAGGAATCAGATTTCAGCGGGAGCAAGCGCTCTGATTGGCTGCCATTACAATACTAGGGAACTTAGTCCCCTGCCCTTGAATTATTTTATAAAAATAATATAATGGTGCAGGTTACGGATACCCTGCCCCCAAGGCCCTGTTGGGGAGACCCAGAAGGACTTCCCGCCCACCCCCAGGCTAAAATAGAAATAAAATCACCCATTTTGCCGCGATCCTGCAAGACTCCTGCGCGAGTGTGATAAAAAACAAAAAAAACAGAGGCACGCAATTTTTAAAAAAATATTTGAGGAGCGGGGTGTGAGTAGAGCCCCCTCTCCCTGAGCTGATTTGGGCACTGAGGACCCCATCCCCTGGGGCCAACTTTTTAAAAAAGGGGAGACGTTCACGTGTCCTCCCTCCCCGAGCCTTTAAAAGCTCTGGGGACTCCATCACCTGGGGCCAGCTTGTTAATTTGAGGGCAGTGTGGCAAGGATATGGTCCTCAATGGATAAATAGGGGCCAATAAGACTGCCCAAGAGCCACAGACTATGAAGGATACAGTAAAAAGATGCCTAAGTGACTCCTGCATGAGGGCATTAAGAGTTACTCCTGTTTTTAAAACAAATTTATAGTTTTGTTCAGTGCAGTTTCAAATAGACAGCAGGCATCTAGAACTGAAAGTTATGTAAGCAGGACCCTGGTTTAAGAATGTCAATATTTAATGACGCTTGAACGTATAATCAGCATATTGGTGAATAACAATGTTTTATTGTCTAACTTATGCACTGTGGGGCTTCAGATACAGGGTGAGCATCATGGGGTAACACAGGAGACATGGATTGGTGGAGATCTGTAGAATGGCAATTGTTTTCTCCAGGACTTGTATTAGGTTAACCAATTTAAGACTGTGTTGGTGCTGCCCATGAATGAATGGAGAGTTTAAATAATACTTGATGCTGGAAGTATCAAAGGCCATGGACAGGTCAGGTAGCACCAAGAAAAATGGTTCAGTATTGCCATTAAGTGATAGAATAGTACATCCTAGCTGTCTGGTGGTCATCTCAATACTAAAGCCAAGGCAGAAACAATATTGACATTGTTGAAGAGGATTGTGAAGATTAAGTTGATCTTTAAAATTGGTGCTATTGCTCTTTGAGAAATTTTCCTAGGCAGGGAAGGTGTGTGATAAGTAATAATGGCAGACAACATCTGAGTTGAGGTCAGTTTTCTGATGGTGTTAATGTTAATAAGATTTATAAAGCGCACGAATACCCGGAGGTGTCTTGGCGCTGTGTCTGGTGGAGGTTTTGACCATTCCAAAGAAATGAGAAGAGGATAAATCAAAGAAAAGAGGTGTTTATGAATTCAGAGATGGATATAACCAGTGGCGACTGGCACGGATCGGGAGTGGCAGGGGTAAATAAAAAGAACATTTTACTTTCCTCCTTGCCGCGTCTCTGCTCCTCGCCCCTCCACTCCAGCTGGAACAGGAAGACCTCAGGCTCCCCTAAGCCAATCACAACACTGTAATGCAGCGTTGTGATTGGTCTGAGCGCCATGGTTTGGTGCTCAGACGGGGACTGGGAGGCTGGGCATGTTCTCCACCCAGGCTGTAATGCAGTCTGGGTGGAGAACATGCAAAGAACGCATGACTGTATGGCCGGCCGGGGACGGGTATTTGATATAAGGAGAAAGGTTGTGTGATGATTGGAGAATGAAGATAGGAAAGTTAAGCATTTTGTAATATGTAAGGGATGAAGAAACATAATGGCATACGTATTTTGTGGTGTAATTGGAAGAATAGCCTAGAAAAAGCCTACTGAATTAGCTGCACTTGGCTACTTTGGCCTATAGCTGTGTTACCTGGATGGACTCTCTCAAAGTGCAAAGGCTAGAGGCGAAGCAAAAGAGGAATAAACAAATTAAATTAAAAACTAGGCAAAGTGACAAACAATTAGGTGGTGCTACCAGCCACTTTTGAGATACAGGCTGAAGAAAATCACCCAAAATGCTATTTAATGTTCCCAGCAGGCCTATGGTATCATAATACATTTTCATTGAGGCTAATTAGGCTTTCAACAAATCCAACAAAATATATCCATTCTGAAAAATGTCATTAAAAATCATCCCCTTACTGTTAATTTACAATTCACAACCATATCGTAACCTGATTCAGATAAAGAAATCTACAAATAAGGGACTAAGGGTCAGTATTAACTAACCTTGCGTGCAGGATCCAACGGGAGCAGTGTTCTTATCCATCTCGCATAATTACAACCAGTGACAACATACATTGAATATGAAGACCAGTAGTAGAAATGGGGAAAGGGGAATGGAACAAGAGAAAAAACTAAGATAAAGGACTCCACCACTCTGACTCTTCTCTTCTGACAGTCAAGAATTGCTCCTGAATAAAGTAGATATCTACAAGACAAGAGATATGCTTTCTGCTGCTAAAGATGATCCATTCACATCTTTCATGCTACCTTTGCAGCGTGAAGGACATTAACAGGTTGTCCAGAGGAGAGAGAATTGATAATGTTATTAGCATTTGCTCTTGGAACCAATCACTACTGGTTGTGTTAAAACCAGTGTGTATGAGTCAGTATTATGGAAGTTGATGGGCTCTAAGAGAGCAATAACATTTTTGAAAACTGAACACCCAGAGGAGTCCAATGTGCTTGACTTGTGTGAACCCACTCAATTTTTCTTACGTTAGCTAAAATCATGAATTTCCCCTCACATTTCTGTGAGGAAAAGTTCCATAATCTGCAGGCATACACAAGATTCCTACCACCTAGCATTCCCACATTTCCCCCTATAAAAACACTACCCCACTTGTGTGGCTGAGCCTAGCACCCGTGACAGATAAAATCCCAAAACATGATCTTGAGACATCACATTGTTGGCATAAAAAAACTACGCATTTTGGAGATGTGGGTAGCTGTGGAATCTGGGCCCAGGCACAGCCATCACCGAGAGAACCTTACTAAACTCAGTCATTACTAAAGACTGTAGACCAGAGGTCTTCAATCTGTGGGGCGCGACCCCCAGGGGGGCCCTGGAGTCATGGAAAGGGGGTCCCACATTTCCAGGCCTCACTTCTGCCTGGAATCCAAAATGTGCTTTTCCTTTTGGAAAAAGACAACAGTCCGGGACGCATCATTCTTATAGGTAAAATGCTTCTGCTGAAGTTAATTGCTGAAGTTAATTGAGTCTCCTGTACTGTGAAAAATAGAGGCCGGGCAGACAGGTAAAACAATACTTCACACCAGGGTGCTTGCTTGGCTGAATGAAATGCAAATGCAGCAATGAGTTAATCTGCAAATGTAAAGGGTGCTTGGGGGCGGTAATCAGTCCAAGCATTGTGATTGCAAAGATTTGTTTATTTTTCAGTGGTAGTAGGAAGAGTTAATTAATACCTGGGCTGTGAAGTGCGTGCGTTTAATTGTAACTGTATTTACACAGCGCTTAGTACCCCTGAGGAGTGTTGAAGGGACAGTTATGACAAAAAAAAACTTGCATTACTTATGTACTGGTATTACTAAAATCTACATTTTGGAAGCTCCATTTTATCCTAAAATATTATAAAATAATGACTTAAGCATTCACAGTGCTTTCTGTCACAGGCTGTGACCTCGTAGCACAAAAAATTACACGTCACTATTCTCCACTGCACCAACCAAATGTAAATCTGTGGCTCTCTGGTTACAGACACAGACCTCTGCAGTGCATTAACTAATAGAGGTTTCATAATGTACTACAGTGCATTTCCCACTGAGAAATATCTTTTAAAATGTATTTTTCATTTAAGCTATCAATTATTTTATATGTAGCTACCTAATTGTGAAAGTTCTAAAAAACGAACAAAATATTTTGGGGCTTATTTATGAGACGCTTGTGCCGCTGGAGCGTCACTTTTTTTGAAGCTCCGGCAGCGCAAGCGTCTCATTTATATCTATGTGGCGACGCAAAGTCACCCATGTGGCTTTGCATGGCCTCATAGATATGGAGTAAGACAAAGCAGTGTAAGTCGCTGCGTTGCCTTACTCTGTGTCAAGTAGGCGTTCTATGGGCATTGCGGTGGGTGTTCCCACGCAACGCCCATGGATTTTGACACTGCCCCAGATTTACAAAACCATGTAAACCTGGGGCAGCGCCAAAACCTTACGCCTCCACACAGCAGGCATAATGGGGAGAAAGGTTTTCATTTCTCTTCATTATTTCCACTTTCTATGTGTGCTGCATTTTGCAGCACACATAGAAAGAGGAAAACTCCTCTCTGGATTGTTTTTGTGCAGGAAGGTGCCCCTTCCTGCACAATAACAATCCTGCCTATGTTGGTGCAAGGCAGCAATTTGTGCGCCAACATAGGGGGAAAGGACAGGAATGTACCATATTTCATAAATAAGGTGCATTCCTGCCCTTTCACATTGGCGTAGGGCAGCGCAGCAAGAAGACTTGCAGTGCTGCCCTACGCCAATTCCTCATAAATGCGGCCCTCTGTTTTTAGCCACACCTTTGACCACGCCTCCATGATCATTGACCTTTGCTTTGCTAAACACTGTTTAATATTATTTCCCCACTGTAAAAATGATTTGTTGTGGGAATTGGAGGCGTTTATGGTTGTCGATAGTTGTCAAAGATGAGGAGTACCAAGTTCTAGAAATTCTTGTACGGAGGGGGTCCTTACGCCGAAAAGATTTTGACAGGGGGGTCTCGGCATCAAAAAGTTTGAAGACCTCTGCTGTAGACCCAGGCAGAGTCTAGAGTGGTTTGACTTGCATGGATCCCACTACATTTTCTACATTTTCTTACCCACAATGCACTCCAAAACTCAAACTTTGGATAACATCACACATTTTCCTCACATTTATGTGAGGGAACATTCTGAAATCTGCAGTGGTCCACAAAATTTCTACCACCCATCATTCCCACACTTCTCCTGATAAAAACTGAACTCCACTCTTTTCTTTTACAGAGCTCTGACAGGCCATTTTTTTAGAACCAGTGCTCCAATTGGCAATGCACTGTATATGCTGTCTTATCTTTCACTAGGAATGTACTATTTTCGAATGTGATGTACACACTGCCAACATATTGGAGACTATTCATGAATTGCACTTTGTAGTATGTGTAGTAGTAGTAATAGTACTACTCACATAATACAAAATGCTATTCACAAACCTACATGAAGAGACCTCCACCTTTGCCTTTCTTATCATTTCTTTGCAGAGGTCTCCACCACGTGTGCTGAGATCTCTGAATACATTGATATACATTTTATTACTAATTGTGGGTGGAATTTGAGCAAGTGGCTGGATAATGAGAAATACTTCCTACTAAATGAGAGGGTTTTAAGGATGGGTAAGGAGGGGCTTTAGGGATGGGAAGGAGGGTTTTAGGGACGACAAGCAAATACAGAGATCTACAGACAAAAGAGTAAGATTATTGCTATTTACAAACTGGACTTCTAAAGTTATTATAGCCTAAAAGGTCCTATAACACTAAGAAATATACTCCAACCCAGCCTTGGAGTAAGTCCAGCACCACACATGACCACTCACAGGTACTGCAACACACTTGCATAAAGAATAATGGTGGAAAGAACTTAATATTAAACCTGATATTATTTTGAATTATAAATTATATATGTGTGTGTCTGTGTGTTAAAATTTATATTCAATTTAAAACAGTTTTTTTCATTGAATAAAGTAATTAACTTTTGTTAAAAATAATTAAATTAAATATTTGAACTTTTAATAAAAATAAAAGATCAAATACAAAATTAATTTAACAGATAAGCTTTAATAACATTTACTAAGTAATAATTCAATATAAAAATGATAGTGAGCTAGTGATGGTGGTATTTTTAAAAAATATGTTCAATAATAAGATTTCTGAATTAAATTATTATATTATTATTTATTAAGATTTGTTTGAATAAGTTAATGTGCTGTAACATTTTATTTTCAGATCTTGGTTAGTAGTAATTATTTTAAGTTAATCCTAATTTTTATTATAAAGTACTGTTTTAAATTTTGTTATAATAATGAAACGTTATTATTTTTCTGTGTAGTTCACCACAGGGGGATCTCTGTGTTGCCAGTGGAGACTCATGACTACATATAAATGTTGTTGTTATTCCTTTATTTCACCTCAAAAAGCCGTAAAGGCACAGAAGAAGCATATCTTATGCAGAAGAAAAAGACACGCATTCATATGAAAACCAACAATGATTCATTACAATACAGAACATGTGAAAGACATTAACAGACGTCTGGATGAAACAGTAAAATGCAGCGCAGATTAATAAATAATCTAGATATTTACACAAGTTACTCTAAGATAAATTCATATTATAATATTCAGTTAAAAAGACTGTAATGTACATACATTTTATACTAAAATATTTAAAATATTCATTCATTTTGGAGGATTACCCAAGGCCAATTCCTTGACAGAGCACTGCAATATAATCTCTAGGTATAAGTGCAATTGACTCTATGTTTCCTTAAGCCCAATAGCCTTCATTCTAATGAACCATATTGAAAGCAAATAACTTGCAATTGAATATACGATGCGTTCTCTAGTGTCGATCTTACATACCCTTAAGGCATTATGGTGATTACTAAGGCCGAGGAGACGGCAAAGTGGGCTAATCCAATAGGAGCCCTGCTTCCTGTAAGCACTGCAGAAAAATAATATATGTTCATCATTTCAACTTCCTGGCAGCTCAATGGACACAGTTTAGAACAATCAATTTCTTTGTGCCAGGAACAAGTAAAGAAGGCCAATGGTAAAATGCCTAATCTGAATTTTATGTAAAGTGCTCGTGCAGATGGGTTACTGACATAATTCATAAAATGTTTAAAATCTGGTGCACATTTAAAAGATAAGTAAAAATCTGAAAAGCTACCTGAGGTTCCAACAGATACTTTGGATCCAAGAATGTAATTCCAGTAACACGATTTTAAATTTTCACAGGCACCTCGAGGCCTTCCTGTCGGGTGGAGCCAATAGTCGCTCAGGCCTAGCTTAGATAACCATATTTTTATGTGAGAGAGTTAGGAGATTGTACTAATTGCTTGCCCAACCAATAACTCTCTATGGCAGTCCCTATATGGGGCCAGAGCTTTGGTGGTCCAGAGCCTAATCCAATATAAAACAGGCTTCAAAGCAGCAATATCAGAAATTGACCTGAGATTAAGATCAAAAGCAACTTTATGAAAATATTTACTGACTTTTCAAGTGACCCTAGTTTACAGTGACCCTATAGAGCCTCCCCATAGAATGCAGCCCGCGTGCTTGAATTTTGTATATCTCTACAGCAGGTGAGCAAAAGAGGACACTCTTTTTGCAAATCTTATAATAGTTCCTGCTCTGTATTTTAGTGCCAGCATACTTTTCTCTATCTCGAGTGACCATTTGTGGGAATCATTAAGCCTCACTCCTAGTTAATCGAATTCAAAGACTCTCCCTAGGGCCTCACCTTCTAGAGTGACCTTCCCATTGATCTTTTTATGGGCACTAAATATCATGAATTTAGTTTCATTACTATTGATCTCTAATCAATTGTCTATGCAAAATAGATTACATTTTTCTGAAAGAATAGATCAACCCCTAGCTGCTTTAGAGAGCAACTAAGTGCCGTCTGCAAACAGCAGACCCGGTATTTTTTCCAGACGTTTTGGGTGAGTAATTTTCACAATCTAGGTAGTAGCGGATACACCCATTAATATATAGTAAGCAAAGAGTAGGGGCCAGCACATATCCTTGCTGGACGCCTCTTCTAATGGGGATATCCTCCATCGTTCTCCACTTGGCCCCCACCTAACTTGTGCAAAGTGTTCCACATACAGAGCCTGGATTAAAGACAGTAGACCAACTGGGACCCCCAGCTTTCTCAAGATATCCCACAGTTTCTCTCTTGGGACACTAATCAAATGCAGCACAGAGGTCCACAAATACTAAAAATAACAACCCTGGTCAACATCCACTGTTTTCTATTTTATGGGCAAGAATCGTAGAACGTAGTCAATTGTGCTCATATTAGGTCTCAATCCCACCTGAAGATGGGTTAGCACTTTATCTGAGGATATCCAGTCCCACAACCCTGTTAAATTTGCATACTATAAACCTTTTGCACATTATCTATTTAGCTTATGGGATGGCAATTTCCCAGAATTGATTTATCCCCTTTTCGAAAGATTGGGATAATTTCTGCGCCTTTCCAAGAGCTTGGGATCGGCGCAGCAGGTGCGATGGCATTAGATATGCATTTACTATACAATCCCCAGATCTGAGATTTGCAGCGGAACAGGTCTGCAAGGATTCTATCCAACCCTGGGGCTTTCCCTATCTTCTAAGCCTGCATTGCCACTATGGTTTCTTATAGAGTGAAGGAAACTTATTCTCCTTTATGTAATTTGTTACTAGTTGGAAAGACAATGTCTGATTTGTGCTCGCTGGAACGTGTATCTGTATAGAGAGTTAAAAACTGCTCCTCCTAAACCCTTGCTTTAATATAACATTCAGGGCATGCATAATTTCTACGTCCATCCTGGGTGACAAGTTGCCAAAGCATCAAGTATCCTTTCCTTTTGTCGCAGCCAATAAGGCTTCCCAAATACTAAGCTCTCACTGGGCTTTACTGGTTTTACAATATTGCCATAATGTTTTCTAGCCTCAAGGATCTCTGACCTCTGTTTGATTTTTAAAGCTTTCACCAAACCCTTTTTGAGTTTTTACAAGATTCATTAAACCATTCATTGTCTTTCATTTTTGGGGATGTTTCTGGTTTCTGGCATCTTTAACAAATACCTCTCCTACCCTAGAAAAAAGCTTGCATGCAGCTGCTAGGTATAAAGTTACTTTGAGGCAATTCTATAAATCTCTTTGATAGCCTCATCTGATTTAGATATAACTTCCCACCTCACTTTTCGTTTGTTATTTGTCAATATAATAGAGTTGGGTGATAGTTCCCTTATTCGAGACCCCTTGCAATCCAGGGTAATGGGGAACTGATCACTATCATATCGGTCTATGATCACCCTGTTTACCATTTCGTGCCAGATCCGTACATCCATTAATATACAATCAATGTTGCTTTTACAAGTACCCCATTCAAAGGTGGGCGTGGCACTGTTGTCAGAGGCAAATTGACCATTACATGCTCCTAGGCCGTATGGCACCATTAAATCTACTATCTGGAGCGCAGCTAGACTAATTTTGGGGGCCTTCCTTAATTCAGAATATGCAGGGATTCCCCAGTATGTATCTTCTTCCTAGATCAATTCCAGGAAGGGCCCACAGGCCTCACAACTTGTGTTAAAATCCCCTGCTATAATCACTTGGTTACTTGAACTAAGATCCGCTTAAAGAATGTTCAAGGTTGATATGGTCTGCAATGTTTTTTTAAAGGGAGAGGATCTGTTATAGATATTTATCAGCAAGTATGGGGTTCCAGTTTTGGGGGATAAACTTAGCACAAGTAGATCTAGGGAATCAGTTTTTATTGCCTTGATCGAGCAATGAAGAGATACTTTAATTCATATAGTTAGCCCTTCCGAAGATCTACTTGCTTTCGAGGGCAAAGCTTCTAAACTGAATGTTAGGAAGCCCTGTTTATAGATCTTGATGAGAGCCCAGGTCTCTTGAAAAATACAGATATTAAACGTATCTATACATTTTTTCTGATCACCCTCTTCCAATTTAGATCGAATTCCTGCTATATTCCTACTAGCTAGGGACATCGATGAGTCAGGGTTTTTGGGGTATTTTGTGTTTGAGAGGGTACTTGTTGTTGCGATCAATCTAGGCACACTAGGGTTGTTATCTCTTAATGCTGGGGAGTTGTCATGATCCCTCTGCCTACCTGGGGCTGTATTTCCGGAGTGCCTCAGGGGCACAACGGGCGTTTGCACCTGCTTTGAGTGCCCTCATGGCACTTTGGTATTAAAGAAGGGGCCACAGAAGCTTGTGGGTCCCCTTCTGTAATACTGATAGTGCTGGCGCACATAGAGTACCAGCGCTATCATCAGAGGGCATTCTCTCATTTGCATGGGGGCATGGCCCTATGCAAATCAGGGAATTTCTTTGCCTCTGCGCCGCGCCGTATTGCAGATGCAGGCGCAGAGGCAAAGAAGCTGTCAGGAAGCGCACTGCCCCCTGATGGCAGCCCTTTGGAGGGAAGAAAGGGGATCCCATGGAACCCCAAGATACCCTCTTGCAGGCAGTTGCAGTCACCCACTGCACCCTCCTGCAAGGGGATCTCTAATCTTTCTCCAAAGTACAGGCGGGTTGCCACCTGCATAGAGAAACACAGAGTGGCTTCAAAGCAGCTGCTCCGTTTTTCACTTGAATGAGCTGCCCCTTGGGCAGCGCAAATTCGCGCCTGCCCTGGGGGCAGCAAATTCACTATAATGCAGCACATTTTCCTGGTTAGCACTGGGCAAACCTTTCAAAAGGTGCACCCAGCGCTAACCAGCAAAATGTCCTGCTTATGTAATACGGCCCCTGGAAATGAAATAGCTATACCTGCACCAAGATTATGCTGCCTGACACCTCACCAAGAGAGAATTATTGAGTAATCATAGGGAGCAACGAAGTTGATATGCGGGGTAGTCAATCAATCTCTGTCAAACCACTTTCCTGGGAATTAATTGGATTAAGATCATCTTCTTGCTCATCTAAATTCCTCCCAGTGACAGGACCACCCTTTATCTTGAATACGCTGGAGTCCAAAGGTTTAAGCTTGAAACAAATTTCAGACGCCGTGAGAAGAGAAGTCCATTTGTCTAGTGAGATTTGGCCTTCAACCAGATCGGCAGTGGCTAATTTCAGTTCAATTGAGTCCCATTCTGGCCCTGTGAGGCATATTACATATACAATGTCGGAGTAAATAAGCGAACTACACCGTCTAGTATGTCTTGTGCAATATAGGACCTTTCCCATGAATACTGTGAACCCCCCTTTATGATAAGAGTTCCTCAGGTTACAGTTGGTAGGGGATTTTCGAACGTTGTTACTTAGCTTCCCCTTGTTTCCACCAACCAAACATGCAGGTTGGGAATGGCTGGGTGGAGCAGAGGCTCTCATACCCATTCGAGGAGTGGGCTTGAATTTTCGGCATGTAGGCCGTAAGGCTGTGCTTCTAATAGTGGAGTACTGGCCATGTCTACCATCATGATCTTGCTTCACTCCTGAGGAGTCTATGTATTGTACATATTGTACTTATTGTGGCTGAAAAGGTTCTTGAAAGGTAGTTGGTAGGCTCTTTGAAACCATAGAGCCCACTGGAGCAGGTTAAATGAGGTCTCTAGAGAGTACCCTTGGCAAAGAAATTTGAAGTCCTGTTGTTTTGCTAAGAATGTTCACCACCCCCAAACAAATTTGTTTCAAATGGGCAACTTCGGCTTTTAAATAATAGATCAAGCCCACTGCTTCCTCAAGAGTCGGAGGATGGCCGGTGCTAGGAGAAACAGTGGAAGCAGAAGTAGAAGCATTCTGTGGAGGTAGGTCAGGGCAGGGATTCTCTTGTAAAGGGTCATACCTATTAGAATAGGCAACATTAATCAAAACCTGGGTATCTCCCTCTATAGGAAGAGCAGTGTTTGTTTCTGGGTCTTGAGTGGAAGATTTGTTTTTCTTACAGTGAGAAACATCCTCAGATATTGTGTTTTTTGTAACCTTAGCCTTTTTCTTAAATATTTCAGGAACTTTCCCCCTTTTGTTAATTTAGCGGGTTTTTCCTCGTCAGGGGCACTAGATCTAAAGATGGCCTCCACCTCTTCAATTAGAGTATCAATCTCATTCCCCACACAGTTCAAAGCAGTGTGTTTTTAATGTTTCGGTGGTTTGAGTAGTGGAGAGGCACCTCTAGTGCTATTAAATGCCTTTTGCTTTCACTAATCACTAGTCACTAATGAGGAAAAGCAAAAAGGGGAACAAAGGCGATTAACTACCTTTAGTTTCCAAGTGTGTGGTCAACGGCAGATCTCCAAAAAACCAAGGCCAAGGGGTGGCCCTGCCTTGCCTCTTCCTGGCGCTGATGGGCTAAGGACGGGCCTGCTCTTGGCCTGGGCCTAGCCCAGGCAGTGGCCGGGCGCGTCTCGCGCTACGGTCCCGATGAGTTGGATATATGCGCCCGATGGCACAATGAAGTAAGGCCCCACCTCCTGGCAAGGCAGGATGGGATCTAGAGTCCCTGTATGCGAGTTCCGCGCTGTGGTCCCTGTGAGCTGGATATATGCGCTCGATGGCGCGATGTCCTAAGGAGCAACCTCCTGGCAAGGCAAACTGCAGACTGGGATCTAGAGTTCCTGTCTGTGTGTCCTGCACTGCGACCCTGGTGAGCTGGATATATGTGCCTGATGGCATGATGAAGTAAGGCCCCAACTCCTGAAAAGGCAAACTGCAAGATTAAATCTAGAGTGTCTGAATGCGCATCCCACGCTGCTGTCCCGGTGAGCTGGATATATGCACCCAATGGCGCAATGAAGTAAGGCTCCACCTCCTGGCAAGGCAAACTGTAGGCTGGGATCTAGAGTCCCTGTATACATCTAAAATATTATTAGTAGCACTGTACTAGCAGGCCTCAACTCCCAGTTTTGAGGAGGTGGATGCATGTTACTACTAGGTGAAGTAGTAAGTTTACTTGTGTGTAAATCTACATGTGTAAATTTACCTTTGTGAATAGGCCTTGTAATTGTTACTCTGAACTGATCAAATGTATTACATATTACCAAATTGCAATTCTTTGTTTATGCCTGGAAGCCAAGCTGTAATTTGTTTTCCTTGTCAGAAGGAAACTGTAGTCCTGCTTGTAATAGGTTTTAGACTACTGTATTTATATAGTTTATTTATTAAGTTTTGTGTATAATGTGGATGGGTATTCGAAATGAAGTCAGAGCACTTTATGCATGGCATAAGGAGGGAATAAGCATTTCACATCAGAAGCACTGTGGGTTACTTAAAACAATTTCTTAACATTATGTATTATACCTAAAATAGAAAGTCAAGAGTTTGAAATTCACAATATACAAAACTATACAATATACTTTACAATGCAGTCTGTGCATACAGGCACAGGGAGATATTGGAATATCAGGTAGGGTGAGTATAGCTTGGTTACTAACCAGTGATTCCTTCGTGTGGCGTGTGAATGAGGTAAAAGAGGGACCCTACCTTACCCCAATAGGTATGCTTTTAAATTTTTGAGGTGTAGTATGAAAAGGAGTGAGAAAAGTTGTAGTTCTTGTTGCATCACCTAATTTTAAAGTGGTAAGATTTGTGCTCCGAAGATGTCTGCGCTTGCTTGATATTATGAACTTCTTACACAAATAATAAGGTGAACTTAGTTTCAGTACAATATTACACCTTGATGTACAGCTGGCTTGTAGAGCGAGCCATTTGAGCTTGGTTATTACAGAAGTAATTTGGTCTAAAATCTTAGAGATTGAAAACAATCTTGCAGCAGCATTGACGATTGCTTTTAGTGGCGCTGTTCATATAACACTTATAGCCTATAGTCCTATCAGTGTGGATAACCCATATTCCAGAAGGACCTCATTTAGAGTCAGTGAGTCTCCTGCCCCATCTAATCTGAAGTTCAAGCAGCTCACCAGGAGGAATGGGAACTTCTAATTGTGGGCTAGTGGATACTTTTCTGGGTCCACCAGTGTACAATCATCAATGGCAGAACATCCTCCAGAAGGTTATTGCTTTTAGTGCATCAGGAGGTCTACCCTATTTTGGATGGCTACCTCATACAGATTTTTCCTGCCTTGGTCCACTATGCAAGGAATGCAAAGCAGGGTGGACCCAAGCAATGAAAATACACAGTGGCCCTGTGTGATATATGATATATGTGGATTTGTAGACCACAAACAGCTGCCCAAAAGGTGTCCCGGTGCAAGGCATAAGAGCAAGGAAAGGAAAGACCACACTTCTACTGGGAGGAAAACAGCCACGTTTTTAACTGCTTTCTAAACAGAGCTTTGTAATTCACCTCTCGTAGATATAAAGGAAGGTTGTTCCAGAGTTTGACTGCTCTTCTCTTTAATTTAAAAGTGAGGGGTTTAAGGAGCCTGGTTTTACTGGATCACAAGTTTCTAATAGGGTTGTAATGCTGAAATCTGTCTATCAAGTATTTTGAGCCCACTTCATGATACAATCTGTGAACCAATGTTAGAGATTTAAACTGAATACATTTATTCTACCACGCAGCACGCCAATATGGAGAGGGAGAGCGCCCTGGTAGGACCCTGGCACGACTGGTGCGACCTCCCAGGGGGGTCGGGCACATTACAGCAATAAAAAGAGCCGACGACTCCGTAGCCACTGATGATGCTGACATACTATCAGAACTTATCGCATACTAGCGATCCTTGTATGCAACCAAGCTTCCTAAGGACTTCACACAGCATCTCGCCTACCTGCAGGAGATTGCAATGGTATGGCTCACCACTGGTCAGGCTGAATTCCTCAGTGAACCTTTCACTGTGGAGGAGGTCACATTAGCAATAGAGGCTCTGGATGGAGCGAAGGCACTGGGTCTTGACGGATTGTCAGGGATATTCTACAAAACATTTAAAGAAACCTTGGCGCCACAGTTGCTCGAGGTGTATGCGGAAGCGTTGGAGGATGGCGTGCTCCCCCCTTCCATGAGGGAGGCGGCTATCTCCCTTTTGCTAAAACCAGGTACTGGTACTAGCTGCACCTCATATCGCCCCATATCCCTGATAAATTTCGATAACAAGATCCTGGCCAAAATGCTATCCACCAGATTATCATTACTATTGGACCAGATACTCTCGCCAGTACGATCTGGTTTTATTCCACATAGGTCTACTGCCCTAAACCTCCGAACGGTCTTCTCAGTAATCAATAGAATTGAGCCGAGTGAACCGGCAGCAATAACGCTTCTCGATGCGGAGAAGGCTTTTGACTCCCTGGAGTGGCCATTCCTTACTGCTACACTCCGCAAACTTTGCCTTCCAGCCAACTTTATTGCTCTGATTGCGCTACTGTACACAGTCCCCACGGCCCGGATCCCGGTGAATGGCTCACTGTCCCCCCCCGATTCCAATTTCGCGAGGGACCCAACAGGACTGTCCCTTATCTTCCCTACTTTTTATAGTGGCCATGGACCCCCTGGTTAGGCACCTGCAAGAAAAAAACATGTTCCGTGGCCTCCAGTTTCTATCAGGACCCCTACTGATGTCTATGTATGCAGACGACACCCTGGTTTTTATTAGACACCCCAACATTAACTTACAGCCTTTAATTGATGAAATATGTCGCTTTGGCGCCATGTCTGGGCTACGAATTAACTGGGACAAATCGGAGATGTTTCCGATCACCGATTCTGCCACCCCAGGGGAGACGGAAATACCCCTCCGGTGGGCGGGGGATACCACCAAATACCTTGGCATCATATTACACAAAAGTAAGGAACAAGTTATACGCCTCAACTACGGACCAGCTATTACACAACTTAGTTCGCAAGTTGAGAGATGGATCCAGCTACCAATCTCTATGGCAGGGCGCATTGCCCTTATCAAAATGAATGTCCTACCCCGGTTCTTATATCTATTTGTTAATATACCCATCCCACTTACAAATGCTTTCTTCATACAATTGCGGGGTCTGCTTACCCGATTGGTCTGGGGGGGCGCAGACCACGGATAGCGTGGGACACGTTAACGCTTCCTTACGACCGGGGTGGGTTTGCAGTCCCAGATTTCCACCTTTACTATTTGGTTGCACAGGCTCAGTTTGCCCGTCATTGGTTCCACCCAGATTTCCGTATACCATACACTAAACCTGAACGTGACTTAGCTGCTCCCACCCCCCTAGGGGCACTGTTTCCAATGGGTATACCACTTGACCCAACCGATATATAACCCCTATCTACCACATGCTGGGCTTGGCGCAGACTCAGTCGAATGTTGGGTACCGGCTCCCTGTATTCCCCGGATCTCCCACTGCAACAAAACCCGTTTCTGCCACTCACATCCGAGACGGTGGTACAATGTACTCTCAACTAATTAAAGCTGTGTACCCTTGATTCCCTATTCTTAAACGGGAAGGCAATAACCATGACGGACATATCCACACACTCTGAACTGGCATACATGGATACATTTTTGGCGACCAGACTACTCGGGGCGCTCCGCTCAGCCACTCCTACATTCCCATCCCCGCCTCTGAAATTCACACCGCTTACGCTACTTATAACCGACAAAGAAGGGGACCATCTGGTCACCAAGTTGTACCGGGCATGTATGGCACTCAAGCAGGTTCGGGACAGGGGGGTGAGACAGGGATGGGAGGAAGACCTGGGTCAATCACTAACTGACAAGTAATGGGCCTGTTGTCAAGAACAAATACAGAGGGTATCTCCCAACCACAGGCATAAACTCCTCCATTTCAAGTTCGTACATATGGCGTACTTCACACCGCGGCAACTGACCAAATATGACCCCACCAAACCATCCAACTGCTCCAAATGCCAGACCTTGGAAGTGGACTTTGCCCACATGACTTGGACATGCCCCCGGGTAGCTGCATTCTGGACAGACGTATTCCAGATAGTCTCTGATGTGATCTCCACGTTTCTCCCCCCCTCTCTAAAACTGACCTTGCTGGGAATAATCAGCGTTATAAAACTATGCCACCGCAGGTTAGTCGCCATAGCATTGCTGCTAGCAAAAAGGGAAATCGCGATACACTGGGGAACCAAACATAGCCCCACGAAAGACGCATGGCTCCAAAGCATGTCGTATTGTGATATGCAAACCGAAGTATATGCAACACTTCAACCACCGACTTTGCGACCCAAAGATATATGGCATATTTATCGCTGCTACCTACGGCAGATACAGCAGCCCTCCCCGACTTCCTCTCCCGAGCACCAGCTGACACTTGGAGGACCTACATCCCCCACTTCCTTAGTTTCCAGATACTATGTTGGCGCAATAGGGCGGCAGGCACTTGTACTCAGGATAGCAGTGGCATAAACTACTCTTTGGTTCTGTGGCTCCCCGTGGACCAATACAGAGAAAATAAGTTGCACCCCCTCCAGCATGATAGATAAATTGCACTGCAGAAGACCACACTAGTGGAGACCCCCTCACCCCATTTCCCCCCTCTCCCCTAGCCTTACCCCCCTCCCCTAGTGATCATTTATTTGTTGGGTATATGATCTATGTTGAACATCAACGCCTGAACAATGGTATACCCTGTAAGAAAATATTGCTGACAAGGACAATTATGATTGTGTGTATGTTTATGATTTCATTTAATAAAAAATGTAATTAAAAAATAAATAAATAAAATGAATACATTTATCAATGGGCAGCCAATGCAACTGTCTTAGATGCCCTGACATTGATGACCGCCTTGGAAGCTTCAGGACCAGGCGTGATGCCGTATTCTAAACCACCTGAAGTCTCTTAGGGAGACCAAGATAAAGGTTGTTAGCGTAGTCAATATACAAAGTAAATTAAGTGTGCACCATGGTTTTCAGTGCTTCCAATGGCAGAAGATTTAAAAATGTCCTTAATGTCCCCAGTAGAGTGAAACACGTTCCGGTGGTGCTTAAGATCTTCTGTCGAAAAGATAGGTCATCGAATTTTACCCTCAGATTTCTCACCACCATTGCTGGGGAGGGAGGGGTCACCAATCATCCACAGAGAAATTGTATTTGTTCCGTAGAGCTAAGATCTCTGTTTTGTTCGAGTTACACTTCAAGTTGTGATGAGCAGTTTTTGAATGTAAGGTCAGGGGTAATGGAGGATCGGTCCAATGACAAACTAAGCTGAGTGTCGTCAGTATAAGAAACAACTTAACCCCAAAAGAGTACATTTGCATGGCCAAGGGCGCCATATAAATATTAAAAAGTGTATGACTTGGAGAGGAGCCTGTGGTAGGCCATATTGGAGCTTGTTATTCAGGTTCTGCACCACAGTAACAGCCTGACAGCAGTTACATAGAAAGAACTGTAGCCACTTCAAAGCCTAGTTGCAGACTCCTACTTCTGCCAATCTCTGCAGCAAAAGGGGATGTTAGACAGAATTGAATGCCACCGACAAATCCAACAAAATGAGCTTGACACTCCCTCTCTTGTGCAGTGAAAAAACTCCCTGTGCGTCAAAGCAGTGGTGGCTGGTATTTGAAGGGGGTGGGGGTTGGGTCACGGGGGGGTGGAGGGAATGAAATAAATAAATAAAAAATACAGACTTACGTGTCTGCCGCTGCTGCCCACCGTCACCGCCGCCTCCTCTCGGTCCTCTTCCCCGCTTCCAGGCCACGAAAGAGGAAGCAGGATGCACCCGGCTTCCTTCCTTCCGCTAGCCATTGCAGCGCTGTGATTGGTCGCAGCGCCGTTGATCGGTGCTCAGCCGGATAATGGGAGGCTGGGCATGTTCTCCATTCAGGTTGTAATGCAGGCTGCATGTAGAACATGCAAAGTGTGCATTAATGTTTGGCCGGCCCAAGAGGGCCAGCCAAACATTCATGCGCTCTTTAGAGAGTGCAAACCACTCAGTCCCGCCCCATCCCGCCCACAAAGCTGCCGCAACAAGGAAAAAATACAATTATAATAACTTAGAGTTATTATCATTTTATTTTCTCTTTAGTGACACTGCTTAAAAGCATTGGGGCGACGCTCCTCCGCCTTAGCACTGCATCAAAGCCATTGTTTCTCTGAAACAAACACTCAGGCACTCACTCTGGGAATTTATTTCTAAAAAATAAAACAGGATGCTGAGTCCCAAAAGTGCTTCTGTCATATCGGCCGAAGCACATTCATCAGAAACAATCCTCCTGTTCAATGAATAGCCCTAAATGGTGAGCACAGGCTGCTGCAGCTACAGCAGATTGGGTAGAGGTGGTGTCCCGCCACTCAGGCAAGCAAAATGAGTTGAGTGTTGGACAGCTTGTTTAACATCATAAGTCGGAATACCATTTTTGATGGATTTAATAGGTTTTCGTTTATAGATAGCCCCATTTGCCATTCTATTAATGTGGGAATTTAACTTGGGTTTATTGGGTAGTGTCAATCCAACCGATCTGGCACTATGCTTTGTTTTAGAACATAGACCAGCTTCCTGGACGTTTTCCCTCTAGATTTTAGAATGTCACTGTTTGGCCTGTGGCTTATGAAAACAAGTTCAGTTTTCATTTGATATAGTTTTATTTACTGTGAAGACATCCAGGGGCACATGCATCAACATAAGGAATTGCGATTACTAAATAGCGATTTTTAAGGAATCGCTATTTAGGAATCGCAATTCCTTATGCATGTAGGAATCGCAAAATAAATTGCAACTCCTACACATTACCTATTAACGAATCGCAAATTGCGAATCGCTATTAGGTAATGTCATTTCATTCATTCCTATAACCTACAGGCCCATATGAATGAATGGGAATGTATTCGCAAATTGCGATTACCAAATTGGTAATCGCAAATAACGAATGCAATTGCAAGGGTGCCAGGGGGCCTAAGGCCTCCCTGATGCACCCCCCCCCAAAAGGTAAGTGTGCACATGTGGCACCCACACATGCCCTAAGGGCATGTGTGGGTGCCACATGGCACTTTGAAAAATGGACTTTTGTGCATTTTTCAAAGAATTTGCAAATTACCATCAACTTGAAGTTGATGGTAATTAGCGTTTCCTAAATGCAAAGTCGAATTTAGGAAAGGCTTGATGCATCTCAAATAGGGAATCGCAATTTGCGATTCCCTAAATGCATTCGCAATTTAGGTAATCGCAATAAATTGCGATTACCTATATTGCAAATGCAAAAAGGTACATGCATCGGAAAAGGCCTTTTTCCGGTTGCAAAAGGGCCGATTCGCCGTTTGCGACCGGAAAAAAGCTTGATGCATGTGGCCCCCAGTTCTGTATTTTGGAGAGAAGTCCTTAAGGTATTTAATGGGCAAATCCTCGTTAATGTTTTACAAAGTTCTGCATGTCATCCACTTACTGGTGGCTTGATAGGCCCAAATATTTTAGGAAATCTGCAAGGGATTCTATATTTAAGTTAAATAGTAAGGCTGCTAGTATTCATTATTGGGGAACTCTAAAACGCTCATCGAGATTGAATTTGAACTACTTCAGCACAGTTCTGCCAATCTGAAACAAGCAGAGAGGGTGTTAAGCAGTATGTCATGACACACTGTATCAAATGCCATGGAGACATCAAGCAGGATCAGCAGGCACTTTTGTTCAGTATTCTATATGTGTCATCACTGGTGTTTAGAATTTAAGCTTCAATTCTATAGTCTGATCTGTTGCTAGCTTGCACGTTGTTTAGAGAGTGTTTTCAGTGATATAGTTGTTTAGGTGTTTGACTACACGTTTCCAACAGCCGCGGCCCGTGCAGGTAAGAGCGATTGGGCCAGGTGGGGGAGGATTTTGACGGACAATGACGAGGGGAAATTAAATAAATAATTAATTTTCCCTAGGCGTCGTCTGTCGAAATCACCCCCCACACCGGGCCTCACCACTCTTACCTGTACGGGCCGCTACTGGTTTCCAAGATTATGACAACAAAAGGCTAGGGGGATAATTTTCATTGCTGTCTGGGCCAGCCTTCTGTTTTTTAAGAATGGGCCTCATAGTGGAATTTGTAAGGTGTGCTCAATTCCCTGGTCAAGAGAGGGTTTAAAGTTCCTTAACCATCTGCAGAGAAAAGAGGAGCTGGCCTCTTAAGCAATTTCAGGTGGCGTAGAGTTCAGAGACTTGAGCTAATTTTCTTTCTGCAGCCTGTCTTGGTTTTCAGCTTTGGAAATATAATATATGAACATGAAAATGTGTCCTAGGCAAATGGCTACGATAGTGAATTGTTCAGAGGTTCTCATTGGTATTCATTCTTCACTTGCAAATGTCATAGTCCACTGTGTTGGTGTGGAAGATCCAGGACAGGTTATTAGGTTTAGTGAGACTTTTTAATGAGATTTGTTCATCATTTCTTAGACAAAAGTGTTATTTGCCTCTTTCTGTAAGGAGTAAACCAAAACATTCATTCATTTTCTTTTTTTTTCATCTTTTCTTTAAGTCCTTCGTTTTTTGGTAGATTGTAGAAAATGTTGTCTGGCTGTGGGAGAAAGACGCGACAGAAGAGTCAGGTGTCATCCTTGGCCTCTGCAATACTGAGAGTAAGGAAAGTGTCAGCATTTCTTGGTATAATACAATGTAAGTACACTCTTGTCCAGTGCTACTTGCAAGTCCTTGTCTCCTTTCCTAGGTCGAAGTATGTCATGTGTGCAAGGACCATCTAGGGGTAAGTATTGATGAAAACAAATCTTGCAGATAGTTTTATTTTAAGGACCTAATTCACAAGGGTAAATTGGGTCATAAACATCGGTTTATGATCCAATTTACTTTGATTTATGCCTGCCAGTAACTCACAAATAAATTATTGACAGGCATAAACCCATTAAAAAGTGCAAATTTGTTCATGGTGACTGCAGAGAAAGCCTCACTTGTAAATTCCAGTCAAGGATTGGGAAGCAATGATTCCTTTGAAGTTTGGGAAGGCCTACAAACGTGCATTTGTGGGCATTCCAAAATGCTCTCTGTCTTGTTTCCTTGAAATTGTCAGATATTTACTCTAGGCCAGGGATGGAGTAATTCTGTTTCCAGAATGGGAAGTGGAATGGATCACTCCCACATTTGGAGTGATTCAAGTATAAGGGCCTTCTCCATGGGGCAAAATGCTTTTCCCTCAGGAAACAAACAAAAACAAAATTGTGCATTGGCACACTGGACATTTGGAAAGCTGCATCTGGCAGCACACCCATGTCCATTCAGATACAGAAGGTGGTACTCCAACAACAGTCAGTTCCACTGAAGAAATTCAGCTGATCCCATGAAAATATTTTTTACAAAGATGACTGTAGCACATCTCAGTCTTCAAACTGAGTGACACAGAGCATTAAAAAAACAGCCATTGGGAAACACGGTTCTCCAGGGTAAGCACCTTGATATACTAGAGTTCAAAGATGGCTGCCACATTCTAGTTCTCATTTGTACCCATTTGGAATGTGACTCTCACTATGTGGATGTCATCTTCGCTTCGGAAATATACACTAGACACTCACCATTTCGTCTTCCTTCATAAATTTATAGAATGTTATTTACATATAAGGAGTCATAAATGTACCTAATGACTACGTACATCTACCTTGAGTGCCCCCCTGCTGAATCCTATCCTACTATGACCACAAATAATGCATATTGTGTCAATGGTCTGACACTTGGTGACAGCTGGATTCTCCTATTCGAAACACGGTCACCTGGGTAATTCAATAGTTAGGTGAGGAGGAAGTGTCACAAAAGGAGGTGGAGGGATTTCAAGAAAATAGTTAGGATTGGATGGTAGAATTATTCCAGTTATTGGCAAGTGCACTTGGTAAAGCTGGCACCTCACCCTCCACCGCCTCATAACATTGCTGGACCTGGAAAGACTCCACCTGAAGAAGTCACTCCACTGACGAAGACCCATGATTCCTACTGAAATATAAGTACTCACCAGGGACTCAAAGACTCCTAAAGCTTGCTGGAACCCAGACACTGGACTCTTCTCTAAGGGTCAAGTGGTTGTCCTTGTATTTGTCTCCTGTTTACCTGCTTCACAAATTGCACCGACATTCCTAATTCCAAGAGGGCCCGCCTGACTACAGAGGATCAGACTTCGCAAGAGACTTGGCTGGAGAGAGGCCTGTTGCTTAGAAATCTGCCCTGAGGAGCTAGGGGCTGTAGGACTGACAAGGAAGAACTTTTCTAGTACTGGGAAAAAGCTGAGACAGTGTCAGGGACAATGTGCTGAAGCTTGCCCGGAGAGGTCGCACCCAAGACAGGCAAGAAAACCAGGTTTGTCCTGCTCTGAACTATTTGGTACACTGAAAACTGGTTCAGCGGACCCTCGAGGTAAAGGTATCCAGCCTCGTGAAGCCCTGCCCGGATACAGCCTCTGGTGGATTTCAGCTTCCAAAAAAGTGATTACGTCTGAAGGTAAAACCTTGGGCTGTGGCAAGGCAAGGCAGCAAATCTGTCCTGCACTGCAACCTTCGCAGCTATCAAATCTAGGTTTCTTCCTCTCAGAACTTTTGCCACAAAAATCAACTGCTTCAGGGGTAGCTCAATGACTTCAGGGGTATCCGATTCAAGGAACCCTTGTCGGCCACAACCTTGGACCGTGCTCTGCTGGAAGATATTTGACTGCCTTTTCAGAGACTAAGCCGCAAGTTAAAAACTTGGTGTATCTGACCTCTGCTCCATTGCGGTTGTCCTAAAATCCTAGGTTCCGGTCAGTTGCGAACAGTAACATTTGATCAGTGCTTTACTTTTACTTGGTGCTCTTTTACCTAAACCCTTAAAGCATCATATCTCTGGTTCCCCTTAACATATGTAATGATTTTGGAGTCTGGGACTTGTATTGTGCTGTATTCCTTAGTTTACAATTGTTGGTACTACTTAAATTTAACACACACTTCTCTTGCATTGCCTTCTGCTTTGTGCCACACCTACCAGAGCTTGAGCAGAACTGTGTTTTGACCTAACCAGATTGCTTTTATTGAATTGGTAGAGGTCCCCCCTCCAAAATTAATAACCCCATTATTAACAAGGCTAGTTAAACAGAGCGCAATTGCAAGTATTTTTAAAGATTCCATAGAGGGTTATGGATTGTACTTTGTCTTTACCCATGGAAAATATAGAGTCATGAACTCTAAACATCATACTAAGTGGGCAGAAGACAATCAACCATGTACTTCCCGGTGATTTGAGTAGATTCAATGGACCCTTTCAAGAGACAATGGCTTTTCAGTTTTTCTTATCTCCTTTTATTAGGAGATTTAAAATATGAATGGATGAATCTTCTAAACTCAGTAGGGAAGTCTGAAGATTTTGAAAACTATGGGCCTTTCACTGGCCTCCTGTGTGTATCTAAACACTCTTACATGAGTGTTAGTTATGCAGTTTTAGTACTATGTCAAAAAATTATCTTTTATACGAGTTTTGTGCATTAAAAAAACAGTACTTATTGAAATTTTTATCTCATCAATCGTACCATCCCTCTGATGTTTGAAATGTCAGGTGATGCACTAAGAATGTATTATAGCCTTATAGCCCACGACCGAGGGCTATACTAGTTGTTAGAGGGCCTGAAGCCGAGTTATAGGCCTGAACTGCTGGTGAGGGCCTATAACAAGAGTAAGGGCATTTACCAACAGGTATAGCCCGAGGCAGAAGGGCTATAAGGTTATTAAAACATTCCACTCCCTGAGAATAGAATGTTCTAAATTAAAAAGAGAAACAGAAAGACAAACATTGGAATGTTGGAGCAAAAGTCGCATACCAGCCATTATATGCCCGGAGCCACTCCATAGTCTTCAATTGAGCTCACAACATTCTAACGTTCTAGCTGATTTTATTTGTGATCTGGACTATTTGTGTATGGGGCCAACACCGAAGTGAGATTCTAAGGGCAACCTCGGTCAATACAGTTAAAGGAACTTTTTTCTCCGCCAACCAACCTTTTCAAAATTTCCACCTGCTTCCCCATGCAAACCAGCAATCTAGGATAATTTTGCCATTGAGAAATTTTTTTTCAGTGCTCATTACCACCACAGTCAAATTTGCCTTTTTTTGCATACGCCAGCAGAAACGTGCTTTGCTTTTGTAGAGAATTTCCACCCTTGTGGGTTTATAGGCTCCTTGTTTAACTCAGGACTAGATTAGGAAATGATCTATCATATCATGGTCGACATTTATCAGCCATTTCATGAGTCAAGAAAAGGGTCTTTAGCTATCTTCAGTGCCTACCTAGTATCTATCAGTGTAGCTTTTGAGTACAGTACAGTACAAAATGCTATTTTTTGGCATGATGTTATCCCCTTTTTGGTGACCATTCTCAAGTAAGTGACAGTTAGGCAGGAAGACATCTTATACAACTGATAATAGAGAGTGTCACAGGAGAATCCTAGAATCATGGCTGATCTCCATATCAGGGAGTTCCATCGGGCACAAAGAACTCTGGATCCACACAGACTCACAGCGTAGAGTAGACAGGCTGACAACAGATGGGATTTTGTACCATAGTTCACGCCCTAAGTTTGCCGGCTGCTGCAATAGGGGTGGCAGTGAGAAAGGGATTGATTGGGAGCGGCCCAAAGGTCATAATGAGTCTTATACTTACCCACTGGGAATTGAGGTATTTGGGTCTGATGTAGACAAATGGACTCTCAGGGCCTAACGCTGGGATTGGTACCGGCTGCCATGTCTCATAGAGCTTGCTGGGAACATACCAACAAGAAGGAGGTGGGGGAGTCCTTTTTGTATGAACTATTCCACTTGTTTTCCATCCCCCTACAATCTATAGCCTATTACAGCACGGTTTGAAGAAAAAAGGATGGGGCCCTATGGGAGATATCCAATCAGCCAGAAGCATAACTGAGGGTGAGGGGCCTACCTAGTGAAACCCCTCTATAATCAGCCTCCTTTTTTCTGCTAATGGTATTTGCTCGGATTTTCTTCTCTACTTCAGGCAAGTAAGGGTACCGGGCACTAGTGTGAGCTCTATATAGCTAGGAAAGAAGAGGTGGTGTTCTGGGACTTCTAGGAGGTGTGCTGATACTCCCTCATCTCTGCTTCGCAGTTCTGGTGGCCTCTGAGAACCCTCGGCTAATCCCTAAGCACAGAGTTTTTAACCAGTGACATTGAAAGCCTGAATTACATTTCCAGGGAAAAACTGAAGAGAATATACAGACTAGATACAAAACTATTCCAAAGCCATGATCTAATAGTCAATGGCAATGAAAATGTCCCCCATAACCAATAAAAACAAGGCACGATGTTACGTCCGTGGCTCCGGCTTACTTTATCCCAGCTAGGGTGTCACAGAAAGGCAAAGGGCCAAGAACAAATGTGGTCATGTTGTTGTTTGAGTTTGCGCATGTAAGAGGATCATCCAACATACAATTTCAAAGCCAATATATTTGGTGTTTTATTAATTCCATTTATACAATTGATTCCCCATGCAGGCTTCCATTATTAACTTGTGCCATTCTTCATCACATCGTTTCATGAGATTTCATTAGATGGTGAGCTTCTGAGTTAGAGCACCTACTAACGCCCCTTACTCCAGTCTTCCGAAACAAGGAGGAACTGGGAACGGGGTATAAAATTGTTGAGTATATCCATCCAAGTATTCATTAACTTGGCAAACCCCAACATTGTTAAAAACACAAACACACATATCCCACAATAACGGAGTTGTCAACATGTTTTGTGCATACAGGAGATTTGATCAGGCACATTCATCAGGAAAAAGTGTGACCACCAGATTTCTCACTTATTACATCCTCAGAGGGATATATTAATGAACTGATTCCCAATCAAGCAGCTCACTCTGTCTAAAGATAATAGCAGATCCCAGACCAAAATGTTAAATCAAATAGGAAAAGACTCCAAGATACCTTGTTGCCCTTTCAAGAAGCAACTGAACGTGAGCTAGCATATAATTTTTAAACTGGTTCATTATGTATGTATGTATGTATGTATGTATGTATGTATGTACGTGTGTATGCATGCATGAAGTATTTGTATATCGCAAACATATCTAAAAGGCAGCGGAGCACTGTACAGGGTCAAAAGCAAAGGAGCATTCAATGGGTTTTTGGTGGGGAAGTTGGGCTCTGAGAGAGTGGATGTGAGCCTCAGGGTTAATACCTTAATTGAGAGATATCCCATCTCGTAGATATGTTGCACCGTTGTTGTAACCAGAGAGGCAGGTTCCAAAGTGAATGTAAATACAAAACAGTGCATTTTATGGTATTTAGAAGGGACAACGAGGCTCACTTAACAGAGACCCCAAGTTAAAAATCCAAAACTCAGCTATGAAGTATGGAACACGAAATCGTTCTTCAGTGTAGGAGACTAAAACATCGAGAACAACAATGCCCAAAGAGCAGCAAAATGAACCGAACTCGATGCAGTGCATTTCTGTATATAATGTTATGTGTTATGGAGTGTTGATTAGTGATATTGCAAAACCAAAAGACGCTTCTCGGTGGACTCTTCGTCATTTTATGTATGCATTGTTCTGTGTCTTCCCGATCAGTGGCATTTCCAAATGAAATGCAGATGCCAGGGCACATGTAGGTAGAGAGTTAAATTAAAGTACACTTTTGGAGGCTAGGTTAATGCAATCTCCTTTGATTTGTGCTGATTAGTCATGAAATTTTCAAATTGGTGCAACTATGGTAATTAAAAGAGAGATAGAGTCTGTTTTATAGCACTGTATCTATCAGTGTGCGTACCGTAGAGTGCTTATATATTTTATATATATATCTTTCGCCAGCTGTATTCTATTCTGTGTAAACTTGTCGTTTTCCACTGCAGTCTGTTTCGTAGCGCTGTATGTCAGAGGCGTGGAGCATAGAGTGCTTGTATATATTTTTTTTGTCTTTTCACCATCTTCATCACGTTGTGTGCACGTTTATCTTTTTATCATATCTATTGGGTCAACCTTGGTCCTTCTCCTCCTCCAACACATCTGCATAGAAAGGTTGACAATGTTAGATTGATTTGATGGGATTTTTACAAATCTCATACGTTTAAGTCTTGGCTGGTTTTCGAGAAGGAAAATGCATTTTTGTTTTCTTTGTGTAAGAAATGTCAAGTGCTACAATGTTGTAAACCTGACTTCCCTTTCACAGTTATTTCTCCATTTCCGATGATTGATATCATGGTGAAAACTGCTGGAATGATGGCCCAGTTTTGTAGTTGATTTTCCATCCCTTATGCTGCTCTTCTGTCGTCTGTTCTTGATTATCATCCTACTCGTGCCAGCCACACATGAACATCTATACCATATTTTTATACTTCTTTTTAGTGTGTTGTGGTTACTTTCAGAATATTTGTAGGCCTACATCTATCATTAGGTACAGGCAGCTTTATCTGAATGCCAAACTCTTATACAGAACAAAAAGTAATATCTTTAGTTAATCTCCCTTCAGCCACTATTTGTTGGAAGTGCCATTGTCATTTTGGATTGTCACACAGCACAGCATATATATAGTTTGACGATAAGTCAGACCACGTCAGCCAACGCTCTGTTGGAGGACTTTTTCCAATTTTGGATCAGGGCACAGGACTGCCATTTAGGATTTGGAGTTCCAGTCATCTTGACTGATGGCATTTCGCCTCATTACTTGTCTGGTTCCAAATAAGGAGAGATAGGCACCGACAGACATAGAAGTCTGCCTTAGTACGGTGAGCTTGTTTATTTATGATGTACAGCTGAGGTGACCAGATGAAGAGGCATCATAACGTTACACTTATCAGTAGTTGACTTCATGTCCATATGGGAGGATGAGGGAAACTCCATGTCAGTCACTGGTGGAGTGGTGGAGTGGTGCAGAAGTGTACGAATGAGTCATTTGCGTATGCTCGTCTGTGTGAGGGGAGAGCCGGTATTAGTGGTGGCCATCTTAGAGTCAGGCACTACATCATCAGTACTGTAAAAAACTAGAGTTCTTCTGCAAAGTGGGCTAGGCTGGAGAATACATGAAGCAGCCGTTATAGCTGCTCAGAGCTGTTACATATCTGTGCAGGGTGCTCCATGGTAGTCACTATCAATGCTGGGGACAGACTTTTGTCTTTTGTAGGTAGCAGGGATGTGTCCCACAGAGACTGAATTCAACATAGACACTCACAAAGCAATAGAAGCAGAATGAATGATCTGTTCTTGCTCTGTTGCAGATGGACAGAGCACAAATTAGTGACAGCCATTGTAGTGTCATGATAGGCTGCCGTACACGGTCATAAACCCCTCAACTCCTAATCGCCAGGTCAACTTGGGGCACAGTGAAATTCGATGTGGTGCTATGTTGGCTGGCCTGCAGATTTGGTTGTGATCTCAGTGACTCATTTTTACATTCAATCACTCACCCATCCTCATTTACACACACACATACTCACCAAATGATAAAGAAGCACTATCATTTATAAGCCAGACCTATTGGCTTCAATAATACTTCCTTTTGTTTAATCTTATGCACGTCACACATGAGCCACTTTGGTCATGACCCTTTAGAGGTGGCAAATCCCTCTGTCCCTCTGTGTGTCACTATTCATTGACGGAGGTAATGCTTTTATGACACAATGTAGCAGAGCACAGTGTGCTGTGTAAAAGATGACCTATACAATGGATTCTCATAGCTGATAGCCACACAATGCTTTTCAGTTGCTATTAAAAGCCTTCCTTTCTGGGTCATGTGATCACATTATTTGGGAAGCCAGATATTATCAACATTAAGCTCAAAATATTGGCTTGTATGTTGTAATCACTGTTTTTTCAAAGAATCAACTGACTATTTAAAAAGTGTAAATATGATAGGTTTCTTTTGTGTGATTTTGGGTGAAATATCTGAAATAATCACTGCTTGGTCTCTGCTCACTTTTCATTTCCTGGTGAACCATGTAAGTTCACAATTGTGTGGATTTTAATTTTTAAATTTTATGGCCTGATTTAGAGTTTTGGGGGACGGGTACTGCATCACAAATATGACAGATAGCCTGCCCACCTTATTACAAGTGCATTATGATATAATGTAGTTCAGGATATCCATCACGTTTGTGATGGAGTAACCCACCCACCAAATTCTAAATCAGACCCTTAATTTCCTGTTCATTTGCAGATAAGTGGTGTTATGGTTTTGCAGTTTGGACTTAAAGTGAGAGGTTTCTCTTCTGCAGCTATTGAACTGGTAATTCTTCAAAACAGTCACTTGCCTGTCAGGGTGTTCTATTGAACTGGGTAATGATTCTGGTGCATAACAAATGGGTAGCTAGGGCTCATCAGTCAGGTATAGCTTAGTTGCAGTGACACCATGTGCATGGGACCCATGTCAGGCAAAACCGGCCCAAGGTTGCTTGTGTTCTGGTTGAAGGAGAACACGGCCTGGAAGTTCAGGCTTGACTGTTCCCATTGGGGCAGGGTCGAGACTGATTTGCACATGGCTGTGTCCAAACTGAGGTGGCATGGTGTGCAAAATAACAATGGACTGGGATTCAACTCAAGTGATTACCAATGCCTGACATTAACTCAAGCACTCCATCCATCACTTTTTTGTATACTTAAGTGTGTTGCCCTAAGTGGGACGCTATGTCCAGATATGGGTCTCGTGCACACTGTGTCACTGGAACCAATCTATACCTGGCTGGTGAACCCTAACTAGGGCGAAACTGATCCTGTTTTCTTGCGTTTTGGTTCAGGGAGGCATGTCCTGGCAGTTTGGGCTGGACTGTTGTCATTGGAGAATGGTCCAGACTGATTTGCATATGGCTGGGTTGAAACTGAGGTGCCATGGTGTTCAAAATAAGGATGGACTGGGATTCGGCCCCAAGTGATTACCTGTGCCTCAGATGAATTCAAGAAGTCCATCCATCACTTTATTGTATACCTTAGTATGGTTGAAGACTCTGATTATATATCAACAATCTTTGTTATACTGAGGACTACTCTACATCACCAATGTCCCTGATTCTTGTTGTGTGTTATTGTTTGTGCCATTGACCAATGTTTTTTTCTTGTGTATTTGAAACAGGGCACCTTGGTGAAAGGTTATCTGTGTATATCCTCCGACCTAGGGAATTTCCTTAGACATTAACTCACCCTCATAATGTAAAAACTGTGAAGAGAAGGAGTATGGCTCATTTAGGACTCAGGACCCTATGTACGAATTACTGGCCACATAAAACTGGTTGAAACTGCACCCGGTATTTTTGAAGCAGTAAAAATATTTAAGAATTGACCTATGTACTAACAGGTTGGTTATTATAAGACCAAATCGTAGTGGGTGGGAATCCGTTGTACCTCAGGAATATTAATGAGATTGGTTGCAAATTCCAACTCACTTCGAGTAGAAGAAATACCAGGAATGGTGGGCCTGCTAGGGTCAGCAGAAAACCTTGTCTTTGATTGCTTTTTAATAATGCTAACTTTTTTTCTAAATGGGGTCCATTTTCTTTATAAGAAATGGGAGTGAATTTAAAACTTTTTAAATTATTTCTATGAAAGTTGGCAGTGGTCCCATAGACCACTGCCTGCTCTACAAGAAACTTTTTTTTACATTCAAAAAGGGGAAGAGATCCCCTTGACACACCTTCCATTTTTGAAAATAAATTAACACCCCCTTTGAAGTTTGGGTAAAAAATCAGTTTTGCGACCAGATTTTGGTCTTAAAACATTGATACATAAGATACTGATTTGGAATTTGGAAGGGACGCCCACAAGACGCCCATTTCAGATACTGAATCAGTATGACTTCAGGTGTTTGGGCAAAATATCAAATAAAAATATTGTGATACAAAAATATTGTCTAAAGAATATCGAGATGTCAAAAATATCGTCAACAGGAATAGTGAAGTTAAAAATATTGTTTTAAGTGTTTTTTTTTATATTGATGTAAAAAAATATTGGTTTAGAAAATATTGTATGTAATATCATTTGTAAGTTTATTTTTATGTAATTTAATTACTGTGTTTGATTTATATGCTTACACTTTTTTTATTTGTGTTTTTAGTAAGATAATTAATTATGAAATTGTTGAAATTTGTGTATTTAGCTGTGTTCATTTATGAAAATAATGGTTTTATAATTTTTTTGCAGCAGGATATTGCGTTTTTGGGGGGTAAGAGAGGGGAAGTGTTTAAAAAAGTGGTTTTTTTATTGTTTCATTAATGTTGTTCAATTTAATGATATGCAAATTAATACTGTAAATTTTTAACATTTATTTTGTTACATTAATAATTTTTATAAATAATAATTTATAATTAAATAAAATATATATTGACTATAATAAATGTAACAAATATTTTATTTAATTGTAAATATATAAATAAATATTTAAATACAAATGTTTTAAAATAAGAAAAATTAAAGTTTTATTTTTATGAAACAAAATCATAATTAAAATACTTGTATTTATGTGGAAAATAATTGTAGAATGTTTTTGTTTTTATTTAAAAAATTGGTTTTATATGTTTTAATTTTATTATTGTTAATTTTGGATTATGATTCTATTTTTATTTTGTGACTCAAAGTTTAAGATGGTAGTAAATATTTAAAAATATATTAATTATTAACAGTGATAAAAATATTATTTTATATGTCAATGTTTAAATATGAATATATAGTTTTGTAGTTTTGGTTAGTGTCTTTTTTTGTGTGTAAATTTTAGTTTATTCTATAGATGAAAAATTATGTGTGAGAATGCAGTAGTAATTGTGTATATATAATTTTTTGTCTGTAGCACCTTGCATAAAATGTTTTAGAGTGGACCTAGACCCTCGGTCTAGGTCCACTCTCTCCCCACAGCTCCGCTGTGCCGTCTCTTGCCTCCAGACCCCGACCTCCTCCTTGGGAGGTTCAAGGCTGCTGCCCGCTCCTGCTGCCCGCTCCAACTGGGACCAGACCGCCTGCAACCACCGTAACCTTTCTCAGCCGTTTTTTTCTGAATTTTTCCCTGTTGTGCCACTGTTATTGTGCCAATCTGTGTCTTGCTCTAATTCCACCACTGTTTTTATTTTCTCGTGCCTGCCTGTTCCTTTCGCCTTTCGCGCTGCTGCCCCAGCGGCCCCTCCCCCCAGAATTCCCCCTTGGAATTCCCCTCCAGAATTCCCCCACTCCCGCCTCCCAGCCTCTCCTCCCTCCCACCTCCCCTACTTAATGGCGGCCGCGCGCAGCCGTCGTGCAGCCGGCGCGCCGAAGGCGGGCCAAAAGCAAGCCCGTCTGCACCCATCCGCGACCCGACCGCGGCCAGCGCCTGGAACTCTGCACCTCCCACTACCCATCGCTACGACACCACCACCCTCCTCGCAGTCAACCCTGGAAGACTTAGAGAATGCCAACAGGCCTCACTGAACACGACCCACGGCCAGTTCTCCTGCCTCCACTGCCGCCAGACCCTCACCGCCACCCCGGCCTCCAACACCGGGGCCACCAGCACCGGGGACACCCTAAAATGCATCCTCCTCAACGTACGCTCCGTACACAAACACGCCATGGAAATCTGGAACCTACTCGACTCTCTCTCGCCCGACATCGCCTTCTTCACAGTGACCTGGACCAACGCATCCTCCGCCCCCGACATCAGCACCGCCATCCCAGACGGATACAAGATCCAGAGGAAAGACCGCCCCAACCACCCAGGAGGGGGCCTCGCCATCACCCACAAGAGCACCCTCCGCCTCACCACCTCCAGCGAAACCTTCCCCTCTGCCGAACACCTGCACTTCCAGATCCAGACCACCCCCAAAGCCACACTCCGTGGAACCCTCATCTACAGACCCCCCGGCCCCCGAACACCCTTCGCCACCACCATCACCGACTTCATCGCACCCCACGCCATCGCCTCAGCAAACTACATACTCATTGGAGACCTGAACTTCCACCTCGACAACCCCAGCGACCCCAACTCCACTATCCTTCGTGACAACCTCGCCAGCATCGGACTTAAACAACTCATCAACACACCGACCCACAGAGCAGGACACACCCTCGACCCCATCTTCGTGGCAGGAAGCAGCGTCCAATTCAGCCACACAACGCAGCTGCCATGGACCGACCACCACTGCGTACACTTCGCCATCAACAAACCCAAGGCACCCAAACCAGCCCCACGCCCACCTCGAAGGAACTGGAGCAAGGTTACCGACGAGCAACTTAACTCCACCCTCACCTGAGACAACCACACCTGGGCACCCGACGCAAATGACGCAAACAACGCAGCCAGAGAACTCCACACCTGGATCTTCAACTGCGCAGACGAGCTCACCCCGCTACGCAACCCCGACAGACAACGCCCCAGGAAAGCCGCCAGGTTCACCACCGCTCTCCAAGAAGCCAGACGCACCTGCAGGCGCCTGGAGAAGAACTGGAGAAACACCAAGACAACCGAAAACCACACCACCTACAAGGACGCCTTGACGGACTACCATAACCAGATCAGAGCCACCAAGAGGAACTTCATCCACAACAAAATCCTGGCCAACTCCACCAACTCCAAGGAACTTTTCAGTGTCATTCAGGAATTCACCAACCCACGCAGTGAAGCCACAGACATCACACCATCCCAAGACCTCTGCGACAAGCTTGGAACCTATTTCCACCTCAAGATCAAAAACCTCTATGACAACTTCATCGACCATCCACCAGGTGCCACAGACGGCCCCCCGCCCCCAGAAACACCAGCCAGCCCACCATCTCCAACTGGACACTGATCACGGCCGAAGACACCGCCTCGACCATGAAAAGCATCCACTCGGGGACCCCCACCGACCCCTGCCCCCTCACATCTACCACAGAGCTGCGGCCGCCATCGCACCCGAACTACAATGCACCATCAACACCACCTTCAAAACAGGCACCTTCCCAGACTACTGGAAGCGCGCAGAAGTCAGACCCCTGCTCAAGAAGCCCACAGCCGACCCCACCGACCTCAAGAACTATCGGCCCATCTCGCTCCTCCCCTTCGCAGCCAAAGTTGCAGAGAAAACAGTCAACAGGAAACTGACACGATTCATTGAAGAGAACGCCGTCCTCGACACGTCCCAATCCGGATTCCGAAGCAACCACAGCACAGAGACCGCCCTACTCACCGCCACAGACGACATCCGCACCCTCTTGGACCAAGGCCACTCTGCAGCCCTCATCTTACTCGACCTATCAGCGGCCTTCGACACCGTCTCCCACCGCACACTAGTCGCCAGACTACACGACGCAGGCATACAAGGAACAGCCCTGGACTGGATCCGATCATTCCTCACCAGAAGAAGCCAAAGGATCAGACTCCCACCCTTCCTCTCCGACCCTACGAAAATCACCTGCGGAGTCCCACAGGGTTCATCACTGAGCCCCACCCTCTTCAACATCTACATGGCCCCCCTCGCAGCCATCGTCCGACAACACAGCCTCTACATCGGATCCTACACCGACGACACCCAGCTCATCCTCTCCCTCACCAAAGACCCCACCACTGCTAAACTCAACTTCCAGAAAGGAATGCAAGACGTCGCAGTATGGATGACCAACAGCTGCCTGAAGCTCAATGCCAAGAAGACAGAAGTCCTCGTCCTCGGTACCACCCCGTCTGCATGGGACAGAACCTGGTGGCCCTCTGCCCTTGGAAGCCCACCTACCCCCTCAGACCACGCCAAGAACCTCGGCATCGTACTCGACTCATCACTCACCATGAACCGACAGGTCAACGCCGTCACCTCCAGCTGCTTCAACACCCTCCGCATCCTCCGCAAGACCTTCAAGTGGATCCCCCCCTGAGTCAAGGAAGACAGTCACCCACGCACTCATCACCAGCAGACTGGACTATGGAAACACACTCTACGCCGGCATCAACAAGTCCCTACTCGGCAAACTCCAAACAATACAGAACACAGCTGCCAGACTCGTCCTCGGCATCCCCCGACACGAACACATCATCCAACACCTACGAAGTCTCCACTGGCTCCCCGTGGAGAAAAGAGTCACTTTCAAAATCCTCACTCACACCTACAAATGCCTACACAACAATGGACCCAAATACCTCAACGACAGAATCAACTTCCACGTAACCAAAAGAAACCTCCGATCTTGCAACCTCGCACTGGCCGAAACCCCGCGCATCCACAGAGCCAGAGCAGGCGGAAGATCCTTCTCTCACATTGCAGCCAAGACCTGGAACGAGCTACCGGCAGACATCAGAAGCGCACCCTCCCTGAACACCTTCAGGAAGACCCTTAAGACCTGGCTCTCAGGCTAAACAGATCTGCGGACCCCCCCCTCAGCGCCTTGAGACCCTCACGGGTGAGTAGCGCGCTTACAATTCCCTGATTGATTGATTGATTGATTGAGATTGTAGTGGACATAGTATTTGTCACCCTTTAGTGTCCAACACCTTCCCCAAATTGGTATGGATTGGAGTGTGAGCAGTAAATGTCATCCCTTCAGTATCCAACACCTTCCTCAAATTGTTTTAAATTGACGTGGGAATAGTAAAATTCACTGTTTTAGTGTCCATCACCTTCCCCAAATGGGTATAGATTGGGGTGGCAATAGTAAATGTCACCCCTTTAGTGTCCAACACTTTCCCCAAATTGGTATAGGTTGGAGTAGGAATAGTAAATGTCACTCTTTGAGTGTCCAACACCTTCCCCAAATTGGTATAGATTGGAGTGTGAGCAGTAAATGTCATCCCTTCAGTATCCAACACCTCCCTCAAATTGTTTTAAATTGACGTGGGAATAGTAAATGTCACTCTTTTAATGTCCATCACCTTCCCCAAATGGGTATAGATTGGGGTGGCAATAGTAAATGTCACCCCTTTAGTGTCCAACACTTTCCCCAAATTGGTATAGATTGGAGTGGGAATAGTACATTTCACCCTTTCAGTGTCAACCACCTTGCCCAAATTGGTTTAGATTGGAGTGGGACTAGTAAATGCCATCCCTGTGGTGTCCAACACCTTCTCCAAATTGGTATAAATTGGAGTGGGACTAGTAAATATCACCCTTTTATTTTCAAACACCTTCCTCAGCTTGGTATAGATTGGAGTGGGAATAATAAATATCACCCTTTTAGTGTCGAACACCTTTCCCAACTTGGTATAGAATGGAGAGGGAATAGTAAATGTCAACTTTTTAGTGTGCAACACTTTGTTAAAAATGGTTTACATTATAGGGTTATTATTTAATTTTAAAAGGTTTGTCAGAAATCCTTTGTTTAAATAGTATTTGTAAGTAGTAGAAATAGTTATTTAATTAGCATTGATGGTGTTCAGAAATATAATAAAACGTGCACCCCGCCATTTTGGTGTGGGTCTCCATCGTTTCCAGCGACCCTGACCTGCCATCTTGTTTGACCTCCGTCCTTCCCCCCGTCCCTCCTGACCCCCCCTGATGACCCCCGAACGTTTTCTCTTTCTTGGTGGACTGCCTTAACCCCCACTCAGGTTCCCTTCTCTCCTCTCACCTTCTCTCACAATCCTTTTCTTGTCCCCCTTTGCCTCTTCTCCCCCCTAAGATTTGTCACTTTCTTTGTAATGACTGTGCAAAAATTGTTTAATTTATTGTAACTTGTAATTCGTTATTTGTGTTTTTGTTCCTTGTAACTCCTGTTGTTCCTCTGTAAAGCGCTCTGATACCTCCGGGTCTAGCCAGCGCTATATAAAACTCTAGATAAATAAATAAATAAATAATAAAAAATAGTTACTTATGTGTTTGTAATAAATAATATTATTAATTACATATTTTTATAGGATGAAAACATGTAATGGGGCATGGCCAAGATGGCGCTGTGATCAGACGCTCTGTGCTGGAGCTCTGCTCCTAATTGGGCCCAGCGACTATTATCCTGCCCCTGACCTATGTTGTGAGCCTCTCGCGGCTGCCCCAGCTTGCCTGGGGAGCCCTCCTTGGTATGCCGCCTTACCTGCAGTGACCGCCTGGTGATCCTGCCAGTGATCGTCGGTGGAGGCCACGTGGAAGGAAAGCACATTGGTCACGGATCCCGATACCACCTGAGGGCCGCGCGTTGAGGATTCTGTGGCCCCGCTGGTGTCCGTATGGCTGAGAAGCTGCTGCAGCAACCTCGGCCTCATCTGTTTCAGTGGCATGGCGCAGTGTGACGCCCACCGTGGCCAGGGAGGCCAGCTGGAAGCCCGCAACGAGAGCGGTCTGTATGGTGCCTCATTACGATGTCGGTCGGAGTTGCCTCCATGATACGGTCGTATACTCCCATTTGTCTATGGGAGCTTGTGCTGCCGCCATAAACTGGCTGTAGCACAAGCTCCCATAGACAAATGGGAGGATCTGTTCATCCCTGCACCACATTGCACACCGTGCAGGGATTAACAGCCCCCAACCGGAGGCCGCAGGGTGAAGGGGGCCCTGCTAGGGGCCCCAATGTCGCTTTCCGACAGGCTTTCCATGTCGGAAAGCCTGTCGGAAACCGACATCGTAATCCCTATGGTGGAAACACCGTCCATAGGGATTAAGGGCCGGTCTCCGTCTTGGAATTCAGCCGGAATGACCGGCTGGTTTGAATTCCGACCGCCATATTCAGAATACGGAGGTCGGAATTCAAACCGCAGATGTCGGTCGGAAAGCCTTAGACCTGTGGTATGAGGTTTTCCGACCGACATCCAAATTGGCCCCTTTTTGTTGCATTCTGTCTAATAAGTGATGATAGCTATATAAATGCCCATTAAGAAATAAAAAAAAATGCAGACATGTAACACATTTTTCTAATTTTATTTATGTTTTCAAAGTTTATGTAATGTATATTTTTACATTTTTAAACATATATATTTCAATTTTAAAAGTAAACAGACCTATATAGATAAATAAATGAAAACATTTTTAATACATTTTATTACATCAAAAATGTAAATCATATTTAAGTATATATGTATGTTTACATTTTTTACTTTTTTCCATTATTTAACATTTCTTTAACATTTCTTAAATTGCTCATATACATATTTCATCATCTTTTTAACATAAGTTTTTTCAGTATATATTAAATAATTGTATACGTTTTATAGTATCAAAAATTATTTTAAAACTATTTTACAACTTTTTTTGATTTAATATTGGTTTAATATTTTTTTATTTTATTTTTTGATACATTTATTCAACATTTATACATTTTTCCCATTAATTTCAATGGAGAGATAGCCTTTTTTAGTTTGATTTAGTTTCATTTTGCGACATTTTTTTTATCGCTACCTTCTATTTTGTAGTTTATTTGTGTCATTTTAGTCTATTTTCCGGGGTTCAGGTTGCGGTAAGGTGCTGCTATTCATCGTAACAGGTACGTCCTTTTTTAAAGTTTTTAAGGATTTTGGGGGTATGGGGCTGAGGGGGGGAGCTCTAGAGGTAATAGTGTTGTTTGTCGATTTTTGAACATTCAGGGGCTGATTATGATGTCGGTTGCGGTCCGTCCGACATCTCCCTCTGCGGTCCGCCTGTCGCATTATGATGCGGCAGGCGGAGGCATCGGGCAGAGGGACCGTCCACTGCTGTTCCGACGGGCTCCTTGAGCCCGTCGAAGCACCCTAAATTAACATTATCCCTTAATGACGGTGGAGCCAGCCCCAGCTCGGCTGTCGGGATTATGATGTCATTTTCCGACAGCCTTGCCATGTCGGAAAGGCCGACATGGTAAGGCTGTTGGAAAATGACTTTGGGGGCTCCTAGCAGGGCCCCCTTGCCCCCTGGCTCTCCGCTATGGGGCCTGAGGGGCACCTATGGGGCCCGCTAAACATCCCTGCGTCGCGGTCCGTGCCAAACGGTGCAGGAATGTTTCCAAACATCCATTTTACTACGGCAGCTTGTGCAGTGGGCCTTTTCCGCCTGCGGCACGAGCTGCATTGTAGAATGGATGTTTCCGACTGCCCTTTGGGTGGTCGCATCCTAATTGTGTGGTCGGAACCGCCGACCTATAGTCGGGCGGTTCCGTCCGACATCGTAATGAGGCCCTCAGTTGTATTAATGGTAGTGTTTTTCACTAGTGTATACTTTGAGGTTGTTTGTACACAGTTGTACTAATGTATTGTTAGGTTAAGTTACATTGAGTTATGTTACTTATTTAATGATGATTAAGTGTAATTCCTATGTATTTTTGGGATTGTAAAGTGTTTTTTTGTGGTTGGGTTTTCTTGTTTACTTTGCAGGTTTTTGTCAACTAATGTGGCATTGGGAGTTACAGTTTTTTTTTAAAGAATTCACTTTTGGTTTATAATAAACTAATATTTTTAACTTTGATTTTCTTTTTTTTCAGGTTGATGGACTTAACCCAGATCTGTAACTAGTGGTGAATTTTGATTTGTTGGGAATTCCATCCATCATCTGTTCTTTTTGTATTTGTCGCCCTAAGTGGGAAGGGTATGCCCAGGCGTGGGTCCCATGCTCGCTATAGGGTATGCCCAGGCGTGGGTCCCATGCTCGCTATACCACCTTATTCAAGCCAGCCTGGCTGAGTACAACAAATGCTGCGCACTACCCTCTGATGAGCCTAATTAGCTTGCCTACACTACCACAAAAGAGAGCATTTAGGTTTGTTACTTGTGCCTCTGTAAACCAATAAGGGCTTGTAAGAAACTGGCTCTATATATACTGCACTAAAGTGAGGTACAGTGTGTATAGAGTCCAAGGGTCTCCAGAGGTTTGGCAGAGGTTAAAGTTAGATAGAACCTTACTCTCTAAAGTGGTAGCTTGGTTGAGCAGTAAGGCAGTATCAGAGGACAGTGTTAAGCATTTGATGTACACACTCAGTCAGCAAATGAATTCACACACTCAAGAACTGAACTCTAGGCCAATTGTTTTTGTATAAAAAAATATACTGTTATTTTTTTTTAGAACCAAGCAAGCCTGATACAGGTAAGCATTCAATTCTTTTCAGTAATAAGTTACTTGTTGTACACAGTTTTAAAAAGCAATGAAGATTGCACTTGATTTGATTTACAGGGGATGCAGTAGGTTGCAATACTTAGTAAATACAGTACATTGAAATGAATGGCTTTTTAAGGTAAATGCAGGTAAAATTACTTTTGCGTTACTTGTGTAATCCAGTGCTGGACTCCTAGATTCAGCACTGGGAAATTTACTTAAAACAGGTAAGTAATTACGTTTTTGTAGTTTGTACGATTTTTAGAGAATATTTTCAGATTTCAAAAGTCCACACTTAGAAACTTTTTGTATTTTTTGGACCAGTACATTGAAATACATAGGCTTTCCCTGTAAATTGCAGGTAAGTTACTTTTCGGATTACTTTTTCTAACACAGTGCTAGTTCCTAGATTCAGCACTGGGACATTTCCTGAAAACAGTTGAGAAAATGCGTTTTAGTTAGATGTACGATTTTTAAAGAATATTCTTGTATTTCAAAAGTTGACACTTAGAAACTTTTTCACATAGAACCACCAATGTTATCCTATGGAAGGAAATTCAATTCACAGGTAAGTTACTTTTACGTTACTTTTCCTACTCAGTGCAGGATACCTAGATTCAGCACTGGGACCTTTCCTGCAAATAGTTGAGAAAATTCGTTTAGGTTATTTGTGCGATTTTTAAGGAATATTCTTAGTTTTCAAAAGTTGACACTTAGAAACTTTTGGGAGAAAAAGTGTCAATGTTATCCTATGAGGAAAAACAGGTTATCGGTTTCGAGGTAAGTATTCGGTCTTTGGAGTTAGGGTTCTGGGGTCAGACTCAGGGGTCTCCCAGGGTCAGTGATGCACTGTTGTTGCACCCTCAGCGACACTAGGGCGGCCGGGTGCAGAGTGTTGAGGCCCAATGTTATCCTATGGAGGATAGGGGGTCTCCGGTTGGTGGCTGCTGGCAAGCAGGCCACGGGGTTGTGGGAGCAAAGCTCCTAGGGTTAAGCTCAGGGCAAGTTGGGGACCAAGTTAACACAAAAGGGGCACCTTCAGCGGCACTAGGGCGGCCGGGTGCAGGGTGCTGTTTTGAGGTCGGGTGCCCTGTTGATTTCAATGGAGATTCTCAGGGACAAAGAAACACTGCAGGCTCAGGGACGAGGATCTTCCAGGAGTGACCACCACTTCGAGGGGTAAGTTGGGATGTTGAGGGTTGGTTAGGCACCGCTGGGTTGGGCACACAAGGCCGTGGGGCGTCGGGTGCAGGGGTGCCTTGGGACGTCGGATTTTCTTACCCGCTCTGGTCGCGGTAGGAGGGGTCCTCTGGATTGAGGCTGCAGGCGTCGTCAGGAGGCTTGAGACAGGTCAGGGGTCGCCGGATCTCGGGTCAGGATCGCCGGGGGATCCTCCTCGTGGTATTTTTCCACTCTAGCTCAGGCTGGGTTCGGCGGGTGCAGAGTGGGCTGGATTCGCGGTTCCTGGCTGGCACCAGAAGCTGCAGTTCAAACACGTCCGGTTTTCACGGGAGAAACAGCTTGGAAAGTGAAGGCAGGCAGGTCCTCCAGGGTTTTTGAGGTTGCTGGCCACTGGACACGCCGGGGTTTTGCAGGAGCAGGTTTGAGGGGAGACAGGCCTGTAGGGCTGGGGCCAAGTCAGTGGGCGTCGTCCTCTTGTTAGCTCTGCACGGCTCTTCGTCCTTCTTCTTCTTTTCTTCTTGTAGGTAGGCTGGATCTGCCTTCCTGGTTCAGGGCTGCCCCCTAAATACTGTATTTAGGGGGCGTTTTAGGGGTCTTGAGGTCAGTAGCCAATGGGCTACTGACCTTAGGGTGACTACACCCTTGGTGTGCTCACCCCACATGGGGGAGTGAGCACAATCCCTAGTCCTGATTGGGGAGTGCCTGCCATCTGCAAGATGGCGAGCACTGGAGAGTGGGCTTCACCTCGCCTTCTCCACCTGAGGGTGGAGTTGGCAGAGGTGGGCACACCTCCTGGGCTGGCTTGTTTTTCCCGCCTGTCTTCCCGCCGAAAGGGAGGGGAGACAGGAAGGGGGCCTGCTCCTGATAGCAGGAGAGGCTGGGGGGTCGCATTACAAAGGCTGCCAGGCCTTTGAAGCTCCCCTGCCACGGATGGCTCTTCCTGGCCTGGGGAGGTGTGTACACCTCCGCCCAGGAAAGGCTTTGTTTCTGGGCTCAGGGAGCGTAGGCTCCCACCCTAGGGGTCCAGAAACATGTCTCGTGGTGGCAGGCTGGTGTGTACCAGTCAGGGAACCCACCAGAGGCTGGTCGTTTTTCAGGGGGCATCTCAAAGATGCCCTCTGTGTGCATTTTCATTAAATCCCACACTGGCATCAGTGTGGGTTTAATGTGCTGAGAAGTTTGATACCAAACTTCTCAGTTTTCAGTGCAGCCATTATAGTGCTGTGGAGTTCGTAATGACAAACTCCCAGCACCATATACTCTTAATGGCAGCACTGCACTTACAATGTCTAAGAATGGACTTAGACACTGTAGGGGTACAGGGCTCATGCACCTGTACCCTCACCACTGGTATAGTGCACCCTGCTAGAGGGGTGACTGACCTATGCCAGGGCAGTGGGTTGTAGACATGGCCCACAGAGGTGTGTGCCATGTCGACTCTTCACTTTGTTCTGCACCAAAACACGCAGCCTGCAAAGGCAGTGTGTGTATGTAAAGGTACAGGGCCTCTAAGGGTGGCACAATAAGTGCTGCAGCCCTTAGAGGTCTTCCCTGGTCACAGTGCCCTGGGTACCTGTGGTACCATTTACCAGGGGCTGACCTGTGGCCAGAGATGCCAATTGGGCACAGTTTTGGGGAAAGAACACAGGCCCTGGGAACCTGATTGGCAGGGACCCAGGGCACATCAAGTCAAAGTGCATCAGTGGTCTGGCAAAAAGTGGGGGGGTTACTGCAACAGAAACCCACTTCCTTACAGGGCTGCCTGGACTCCCTACACAGTGTACCTTGTTTTGGTGCACTATATATAGAGAGCCAGCTTCCTACAGTTTTCTTTTAGGAAGTACATGTAAAGAGATAGAAGTTGGAGGGCACTTTATTAATTATTTGCTATTTTACTTTTAAAGGTTTATTTGCAAGTAAGTTTTAGTTTAAATATAAGTTTTACTTTTTTGGTTGGATAGTTGTGGAGATGTATAATTCTTCTTTAAAGGTCTGATCAGAGAATCCAGAAGAGTTTCCTCCTCGTCCAGCATTTGTCGTTTTTGAACTATTTAGTTGATAAAATTAGTGAGCCTTTCATACTGTTAATTTAATTTTTTTGTATGATTTTATTGGTTAAGGTTGCTTATAGTTTGATTTTATTAGTTAGTTTAGTTATAGTTGAATTTGTTTTAAGCAGATATGTCCTTTTATGGTGAATGCTAATTTAGGTTTTATTTATAATGTTTGAAATATTGTTTGTTTTTTAAATATCATTTTATTTATATATGTATATATATTTATTAGTATTTAAGTTGTTGTTTAAATGCTTGTAGTTAATGGAAATATTTTTGTTATAGTGCTGTGAATTTAGTTATATATTTTATTGGGGTGAATTATAAATATTTTGGTGATGTAATATATTTATTTTTAATTTAAATGTGTGTATAACGTGTTTTATGTTTATTTTAAACAATTGTTTTACATAAAAAGTTGTTTTTTATATTTATTAATAATAATGAAATTATTTTGGCAATATTATTGTAGAGGATATTGTGTGAATTGATAATTTTGACATATTATATGTTTATTTAAAGGTGACAATATTTTTGTTACCGATATATGTGTTTTCAGTGTACATAAAAATTGATATTTGTAACAGCGATATTTGTGTTCTGGATATTTGTGGTTTAATTAGTTAAGTATAGGAAGGCGATATTTTTGTTAAAAATATTTGTTTTCTGATATTTTTGTGTTTTTATATTGTATGCATCGATTTTGTGTCAGTGATCCTCCATTCAGAATCCCATTTTGGAAGTCAGCAAAACATTAACAACTCCTAAGAAAAAGCATTTTTTTAATGGTCTCAAATGTAGACAAAAAAATGATTTGTACATCTAGCCCTCAATTCCTTAATAGAGCAATCACCAGCAGAAGATAACCAACTTAACAGATACCAAACAAGCTCATATACGACAAGATATTAAATGTTACTTTATATGAACAATGTAAGGTATTCTTTATTAGTATTATGCATGTTTGTGCTGCATTCAAGAATTTTCACAACTGCAGTAGTGCAGTATTAAATACACGAGTTAACTATGCAAGTATCAAGTACTGTGGGGCAACCAAAAACATCCAGAAGCCCCCCCCGTTCAAACTGTCACCATCAAATTGCTGGTTGTCCTCTTGAAAATGTAACCCCAAAATTTGTTACAATTCACACAGTATGCAATTTAATCTGCAAAAGGTAAATGCCATGTATGTTATAGGCAGGTGTCATCATAATTGCCTACACTAACCAATAGTAATCAATGTCACAATTCATGTGGTAGCAGAAGCGTTGCATTAAGTACACTGTACCACATGTATAACCCAATTTATTAGCGCTGGCCAGATGTTAGTTACTCTCTTAAACGAGCTGTTTCACCGGATATCCCTTCTGCAGTGACGTTACTACAGCATACTGTATTTCTCCTGCTGATAATACATTAAGGGCCTAAGACAAATAACCACCTATTATTACTCTTGACAGTAGTAGTACCGGATATTCTATTCAGGCATCCGGAAGAGCGGCAGCCATATTATGCAAATGGCAAGCTGGGTCTGTCAGAAACCAAATGAGTAAGGCTTTTACTCCATTGTTCCTATTGTGCTTTCCGTCGACTCCAGGCCCTGTTACCTGCCAATCAGCTACTAGCTGACTTTTAAGTTCTGTCACCAACAGTCTTCGCCTTCTTCCAGCAGCTTCTGCGACTTTACATCATTTGTCATGTCTCCTGTATCGGCCATGACAAGTCTCCCATTTTTAAGCAGTTGGGGAGGGCGGAGGCTCTTCTGTTTTTTATTCACTCTGGGTGCAAGGACTTACAGATGCTACATGTAATGTCACGAACGACAGATGAGAATTTCTGCTAAATATTTGTCAGAAAAGACTGAGCCTATGTAAATTTGTGATATATTTCTAAGCGCAATTAACAGATCATTTGCAGTTTCTTTATTGCCTAATTGTTCTTGAGCATCACCGCGTGACATCTGACACATCCAACTAGTGGTCCAGCCCTGACATGTTGAACATCTGTTTTTCCGATGAATGTACATTTTCATACCTGCTTTAAAGTTAATAATACGCGAATTACATTTCTTTTGATTAGGTAAGTAATGATTTTCCATCGGAGTGATTTGCTATGAAAATGATATGTTATTTCCATTAGGTAAAACAAACTTCCATGGCAATTTCACAGCTTTTTACAGGAAAATATTCATTTATATACCTACTAAAACGCGTTAATTGCATTATCCTCGGCACACCATTTTGTAACAGGTATTTGTTTAAGAATGTTGTCACGTAGTAGATAATTAGTTGGGAGTTGTCATCTGAAAAATATTACGTTTTTTCAGTCTGTCAAAAACATTTTGATGGTTATAACTGCTGTTTTAAATATGCAAATGCAGCTGCTTGCTTGCATATCATGTAGCTAAGTTGGCTACTAATATTTGAGACAATAACCTTGTCTGTGGTGTAAATGTCACCAGTTTGCTTTCCCTAAAGGCTGAATTTTAAAGAAACGGCACTGCATGGAAGTGTTGTGAATACTATTTGATATGCTAGTAAATTAATATGTTGATATAACTGCAACATGTGCTAGAAAGCTAGAGAAATGTTCTGGTTTAACCGAACACTGCTATGCGCCTTTAAAAGATGGGAAACCTATTTAATGGCTAACACACAAGCTTTCACACTGCCTGGATTGCGTCCTGCAATCTATGGAAGTTCTTAGTTCAACAATAGTTTTTGTTATTAACGAACAAATAATTGACTATTTTTTAAATTTTAGTTTAGTATTCATCAGTGGCGGCTGGCAGGGGCGAGGGGGGAATGTAAATAAAATAAACAAAAATAATAACTTACCTTATCGCCGCCGCCTCCGTCAGGACTCCGCTGGTACCGAACAGGAACCAGGAAGCACCCAGACTCCCCTGATCAATCACAACTCTGCAATGTAGCGTTGTGATTGGTTAGCACCCATGCTCCCCTGACCAATCACAACACTGCAAAGCAGCGTATTGATTGTTCTGAGCGCCTTGGTTCGGCGCTCAGACCGGGACTGGGGGCCTGGGCATTTTCTTCACACAGGCTGTAATGCAGCCTGTATGGAGAACATGCGAAGTGCGCATGACTGTTTTGGCCGGCCCCAGAGGGCCGGCCAAACAGTCATTGTGCACTTGCAGTGGGCAAATCACTCCTCCCCTGCCCTGCTCTGAGAGCCGAGCAGCCCCGCCTGCCCGGCACCCTACACAAAGCAGTCGAGATTCTAAACTCACGGAGAAAAGCACCACGGCACTCGACTAAAATAAATTTTTTAAAGAGGTGGAAGTGGTCAATCCATGGGACCAAGTCATTTCAAATTTCAGCTTCAAAAGACTAGTAAAGAAACTCATCTCAATTCAACTTAAAGAGAAGGGGCCCTTTTTCCCTTTATTTACACCGCCTAAAAGTAGTGGGCCGACGCTCCTCCGCCTTAGCGGAGGAGCCGCTACTGGTATTCATGCATTACAAAAAAGAGAACAGTGAAGGCTAGCATCACATTATCACAGTATAACACTTGTTAAGCATGCTGTACAAACATAGATGAGTATAAGCACAATTAAAATATCACAGCTCGTACAGCTGTTATCCGCAACCTTGCAGACAATCAAGATAAAAAGCAAATTCTGAACATCATCCCGTTTGCGGGGCACTAGCATCATTGAGCCTTCCCAATAGCACAACTTTCCCACTCTGGTATTGACATAACACGTGACCTCAAGAAGACACAGAAGCTTGATCAAGGCTTTGTGGGTAAGTTTACTATGGAGCTTTATATATATATATATATATATATATATATATATATATATATATATATATATATATATATATATATCTACTGGCGGTCGCCAGTAGATAGTTATAGTTACAACCTATTATCCATAGGAAATCCGCGACATTCTATTTGAAATAACTCTCTTGCCGGTTGACGTATCTTCGCAAAATTTTCAAACTTTGTGGGGCGCTCCGGTCCGCTCCTACCCTGAAAGTCTCGGGGATTCGTCAAGCGGGGGCCGAGAAAAAGGGGGTCCCAAAACGCGTTTTCCCCATGCAATTTTCCATAGGAAACTTTAGACACGGCTACAGCCCGAACTGCTGAACGGAATTACACCAAATTTGGCAAAGAGGTAGTTCTTGGTTCAGAAAGAACCCTTTTGTTAAATGGTGTAAATCCGTTCAGTAGTTGCTGAGAAAATGAAAAGTAAAAAAGATAGTGATATCTAGGGCCGCGGATCCTCCCGAGCACGAACTTTATGTTAATTGGCTGTCAACACTCCAAATCAGGAAGTGTTGGCAGCCATTTTGTCCCTCGGTAGAACCGAGGGACAGAAACAAGTGCGCAAAGCGCACAAAGGGGGCAGGGTAGAAACACCCTGACCCCTAGGTCTGCTCAGGGGGTCCCACAAGGACCCCCTGGGCAAAAAAAATAATTTTTTTTAAAAAAATCGGCAGGATGCGCTCAGGGTGCGCGAACCCTGCCGAAAAAAAAATCGAAGCGCGGTCTCCCGCGCTTCGATAGCATTGGCCCCGGGTGGGCCAAGTCCCGGGGGCATGCTGGGGGGGTTAATTTTATGTGTGGGGGCCTCTAAGGGCCTCCCAAGCCCGGGGACCACCACCCCCGGGGCTTTAATGTAGAATGGTGCGGGAGGGCTCTGAGCCCTCCCGCAGCCCCGAGGACCACCACATCCCCGGGGCTTCTTTTTTTAATTAAAAACCTGTGTGGGGGACTCCAGCCCCCCACACGCCCGGGACCACCACCTCTCCGGGGCACTAAGAAGAATTACAATGGGGGTCCGTTTTGGACCCCAGAGCCCGGGGACCACCACCTCCCGGGGCTGTGCACTGAATGGGAGGGGGCCGCGCGGCCCCCTCCTGGAGCCCTTGATGGCCCTGGGGACCACCACCCCCAGGGCCGGCTCCTGCAGTGTCCCGGGGTGCCTACCCCGGGACACTGCTGTTTGCAATGACAGGACGGGAGCCTCGCGGCTCCCGTCCTGTCATTGCAAACTGCTTTGGATATTGGAAGAGAGAGCAGGAAACCTGCTCTCTCTTCCAATATCCAAAGCCGATAGCTTTCCACATGGGGAGCAGCATGTTAGCTGCTCCCCATGTGTAAAGCAATGCCGGCTCCCGTAGGACACGGGGAGCCGGCGGGACTGTGGGGGATTGGGGACCCCCACAGTCCCCAACGAGAGGGCCAGCCCCGGGGGATGGGGTCCCCGGGGCAAGTAGTGGCCCGGGATGGGGCCACGCGGCCCCCTTCCCCCCCAAAAAACAAACAAAAAAAAAAAAACGATCGGGCCCGCAGGCCCCGCCCCTTCCTTCACCACTCTGCAAACGCGCCCCTGGCGCGTTTGCAGAGGGGAACGAATTCCCCTTGAATACTGGGGTCCCTGGGGGCCAACTAGCCCACCAGGAACCTCCAGTATGCGCCAGGGGCTGCCTTGCAGAGAGGTGTACAGAGGCCACGCCCCTTTTTACACCTCTCTGCAACGCAGCTCTATGGCGCTTTTGGAGGTATATGGTGGGCTAGTTGCACCCCAGGGACCCTCAGGATTCAAGGGGAGTTAATCCCCCGACTTAAAACGCGCCACGGGCGCGTTTGCACAGTGGTGAAGGGAGGGGCGGGGCTTCAGGTGACATGTGTGCAAACAGGCCCCGTGGCACGTTTTAAGATGGGGAATTAAATCCTCTTCAATCCTGAGGGTCCCTGGGGGCCAACTAGCCCAACAGGTACGTCCAGAAAGCGCCACAGAGCTGCGTTGCAGAGAGGTGTAAAAGGGGTGTGGCCTCTGTACATGTCTCTGCAACGCAGCCCCTGGCGCATACTGGAGGTTCCTGGTGGGCTAGTTGGCCCGTAGGGACCCTCATGATTCAAGGGGACTTAATCCCCCAACTTAAAACGCACCACGGAGCGCGTTTGCACAGATGTCACCTCAGGCCCCGCCCCTCCCTTCACCATTGTGCAAATATTCCTCTAAAATCAGCCGAAATCCGAATTCCGATTTACTCACCTGTTATCAGGAGAGACCTCAGTGCTGCATCTTTCAGCCCAGTACTGATCCTCAAAAGTAATTTTAACCGTACTTACCGGTAACTTGAATTTCCTTCATAGGCTAACATTGACTGGTTTCACTTGGAAATTCTTCTAAGTGTGGAGTTTTGGAACTTTAAAATATTCCTCTAAAATCAGCCGAAATACGAATTCCGATTTACTCACCTGTTATCAGGAGAGACCTCAGTGCTGCATCTTTCAGCCCAGTACTGATCCTCAAAAGTAATTTTAACCGTACTTACCGGTAACTTGAATTTCCTTCATAGGCTAACATTGACTGGTTTCACTTGGAAATTCTTCTAAGTGTGGAGTTTTGGAACTTTAAAATATTCCTCTAAAATCAGCCGAAATACGAATTCCGATTTACTCACCTGCTATCAGGAGAGACCTCAGTGCTGCATCTTTCAGCCCAGTACTGATCCTCAAAAGTAATTTTAACCGTACTTACCGGTAACTTGAATTTCCTTCATAGGCTAACATTGACTGGTTTCACTTGGAAATTCTTTTAAGTGTGGAGTTTTGGAACTTTAAAATATTCTTCTAAAATCAGCCGAAATACGAATTCCGATTTACTCACCTGTTATCAGGAGAGACCTCAGTGCTGCATCTTTCAGCCCAGTACTGATCCTCAAAAGTAATTTTAACCGTACTTACCGGTAACTTGAATTTCCTTCATAGGCTAACATTGACTGGTTTCACTTGGAAATTCTTCTAAGTGTTGATTTTTGAAACATACAAATATTCCTCTAAAATCAGCCGAAATACGAATTCCGATTTACTCACCTGTTATAAGGAGAGACCTCAGTGCTGTATCTTTCAGCCCAGTACTGGTCCTGAAAAGTAATTTTAACCGTACTTACCAGTAACTTATATTTTCTTCCATAGGAATCCATTGTCTGGTTTTCAGCAGAAAAGTTTCAAAGTGTCGATTTTCACAAACTACAAATATTCCTTAAAAATCGCCTGTATGACTTAAACGCATTCTTTCAACTGTTTACAGGCGATGCACCAGTGCTGGATCCAGGATCCAACACTGAGTAAGAAAAAGTAACGATAACAGTTTTTACCTGCTAAGTGAATTTCCTTCCATAGGATAACATTGGTGATTCTATGAGAAAAAGTTTCTAAGTGTCAACTTTTAAAATACAATAATATTCCTTAAAAATCACGACTGTAACCAAAACGCTTTTACTCAACTGTTTACAGGAGATGTACCAGGACTGAATCTAGGATCCAGTCCTGTGGTTAGAAAAGTAATCCATAAAGTAACTAATTGCATTTAACTAGAAATTCACATTGAGCTGAATGTTGCATTGTGTTTGAAAATGTGTTGCCCATTGCAACAACTGTAACTACTGTACTTAAAAGTCTATTGCCTATGTGCAAAGTATTTAAACTAAAGTAATTCATTCTGAGAAAGTATTTTTTGTAATGTAATGTATAATGTAATTACAATGTAATTTAAAAAATAAAATATGTAAAAGAAATTGTTTCTAAAAATGTAGTAAATCAGTATGAAAAAAATTAATATAAAAATTAATACATTTAAAAATTGTCATTTAAAAAACCTTTGAAATTCACTGAAAAAACCGTAGGTTTCAGGCACGTTATAGTTACAAATTAGCATTTTAAAAACCTTTGAAATTCACTGAAAAAACCATAGGTTTCAGACACGTTATAGTTAGAAATTAGCATTTAAAAGACCTTTGAAATTCACTGAAAAAACCAGAGGTTTTAGGGACAGTTATAGTTAGTTGGACATTGCACTCGTACAAAACCCGTGAAATTCCCCCGTTATAGTTAGTTCAGCTAACTATAACTCGCGCCCGCAATGCACTGCTGATGACGTCACATATTACATCACTCATGACATGGTCAGTGACATCACTGATGACATCACTGATGACATCTCAAATGACATCACTGATGACATCATCAACGTGATAATCTGATGCAGCTCCTCACACCCTAATATAACCTTTGATACACCCAATCTAAATTACAGAGTGCCATTCGCAAAACCATAGACACTCCAACACCAATAACTACATACCCACTCACTGATTCTTAGGTCTACACACACACATCCACTCACTCACCCGTACAGTCACTCATACTTATGGTCATTCAGTACAGGACTATCATATGCACTCTTACTCCTATATAGACACTCAAACACCGCCACTCATCCATAGAGGTACTCACACACCTAGTCAGTCATGCAAATAATTAAACACACTGCCATTTACTCACCTATACAGTTATACACACACCAGCTCACTTAATCATACAAATACTAGCACATTGTTATGCTCTTATACAATCACTGATACAAGCACACACTCATCCATACAGCCACTATCACAATCACTCCCTCTCGCTTATAGCTATTTATATACTCCAATACACATATATACTGCCTTTCACATATTTAGTTACTCACACATGTACCACTGGGACATACATTCACTCACTAACACACTCTTACACACACTTACCCACCCATACAGTCTATCACAGATGCACTCTTGAAACCATCCACCCAGTGAATCACCCACTCACACATCTATGCACAGTCGCACACACCCCATCCACACAAACACTCAGGCACCCATACAGATACTCATAGAACCAATAAATAACCCATATAGACACTCATGTAGCTATTCGCAAATCCATGCATCCACTTACACACCAACAGACGGATACAGACATTCACACAGTTTAGTCACTAACCCATGCATTCAGTAAGATACGTTTAATCACTCACTTGTAGAGTCAGTCACGCACGTACTAAATCATCCATTCAGACACTTATACACCCACTCATTCTTCAATACGCCTTTCCCTATATATATTAAACATATTTAAACTTTACAGAAACACACAGTCACTGGATGATGTCATCAGTGATGTCATTTGAGATGTCATCAGTGATGTCATCAGTGATGTCACTGACCATGTCATGAGTGATGTAATATGTGACGTCATCAGCAGTGCATTGCGGGGGCGCGAGTTATAGTTAGCTGAACTAACTATAACGGGGGAATTTCACGGGTTTTGTCCCTAAAACCTCTGGTTTTTTCAGTGAATTTCAAAGGTTTTTTAAATGCTAATTTCTAACTATAACGTGTCTGAAACCTATGGTTTTTTCAGTGAATTTCAAAGGTTTTTAAAATGCTAATTTGTAACTATAACGTGCCTGAAACCTACGGTTTTTTCAGTGAATATATATATATATATATATATATATATATATGGGAGAACAGTATCCCGTGTTACCCTTTGCATACGTTCCAACGCCATATCCAAGGTCACAGAAAGGCAGCACTCCACACAGCGAGACCACATCAGGTTTGTAGCTTGAGGCAAATCTTTTATTTTCTTGTTTTCTGCATTATTTTCAGATACTTTAAAGTGCAATCAGTGCATAGAGAAAAAACGACCTACGCGTTTCGGCCAACGGCCTTCGTCTGGGTCAAAGGTGAATCAAGTGCAAAGTGATTATAAGGAGGTCGGTTAACCACTCCCTCCCCCATAGAAAAAAGTGTTGTTTGGTTGTTAAAGGAACATGACATATCCGACTTTTTTTTAAACTTCTTTTTTTCTTTCTCTTTCTTTGATGACAACTTTATGCACCCACAATCTGATGTTATAGATACAATTCCCACATGTTTCAAAAGTTAAAACACAAAGGAGAATTGCAGGGAAAGGGAGCCCCTTAACAAGAATAGCATGCTGATTTAACAATTCTACATAGGGTAGCAGACCCCTTATGAATTCATTTTAATCAACTACCAATGCGCTTCTACCACGGTCTATTTTCATATTGCACATAGTCACCATCTCTGGAATTTCTCAATTTCATTAAAGTGTCACATTTGCTTTCAAATGATGCCAATCATATAACTCTTTGGATTTCACATACTGGCCCAACCAACCCATAGGGGTAAAGTGCAAATGCAATACATGTGATGATAGCTCAAATCATTGGTGTTTATAGTATAAATATATGTAAGATCCTAGTCCAGTACCCATGTAATCATTTGATTGCACATTTTTTCATTCCAGTTTCTCATTAGAATAAAGTGCAAGTGCAATAAATGAATATAATACTATAAAAATCATTAATGTTTTTCTTAAAAACATGTAAAATCATGGTAAAGTACCCATATGATCCCGCGCATATCAGTTCAATTTATCCAAGGGGTAAAGTGCAAATATAGACAATGTGATGATATCAACAGTAATTGAAGTTTTCTATGTGCATATAAAATCCTAGTAAAGTACTTATGTGATTGCGCACATATCATTCCAGTTTATCCTTGAGGGTCAATGTAAGTCAGACAAGTCAATCATTGGTAGCCCCTTTCCCTATAAATAAAGTGCAAGTGCCAACCGCAAAATCACAACAACTACAATAGGCCATTATACCTATTTTAGGCAGCATAGAACAAATCCACAAAAAATATATAAATATGTAATGAGCAATTGTCGCCTTTAGGATAGTTTGGATGTAATCTTATAAGAAGGTGTACAGTTCTGCATCGGTATTGAGTCCCCATGGTATCTCTGTGCCCATCATAATTATCCATTTGGACTCTGCTTTTCGAAGTGTCAATTCACGATCCCCACCTCTCATGTTCAGTGGGATATGTTCGATGCCATAAAAAGATAAATTTGCAAAGTTGCCCTCATGATCTTTCCAAACGTGCTTTGCAATGGCATAAGCAAAGTCTTTGTTTTTAATCACTCTTAGATGCTGGAGAATTCGAAGCTTAAGTTTGTTCACCGTGCTTCCGATGTATTGTTTCCCACAATGACATCTAAGGGCATACACTACATGAGTAGTTTCACATGTGATTCTTTCTTTGATTTTAACTTTTTCCCCTATCAAGGTGATTACTTCTTGCTGGTTAAAACCATACTTACACGCCTTGCATTTTGGGCATTTGAAGAAGCCCTTCGCCCTCAACCACTGGACTTTACTTCCACTTTTGTCCGCTTTCTGGAAGTAACTGTGCGTTAGCAGGTCCCCCAAAGAAGATGCCTTTCTGTAGGTGATACTTAGATGGTCTGAGGCATATGTTTTAAAATCTTCATCCTTGGTGAGTATTTTCCAGTGGTTCTGTAATGCGTCTCGTATTGCATTACTAGAGGAGTTAAATTGTGTGATGAATCTTATTTTGTCTTCATCAGAATGTCCCATTTGCTTCTCCTTATAGCTTTTTGGATACAGTAGAGAATCCCTTTTCTTTTTCATAGCTCTTGTTTTTGCATTGTCCTAAACCACCATTGGGTATCCCCTTCTCAGAAATCTCTTATACATTAGATCAACTTGTAAATAAAACTCTTTGTCTTCAGAACAGTTTCTTCAGGCTCGAAGGAACTCCCTATAGGGGATGCTCCATTTAAGACATTTTGGGAACGCTAGTTGAAGCGCACGCTGCGTTGTTGAACAGACGGACTTCTCAGTGCATTCTTAGAGTTAATGCACACTGCATTTCACCGCATTTCAATGCTTAAGGCTCATCTGGTCGCAATGGACTGCCTAGTTCAGATTTGATCGCCACTCAAGTTTTAATGTACGGTGAGAGTGGGCAATGTTACTTAAGACTTGTGTTATATCTGCATCGAGTACAGCAGTGATTTTGTTTTATTTCAGTTTTATTTTGCCAACGATTTTTCTACAGTGGTTAGAACTATTGAATTTGGGTTTTTAAACTGTTGGCACAGATTGGATTTTCAGTGGGTTTCTATTTTTGTGTTTCTCCTTGACTCATCGATTCGTCTAGTATCAACCATGGCTGCCACAACAAGTATGTCCCAACCCCCGGCTTTCCTATCAGAGAAGGGTGAACCTATCCTTCCCTGGAAGAGATGGAGAAATTTATTTGACTCTTACATTGTAGCGATTGGTGGAGAGAAATTCTCAGCATTCAGAAAACAAGCTATTCTTCTACACAATTTAGGCATTGAAGGAAGGAATATTTACGATAGTATGGACCTCATTCCTGTTGGTAATGGCGACGGAGAACCAGCTGATGTTTATGAGATGTCTATGACTATGTTGGAGAAATATTTTGGTCCCCGCATTAATGTTGTTTTAGAAAGGCACAATTTTTTTTCCAGGGTCCAGGGTCCGGCTGAGCGTGTGGGAGGTTATGTTGCCTCCCTTAAGACTTTAGCACGCACTTGTGAATTTGGTGAACTTTCTGACTCCCTTGTCAGGGATCAATTGGTGAGGTGCACCAACAGCACCCGAGTTCAGGAGAAACTTTTATCAAAGAACCCGTCGTTGGTGGAAGCTGTTTCCATTGTAGAAGGAATGGAGAATACCTCTACCTGGGTGAAGGAAATGAGGAAAAACCGAGAGGATAAAAAAGAAGGGGAAAGTGATGTTCATGCCCTAGTGGATTATGACGCTTTAGAGGCTAGTGATAGTGTAGCCAAAGTTTCTCCTGGTGAAAGGCAAAAGGCTTTGGAGAGAGATGCACGCGTGCGTGGTTCTCTCAAAGGAACAGCAACCAAGATAGACCGTGAAGGTCATTCTCTTAATGGCAGTAGCAATGCCAGCGACAAAACCCCAGGGTAGTTTCCTAAGCCTAAGTGTTTTAGGTGCGGTAGTTTCATACATTTCTCCAACTATCCTCATTGCTATGCCAGAGAGTCAGTATGCAACAAATGTGGTGTCAAAGGACATTATGCTCGGGTTTGCAAGTCATCTACTAAAACTCGTAACCCAGAAAAAGGAACTGAGATTGTGCGTACTGTACTCCTAAGTATCAGTGATAAGGATGGTGAGGTGGATGCAGGGAAAATAACAATGCCTGAGTGCAACATCTCAGTAGATGATCATGACTTTGTTGTGCTGGCTGACTCTGGTTCACCTTTCACCATGGTCGGCAACAGGCAATGGGATGAGGTTGTGGGGTTGGACAGTATGACACTGTCACCGCCTGACATAAATCCTGTCAGTTATGGTGGTGCAAAAATCAATGTCCTTGGATACGTTGAAGCCTGTATTCAGTTTAAGAATAGACGTACTGTGGGGAAAGTCTATGTGGCTGAGAGAGGAGACAATTTGTTGGGATGGAGGCACCAGCGTGACTTGGGGATCATGCTTAATCCGAGCGCAAGGGATCCCAGAGATCAAGTCATGTTGGTGGACTGTGGAGATCAAGGTAGTGAATACTTTGAACGGTTTCCTGAAGTCTTTGCGGATACCTTGGGTTGCTTAAGGGGTTTGAGCACAAGATCGTTCTCAAGGAAAAAGCTGTACCCTGTGTGCATAAAGTGAGAAAAGTCCCTAATATGATGATGGGACCTTTGGAGACTGAGCTCAAAAGACTGTTAAGTTTGAGAGTTATTGAGGAGATAGAAGCCTCAGAATGGTTGGCCCCCATTGTTCCAGCCCCAAAGGATGGTGGTGCCAGCGTCAGGATGTGTGTAGACTTGAGGGGTTTGAACGAATGGATTTGGGTAGATCGGCAACCTCTGCCCAATATTTCAGAGTCCCTTAGCATGCTCAAAGGAGCCCGGATTTTCAGTGTGTTAGACTTGTCATCAGCCTACCACCAAATTCTGTTACACAAGGACTCGAGACATCTTACATCCTTTGTGACACCTCTGGGAGCTTACCGCTTCCTCAGGATGCCTTTCGGGTTGGCATCGGCATGTTTCCAGAGGGTCATGAAGATGGTTTTGGAAGGAATACCCAACATCATGTACTTCCAAGATGACATCTTGGTCTATGGTAAGAGTGAGGCAGAACACAGTGAGACATTAACCTGTGTTTTGGTGAGGTTGAAGGAGAGGGGACTTACCGTTAAGAAACAAAAATGTCGTATGGGGGTAGGATCTGTTACATATTTGGGACATGTGATCTCAGGAGAAGGGATTCAACCCAAGTTAGAACTTGCAGAAAGTATTGTAAAAGCTCCCACGCCTAAGGATAAGGAACAGGTGAGGTCATTCTTGGGACTTGCAGAGTTCTATTCCAAGTTTGTGCAAGTATTTGCTACTGTGACTGAGCCCATCAGGAGTTTGCTTAAAAAGGGTACGCATTTCCTATGGTCTGATGACTGCCAAAGGGCGTTTGATAACATCAAGTCTGAAATTGGGAGGATGCCTACTTTAGGGCATTTTGATGTCAATCGCAAAACCATATTGACTACTGATGCCAGCCTCAAGGGGTTGGGGGCGGTGCTCTCTCAAGTTGTGGATGGGAAGGAGAGAGCAGTCGCTTTTGCCTTGAGGGCTCTCAGAGACGCAGAAGTCAATTACTCGTGTATTGAAAGAGAGGCCTTGAGTGTGTTTTGGTCTGTGCAACACTTTAAGTTTTATCTTTGGGGTATTCCATTTTTGGTTCGCACAGATCATCGCCCCTTAGTCCAAATCTTTTCGTGCCGTCACAGTGAACATATCACACCTAGACTCAGACGTTGGAGTGAAGGTCTCCAGGAATATAATTTCCGTGTACAGTATATACCTGGCCCTAGTAACAAGTCCGCCGATTGTCTCTCTCGGTTGCCTGTTGAGTGCACACAGAGTGATGCTGAAACTGAGAGAGTATGTTGGGTTGCCGAGCCGGCTCTGTCCAGTGGTGAGTGGTTGGATGGTGTAAAGGAAGACAAAATTCTTTCTTCTCTCAGGATGTGGACGAGTCAGGGGTGGCCTGACTATAAAGTTTTAGACCAGGAAATGAAAGCATATTGGGCTGTGAGAGATGAGTTGTCGTTTTATTGTGGCAATCTAATGAGAGGAGACAGAGTGATTCCGCCGGTTGGATTCAGAGACAAAATAATTAACATAGCTCATGAAGGTCACTTGGGAAGAAGTCTCACCAAAGCTAGGGTGAGAGAGAGATACTGGTGGCCGGGTATGGATCACATGACTGAAAATGTAGTTAAAGATTGTGTCTCGTGTGCCTCCAACGATAAGTCTCGCATTCCCAATCATGCGCCCTTATCTCCTGGAGAGGTCCCTGATGTTGTGTGGTCAAAATTGGGTTTAGACATTGTAGGTCCTTTTGAACTTTTACCCTCCTACGAACGTTTTGTTATTTTGTTAGTGGACTACACTTCCAAGTGGGTGGTCACCAAGTGTGTGTCCACTGTGAACACAAGAACTGTTATTGATTTCCTGAGAGATGTATTTGCTTCTGAGGGCGTGCCTAAATTTTTGGTTACAGACAATGGGGTGCAATTTGTGTCTCATGAAATGGGGAAGTTTATTAAGGATCACAACATAATTCATCAGAAAACGGCCTTATACACACCACAGGCCAATGGTTTGACTGAAAGGATGAACCGGGTTGTCAAAGTTGTGCTCAGCGTGCTCTTGAGTCTAGGTTGTCCTTCAACAGTGTCTTGAGAGATACGTGGTGGGCACACCGGACTGCTCCTAATGTAGTCACACAAAAGTCTCCTTTTGAGGCTTTAAGGGGAAGGAAGGCTGTTTCAAAGTTAAACCCGTCATGGTTGCCTGCATGTATTGATGTGGGTATGTCTGTTGAAGGAAGGCGTTCTAGAATTTCTGAGTATCAGCAAAAATACAAATTGAATTATGACTCCAAGATGCGTGTGAAGAGCAAGAAGTGGTGCCTTGGTGACAGGGTTATGGTGAAGAACCCAAAACATACTCCTAAAGGGAATTCTGGTTTCATTGGTCCATTTACGATTGTTGCCATCAAAAAGAATGTTGTGAAGGTTGACACAGGTTGCATGTGGAGCATGTCGAGGCTGGTGAGATATACTGGAAAACCCTCAAGTGAACGTGCGCCATATGAGAGCAGTATGTCTAATGGTTATAGCTACTTGTGGGAAGATACTTGCAGCAGGAAAACTGATGCTTCCTCTGGTAGGTGTAGAAATCTGCCGGCGAAGTACAAGGATTATGTCCTATATTGATGCTGTGTTTTTTTATATACTATGTTTCCTTTGCAGGATCTTTGGTGTAGTTGAGAGGGTTTAACTATGACTTATATTTATGTAATGTTTCTTTTATGCCATGTTTTATTTTCAGGACTTCTTCAACTTTTGGTTTTCTATTCTGCAAATGTTCTCATTTTGTTTTCCTTGATAATTGTTCTTTCCCTATTGAAAGAGGGATGTGTTGTAATCTTAGTGATGCAAGGAACCCTGGCTATGTCATGGAATGTAGTGATGCATGTCTTCTCATGAATCACTCATTCCAGAGCTGGGTATCCTGCTGTACAGTTGGTGCTGTACCTTCATGCTGTATTCCTCAATAAACCTTTTATCTCTACCAACGTGAGGACAACTTAAATTCTACACTTCTTTAACCCACAAAGTAACTTGATGTGTAAAGATGTAATTTCAGTCCATTCAGGTCAGGCATATGAGCTGTAAAGGACTCCTAGGTACTATTCATAAGCAATAAGTCTGTACAGCACCGGAATGCTCAGTTGTCTCCTGCATTTGGGTGTTTTGCTTCTGCTCAGTGAAAAACTTAATTGGTCGATCAACCAGACACACAGAGGCCATTCTTATTTGTAGAGCACTAAAGGGTGCAAGCATTTGATGATTAAGGAGTGAATTGTAGGATGTTTGCAGACATATAAGTGTAAAGCTAGGGTTGATGGAAGCTGCAAGTTCTAAACATTTCATTTTGATTGCCATCTGGACCACAACCAGATGCCCTTTTTTGGTTTACTGCTTTGGGCTATCAGTGACTGCCTCAATCTATGAGACACTTGACAATACCAGCAAGCTAAGAGTGTCACTAGTATACATCTGTATATACCTGGTGAAATGAAATGTAGCACCAACTGCCGGAAGACGCATACAGGATTAGGTCGACTGGCCTGGAGGAAGGCATGGGTCTCATAGCTTCTTCATGGACCTCCTGATTCTGTTTTATTTCCTTAGAAATGTTTTAAGCTCCTTAGTAAGCTTTCTTTGTAATTTGAAATTGTATAATATTAGTAGTTGATATTTAAATATTTGATTACAAAAGGCCATCAAAATTAGTGGTGGCAGATTCAATATATGCAATACTGACATAACATTTCACCTACCACTAACATCATCCTAGTAGTCACATTACGCATTGGAAGGCCAAAGACACGTTTAATGCTATTAATAGATTTTCCTTCTATAAGCTCTGTGTTAAGTTGTATTGAGAATGCCAACATCAACACACCAAGTAAGTTCTGGTAAGTTTATTGCCTTAAGATCATACCAATCGCCAGGAGCAGTTTCTCTCTCTGTGTCCACCTCCAACTGCCCACATTAGAGTTCTACCGACCCCCATATTCTCTTATTAAACATTCACTTCTAGAAGGTTGAATCACATTCCAATCTATTTGACATAGAAGATCATAACACATCCACCTTACTCTGACCAGAACAAAAATAGTATTTGAACAAGTATGAGATTCCCATCAATTGTCCCACAACAATATAACAGACAAACTAATACCCAAAAATTAGTTAGTAAAAAAACAATAAGTTAAAGTATTGCTACATTCAATAAGATAATTCTGAGACATTCCACATGCAAACACGCGTGCATACACAAAATGTACAAGATATATTTACTCAGGGTAGGACCCAGAAGATAAAACCTGCCACTTAGTACTTTCCAGTTTCATAATCCTTTCACCACCCAGGCCTGTGTGCAGATCTGAGTTCACGCTCATACCTAAATGACGTTTTGCCAACATCAGACATTAGTGGAACATGGTTGAAACTATCAATGGCCAGTAGAGAATTGCTTCTGGAATTTTCCCATTTGGCCAGTCTGGGCATACTCCAAACATCACCATTCTCAAATTTCACCACATTCCTCCTTACCCTTTTAATGACAAAGAGTCCCATGAATTTTGAATCTTCTTATCTCACAAACCCAGTTTTTTTCGACTAGCTCACCAACAATCCAAGGTATGGTTTTTACACACTTCTTTTGATTGTACCTTTCTCCATATTTAATGTGGTTAACTCTTCCTCAAGACCTTACCACTAGTTTTTCAACCATCTAGATTTGCTTCACTGTACAATTGTCTTGAATCATGAATTACACCATTCATCCAAGCAGGATTCAACTTAGTGTTTCTCACCTTTCCCCTTATCCAGCAGAAAGGAGATTTAAATGTTACTAAATTAGGAGCATTGCGGTGTGCCCACCACAACTCATCCAAAGCTCTAGCTAAAGACATCTTGAAATCCACTGCTTTTTGCACACTTGAGCTGACCAACCTGTTCATCCGTTCTGCCAGGCCTTTGGCTTGTGGTGAATATAGTGCCATTTTGAGATGTATGATGGAAAGTTCCTTTAAGAATTCTTGCATCTCTTGGGATGTCAATTGGACTCCATTGTCAGTTAGTATGTAACTGGGTATACCTTATTTAGTAAATTCTCTTTTTAGGAACTCTATCACTACCCTGATATCCAACGAGCTCACACATTTCATGATCACCCATTTGGACATGTAGTCCACCATCAATATAACATACCGTTCATTCTCAGGTAACAGATGAAAGGGACCAGCAAAATCCAATCCAAATTTTTCCAAGGTTTACTTGGAATAGCAACTGGTGACAATGGGTGCGCTAACAACTGTCAACTGTCTTGCTCTTGCCATTCCTGGCACAAGAGTCACAATCTTTAACCACTCCTTCAACTTGTCGGTCCAGTCCAGGCCACCAAGATAGTTCCCTTACTATAGCCTTGGTAAGACTTCTCCCTAGGTGAGCCTCATGTGCCAGATTCACAACCTCCTCTCTCAAAGTCTTGGGAGGAATGATTCTCTCACCCCTGAATATCTTGTCTCCAGTCCAATTTAATTCCTCCCTGACATTCCAGACACCCAATAGGTTTTCCGGAATGGATCTATACTCTGGCCAGCCTCTCACAATTAATTCTTTGAGACATTGCGCCTTAGTGTCCCACTCCCTTGCTTCTCTCCGCTCCTCTTTCTGGATAGCATTTTCACAGACCTAATTCACCTGACACAAATCCTGGCAATTCTGAACATTAACCTCACTCTCAACGGGAAGTCTGGACAGTCTGCAACACTGTTCTTGCTGCCAGAGATATGTTCAACATGAAAATTAAAATTGCTCACACCTTCCACCCATCTCTTAATCTTAGGGGTGACTTCATCATCTTTCCTTGCAGCAAACAATTGTGTCAAGGACCATAAAAGACAAACCCCGGAGATAAAACGTTAAATGTTTTACACATGCCAGGGTCTCTCTCTCCACTACCGAGTACCGTTCCTCAGACCCCTTGAGCGAGCGTTAAGTGAATGCAACCACGCTCTCCTCACCGCCATTGACCTGTGATAGTATCGCCCCTAAACCTTCGAAAATGGCATCAGTAGTTAAAAAGGTTTTCCTCCTTACTTCAAAGTGTCCTAAAGTGGTAATTTTGCTGATACTTTCTTTAATGACTTTGAAAGCTGCATCACAATCCACTGTCCAATTGAAATTGTTACTTTTTTTATATTGGGATCTAATGGGTTGAGACAAACTAGAAAAATTCTGAACAAACCTGGAGTAAAACTCCGCCATTCCCAGGAAAGATCTTACTTACTGTTTATCCTGTGGAGCAGGTGCTTTAAGAATAGAATCTGCCAATTCTAATATAGGTTTGACTCCCTCAGTTGATATGGTGTGCCCTAAATACGATACTGAAGTCACACTAAATTTGCATTTTTCCTTCTTTAGTGTCAGTCCTGCCCCTGTTATTTTACTCAACGCTACCTTCAACGTAACATCATGCTCAATCATACTCTTGCCGTGAATCAGGATATCATCCTTGAAAAACAATAAATTAGGCACACCCTCTGACACTCTTTTCATTGCTCTCTGAAAACATGCAGCAGTTGATGCCAACCCAAATGGCATTTTGATGACACAATAGGCGCCAAGAGGGGTAATCAAAGAAGTGAGATACTTGGAGTCATTATGCAATTTAACTTGATGATATGCAGATGATAGGTATATCACACTAACCCCACCAAGCATTGTCAAAGCCTCCGAAATGTTCGGAAGTGGTTGGCAATCAAGCCAGATGTGCTTGTTCAAATCCCTGAGATCCAACACATATCTGGATGCGCTTACCACCATCCCTGGTAAACCACCAGAGCCAATCACTCAGACGATTCTATTTCCTAGAGGTTCCAACATGAGGTTTGGGATATTTTCTTACCTTATGCACACAGGGTGATGCATGGTTCTTCAGTATGATCTTGTGCTCAAAATGTTTAGAAAATGCAAATTTTCATTGAACACTTTTGGAAACTGCAGAAAAATATCCTAATGCTCACTTGACATGGTCACAACTTGCTGCAAGACATTTGGGTAAGTGTGATACCCATGTCCCGCTGGTGGCGCCAACCCAAAAAGTTATCTCCCCGCTTGGCTCCATATACCTTTCCAGTAGTTTCTTTGTCGTTCATTTTTTTTTTAACTTCTTTTTATTGTCATGTGCTCAGCGAACAGTACAGTGAGGGAGCAATTATAACAGATTTCCTTTACATATAATCCCAAGCAGTCAAATGATAAACAGTCACTGACAAAATAATCAGTACTTTGCAATAATAAAAGCAATCCACAGTTAGTAACATTACAGACCACTATACGCTCGCCATGATCCCCATATCCTCTCCCATTTCCTAGGGCACCCTCTACTCTCATATATCGCACGTTCTGCCTGCCAGCACAGTCCAAGTCGGTTTCTTATTCTTCTACCGTTGGTGGGGTGGCCGCTCCCCAGTTCTTTGCTACATTTCGCTTTGCCACCACTGCTGCCAGTGTCAACCATTGTCTCACATGTCGCGGCCAATCCTCCTCATTAATAAGAGCCATTTGGCCTCCATTGATACCTCTACCCCCATGACAGTGGCCATTACCCCCCTCACCGCCAACCAATATGAATTTATCACTAGGCACACCAATAACAAATGGTAAAAGGTCCCCTCCAGCCCACACCCTCTTTGGCACAGTGCATCACCAACATGCCCTAGCCGCTGTAGAACCGATCTGGGATAGTACACCCAGTGCAGAATCTTCAGCTGGATCAATCGAAACCTAGCGCGTATTGCCACCTCCCTCGGGCTTTGCATCGACTCCATCCAGTCCTCGTCTTCAAATGAGCCCAGGTCCCTCTCCCATGTTGCCCTCAGTGGGCCCAATATGTTCGGTAAGTTATTTATTATTTTCTTATATAGTAATGAGATAGTCTTCTCATGCAATGGGTCTGTCAACAGTCTGTCCTCCAAAGGTGAGGCCTCCTCCAGAGCCTCTCCCTCCTGAATATATTACCGGAGTGCATGGCCTAACTGTAAGTATCTTAACCATTCCCCTTTCCCCATATCGAATTCGATTTGTAAAGTACAGAACGTGATGTAAGCCTGCCCTCTCCAGATATCTCCCAGGTTCTCCAGGCCTAGCAGCTCCCACTTATGGAAACCTTGCAGCTCTCCCACCTTTTCCAACAGGTCGCTGTCCCAGAGGGGGTCATCCCGGTGAGCCTCCCTTCCCAGCCCAAATGTTTTGTTGCTGCTTGCCACGCCAGTGCTACTGTCCGGGTATGCGAGGGTAGGCCCCTCATCACTCTCCTGGTGTATAATAGTGGGCAGTAGCCCCTGGAGCCCATGCCAACTCTATCTACCCTGTAGGCCGGCTCTGCTCGATCCCCAAATACCCATACATTTACTGTGACCAGCCGGCAGGCCCAGAAATAAATATGAATGTCGGGCAATGCCATCTCCCCATCATAGACCCCCCCTCTGAAGTTTGCGCAGAGCTATGCTTGGCGCACCACCGCTCCATAGCAGGGGTCGTAACTCGGCCTCCACCCTCCGAAAGAAGAGTGGCGGTATCTCATACGATGTTTTTTGCAAGGCATAGAGTAAACGCAGAAGTGTCATCATTTTAAATATGGCTGCCAGTCCCATGAGGGTAAGGGACAAGGTCTGCTAGTGTTTGGCGTCTGCCATGAGTCTGTCCAGTTGGGAACCCAGGTTACGCTGATAGGACTCCCGGGGGTCCCTAGTTATATAGATCCCCAAGTACTTTAAGCCCTGTCCCTCGATTGGTGCTTAACATCTAGAGGTCAAACTAGGGATCCCTCCTGCCAAAGGAATGAGAAGGGATTTGTCACAGTTGATGTGGTATCCTGAGTAATCCCCGTAAATACGGAAAATCTGTAGTATCCTGTCAATTGATTGTCTCGGTCGTCTGACATATAGTAGGATATCGTCCGCATATAATGATATGCGCTCCTCTCATTCCTCCCCCACTGGGACTCCCCAAATTAGAGGGTCCTGGTGTACCCATGCCACCAAGGGCTCCAGGGCCAGAGCGAACAAAATTGGTGACAAGGGGCATCCTTGCCCCGTCCCTTTCTGAAGAGGTAACACCCAGGACACTGTGGGGTTAGCTGTCACTCTGGATAATGGTTGTTGGTGGAGGAGTTTCACCCATCCGATGAATTTGGGACTGAAACCGAACCGGCCCAGTACCGCGAAGAGGTAGTTCCACTCCATTCTATCAAAAGCCATCCTGGCATCTAAAGACAGAAGGGCTGTCTGGCTGGTCAGGCTCAATTCTGTGACGTACAGGACACCAAATAACCTGCATAGGTTCAATCTAGTTCCCCTATGTGGCATGAATCCTGACTGGTCCGAGTGTATGAAGGAGGTTATCACTCTGCACAAGCGCTAGGACAAGATTTTGGCCAGGACCTTGACTTCATAGTTGAGTAGGGAGCTTGTGCTATATGACGCACATTCAGATGGGGGTTTTCCCTATTTAGGAATTACTGCTATTACAGCTGTCCACTTGTGGAAATGTGTAATATTTTACGTTAGCATAAGCAACAGCCATTTTGGCTGTGGTGTCCATTTAGTTTCCTTCGTAATTCTTCCGTCCTCTGCTGCTCGTCTTTTTCACTCTGCTTGTGCTATCTATTTTAGTTGTCTTCCTGACTCAGCTAAAGCAATGTACGTGCTGAGGGTTTGTAGCTGCCGGTGCACCTGGTCTCAGATGTTAACTGTCGACCATTTACTGCTGCCATAAGCATTTCTGCTCCCCCTCCCACTTTGCTGACCAAGTGGTTATTCATTTGCCCTTGTTTGCTGATAACTATTTCTAAAACTTGTTCTTCCTATTTCTGTTCACATGCTTACAGTGCAGAAAACTGGTATAAAAGGGAAGATGGTTTGTGAATTCAGTGCACTGCCTCCTGCAGCACTTGAGAGTGTTGTGTGGACGTGGTCCCACTCATGAGTGATTAATAAACTTGTTATTTATTCCAACTCCAGTGCCGATCTCTATTTTGTTGGTCTTTTGACCCGTGGACAAGAGGGTGACCCTGCACCAGTGTACCCCTAAAAAGGTACATTTCCACAGTTGGCGCCGGCAATTTGGGCCCCATCGGAGACGCGGCCGTCCAAAGGAGTGGTCTTGACGGAGGATTGAAATATTACTGAGGAGGCGCCCTGCATGAGGAGACTCTTGTCTTTGCAGACCGAAGTGACTTTTCCGGTTTTCCCAATTTGACCCTCCGGGTGGTGGCCGGTCTCGACTGGGGCTTTCTTTGGCGTATTTCTGCAGTGACCATTAGGTCGACCAGAGATCGGCAGGTGGGAGTTGGAGACTTCTGTTTGGTAAGGTCGCTGAAGCGGCACTCTTGATTTGCTTGGCCAAGATTTTGGTTTGGTTTGTTATTCATTTTTTGTGAAGGCAGGTAATGTGGAGAATTTTCTCCTTTTTGGAATATTTATTTGGAGTAGTAATATTTTACATATGCTTGGAAAAACATGCCTGTTCTCAGCACACTCTGTAAGTGGTGTTGCTGTTCTGGTGGTAAAAATAATAGTTTAGAGCAAAGTCAGCCGGCTCCTCCGGAAGGGACCCCTAATAGAGAGATGTATATCAAATATGGTATTTCTCCCATAATGTACAGTTCATTATGGAACAAATACACAAAGAAAGAGTCTGATTTACAATGGCCGGTGAATGGGTCATTCGATTCTAAAAAGGTTCAATATGTAGAGCAGTGTTTATTTAAAAGAAAAAGTAGACAGGATATGTTTGATTGTGTACGTATGTGGGACAAAGAAGTGCGAGAGAGAGTGAAGAGAGCGGAAGCTATAGCAGAAAAAGAGCAGCGGAAAACGATATATCAAAAAGCGTTGGAATGAAAGAATAAAGAAATAAAGGAAACAAAAGAAAAAGAAGATAGAGAACGTCGATTAGAGGTAAATGGCCAGTACCCTATTAGACGCCCTATTTATCCGATACTTAATAAACCTCAGGATGACTGCATCCTATTTTTCTTCTCTACTTCACTAAATAAATGCGCAAAACAACAAAATAATTACTTACTACAGGATACACTACAATCACATCAAGAGCACATTTACAATAGACGAAAAGTTCACGAGCCATATTCTTTATAAACAAACATTTCATATAATCATGCCATCTTCTCTCTTTTATCCAATTCTAACAACGTAAAACGTTTACAATTAATGCAACAGGGAACAAAATAACAGTTTTTTATGCCAAATTTTATCATTATTTTGGCCTCGGCTGCCTTCACCCCGACAACCCATCTCAACATGCACACAGAAGGCAGGCAAAAGTGTGAACAGTGTTTTTTATTATTTACTATTTCTTCCTCCAATGACCGACTTTTTTTATGCAGAAACTGATCACTATTTCTGCTCCCACCCCTCCACCCGCATAAATGAAAAGTTAAACTAAATTTGTGCAATGCAAAATGGAAACAATAAAACAACTTCTTCACAAAGGAAATTGAAAAACAAAATGTATATACATCTTGCCTTTATCAATAAAAAATTAACACACTTTCTGTGTGTTTCTTTCACTTATAGTGCATAACTGCCCTGATGCTCATTGCATGAAATAACTGGTATTCTTCATTTGTTCATATTATCACTAGCCAATAACCCAAGAACACCTTTTCGACCACTTTTTCTAAACTAATGTATTGCATTTTGCCAACACAATGCTTACATTGTGCTTGTTTTGTTTTTCATCCCCCTTTACTTAAGCTGCTCTCGCTTCAACCCTACTTATAAGGTACATTTAAAAAAAAAAATCACCTCCCCCTTTACCTAATATCCCCACTTATTGATAGCACCAGGAAAAGCACAATATATTGATATTCACTATAAACAGCTCATAACACTTTAATGGAGTTTTAGTAACTACTCACAAAACTACAAATTATAACAAAAACAAATGCAATAATAATCACCTCGGCGAAAGCTAATGCATTTACTAATGCTTGTTAATGTATTTCAATGTATTTTAAAGAGTGGTTTTCCTACCTTGTGTTCGGTGGGAACTATGTTTTAGATTTTGGTTCAAAAGATTGTTTAACTAGATCTCAGTCTTTCCCATATTGCAGTTCAGTTGCCGAACCAAAACAAAAAGAATTCCAAAAATGCTAAAAAATATTTTGAAAATAGTTGAACGAAGCGAGAATGCAGATGTTTCTTCGTGGGTTATGATGGTGTGGGTCTTCCATGCAATAAGGAGCTATTAGCAAATATAATATGTTCTCAATTAATTGCCTCACTTACAATGCTTTTTGTGCACCAGAGTGGAACTTAGGTGTGCTCGGATTCAGAAATCACTCGTGAGGGCAGAAGCATTGTGTCTAAATCAGGATCATCAGACGTTTGAACCTGTAGATGAAACCTTTTATTGTAGAAATCACATGATAAGCAGTTTGCCGAAGTACCATGTTAGAGCTATGTGTAGGAAAGGTTCCAACGGGGATCACGTAGCTGTACATGCATAATGAATTGAAAACTAGCCAACTCGTATGTTTGAGGATGTTCAAAAACCTATTTGCAGATCGTTTCCCACCATGGAAACAAATAGGAAACTACTCCTACAAAAGGTATGTGTAAGTGTGTTTCGCAGATGGGAAAGTTAAGGGAACAACCCTAAATCTCATGGGATTGTCAATTAGGAGGCTTCCCCACAAGGAAAAATATTTCCTTTGTTAAGAAAATGGTAACTCAGAAGAAATGAGAAGGTGTAAAGAGAGAGTTAGAGACAACGCGATTTCGGACGAGCGACTATAGGGGATGTTAAAGCAAGTCTTTAATGACTTGTTATTGTGTGAGATTGTGATCTTAGGTTGTGGCATCTGACCAGAAAACAACGGCCCTATAAGAACTCATCTGAAAGAGACATCTAAGGCAGAGATATTGCCTTCATTCAACTCAGTAATATATTTCTGACACACTTGGTACATTTTTTCTGGTGGGTTCTTTAACCCACAAAGTAACTTGATGTGTAAAGATGTAATTTCAGTCCATTCAGGTCAGGCATATGAGCTGTAAAGGACTCCTAGGTACTATTCATAAGCAATAAGTCTGTACAGCACCGGAATGCTCAGTTGTCTCCTGCATTTGGGTGTTTTGCTTCTGCTCAGTGAAAAACTTAATTGGTTGATCAACCAGACACACTGAGGCCATTCTTATTTGTAGAGCACTAAAGGGTGCAAGCATTTGATGATTAAGGAGTGAATTGTAGGATGTTTGCAGACATATAAGTGTAAAGCTAGGGTTGATGGAAGCTGCAAGTTCTAAACATTTCATTTTGATTGCCATCTGGACCACAACCAGATGCCCTTTTTTGGTTTACTGCTTTGGGCTATCAGTGACTGCCTCAATCTATGAGACACTTGACAATACCAGCAAGCTAAGAGTGTCACTAGTATACATCTGTATATACCTGGTGAAATGAAATGTAGCACCAACTGCCGGAAGACGCATACAGGATTAGGTCGACTGGCCTGGACGAAGGCATGGGTCTCATAGCTTCTTCATGGACCTCCTGATTCTGTTTTATTTCCTTAGAAATGTTTTAAGCTCCTTAGTATGCTTTCTTTGTAATTTGAAATTATATATTATGAGTTGATATTTAAATATTTGATTACAAAAGGCCATCAAAATTAGTGGTGGCAGATTCAATATATGCTATAATGACATAACAGTTCACCTACCACTAACATCATCCTAGTAGTCACATTACGCATTGGAAGGCCAAAGACACGTTTAATGCTATTAATAGATTTTCCTTCTATAAGCTCTGTGTTAAGTTGTATTGAGAATGCCAACATCAATACACCAAGTAAGTTCTGGTAAGTTTATTGCCTTAAGATCATACCAATCGCCAGGAGCAGTTTCTCTCTCTGTGTCCACCTCCAACTGCCCACATTAGAGTTCTACCGACCCCCATATTCTCTTATTAAACATTCACTTCTAGAAGGTTGAATCACATTCCAATCTATTTGACATAGAAGATCATAACACATCCCCCTTACTCTGACCAGAACAAAAATAGTATTTGAACAAGTATGAGATTCCCAACAATTGTCCCACAACATTATAACAGACAAACTAATACCCAAAAATTAGTTAGTAAAAAAACAATAAGTTAAAGTATTGCTACATTCAATAAGATAATTCTGAGACATTCCACATGCAAACACGTGTGCATACACAAAATGTACAAGATATATTTACTCAGGGTAGGACCCAGAAGATAAAACCTGCCACTTAGTACTTTCCAGTTTCATAATCCTTTCAACACCCAGGCCTGTGTGCAGATCTGAGTTCACGCTCATACCTAAATGACGTTTTGCCAACATCAGACATTAGTGGAACATGGTTGAAACTATCAATGGCCAGTAGAGAATTGCTTCTGGAATTTTCCCATTTGGCCAGTCTGGGCATACTCCAAAAATCACCATTCTCAAATTTCACCAGATTCCTCCTTACCCTTTTAATGACAAAGAGTCCCATGAATTTTGAATCTTCTTATCTCACAAACCCAGTTTTTTTCGACTAGCTCACCAACAATCCAAGGTATGGTTTTTACACACTTCTTTTGATTGTACCTTTCTCCATATTTAATGTGGTTAACTCTTCCTCAAGACCTTACCACTAGTTTTTCAACCATCTAGATTTGCTTCACTGTACAATTGTCTTGAATCATGAATTACACCATTCATCCAAGCAGGATTCAACTTAGTGTTTCTCACCTTTCCCCTTATCCAGCAGAAAGGAGATTTAAATGTTACTAAATTAGGAGCATTGCGGTGTGCCCACCACAACTCATCCAAAGCTCTAGCTAAAGACATCTTGAAATCCACTGCTTTTTGCACACTTGAGCTGACCAACCTGTTCATCCGTTCTGCCAGGCCTTTGGCTTGTGGTGAATATAGTGCCATTTTGAGATGTACAATGGAAAGTTCCTTTAAGAATTCTTGCATCTCTTGGGATGTCAATTGGACTCTATTGTCAGTTAGTATGTAACTGGGTATACCTTCTTTAGTAAATTCTCTTTTTAGGAACTCTATCACTACCCTGATATCCAACGAGCTCACACATTTCATGATCACCCATTTGGACATGTAGTCCACCATCAATATAACATACCGTTCATTCTCAGGTAACAGATGAAAGGGACCAGCAAAATCCAATCCAAATTTTTCCAAGGTTCACTTGGAATAGCAACTGGTGACAATGGGTGCGCTAACAACTGTCTTGCTCTTGCCATTCCTGGCACAAGGGTCACAATCTTTAACCACTCCTTCAACTTGTCGGTCCAGTCCAGGCCACCAAGATAGTTCCCTTACTATAGCCTTGGTAAGACTTCTCCCTAGGTGAGCCTCATGTGCCAGATTCACAACCTCCTCTCTCAAAGTCTTGGGAGGAATGATTCTCTCACCCCTGAATATCTTGTCTCCAGTCCAATTTAATTCCTCCCTGACATTCCAGACACCCAATAGGTTTTCCGGAATGGATCTATACTCTGGCCAGCCTCTCACAATTAATTCTTTGAGACATTGCGCCTTAGTGACCCCCTCCCTTGCTTCTCTCCGCTCCTCTTTCTGGATAGCATTTTCACAGACCTAATTCACCTGACACAAATCCTGGCAATTCTGAACATTAACCTCACTCTCAACGGGAAGTCTGGACAGTCTGCAACACTGTTCTTGCTGCCAGAGATATGTTCAACATGAAAATTAAAATTGCTCACACCTTCCACCCATCTCTTAATCTTAGGGGTGACTTCATCATCTTTCCTTGCAGCAAACAATTGTGTCAAGGACCATAAAAGACAAACCCCGGAGATAAAACGTTAAATGTTTTACACATGCCAGGGTCTCTCTCTCCACTACCGAGTACCGTTCCTCAGACCCCTTGAGCGAGCATTAAGTGAATGCAACCACGCTCTCCTCACCGCCATTGACCTGTGATAGTATCGCCCCTAAACCTTCAAAAATGGCATCAGTAGTTAAAAAGGTTTTCCTCCTTACTTCAAAGTGTCCTAAAGTGGTAATTTTGCTGATACTTTCTTTAATGACTTTGAAAGCTGCATCACAATCTTCTGTCCAATTGAAATTGTTACTTTTTTTATATTGGGATCTAATGGGTTGAGACAAACTAGAAAAATTCTGAACAAACCTGGAGTAAAACTCCACCATTCCCAGGAAAGATCTTACTTACTGTTTATCCTGTGGAGCAGGTGCTTTAAGAATAGAATCTGCCAATTCTAATATAGGTTTGACTCCCTCAGATGATATGGTGTGCCCTAAATACGATACTGAAGTCACACTAAATTTGCATTTTTCCTTCTTTAGTGTCAGTCCTGCCCCTGTTAGTTTCCTCAACGCTACCTTCAACGTAACATCATGCTCAATCATACTCTTGCCGTGAATCAGGATATCATCCTTGAAAAACAATAAATTAGGCACACCCTCTGACACTCTTTTCATTGCTCTCTGAAAACATGCAGCAGTTGATGCCAACCCAAATGGCATTTTGATGACACAATAGGCGCCAAGAGGGGTAATGAAAGAAGTGAGATACTTGGAGTCATTATGCAATTTAACTTGATGATATGCAGATGATAGGTATATCACACTAACCCCACCAAGCATTGTCAAAGCCTCCGAAATGTTCGGAAGTGGTTGGCAATCAAGCCAGATGTGCTTTTTCAAATCCCTGAGAGCCAACACATATCTGGATGCGCTTACCACCATCCCTGGTAAACCACCAGAGCCAATCACTCAGACGATTCTATTTCCTAGAGGTTCCAACATGAGGTTTGGGATATTTACAGGCCTTATGCACACAGCGTGATGCATGGTTCTTCAGTATGACCTTGTGCTCAAAATGTTTAGAAAATGCAAATTTTCATTGAACACTTTTGGAAACTGCAGAAAAATATCCTAATGCTCACTTGACATGGTCACAACTTGCTGCAAGACATTTGGGTAAGTGTGATACCCATGTCCCGCTGGTGGCGCCAACCCAAAAAGTTATCTCCCCGCTTGGCTCCATATACCTTTCCAGTAGTTTCTTTGTCGTTCATTTTTTTTAACTTCTTTTTATTGTCATGTGCTCAGCGAACAGTACAGTGAGGGAGCAATTATAACAGATTTCCTTTACATATAATCCCAAGCAGTCAAATGATAAACAGTCACTGCCAAAATAATCAGTACTTAATAAAAGCAATCCACAGTTAGTAACATTACAGACCACTATACGCTCGCCATGATCCCCATATCCTCTCCCATTTCCTAGGGCACCCTCTACTCTCATATATCGCACGTTCTGCCTGCCAGCACCAGTCCAAGTCGGTTTCTTATTCTTCTACCGTTGGTGGGGTGGCCGCTCCCCAGTTCTTTGCTATATTTCGCTTTGCCACCACAGCTGCCAGTGTCAACCATTGTCTCACATGTCGCGGCCAATCCTCCTCATTAATGAGAGCCATTTGGCCTCCATTGATACCTCTACCCCCATGACAGTGGCCATTACCCCCCTCACCGCCAACCAATATGAATTTATCACTAGGCACACCAATAACAAATGGTAAAAGGTCCCCTCCAGCCCACACCCTCTTTGGCACAGTGCCTCACCAACATGCCCTAGCCGCTGTAGAACCGATCTGGGATAGTACACCCAGTGCAGAATCTTCAGCTGGATCAATCGAAACCTAGCGCGTATTGCCACCTCCCTCGGGCTTTGCATCGACTCCATCCAGTCCTCGTCTTCAACAGGTCGCTGTCCCAGAGGGGGTCATCCCGGTGAGCCTCCCTTCCCAGCCCAAATGTTTTGTTGCTGCTTGCCACGCCAGTGCTACTGTCCGGGTATGCGAGGGTAGGCCCCTCATCACTCTCCTGGTGTATAATAGTGGGCGGTAGCCCCTGGAGCCCATGCCAACTCTATCTACCCTGTAGGCCGGCTCGGCTCGATCCCCAAATACCCATACATTAACTGTGACCAGCCGGCAGGCCCAGAAATAAATATGAATGTCGGGCAATGCCAGCTCCCCATCATAGACCCCCCCCTCTGAAGTTTGCGCAGAGCTATGCTTGGCGCACCACCGCTCCATAGCAGGGGTCGTAACTCGGCCTCCACCCTCCGAAAGAAGAGTAGCGGTATCTCATACAATGTTTTTTGCAAGGCATAGAGTAAACGCAGAAGTGTCATCATTTTAAATATGGCTGCCAGTCCCATGAGGGTAAGGGACAAGGTCTGCTAGTGTTTGGCGTCTGCCATGAGTCTGTCCAGTTGGGAACCCAGGTTACGCTGATAGGACTCCCGGGGGTCCCTAGTTATATAGATCCCCAAGTACTTTAAGCCCTGTCCCTCGATTGGTGCTTAACATCTAGAGGTCAAACTAGGGATCCCTCCCGCCAAGGGAATGAGAAGGGATTTGTCACAGTTGATGTGGTATCCTGAGTAATCCCCTCTCATTCCTCCCCCACTGGGACTCCCCAAATTAGAGGGTCCTGCCGTACCCATGCCACCAAGGGCTCCAGGGCCAAAGCGAACAAAATTGGGGACAAGGGGCATCCTTGCCCCGTCCCTTTCTGAAGAGGTAGCACCCAGGACACTGTGGGGTTAGCTGTCACTCTGGATAATGGTTGTTGGTGGAGGAGTTTCACCCATCCGATGAATTTGGGACTGAAACCGAACCGGCCCAGTACCGCGAAGAGGTAGTTCCACTCCATTCTATCAAAAGCCATCCTGGCATCTAAAGACAGGAGGGCTGTCTGGCTGGTCAGGCTCAATTCTGTGACGTACAGGACACCAAATAACCTGCATAGGTTCAATCTAGTTCCCCTATGTGGCATGAATCCCGACTGGTCCGAGTGTATGAAGGAGGTTATCACTCTGCACAAGCGCGAGGACAAGATTTTGGCCAGGACCTTGACTTCATAGTTGAGTAGGGAGCTTGTGCTATATGACGCACATTCAGATGGGGGTTTGCCCTATTTAGGAATTACTGCTATTACAGCTGTCCACTTGTGGAAATGTGTAATATTTTACGTTAGCATAAGCAACAGCCATTTTGGCTGTGGTGTCCATTTAGTTTCCTTCGTAATTCTTCCGTCCTCTGCTGCTCGTCTTTTTCACTCTGCTTGTGCTATCTATTTTAGTTGTCTTCCTGACTCAGCTAAAGCAATGTACGTGCTGAGGGTTTGAAGCTGCCAGTGCACCTGGTCTCAGATGTTAACTGTCGACCATTTACTGCTGCCATAAGCATTTCTGCTCCCCCTCCCACTTTGCTGACCAAGTGGTTATTCATTTGCCCTTGTTTGCTGATAACTATTTCTAAAACTTGTTCTTCCTATTTCTGTTCACATGCTTACAGTGCAGAAAACTGGTATAAAAGGGAAGATGGTTTGTGAATTCAGTATACTACCTCCTGCAGCACTTGAGAGTGTTGTGTGGACGTGGTCCCACTCATGAGTGATTAATAAACTTGTTATTTATTCCAACTCCAGTGCCGATCTCTATTTTGTTGGTCTTTTGACCCGTGGACAAGAGGGTGATCCTGCACCAGTGTACCCCTAAAAGGTACATTTCCACACACTGATCACGAGGAAGGACGTCGTCCACCTTGGCATCTGTCGGCATGCCCAGGAGATGTTCTGCCGTTTTACTCAACATGCATTTGAACATCTCTACAGGCAGGCCATTAGGTCCGACTGCTTTACCGGACTGTAGGGAGCGTGACACCATAACCATCTCCTCTACCGTTAATCCCCCTCCAACATTTCGCTATCTTCTGCTGATAGTTGCGGTAGAGTTATGTTGTGCAGGAATTCACTGCAATCCTGCTCTGTCATTGTGGAGGAAGATGCGTATAATGCCTCGTAGTGGGCGGCAAATGCCTCTGCCACCTCTTTTCCTGAATCATGTCTACGTCCTGCCTCATCTACTATCTTAGGGACCAATCTGCCACTCACCTTTCTCTTATCTAACCAGGCCAGTAATTTATTCGCCTTGTCGCCTGCATCGTATAGTCTGTGTGAGTAGCCAAGGCCTGTGCCCTGGCACTATCTTCCAGCAACTCACATAATTCTTTTTGGAGCGGCCTCAGTCTGTGCCTCATGTCCTCTAGTCTCGTATTCTCTTCTAGCATCTGAGATTCGAGACTCAATATGTCCTGTTCTAAGGTATGAACTTGGACCCTTCTCACCTTTGCAAACCCTGGCATAGTGACCTTTCTTGCCACTCTTCCTGCAAGTGGAGTTCTTTGCATAACATTGGGGGCTATTTGCGATATGCCCAAGATTCCCACAGTGGAAGCATTTCAATCTAGAGTTCTTACTGTTAGCATTACTCGACAATTGTTTTAACAATTGTTTCTCCTCTGGTTTAGCTTTAGAAACCAAACCAACCTGACTTGACCCAATTCTGGTTGACTCAGCCATCTGATTAGTGTGTGCAGGAAGTGGCACATCATACATCTCCTCACCCAGGAACTGGTGCTCTCCATGCCTTCCACTACAGCAATTGCTTCTCTAAGTTCAGGATTTTTCTTCACTAACCTTTCTTGAACGCTCACATTGTTAGTACAGCACACCAGCTGATCTTGAATCAAGGAATCAGCCTGAAGATCAAAATCGCAAGTATGTTCCAGGGTCCTTAAACATGCAACATAGTTCCCCACACTCTCATTTTCCCTTGCACCTTCATAAAAATTTGTGATGCTATAAAACAACACTAATCCTGTCACCAAAATGTTTCTCTAGCATAAGCACTGACATCTCATATACATCTCTAGTATCATCTTCTGCATTTCCTCAAGGTATTGTTTCTAGGCTGTCATATATGTTCCACCCTTCCACACCGAATTGTGCAAAAATACTGCTTGTTTCCTTACCACCAATAATTTTCTGCCCCCAACCGCTATTTGATATGAGTCAAAAAGATTCTTGTATCTTTTCCAGGGCAATAGAGGTTCCGCCTTTGCTGATAAAAAACTGGAGGTGGAGGCAGATTAGCAGATGCCATAGTTCATATGAGCGATGACTGGGTAGAGTAATCAGCCGAAATGACTAAAACTGTGCTGCCCTGGATGATTCCTCAACATTTTACCTAAGAAGCTCTTCAAATGCTTACTGTGTTTTTTTCTGCTTAAATTCATTTTTCAATTTTCCCCAATGTTTTGTTCAAGTTCCTTAGATGTGCGTTTCAGCCGAATCACCGATCGCTGTTAAACGGTTGATTTTTCCTATCAACAGCCGCATTAGTAAATATATGAGCACATCCATCACTTGAGTCCGCTGGACAAACTATGACAAAGAGTCACCATCTTGAATACAAATTTGCTCACTTACTGAAGATCCTTGAGTGAGCTGTAAATGTCTGATTGTGTTTACACCAGAAAAAGGATTGGTTGAATTACCAACCTGTCTCAATTTAGATTTGGAATGAAGCGCACTTGAATTATTTGACAAGGGCTTGCACCACAATGTGCAGGGCTACCCATTGATGGGTACCTTAACACAGGAGCTTGGACACAACCCTTTTAAGAATGAAGGATGTGTAAGTCGAAACAGTGCTTGTCATGCATGATATACAGCTCAGATAGATTTGAATTGGATGGGTTCCAGTTCTGCATAAAATACCACAGTCAACTGCCTACTGGAAGCTATTGTACCACTTGCCATCTTAGCTTTAATCATTACTTTGGACTGGGAGGGTTTTCAGCGCAGGAGACTAAAATTGGGTTTTACATGAAGACCAGCCCCCTGATCCTGGCCTGGTCCTCTAAAAGACTGTCTTGAAGTTTGCTTTCAGTATGTTATCTAGAGTTTCCTTAGCAGCAAATCATTTAGATGAAGTAGCAACCTGGTAGGAATTGAGAATCTCCTCATTCTCCACTGAAATTTGATTCTGTTTTCCAAGCTAAAAATGTAAATGTTTTGCTTCTTGAAAGGACCGCTACATCATCTGCAGTGTGTAGTCTATCTTTCCAAGATGCATCCACAAGGGACGTGCTGTGATCACCAAACTCAAGTGACAGCAGAGCAGACAAGCTTATACCACATTCAACTCATGGAGGTATGTGCATTCTCCATATTTTTGCATTACATCAAATAGTTGACTCAAATTTTTTAGAAGAGACCAAGTGCATATTTACATATCTACAAGTACAGACAGAGAAATCTGAGGCTAAATATGTTATTTTTATTGCTAAATAAATCTTTCTGACTGCTGGATCTGCTAGCAATGTTGGTCATTTGGGAGGACACACTAGTCATCGATGAATCCATCTTCAACTGAGGGTGAACATTTAGAAGCACACCCTCCCATAGGGTAATGCTGGGACTAAAAATGATGGAGAATCCTCTTGTCCACCTCATGCCATTCCCTCAGGAGGATCTTAGGAACAGTTGTGTGCAGGTGTAGTCCTTCATGAGTGAGAGGTTCTTACAATTGAAATGCCACCTCTGGATCCTACCCCAGTGCTGATTGTAGCAATGAGTGATTGTCTCGTAAGTGCTGAAGCTCCTCTTTCTAATGGGCGCCATTTACCCCGGCAAACAGTTTTGGGGGTATAACTATGGAAGGGTTAAAACCCTGTCATTCTTTTCTTGCATCACTTTGGCACAGGTTGATTAAATTCCTAGGAGGCCTGGTTTAGAAGCTCTAGCACCCTGTCCTCCAAGATTGTGAACTGTTTCCTTTTACCAGCAGCATCAAGAAATGCAGACTCATGATCGTGATAGGCAAATCTCTCATAATGCCTGCATATGTGATAGCACTTCTGTGTGAGCTTTATTCTCTTCATTGTGACCCTGTTGCAGTTCTACTGCAATCCTTTAACAAGCATTGGCAAAGCCAATATGTCTGGAGTTGGACGCCAGCCTTTGAGCTATATCAATACTTGTTTTATTTTATCATTTTTTTTATTGTTGGGGAAGCTGCTGGGCCCTCGTCAATCTCACAAACCATTGCCTAAAAGAAAAAATATGTTTTGGCCTTAAAAAGTATGCATTGCTATAATAGTTCCTGGCACTTTGGTGGAACTACATTGCGGGTGGATATTTTCCTTGTGAAAGCGTAGAACGCTGCCACTCACAGTGAAGTTAGCCATTTGCTGACATGGGATCACCCACCGCCCCGTGCTGCAGTAGGTGGAAGAAAAATGTAAATGACACAGCAGACCAAAGGGGTGAAGAGGGCTGGCTTAAAGCCCCTATAAGTAAGTATATTATACTTAGAATTTAGGTAAAATCAAACAAAAGTTCTTGACTAATGCCAGGCCTAAGAAAGCAGGGTATTGAATGCTCTTCTGGCATCACTGTGATTGCTCTGGAAACCAATAATCTACAAGTTCCTGCAGCTCAAGAAAAACTGGTGTAACTGAGTCAAACAGCCCACTAGAACACACCTCCCCTTACTGGGGCCCTGTGTTGTTTGTATCCTTGCTGCCATTGGTGGCTCCAGAACAGCAAGAGGAATGCTGACATTGCCTGTCGCAGTGCAGTCATGTCAAGCAATACCTTACACTGGAGATTATTTGTGTGCCAACTAAAGGCAATGCTCAGCAGTTCCTTGTAAAATTGTTCATTACAGTGCCACTTAAAGGTGATTCATAGCAGTACCTTGCATCAAACCATTAACACTGTTTGCTAGATAGCTCAGTCTTGGCCTAGTCACCATAGACCTGAAGCCGTATCCAGGCTTTATGTATGCAGAGAAGGAATTTGTCATGTCAATAACTTATCTTTATATATTTAGAGAGACTTAAGGGCACACTTAGTATTATTTCATGCAGCGCGGTGCAGTAAAGGAACTTGCTATGCTGCGTTGTGTGAAAGGGAGAGAGCAAAAATGCTCCATATTTACAAAGATATGGAGTATTTCTGCTCTCTGGTACACTGTGTACAGCCTAGAACTAAAGCAGGAACACTTGCACCATAGTGCAAGGGTGCCTGCGTTGCAGGCAGAGTTGTTTTTGTGCAGAAAGGAATAGTTTCCTGCACAAAGAGGCATTTTCCTCTTTCTATGTGTGATGCCTTCTGCATCACACATAGAAAGAGGAAATAAGGAGAAAAAAAGCTTTTTCTCCTCACGCCATTCTCTGGGAGACATACTGATTTGACGCACTCCCAGGTTTACAAACTTTTGTTAATCCAGAAATGCATTAAATCCATAGGAGGATGCACGGGAAGGCCCATGCTCCACCCATGGAATGCCTCTTAGCTTGAAATGTTTCGTAACACACCACAAGCAGCTACGTTGCGTTACATTGCTTTACAAAGCTATGCAAGGCAGCAAAAATCCCCCCCTGGTGGCTTTGTAAATTTTAATTAAGGAATTGCCCTGCCTTGTATCATCTTGTGTGATCCTCAATAAATCCGGCCCCTAGTTTACAATGCACAAGGGACATAACTTTAGAGAGTCTCAGGCTTCTTCTGGATAGGATATTAGTGGCAGAGCCTGTCTCTGAAAGAAAGGGGAACACAAGGGTCTCTTTCAAAGAGGAAAGGGTAGGTTTTCCTTTTTCCGTGATGACAACAGCTCCTCTTTTTTAGTATGCACTAAAACACGGAACCCTGAGCGAGGCCGTAAATATGACCTTCTGTTCTTCTCTAGCATTAAAGAAGGGGTCAGCCCAGATGGTTTTGCAATGCAGTAGCCTAGCAAAGCTGTTCTGGGCCCTAATTCATGCAGTAGCAAGGACAATGGTCCCTCACTTCACAGGCCAGTTTTAGAAAACGGCTATAATTGGGATGCATAAGCCCCTGGCACAACTGGGCAAGGGTGCTACTAGTCTTGGGTTGCCATCTTTCTTAGAAAAAATATCAGCCACTTGTTTATATTTGGGTGAACAAAAAGCGTAAAATTGTCTTTATTCTTTTGTAGCATGGAAAGTAAGCATAAATATGCTCGAAAATCATTCTGTAACAATTTAAACAGCTCTCAATTACTCCGAGAAGGCTAGTTAAACAAGCATTTGCAAAGCAATAGGACTCGCATTTACGCGAGACCTATTGCATTGGAAACGGGAGTGCGGGCGTGCGAGAAGGCATGAACAGGAGTGCGGTGGAGGTGTGTGGGGGGGCAGAAGTCACGGACTGCGGGAGGGGGTGGCACGAGAAGAAAATAGTGTTTGAAGTAAAGGGCCAGTAGCCATGGAAGGATACTAATGACGACATAGCCGTCATGAGGAGGGACTAACAGGCCTAAAACCAATCGGAAGGCAACATTTAGGACCTAAACCAATGAAAAAGATGGGCGGAGAGTGGGCGGAGCTTCCACGCCATACTGAATACTGCATGCTTCGCAAAGCGAACAGCGCATGCGCTGCAACGCTAGGCTCAACCTAATAAATGGAAGTCGGTCGAAGGATTGCGGGGCCCCCTCACAACCCTCGGCCTGGTTCTACGTTACCAGCTTCACCACTAATAGCTATATGTTTTTCTGTGGCCAGGGTGTAATCTTTTCCTGCACCAACTATCAATGCAAGATGTTTTTACTCTTTCACGTTACTGCGCACCCATGTTTCTGACATCCTCTTGCAGATGTGAGATGGGTGTACTTCCCCTCAGCGCGGCTGACATTCTTTGTTTACTTGCGGTGTGGTCACCATTAGAATACTTGAAAGAGTAAAATTACCCTAATAACGTGTTTCATCTTTCTTCTATACCCCTTTTAGCATTTGGGAGCTATACCTTATGTGTAAACCTTTTTTTAAACGGTTTGAATTAATGCCACTGAAGGCAATTTAAAAACCAAGAGCTCGAATCTGTGGAAAGTAATAGCCACAGGCGACCTCATTGCTGGACACTCATTTCATATATCCTGGCTGAGAATTTTTTTGTCCTTTTAATTGTTATTGTTCTACTAATTTGATCTATGTCACTGTGTTATGCTATGTGTATTTTTCACAGCAAAAGCAACAGCAGAATGTTCGGGTCCTTTGCCTCAGGGGCAGAATGTAGGCCTCTCTGTGGTGTTTTGCACACCTCCACCAGTCAGGAAGGGCCCTCTTAGCCCACAGGCTTGCAATATCTGTAAGGTGACCAGTCTAAGGGATTTGGACCCCTCACAATCCTCTTCAGTATGGCCACCTGGAAGACAATGTTGTTTGACTCATTTGTGTGACTCAGTCCTCTCTTTATACCAACAATATCTCGCCATCTTCACCTGGCATGTGCTTCTTTTCCAACAGTGCATAATCAAAGCGTAATTCTATAGTGAGGGCTGCACAACAACATCCTACAGCAGAAGTCGGCGGTTCTGCCACCTGTGTGCAAAGGCCGTGCCTGTCCGGCATTGAGACAATTGCCCTTTGATGCAAAGATTTTAATAGGATTCATTTTTTCCTTGGCTTCAAAATCGCGACGGGTAATCTCTGCAACTGCAAATTTTATCCATGTGACACAGCTGGAAATGGAAAAGAGAAAGCTGTTCCCAGAGCTTAACAATTAGGTACATTCACAATGTTATTAAGTGTTATATTTAGCTATCATACAGTCTTGATAAATAGTTAGGAAGGCCCTTTGCTGGAGTTAAAGAATAATGTATATTTATTGTTGACAAGAACGATGACACATTGACAAGTCTATTAATATGCCGTCCAGGCTTGATCCCCTTTTGAAGTAATTGTGCAGTAAGGAGGGGCCAATATACCAACTTGCAAATCCGACACATTTGCTTATGAGACCTGAATAAATGAAGGGCGCTATGGAATTTAATTATCTAGGCAATTATTTTTACTTTAAGACAAACGCTGTTGAAGAATGAAAATACATGTACATCTGTCATTATTCCTGGGGAGGCGCCGCCCCGCAGGACTCTGGCGAGGATTCCGTTTGGCTGAGTTGTCAGTGCAGAGTATTGTTTGCAATGTGTCACTTGTAATTCTGAAGTTACCGCAGCATGCATATTATAATTGGATCATGGATGTAGTGATGCTGGACTTTGACAGACCGAATTCTATTGCAAACAAACAACTTACTCCAGTGGCAAAGTGAAACTTGCAGAGTGTCCCCTTGGACAATGTGGTGCCCAGCCCCTGAAAGTTCGCTCAAGCGGGCTGTTTTAGTTAAATATAAGGGCCTTGTGCAGTGGAGGGGGGGGGGTCTATGTACTAATGGGTCTCCTCATCACAGTAAAGGCTGTGGAGTCCATGCTTGACGATTCATAGACAGGTGAAATATAGACGTGGTATGCTAATATGTTATTGTAGAATATTACATAAGACCTTACTAATATGGATGTGTAAGTGGGCAAGATTACGTACACATGTCAGTACTGTTTTAGGTCTCACCTATTAGACACTGCAAGCTGTGTGGTTACAAAAGTTCTACTGTGGGATTGCCAAGAATTTACAGTGGGTATACAGCACGCCCATTAGCTGTCTTTATTGTCACTACTATTTACTTGCTTCCTCTTCAATAGATTTCCTTATCCAATCTTGTCCATCTAGTGTTTGTCCCTCCTCTGGAGCATAGCCTCTTTACAATCATTTTGCTTGATTGACTTGTATCCATTCTCTGTTTCACCTTTAGTGAACTCCTTTTTTCTTTTTGGTTAGGCACTCCATGAGAGTGCATGTCTTTTCCAGCTGTCCCCATGTGCTTTTCCACCGCCATGCCCCCTACCGCCGCTCTCTATCTTGCTCTTTCCCTTGTGTGCTTTCCCACGCCCACGCCCCACACTCCCTGTGGCTCGGTTCATCGTGTGCTTCTACTCCCCAAAAAGCACTCTACCCATGCGCTCCATATTGCTCTTTCCCTTGTGTGGTTCGCTGGTTCTGAGTTGCTCTCTCCCTCATGTGCTACCCCCATCTGCAAAACACCCCTGTCCACCAAAGCTTCGTGTTGCACTACCCCTCAAGTGCTTTCCCCCGCGAGCCTGCCACTCCTGTGCCCCGTGTTGCTGTCTTTGTCTACTTCCCCTGACCTCTGCTCTCCATGTTGCTCCTTCCGCATGTGTTTCTCCCCCTCCAAATCCCCCATACTCCATGTTGCTCTTCCAGCATGTGCTCCCTCAGAAAACACCTCTGCACTCTGTTGCTCTCTCTCTCTCTCGTGTACTTTCCCCATGCAATTCTCCCCACACAAAATAGCATTGGCAAAGCCAATAGCTCCAAAAGACGACAACTATTGGCTTTGCCAATGCTTGTTAATTTTGGTAAACTTTGTTTTCTTTCTTTAATAGGTCACTCTGTTTCGGCCCTTGTTAGCCTGATTGTTGATCACACCCAGTGTTTGATGTTTCAAGGGCACATGGCAGAGTCCTGCCCTAATGACTAGGATGACAACTGGCTTTCACTTCTCAACCAAACACCTCTGTGGGAATACTGCTCCCAGATTTCTTTAGTGACATGGGTGGGCGTTAAAACGGACTATTTGGCCTGTTTACTACCCGCTGGTATCATTACTGCCTGGTGCTCCAGTACTTCGAGTAGTGTTAATCATACCTTTGGAGGTTCCCTCACTTAGAGATCAGTCTCCCATATCCTCTTTCCTGAGGGGAGGAAGATATCTAAGGACGCCTTACCAAGCCCGGTCACATATACTGGTTTGGATAACTTCATTGGCTTGAGAGTCATTAACCCTTTAGGTCTATGTAGACAGACTACAAAGCGTTAACATTAGCATGTTTGACCACTACATAAGCACAACACCACAAATGCATAATTTTGTGTGAAATAGCAACTCAGTGTAAATGAACACAAGCCAAAAAATAGCCCCAGCCTGGACAGTTCAGTTTCTTGCCAGCAGCTCCAAAGACCATTGCCAAACCTGCCTGAATGAACAGTTCAAACTAGACTAAATCATGCAAGCATGGTTGGGGAGCACTGAAAAAACACTTACCTGAAGACCACCATACAGATGCAGATATCTTTTGAGAAAGCTGTCCCACCAAAAACAGCACATGTCCTGTTCTGTAGTAGACATACAGCCTCAAGCCAACAATACTCTCAAAACACATACAAGATCCAGTTGTAGCTCAGGTTTGACATTTCTCGACGTTGGAGTCCTGGGATGTAGTTCCAACAGTAGCACAATAGGTGAAATAGACAATTTACCCCTAGTAATACTACTAGTCTTGGTCATGCTAATAAAGCATTAATGTATTGTTTCATTGAGGGAGCTTATGGCTTGTGGGGAGAGGAGGTGATTACAATCAGGAATGCAGCCCTAAACGTCTCACATGTTCAATATTTTATTGAATATCTGAGCAGAAGTTGCTGTGGCCTTCCTTGGAACAACTTGGTGAGATTGACGTAGGTCGCTCGTGCTTTCGTGTGGGCCTGTTCAAATATTCGTTAATTTTTTTCTCTCAAATCTTTAAGAGAGAAATCTTTGGTAACCTTATTATTGCTTTTTTATTTAAAACTTTTGTGTAGCACATGCACGTCTGCCACCTCACAGTGCTGCATAGGGCCTGTGTTATTAATAGGTTGGAGATGACCTTTTTTGTATAATGGGATTAGGGTGCGATCCCCTAGTAGCTGTAAAGTTGGTTACAATATGTTGTTCAGGTTGGAGGATTCAGGCTATTATGATGGGGGCAGGGTGCGTTCCAAATGTGATTTATTCTGATTTGAAAGCTTTCTGCGAATAAGTCAGTTGTCTGGTTTTCATTTAAGATAGTCATGCTATGCGGGAATTGATGAATAGCTGAATTCTCTTTGTTTGGTTTTGGTATTGCATGTGCATTGACTGGCCTGTGCTGCTAAATACATATGACACATTTTATTGTGGTCTCACATGCCTTCTATGTTTCTTATTTCTATTGCAATGGTGGGTGTCATTGAATCAGATGTTTTGCCAAAATAATGTAATTGTTCTCATTAGAAGGCAACTAGCGTCACAGATTGTAGTGTAGCTCCTATTTCCCTAATAGGCTCTGCGCATTGGAATAATATATCCTATAGGTTTGACATAGGACTAAGGTCGGTATGTCCCTATCGAGTATATTAAACTTAATTACTTGTGCCAGCTAGCTCAGAGGCCACTAGAAACTCCTTGACAACAAGAAGGGAGTAGTTTCTGGCAGCCGCAAAACATGACCACTGTGTTTCCCTTTAGAATCAGAACGTGTCCCAGAGTCGTGGAAACAATAGATAACTATTTCACTCAGCTCAGTCGTGCATGCTTAGTTTTCTCCAAGTTACACAGAAAGAAATAGACGGGCGTTTCAATAAAGGATTTATTGAACAGTCTTGTTTCTGGTGTAAGTAAAATGTGCTGTTACGATCACAAGACAGTATGCGAGATAAATAATGTACAGGGTCAGCAGTAGAAATAAATAATACTGCGATAGCATTATCTTTTAGTACATATGCTGTTACATAAATAACACAGACTAAAAATGCGAGTACTCATACGATGCGTTGCTAAGCTAATTCTACCCCAATGTACCTAACCTGACCTAGGTGTAGGAAGAGGGAAGAAGTAGGTGAAGTATTCCTTACTATGGTATACTAAGAGTATGTTAAGTCTAGTATGCCTAGTATGCCAAGAGTCCCTCTAGGTTCTAGTCAGCTCCATACCTGAAGAATGAGAGAGGTAGGAATCTCTTTGCCAGACTTGAACTCCAACTCCCCGCAAGGGAAGTCAGATCACTGGAAGCTGGAAGCTGGGCTCTCTGCGTGCAGGGAATGGCAGCGTCTTCTCAGTGCGTCAGGCCGGGAAACGGGCTCCTCTGAAGTCGAGGTCTCCTCTGGTTTACAGGGGCTAGGGAAGGTATATTTATACCTGAGACCACCTAAGAATGTTAGTATTGACGTGAGTTGGACAGCGAAAGACGTCATGAATGAACCCCTAAGGAATAATGGTTCATGCATAATATATGAGTCCTTGAAGAAATCAATAGTCCTGGACTAGGGAAACTCCCGCAGCCTAAGGGTCTGTTCTTCATGAACTCGTTGTGACTTTAGGGTGGACGGTTGTCAGAGACCATGCCTGTATTTGGAGTGCACGGTTTAATGCCTAAATAAGGGCTGGGATTTTATGCCTATATAAGGGCAGGGCGAATTGTGCCTATATATGGACATGATACTGGAAAGCCCGTTTATGGATACCCTAAGAGGAATACAACACCCGTACGATAATACTAAAATGCTAAACATTTAAAATGCTAAACATTAAAATGGAGTACCACATATTTCCAAAATTTTTCATAAAACCATTTAAAAAAGGCATTTTTTTAAAAACCTATTAGAATGCAAAAGGTACTGTACATTTGAAGCATTGCTTTTCATTACAGACATAAAGTTCGAAAATAAATGCAATTGACAAAAAATGATCGATACGTTTTTTCAAAAATCAAAGTCATTTCATGTCAGAAAAATTAATGAACTCTTTTAGACACACAAGATTACTAAGTGTCCGTGGAAGTACCTTGAAGTCTGTATTATAAGGCTAGTTCTACTTTAAGCAGATTGATGTGCCATTTTCGTTAAAAAAATGGGAAAAAGTTCAATTTTGGTAGAGTTCCAAGTTGTTTAAAAATGAAGGCCAAATTGTCACTGCATCTCTGGAACACAGTATGCTGAATCAGAGTTAGTTCACGGGTCTGGTGTAAACATAAGATCATCTATTTCAATAGACAAAACATCATCCACTGTTGTTGGTGTCAGTTGGAACACCTCGTGTAGTAGATTAATTGCCCAGAGATGGGAAGCATTGCTTCCAGCATAGGTTGCCTCTGCAATGTTCACGTCCGTTGTTACCTGTGTGCCTGTAGATCTTTCTCGTACCTCAGCAGCAGCCGGAAGCGTCTGTGAGATCTCAATGAATGCTGACATCAGGATAGGGAGCCTCTGGGGACAACACAGAGCATGGGCCGTTATCGGGTCCAGCAGAGTATCGACATCCGTTGGCGTTGCTGATGGAAATGTTAGACAGGTGTCCAACACGCATTCTTCACCGCATAGCAGGCATCGTAGAACAGGTAAGATGCAATCTTGCCAGATTGGTCTGAATGACAGGAACCAAGTTGTATTAAGGTCCCGTAGACGAGTCATGCCAAAAGCTTTACTATTGGCTCACAGCACTTTCGTTCAAGGAGAGCTTTCTCCATTTCGCTCGGAGTGATGTCGGCGAATAGGCTGGCCATTGCGCAATAGCAGGAAGAGAAATAGAATTCTGGCAACAAGTGATAGAATTAATGGTATGCCACCAAACACCGAATGTGCAAAGTTCGGGATGATTCCGAGTATTGCCTGGAAAGGTGCTAACAGACCTGAGCAGATGCTCTTAAATACATGTACAATTCCTGTTGTATCAGACATGTTGAAGATACGTGATATCATTTCCACGAAATGTATAGGGCAGTTTGTACGTATTAAAGTCTGTATCTCAGCCGAAGTCCTTGCAACTTGTAGATCATAGGTTTCTTTGGCCGAGGTCAAAGGCACTGTTTGCTGTAAAAGCATGGCTTTCATTCTGCTTAGAGTATCAAATCTTATAAAAGAGACGTTCAGCGAAGGCCATAGAGGCGACTCCCTGACTGTGTCTATTGGGGAAACAATACTTGCATACAGCAAGTGACCCTGGAGTTGACCGTTACTAGATATGGGATGCCTGGCAGCATTCCGCAGCAGCTCTGATCATTCAACATGAGGTAACTCCCATTAGAAAGTTGTCCAAACGTTGGATTAATCACAGCAGCTGGAGTACCCTGCTGATGGCAAGACAAATTTTCCACTGAACCATTACAAGCCCTGTGCAAGGAAATGTCTTGACATATAAGTGAACCACTCAGTGCAAGTTTACAGTTTGAACCGCTCAAAAACACTTCACGATCCCCACTCCAACATCTATATGTATACGGTAAATCCCACGATGTCTTAATGTATTCCTTACCTAACCTTTCATATTTGCCTGCTTGCATTTGTCTGAGGCAATACTGAAACTGAAAAGTACTCACAGGTAATGTTATTTTGCCATGAATAAGCCATTCTGTAGCTGGTTTTTCTCCCACTGTGAATGGTAACTTTTCCAGTTTTTCAATGCTCAGCACTGTATACTTTGCTCCTCTTTGTGCCAATTCGATCTGTTTATCAGTGAGATTGTATTCTGCAAACAGAGCCGTTGTGTTGATGAAACGCCAAGGCACATAGCCCACTCGCAAAGATTGCAGCGTCCAGCTTAATAACATAATAGAACGTAATTGAGATTGGCCTTGTTATAACATCGCCAAATCTTGTTCTAGAATGTCGATAGCAGAGGATACAATGCCATCCAATGAATATATTCTGGAGGACAAAGTTGTTAACCCATTGTCGACCACAGAGAGTGTTTTCTCTAAATTAATACGATCAAGTTCACGTATTCGTTCTGCGGCCTCTATCTGTGATACCTTCCAAGCTTCATTATAAGCAGCATAAATGCCGGCATATATGAAACGTTTTTGACGCGGTTTTCTTGGTCCAAGCAAGAAATCCCTAAGATCTGCGTCCTTTTTAAGTAAGGTTAAGTGTTGTTTCACATCCTGTAGTGTAGACTTAAGGCATCCAATCGAGGCATAATTTTCCTACACTGTATGTTGTTACTACCCCCGGATGTTGTCTTTGGACGTATCTTGGGTCTGGCCTATGAATGGTAAAACCCTGAGTTTTATTCAGGAATCTTTCCTGACAGTTATTCGTGTCTGTGGGCCAGATCAACCATTTTTTCCAATCAGGATTAGATCTGTTGAGTTGTAGTATATTGTCAACTGTCATCACTGCCTTTGTCTTATTTTCACTGGCAGGTGTTGGTACAGAAGGTGTGTTCATCTCTTTTATCTTAGCTAATCCAAGACAAGATGTTTGTTGGATAGTTTCATTCAAAAACATTATTTGTTCTGGGATGATGCAGGCTCTAAATAAAGCTTCTATCCCCTGCACTTGCCAATCTTTAGTACCCCACACAGTTTTTGTGTCAATTGTGTCTTTCCAAAAGTCGAAACCCTGTCTAGACAGTTGGGCATTAAATAATGCAGAATAAATCTGTTTTGTATTTGTTAACATAATTTTCAGTCCTGTCTTGTTTACATTTTTATAGTAAAGCGTTTCTGGTTCAGATGTATTGTATCCTGAAAAATATGGAAACTTATTAGCAAATGTTTTTGAACTACCTTTAGGTGGTGTAGGACAATGTTCCCATTGGTTAAACATAAACACATTTCTTGGATATGCAGATTTATGCAAATAATGATGACCATAGTGGTTATAACAATACATTTGTTCATAGTCTGATGAACCCTCTAAATATTCATGTTTAGAAAATGCAGCAGATTTTTCTAGGTCAAACATTATGTCAGTCACAGTCTCAAAGTCCCAATCATCAGAATACGTACTGGACGTAATTAGATCACTTAGTGAAATTTTAAACAAATGTGGAATGTTCAATTGTTCATTCGGGCCGAAGATATCATAATCTGTTTTGTCCCACACTATAACATCAAGTATAGGAACAGCTGTGATGTTCACTGATGATAAGTCTCTTGCTTCACGATGGGAAGATTTATGAGGTTTTAAAAGTACGTTTACGTCTTTTCCTTCAGTGTTCACATGGATGTATCTGCCAATTATAAGCACGCTTACAGTTGTTACCAAAGCTAGCCAGAGCAGGAAAACAAAAAGTCCAGATGTAATCCAGAGTTCAATCCATGGAGAAACCAAATAAGTCTTTTTCACAAAATGAAGAAAGTCTTGTACTTGCTGCTTGAATTTCAATGACACTGGCGTCGTTTCAGGTTCACTCGGATCTTCTGAGAACGTATCAAAGTTAATGAAATAGCCAGAAGCAGTTCTGTCAATTGTTGGAATTGCATCAGGATTTGTAGAAATCACTGGAACCAGTTGATCATGGGCTACGTTGGTGTAGACAGGTGTATTTGGACGAACTGTTACTTGGTGTTCAAGAGGGATGAGTTCCATAGCGTTGTTGCATAGTCCTCCATCTGTTACAGCTGAATTCTCGATTGTTATCAGTCTTTCAGTCTGAACCTCTTGGATAGTAGCGAGAGGAGTGTGTCTGCTACTAGGTCGGAGTCTACGAGGCCTACTATTTAGTATTGGCCACATACTGTGGTTTGATCAGGTCGATGGACACAAATCTTTTCTCCTTTCTTCCAGCAAGGGGCGGCAGAAGCACTGTTCTTGTTCCTTGAACTGCTAGGACAGGTACTGGTTGTCTGTAAGAAGGTCCAAATTCCTTCTTGACCGCAATTTTTTCTCTGACTAGATCCCCAACTTTTGGAATCCAGACAGGCCTTGCTGGGACAGCCGGTTGATCCCCAGTGGTGGTTGACTGTAGGAATACGTTGCTTTGTTTCGTTCTTAATTTGTTTAAGTCCTGTAAAACAGCCAAACGATCTTTGATATCAAATGGTTTATTTTCCACCACTGTGCCTACGTGTTCAAGGTCTGGTACCCACATTCTTGTCCCAAATAGGATCTCATATGGAGTGACCCCCTAGAGAACTTCTTGGCAGATTGTTCATTGCGCGCTGTACGCCACTAAGGTGTTTGACCCACCCATCACCCGAACCTAATACCCTAGCTGTTATAGACTGCTTTATGTCCCGGTTTTTCCTTTCCACAACCGAATTTCCCTCAGGATGGAATGGAGAGGAGTACCGCAATGCAACGCCCAGACTGGCCATGGCTTCTTTGTAAGCCCTAGAGCTAATCGCAGGACCCTGGTCAGAATGTAGCGTGCCTATTGCGTATGTGCCGATAAAGACTCGCAAATCTTTTATAACAGTTCGAGCGTCAGCCGAGCGCTGAGGCCATAACCATAGGAACCTAGAGCATGAATCCACTGCAACCAAGATGTATTTATAGTTACCGTCCCTTTGCAGGGGACCGCAGTGGTCAAGGTAAACACAAGCTAATGGTTTATCTGAAATTAACAGGGGTGTCTGCGCAGGACGTTTCACTGTGGAGACTTTCATCTGTTGGCATATATCACATTCTAAAACATAGTTCTTTGTTTGTTTTCTAATGCCAGGCCACCAATATCTTTGCTTGAGTAAAGATACTGTTGCAGAAACACCTGCATGGGCAGAAGCTATCCCTTCGTGTGCTGCTAGGATTAGTCCTAATCTGCGTTCCTTGTTTGGTATTACCCTATCCCCCACTCCAGGGATTCGAGCAAAAGGAACGTTGTTCGCATCAATTACATAAGAGTACTTGAGTGGAAATTCTTTTGGTAACGCTGCACTGCTGCCTTTGCTTGATGCATTGACAGCCAACATTATCTCACCGTCTATTTTTGTTTTTGAACGAGTGATCGCAGCTACGGAAGCCGTTTGCACAGCCCCCTTTGCGGCTTCGTCAGCCAATGAATTCCCTGCAACGTGACCGCCATCACGTTGATGACTCAGTGTGTGTATCACGTGAGCCTTTGGTAGTTCGTTTTTCAACTGAACTACTTGTTCCCAAAGCAATTTGTGCTTTATTGTGCCACCTTTCGCATCTTTGAAACCATTTTCAAGCCAGTTTTCTATATATTCATTATACGACTGAACACAGTAAAACGAATCGCACACTATTATAGTGTGGGGAATTCTCGATCTGTACTTTCAAGTGCCAGTTTGAATGCTTGTAGTTCAGCTCGCTGAGCTGTACAATCCCCTAGAGATTGTGTTTTTGTAACCATAGGTCTGAAGATGCCATCTCGCATGCGACCTTTAACGATAGCACACGCTGCACTGTAAGCTTGCTTACCCCCTATTGCGGGTTGTGCGGATCCGTCAGTGTAAATTATAAATTCGTACTGATCGAGAGGCAGAATTTCAGTAGGCAGAGGACATTCTTGTTCATATTGTAGGAATGCTTGTGTTTTTAAATCTGGATCAAAAACATATTCAACATCTGTTGCAGCAAGAGAATTAACCCATTGTATCCATCTTGGATGTAATGCTTTAGCATTTGGAATGCTTGCTTTTGTGACCGCTTCTAAAGCCGGTACTGGGGTTACGACAATAATGCGTTTCCCTTGGGCTAATGCTCTTTCTTTTGCTACAGCGGTTTGAACTGCTGTCAGAATTTTTTCAGTTGAACTGAAGCGCATTTCCGCTTGTGTGTACAAATGGGATTTGTATGCGATTGGTATTTTCTCACCCTCTTTGAAGGTTAAGTAGGTGAATCCACATTGACCCGAAATTATTCGGATCACCAAATTACGTTGACTTACACGTGTTTGTAAGTGATTTGTTGCTAACATGTTAGCCTGGAGTGAACGCAAAATTTCTGTGTGTTCCTGTGTCCAGTTTTTGATTGAAAAATCAGGTTTGATTAATGCGTAGAGAGGTTTAACCCTTTCTGCATAATTTAGAATGTATGTTCTTCCAAAATTTAGGAAACCCAGGATGGATTGTAAGTTTTTAGCGTTTTTGGAGGTTGGAGCAGCGCACACTTTTCTAAAAAGTTAGCTGCCAAGCTCTTGCCTTCACTTGAAAGCTCATATCCTAGAAATAGGACATTGAGATGGGCAATTCTGGACTTTTTAAAGTTGAACTTGTAGCCCTCAGAGGCGAAACCCAGTATAATGGTGCTCACCCTGTTCAAGTGTTTTACTAGGTCATCGTCTGTCAGATATATGTCATCGACATAGGTCAATGCCTCATTGTCATAAATTTGTAGTAACTCCGTTACCCTCGCTGAGAATAAACCTGGGCTATTTTTGAACCCTTGTGGGAGTCGACAAAAGTGACGCTGGGTCCCCATTATGGAGAATGCTGTTAAGTACCTGCTTTCAGGTGCTATGTTTTGACAAAAGAAACCATTTGAGATGTCTAATGTGGTTTTATATTTTTTACGCACAATGTTATTCATTAATGCTGTGCTATGTGCATTTTGCACTGCAAAAGTTTTAGAACAAGTGTTTAGGTGTCTGTAATCCAAAACTAGACGATATGTATTGTCTGGTTTGGAGACAGGAAACAAAGGATTGTTCATTGAGGAGGTGCATGTTTCAATCACCCCTTGGTTTTCAAGTTGATCTAAGATCTCCCTGACCTGTTTTTTAGCTTCTTGCTTTATAGGGTACTGCCTTTGTGCAGTAGGTTCATGTTTCAGATGTATCTTATGGTGAGGTGAGTCCTCATCCCATCCTGCATGATTTTTATATAATGCTGGGGCCTGGGCTACTGCCCATTTCCTGGCATATGTATATTTTAGATGTATAGGAATATGGTTGGAGAAGGCAGGCATAATAATGTCCTCGCCATGTGGGCACTCCCTGACAAATTGTGGTGGCCAGTCCTTTTCTGCTAGAAGTATGTCATAGCCTCTTGATAGTCTTTCCCAAAAAAGTGCTTTCACCTGTCTAGGTTTGTCTCCCTCCATCCGGAGTGTTATTTCATATAACTTTTGTGGAGTACTAACCCTGGTGTCTACAGTCTCGACTGTAATGTACTGGATGTGCTGCCCGTACCCTCCCAAAAAACTAAAGATTTGGGCATTATCATTGATAAGGAACTCAAATTCAAGGACCAAGTCAGTAAAGTCACATCTATCTCCTTTTGTGCAATAAGACTAATCAACAAGATTAAGAAATATATACCAGAAGAACTTCTAAAAACAGTGACTCTGGCGTTGGTCCTTTCTCGTCTGGATTATTGTAACAGTCTCTACCTTACCATTAATTCAGGCCTAATTAATAGGCTGCAGATAGTACAAAACGCGGCAGCACGGCTAATTTAAAAATTCCCAAAAATGTTTCAGGCGAGAGAAGCCATAAAAAATTACATTGGCTTCCAGTCAGGCAGAGATGTAAATTTAAAGTCCTCTGCCTGGCATTTAAATCACTACATAATCAAGGACCAACACAATTTAGGAATAAACTAAAATGGTATGTCCCCAATAGAACCCTACGGTCAGGAACGGCCAGGAACATGGCAATCATCCCCTTCAAGAAGGCTACTTGGGGAGGTAGGAGCCTTTTCAGATCAGCAGCAATGCTGTGGAATACGTTACCTACTACCCTAAAAACAGCACCCTCATTGATGAACTTCAGGAAAGGTCTGAAAACGTGGCTTTTCACACAGACCACATGAAGGAATTCATCTGATCACTATCTGTACTAATGTTTCTCCTGATCTCAGTCTGTCCATAGCGCCAAGACGCCTTCGGGCATTAGCTGCGCTTTATAAATTTAATTTCAATTCAATTCAATTCAAGTCCACTATCTCCAGAAGTTCCTTCACGGTCTGGCGAACTATTGTGACTTCTGCTGCACTGTCCAGCATGGTCTGAGCCCATTCTCCGTTCTTGAGTTGTGTTCTCAGTATTCTCGGCATGTCTGATTTTCAGACCTGCTACCTTCTTTTTGGAGAATTGAGGTTTTGTTTTTGAAGCGTGTTTGTCGTCTTTCGATTTCACGCGTTCTTCTTTGTGTTCTGATCGTCCTCTTCTTTCTGAAGTCTGTGATGAGATCTGAAAGGGATGAGAGGAACTATTCCTGAGGTTATACCTCCTTTCAGAGGGCTCCTTTTGAGGAGACCTACCTCGGGATTGAGAACGTTTCTCGTTTGATTTTTGTTTAGTAGACTCCCACTTCTTTTTAGAAGATGTAGGAGTTTGTTTTATTGAGTCCTTCTCAGGACTTTCAGATAGTTTCGGCTTCACTGGTCTTCCACCCAAACTATCTCTGCCTAATTCTGCATAAGATTGTTCTATTATTCTGGGTAGCTCAGTTTGATGTTCTGTAACATCGAATTCCCTCAGTTTTTGGCGGATCGCCACTGCCTCCCCTTTAATATTAGATAATATTATTGTTGAGACCTGGTCGAAATTTTTCAGTAATTTCATACCTAAATTTAGAGCAGGCTCTGCCCCGTATTCGTTTTGAATTTCTTTTAGGACATCAGGTATTACCGCAATTGATGGAATACCATGTGTTTTAGTATAGATGGCAGCAAAGACTGAGCCCCAAGTGGTGCAGTCTTCCAGTTGTGGTGTGATCCCCATTGGTAAACTGATTGTTAGGATTCTGTGTTTCTCATGCGGGCTAGTATTTGGAAATACTGCTTCGATTTGAGTAATTTTTTGAGCTATCCAAAATGGAATTTGCTCACGTTTTGTGGGCATTTTACCCATGACTGCGTATAGAGTCTGTGGTGTAATTTTTAGTGTATTCCCCTGTTGGGGAGTTGGATTTGGATATGTCAATGGTGGTCGGACTGTAAAAGTCTGCATGACATATTGGACCAATTGTCTGTAAATTTTTATTAACTCTGTGAGTTGAGTAAGTAACTCCTCATCTGACATCTCTTCAATGTCTGGATGAGGTGTGTAGCCGGGTAAAATCGGCCATGTTGCTCCTGGTCTACCTAGTGGACCGAGCCTGGTAATGTTTTTGTGATGTTTTAGGGCGCCTTTAAACCAGAGCTGATGCTCTTGGTATGTTAATGGAATTTCTATATCCTCGAAAGGAATGTGGTTCATCTTCTTTGTAGAAGTGAAACATGTGTGTTACAGAATTGGATTCAGGAAATATTACCCATGATTAGAATACCTCTGTCTGAAAGGATTCATGTGCCTCTATCACGAAAACTGCTCTACCACCTCTTGGTGGTAGGCCATGTTTTATAAGTTTTAGAGTGATGGCTCTTCTTAAGTTTTGAGGGATGTCTATAACACCCTCCTCGGTTTCATTAAAACCGGTAAAGTTAAAAACTGCTGCTAGGGCTGGATCAGCCGCAGTTACACCATCTCCGGCGTCTTCAGTCATTTTGTTTTTTGAAAAATGTAGAAACAAGTTTCAAGGAAACAAAGATAAGGTGCACAATATTTTGGAACACTGTATCCTTCAACGTTGAGCAAACCAAACAGCTAATATATAGGGTGCTTCCCTATGTAGCCTTGGTGGATACTTAACCCTGCCCACTCCAGACGTCTTTTGGAGTATATGGGTAGGGGTCTTGAGAGAAAAGCACGGCTGAGTTACTCAGTATCTAATGTTGAATTACTGCCTAACCAAACCGTTGGGCGCCATGTAGTGTAGCTCCTATTTCCCTAATAGGCTCTGCGCATTGGAATAATATATCCTATAGGTTTGACATAGGACTAAGGTTGGTATGTCCCTATCGAGTATATTAAACTTAATTACTTGTGCCAGCTAGCTCAGAGGCCACTAGAAACTCCTTGACAACAAGAAGGGAGTAGTTTCTGGCAGCCGCAAAACATGACCACTGTGTTTCCCTTTAGAATCAGAACGTGTCCCAGAGTCGTGGAAGCAATAGATAACTATTTCACTCAGCTCAGTCGTGCATGCTTAGTTTTCTCCAAGTTACACAGAAAGAAATAGACGGGCGTTTCAATAAAGGATTTATTGAACAGTCTTGTTTCTGGTGTAAGTAAAATGTGCTGTTACGATCAAAAGACAGTATGCGAGATAAATAATGTACATGGTGAGCAGTAGAAATAAATAATACTGCGATAGCATTATCTTTTAGTACATATGCTGTTACATAAATAACACAGACTAAAAATGCGAGTACTCATACAATGCGTTGCTAAGCTAATTCTACCCCAATGTACCTAACCTGACCTAGGTGTAGGAAGAGGGAAGAAGTAGGTGAAGTATTCCATACTATGGTATACTAAGAGTATGTTAAGTCTAGTATGCCTAGTATGCCTAGTATGCCAAGAGTCCCTCTAGGTTCTAGTCAGCTCCATACCTGAAGAATGAGAGAGGTAGGAATCTCTTTGCCAGACTCGAACTCCAACACCCCGCAAGGGAAGTCAGATCACTGGAAGCTGGAAGCTGGGCTCTCTGCGTGCAGGGAATGGCAGCGTCTTCTCAGTGCGTCAGGCCGGGAAACGGGCTCCTCTGAAGTCGAGGTCTCCTCTGGTTTACAGGGGCTAGGGAAGGTATATTTATACCTGAGACCACCTAAGAATGTTAGTATTGACGTGAGTTGGACAGCGAAAGACGTCATGAATGAACCCCCTAAGGAATAATGGTTCATGCATAATATATGAGTCCTTGAAGAAATCAATAGTCCTGGACTAGGGAAACTCCCATCATCCTAAGGGTCTGTTCTTCATGAACTCGTTGTGACGTTAGGGTGAACGGATGTCAGAGACCATGCCTGTATTTGGAGTGCACGGTTTAATGCCTAAATAAGGGCTGGGATTTTATGCCTATATAAGGGCAGGGCGAATTGTGCCTATATAAGGACATGATACTGGAAAACCCGTTTATGGATACCCTAAGAGGAATACAACAAGATAACAATGTGTATTTATTATTAAAACCTGACGAAAAATTAGAGTTCCTAGAAACCTCGTGCTAGGATTTAAGGACACAATTGTTGATTTTGGACTTGGTTGACTTCTATTTTGTATCCATGCTCAGGACTTGCATTTTAAGATATTCGAATAATGCATCTTTATTCAAAGACATACACACAGGGTTGTTATTACCATCTTTGTTAATCTTTAGTGAGAACATATTAAGCTTTAAAAGCTCTTGATATTTAACAAGAGCTGGAAAGCCAAAACCTCCATCGCGTACATCAGATTCAAGGTTAGTCTCCGAAAATGTAGGCTTTTGATGGATACTTCAGACATCCTAGAGGATCCCTCAGGTACAGGACTTGAGTTGAAACTCTTGCAGTACCTCCTGCATGTGGACAGGTAGCGCCATTGACCTCCGTTTTGACTCCAACCCGCCTCTGGACATGACAATACAAAGCAGTGCACTGATGTCACTTCCTTATTTTACATGTTGAAAGATGCAGATCCAGAACTCCACCCCTAATGTTTCAGTTTCCACATGATTTCAAATTCCCTTCCTGAAAGCTACAAGTTTCAAGCTGTGCTATTCCTGTCGGAAGTAGATGTCAGTGGTGGACTCACATGATGTCTGCTTATGGTGCCACAGGACCAAGCTTGACACTAAATTGTGCAACTAGTGTTCTAAGATGCACCCAAAGGCTATCAAGAACAGAGAAGCCAAGCTCTACGTCGCATGACACAGGGACCAAGGTAGATTTTGGTCAAAGCCATGCTCACTAGGTAGGTCTAAAGCAAAAAAGACAAGTCCAGGGACAACTCAAGGAAGAAACACTAGAAATATGACAAAAGCTCCTCAATGTTTAGGCACTCCATTGTGTGTTTGGCAGGTGTGACAGGCGAGGCTGATCAAATATTGACTTTGCAGCCGATGAAAGTTGAATTCCCCAATCCTCTGCTGAATTCAGAGCAAGATATGGCCTTCTAGGAGGCCTAGCTGTTTCAAGCTCCTTTTCACTCCCTCTTGTGCGTTTTCTGGCCCCATTGACCTTCTGGGGCCTCCAGACAGACTTCTGCAGGTAGGCCCTTCTTTGATAGACCCAGCTCAAAATCAAGTTGTACCTCCACCTCCACTCCTGCGCTTCAAGCCCTCCCTTCAGTGCCCCCAATAGCACCAGCTATAATTCTGGCCGCGCCCTTTCTAGATCCATCTGGTGCCTCTGGAGTCATCTTCAGTTACAATCGCCCGTTAACAAGGTGCACGAGTATGAAGCCAAATTCTAGTGAGGGTCCCCCTTAAGTTCCCCGGCCTAGTTAGTATTACTTCTGGAGGATGTTTTGGGTCAGATTTGGATTTTGTTCAAGGTCTCCAAAATGTTCCACATGATGTGGAGGATGACGAGAAGGCAGATAATTTGCTTCTACCTCATTATACAGATGCTGGCCTATATCTGGATTTGCAAAATGCCATAGGTTTCAATTACAGGCAACATGGTACTATTGTACTTTTCCTACCACACAGGCCACTAATAATAATAACTAAAATACTCATGCAGCACCATTAGTGTGGTCTTTAGTTGCTGATGAAAGATGTTATTTAATAACCAACTTACTAGTCCTCACTTTATTGACTTTGATGGATGGGAGGCTGAGTAGACTTACACAGGTCTCTACAATGGCTGCATTAGTCTCCTGAGCTTTTTCTCGATCCTAAGTTCTGCGGTGGTTGTTCTTTTAATGATCGACTATCCGTACACGTTTTGTCTTTGGTCCCAAAATGTCAGATTCAATGCTTAAAAAGACTGCAGAATGTGTCTGCATGCTTTGGTGCTTTAGCAGGTAACATAATAATAATAATATCTTCATAAAAATAAGGTTTATTTTAAATGAGACAAAATATGCATGCAATTAGTGATGTGAAGAACTGCTTTCTTCACACAGTCAACTACAACTGTCCACTTGCAAACCCCTGCATGCGTACACACACACACACACACACATGCACGCATGCACGCACGCACGCACACACACTCTCTCTCTCTCTCTCTCACTATCTCTCTAACTGTCTCTCTCTCTCTCTCTTAAGTGTTATGCTGGAATTTACTATGCTTGGATAGTTTCCCAAATTAGCGCAAAGTTGCACTATGCGTTGCTTTGCATTACTTTGCATCAAGGGGGTGTTCCATGGGTGGTACATGGGCGTTCCCACGCAACCACCCTTTGGTATTGATGGAAATCCCTGTCTACAAACATTCGTAGAGAAGGATTTGCCCGAGAATCTTATGCCTCCTCGAAGCAGACGTAATGAGGAGACATGTTTCCAGTGCAAAAATAATCAATTACAGAATGCATACACCTTTGCATTGTTGGCTGAGATGAAAACAGTGCTATATCTTAGTGGATATATTTGTGCTGTTTTGCTCTCTCCCTTTCACGCAATACAATGCAGCTCAGAGCAGCAAATGTAGTTGATGCTGTGTTGTGTGAATTTTTCATAAATCTGGGCCTTGGTTTTTTCCCTCATGTATCCCATTCCCACATTGCATATTCCATCATACTTGTCCAACCCTTTTCATACAAATAAGCATAGCACACATCTTGCACCAAAAATTTTGTAAAACTAAATGACACACAAAGAAGGAAAGATCAACATAAGAACAACTATCTAAAACAAGTACTCCTAACTCATCTTATAATCCTTAAACTTCCCTTGCATCCAGTGTTCTCTATATTCTCGCCCTTACTCATACCCAAAACTCACAACATCTTCAACACTAATTGCTGAGGTCACTGAGCTCTCATCAATTTCTGCCTCTTCATCCACATAAAGGAACACATTCTCATCTTCCTCCTGATTCACTACGCCTTGGTTAGTACTCACTATATTACCAACCACAGGAGAAACCTGTAGACCCAGTTGAGACCTGGGTAAATATAGTATCATGCAACAATGTCTCAATGGGTGTCAATAAAAAGGGTGCAATTTAAGAGTAAATTAATTATACATGAAACAAAAACATGTATTCTCAACTTTTTGATAAATGCAATTATATTATCAACAGAGGTCTGAAAATATGCTTCACGGATTATAATGAAGCATCAGCCATGCTTTTAGAATTGTGTATTGAGTGCATGTTGACAGCATTTTGACCTTCATGACTAGAGGTCGTCATCAGGACAAAAGTGACATAAGGAATAATTGCTGCCTAAAGGGAAAAGTTGGAAAGAAGGTTTAATCTTGGTACAGAAGGAAACTGGACCAATGCATAATAGCGTAAGGGACATGTTGATGGTAGCTGAAAGGAGTCCAGGGCACCTACTAGAGCCTCCTCTAACGAGGAGGCTCTAGTGTGCTGTGGGAAGTCGTTTCATGCTGTGGGAGAGGGGTAAGAAAAGGCGTGTCCTCCTGCTCTGCGACTGTGTATGCAGGATTCGTGTGCAAGTGAGCGTCTGACTGAGCTCAGGTGTCTGGAATGTTGATGGGCATGTATGCGGCTGTTGAGTGAGGTATGCAGGGCCAATGTTGTGTAGTGCTTTGTACGTGTGTGTGAGGAATTTGAATTGTGCACGTTTGTGTATGGGGAGCCAGTGAAATTCACTGAGATGTGGTGAGATCTAGGAGCGTCGAAGTAGGTTTAGGACGAGTCTTACTGCTGTGTTCTGGATGATCTGGGGTCTGTTCAGGAGCTGTTTGGTTATTCCAGCATAGAGTGTGTTTCCGTAGTTTACTCTGCTAGTTATGAGTGGCTGTCGTACTGTTTTCCTAGTGTTCTCTGGTAGCCTCTTGAAGACTTTTTGCAGCATCTTTGGGATGCGGAAGCAGGTGGAGGTCACTGAGTTGACCTGGGCAATCATGTTGAGTTTGTCATCTAAGATGATTCCTAGGTTTCTGGCATGTGCAGTGGGGGTAGGTCCTAGTTCTGCTGGCCATCATGAGGAGTCCCAGGGAGAGATCGTCTTTCAGAAAAATCACAATTTTGGTCTTGTCCGAGTTGAGCTTGAGGCTGTTGGATCTCATCCAGGTGGCTGCTTCAGTCACGTAGGTGGCAAAGTTGGTTCTCGTCACAGGTATCTTGTCTGTATGAGAGAGTATCAGTTGCGTGTCATCTGTGTAGGAAAGAATGTCGATGCCTTGCGATCTGACAATGGTGACTAGTGGAGCCATGTAGATGTTGAATAGGGTCGGGCTTAGAGATGATCCTTGAGGGACTCCACGGATGATGTTTCTATCTTTTCAATTGTAGGGTGGCATAATGACTTTCTGTGTTCTTTCAGTGAGGAAGGGGCAGATCCAGTTGAGGACGGGTCCGTAGATGCCTGTCTTGTGAAGTCTTCTGATCAGGGTGAAGTGGGAGACTGTGTCAAAGGCCGCTGAGAGGTCGAGCAGGATGAGGGATGCTGTTTCTGCTCTGTAGAGAATCATCCTGATGATGTCAGTTGCTGCGATGAGGGCTATCTCAGGGCTGTGATTGGGTCTAAAACCTGAGTGAGTGGTGTGCAGGAGTTGCTGTAGGCCGAGATGCTCTGCGAGTCACTTGTTGATTGTTTTTTCAATGCTCTTGGCTTGGTATGGTTGTCGGGAGATCTTGCAGTAGTTTGCTAGCTGGGTGGGGTCTGCCGAAGGTTTCTTTATTAGTTCATTGACTGTTGCATGTCTCCAGGCTTCCTGGAAGGTGACATTTGCAAGGAGGTGTTTAAGATGCGGGTAAGTGCTTTGTTGATCGGGAAGACCCCCAAGTCGCAGATGCAGTTGTAGATGTGGTGGGGAGAAGGGTCCACCGGGGCCGTGGAGTGGTTGTTTCTCATGATGTTAGCTGTTTCTTCTGTGGAGACTGCTTGCCAAGTATTCATGACATTTCCTCAACTTTCTGTGGATTGTCTGGAGACAAGACTGCTGGGGTTCAGTTGTGGGTCGAAGTTGTAGATAGTTGCAATTTTGTTGGGAATGGGTAATGCTTTTGGTGGTGTACGCTCGTGCAGTGAAGTCCTTGACGATTACGAAGATCTATCCATCTATCTATCTATCTATCTATCTATCTATCTATATATCTCTATACATATCTCTAATATATCTATATATTTACTACACCTATATTAAACTTGATTATTGAATCTGGCATTTGGAAATATGCTAAAATAATTCTGCTCATTAAAAAGCAACCTGCTAATCCTAGTGAGTTAAAAGATTATTACCCAGTTTCTCTCTCACCCTTTCCAGCTAAAGCTATAGAGAAGGCATTAAACTTGAGTGAACAGAAGTGATAGAGAAGCATGCACTAGTAGATCAGACTAAATCTGGGTTCAGCTCTGTTTTACGCACAGGATACTGAATCGGAGGGGTCCTAGTTACCTTTTTCTCTTGATTAAAGCTTACACCCCTTCCAGAGATCTTAGATCTGGGGAAGAAGCTCTGGCAGTGATTCCTAGAGTGCGTCGAACGCGACTGGGGGGTATCTCCTTTAGTCTCCGTGCAGCCAAGCTGTGGGACTCAATGCCACTCAACCTGAGACTCGAACCTTCAGACGCAAGTTTCCAAAAAAACCTTAAGACTTGGCTCTTTAGGCAGAGTTAGTAGGGGCACAGAGCCTAACTGTTTCTGTCTCTATCTGACCATGATATGAGGCTACTGCTTAGGGTGGGGACACTCCTTGGGAGTAACCAGGCACTCTATAAATTCTAAATAAAAGAAGTGGTGTCAGCAATGAATCATCTTTGACAGTTGCCACGAATTATATCAGGTGTATGGTGGCTAAGGAATAATCTGCGGTGCTCATACCACTTGATTTGTCTGCAGCATTTGATACCATCAGGCACTTTGTGCTTGTGTCCCATCTGGCCCAGTTAGAGATTAAAAACAGAGCTTTACAGCCGATGAAATAATTTCTAACATGAGGTTTCCAGATGGTAATCTGTAACCAATTTTGTTCCAACCCCTTTTCCCTGCCATGCGGGGTGTCACAAGGATCCTCATTAAGCCCTACTTTAATAAATGTATAGGTATCTCCATTAGCCACTTTAATTAGATCGTTTGGCTCATCAGTATACTCTTATGTAGAAGACACTCAAATAGTCGTCACGATTTCAGTGAATGTTCAGACAATCACCAGGAGCTTTCAAAAATTGTATGTGAGCAGTTAGTGACTGGATGATGAGAAAATGTTTCAAATTAAACACAGAGAAGACGGAGGTTATCATTTTTGCTAGCCAAACTAATCCGTGGTCTACTGCCTGTTGACCTGAGGAACTGGGTACCATCCCAAGCCCAGTTAAAACAGCTAGGACTCTGGGGGTGAATTTTGATAACTCACTGACCTTCACTAAGCAAGTAAGTTCTGTCATATCAGCTTGCATCCTCATTTTAAGAATGCTCATGAAAATTTTCCCATACATCCCACTGAAATCTCGTAAATCTGTGGGGCCTTACTTAATTTTGTCAAGATTGGATTACTGTAATGTCCTTTATCTAGGCATTAATACAAATCTAAAGAGGCTACAAGGAAGAGGTCCATATTCAAATCTCTATGCCTAGCATATAAAGCTCTACATGGGTTAGGTCCCAAATATCTGGAGAAAAAATTCCAAAGATATGTACCTAAAAGGGTATTGAGATCGGTTTCCATGAAAAATGAGACAGTGCAGATGGTTAGAGATATCGATGGGGTGAAAGATTCTGTAGGCATTTAACTGATAAATTCTGGAATGCTTTACCCAGAGATGTACAGGGTATTGATGACAACTTATTCTTTAGGAAACGACTGAAAATGAGGTTGTTTCAACTGAGGGTCTAATCCTTTGTTATCTGTAATTGGGTGGGAAGATTGGGAAGATTATATTTTGTGGTAGCGTCAAGACACCTATGGCACTTTACAAATTGTATTATTATTACTATTATTAATATATATATATATATATGTATACATATACATATATATACATATATATACATATACATATATATACATATACATATCCTTTTCCAAGTTGCCTGCGCACAACCGCCGCACTCCTGATCAGCGGGCGCGTCGTCTGCCGGACCTCCCAGGCTCGGTCCGTAACGATATACACAAACTCTTCCCCACGAAAGGAACGACGACGCAATGTCTTGACAGTTCAAAACAGGGTTTAATCATTGTAAACCAATGGTGAACAAGCCTGCTGGTTCAGGCGAAACGCGTCCGTCACAGCCGCTGATTAAACCCTGTTTTGAACTGTCAAGACATTGCGTCGTCGTTCCTTTCGTGGGGAGGAGTTTGTGTATACATATACATATATATATACATATATATATATATATATGTTATGTTATGTTAAAAGGATCTTGTAAAGCGCACGTACACCGATTGGTTTCATGGCGCTGCTCTAGGAGTTGCCGGGTCCAATTGAGTTAATCATATGCTTGTCTGAATAACCAAGTCTTGAGAAGTTCCCTGAAGTTCAGGAGGTCAGTGCAGGATCTAATTTCAGAGGGGAGGGAGTTCCAGAATCTTGGCGCCATTACTGCAAACCTGCCGCCGCCCTGTCGCTTCAACTTGAACGAAGGTGTCGTCAGGAGGTGCATGTGAGCTGAGCGCAGGTTGCGGGTGGGTGTATGCCTTTGAATAAGGCTATCAATTAATTTGGGACTCATGCCGTGCAAGGATTTAAAAATAAGGCACCCAACTTTGAAGGCGCATCGCTGTGGAATGGGGAGCCACTGCAGCTTCCTCATGAGGGGGGTGACATGTTGCCATCTAGGCTGCTGAAAGATCAGTCTGGCCGCCTGGTTCTGCACCAGTTGTAGTCTTTTAGTCAAATACAGTGGGATGCCAAAATATAAGGAGTTAGCATAGTCTCTATGAGACATGACCATGGCTAGGACAACCTGTATCAGTGCTTCCTGAGTGAGGAGTCTACTGATCTTTCTTAACTTCCTTAACTGGAAGAAACAGGTTGAGATTACTGATCCAATTTGTGTCTGCATCGTGAGGTCACAATTAATAGTCACCCCGAGACTCTTAGCGGAGGGGATGGAGTGGGGGGGCATCCTAGTTCAGTTGGCCAGAAGTGTGAGTTCCATGGATTATGGGTACCCCCTGTCAGGATGAGTTCAGTCTTGTCCGGATTAAGTTTTAACTGGTTGCTGTTCATACAGTTACGGATGTACAGCATAGTAGTCTGAAATTCATGGACCGACTCAGGAGTGTTACTAATAGTGAACATTAGTTGCAGGTCATCTGCATAGTTGAAAGTACACACCTTACTCTCTCTCAGCGACCGGATCAGAAGGAAAAGATAAGGATTAAACAGATGAGGGGAAAGTGAGGAGCCCTGTGGAACTCCACATGTAGTCCTCATGTTTGGTGCCGTGAATTGGGCAATGAGGACCGACTGGGAGCGGTCCTCCAGGAATGAGGTGATCCAGCTAAGAGCCGATCCCTGGATGCCTGCATCCCTGACACGGTTGACCAAAATGCCATGGTCGACCGTGTCAAAAGCCGCTGAGAGATCCATCAGTACCAGGGCCTACGGAGAGCCCCTGTCGGCCTCCTTTCGGAGAGTGTCCAACACAGTCAATATCACTGTCTCAGTTGAATGGGCAGGATGAAACCCTGCTTGGTGAGGGTCAAGATATTCAGACTGTTCGAAGAAAGCACGGAGGTATTTGGCTACATGAGCTTCCAAAATCTTGGTCAGGTAAGGGAGCAAGGAGATAGGGCGATAGTTGGTCAGGGTCTGGGGGTCAGCCCCTGATTTTTTCAGGAGGGGGATGACAATTGCCTCTTTAAAGGCCCTGGGGACGCAACCCTGCGATAGTGATTCATTCAAAAGGGAGAGGGCTGGCCCAGGGAGAGCAGTGAATATTTCCTTTAAAATATGGGACGGGCAGCAGTCCCTAGGAAATCCAGATTTTACTTTGGTCAATAAGTCCAGAAATGCTTGGTTACTTATTGGCGGGAATTGTTCAAGAGAACAAGGATTTTCTGGCATTAAGGTAGGAGCCTCTAAGGTGGGGCATATAGGAATGCTAGCTTTGATCATTGTGATTTTGTCAATGAAAAAGGTATTCAAGGAATTACAGAGTGTTTAAGAGGGCATAGGTTTTATGGTAACTCTGTCAGGATTGGATAGTTCATTGACAATAGAAAAAATTTCGTTTGATCTGTTGGTGGAACTTAAAATTTTTGAAGAAAAATAGGCAGCCTTAGAAGCTAAGATAGATTTTTTATATTCTTTCAGGGCAGCTAAATAGTTCTGTATTCCCTCAGGTGAGTAATTACGTCTCCACTTCCTTTCGAATTGACGAAGGGCCAGTTTTTAGGTCAGTGGAGAACCATCTCTGGGCTTCATGGCACCGGGCTAGTTTTATTTTCCTGAGGGGAGCATGTTTATTGCTGGCCGCTAGTAGCCAATCTGTTAGGTTTCCCTCACTGTGATTAATGGATAGTTGCTTGCTTGGGGCTGTGTTGGCCAATGTGTTGTAGAGGAGGTTTTTATCGATACCATTCCAGTTCGTTGCCATCGCCCCTTCGAAAGTAGGGGTTTTGGCCCTAGTGATGTTGTTGATGGTAAACTTTATTAAATAGTGGTCAGACCATGTGCAGGGTGAGACCGACAGTGCAGGCACTACGAGATTGGCTGTCCAGGCATGATCAAGTGTATGCCCCTTGATATGAGTGGCAAAGAATACCTGCTGGGTGAAGTTTAACCCTGTAAGTAGGTCAGTTAACTCAGCAGAATGGGGCCCACCCAGTGCATCATTGGCCCAGTAGTTAAAGTCGCCAATCAGCAACATTTTGGCATGATTGGTTATTAGGTGGGCTACCTGTTCAGCCAAGGATTGGGGAAACAAGGGCATATTCTGGGGGGGCCTGTAAAGCAGTACACAGATTAAAGGGGCAGAGTCCGACTCTAGTTTAATTACAAGATTGTCCACCAAAGTTAGACCTAATGGAGTAAGTGCCGCAAATTTCAGTTCCTGACGTATGATGGCGGCTACTCCTCCACCAGTTTTTCCTGGTGGGCGATTTGCTTGGAGGATGTAGTAGCCATTGGGGAGTGCGGTCAAAACATCAGGGGCGGACTCCTTTGAGAGCCAGGTTTCCGTTAGCAGAAGAATGTCTGGTTGCTCTGAATCCAATAAGAGAAATATGTCCAGCTTATGCTTTGCCAGAGAAGGGGTATTGAGATAGAGGATTGATAGCACTGGGGGCCTTTATTTATCCTGTAACAGGGTATAATCTGTTTCGTAGGGAGAATATGCGAGCTCAGGAAAGGCGGTTCTGGTTTCCAATGCTCACCCACGCACACAAGGCCCTCCACGGCACCGGACCAGCATACCTGAACATCCGACTCAAACTCCACGCACCCCAAAGGACCCTACGATCAGCCCAGCTCTCCTACGCCGTGGTCCCCCGCACCAGAAAGACCATATCGGGAGGCCGCTCCTTCTCCTTCCTCTCGGCCAAAGCATGGAACGCCCTTCCGCTCCACCTCAGACAGACAACATCGCTCCCCATCTTCGCAAGAAACCTCAAAACCTGGTTCTTCGACAGACCCCCTCCTTGATTGAATGGAACCTGCACCCCCCCCACCCCTAGCGCCTTGAGACCCTTACGGGGGAGTAGCCGCGCTTTAACAAACCCCTGATTGATTGATTCATAATCAAGCTAAGGCCATTGGAAGGGTTGAGTAAATATTTATTGGAATGAAGCTGTTTAAGCTCCAGTGATGAATAGGATAAGAATTGGGCATAATTGATGGCCCCTGGCCCCGGACGTCCACGGACGGGCGCAGACGGACATGTATATATACACATGCAAAACAGAAAGCAAGTAACTCTGGGTAGTTCCCAAGTTTGTGCGGATAGCAGCTCCTTTATATGGAGCACAGTACAACACCAGCAACAATCTGAATCTGCTCACCTCAAATGTCTGTTTTCCTAGCAACGCTTTAAGCATAGTATTAGCATAGTGCCATACCCGCTATCTTACCCACCCACGGTCGCCACTGGGTAGTTGTAGTTAGCACCACGTTTCCATAGGAAATAGATTGTTATGTTTGCTAATAACTTTGGCAAGTTTTGAGAAATCCTCAAAAAACTTTCCACAAAAAAGAGTCTCATCCCTCTGAGCTTCCATCTGGAAAGGTTTGAGGTGCTCCATCAAGCAAGGGCCGAGAAAATGGGGGGATTCCAGAACACATTTTCCCCATGCAATTTACCATATAAAAACTTAACAGCGATAGTGCAAAAACAGCTGAATGTAATTACACCACACTTGGCAGAAATCTACATCTTGATCCAAAAAGTGTGCTTTTTATGATTTGGTGTAAATCCATTCAGTAGTTTTTGAGAAATGAAGGTTTAAATTGAATATATATTTCATTCCGTGAAAGATCCATGGATCCAGCAGGTCAAAAGATAACATCAACGACAGCCAGTTTAGGACTCAGGGACTTAGTCCCCTGTCCTGAAAAAGTAAGTGAAAAAACATACTTTGTCCCCTAGGCCCGGATGGGGAATCCCTGGAGCCCAAAAAACGTTTTCAAAAAAATTATTCCCAAAATTTGCAGAAGATCTGCTGTAATCTTTTTTTTTCAAAAAGGCAGCCTCCTGCTTTTTTTACCCCCTCCAATGGTCAAGGGACCGGGCGGAGGGTTGGTGCAATGTTTTTATTGGGGGAGAAGGCGTGCAGCCCCCTTCCTGAGCCTTCAGAAGGCCACAGGGATCTTATCCCCCGGCGACGAAAGGTAAATATATTAAGCCTTTAAAAGGTCCTGAAGGCCCCATCCCTGAGGCCGTTATTATCATTAGGGGAGGGGTATGTGGCCCCCCCTCCCTGAGCCATTTTGAGGCCCCGGTGACCCCATCCACCAGTGCTGATATGTTAATTTATGGGGGGGAGTGGGGCTCCCCCTCCATGAGCCTGAGAAAGGCCCTGGGACCCTATCCCCTGGGGCCGATATCTATATGCCTCTACAATTTTCAGAATAAAATGGCAGAAAGAGCCACACATATCACCGTGCAGAAAGGCAAACTATTGTTATCTCACAAGGCACACACATACAGCAAGGAAAGCACAAGCACGGAAAATGTTAACTGGAAATATACCAAATAATATACTTATGCACGTTATGGGCAGGCCACCACTAGAGATGACATTGAAATTAATGTTAGAGAGCACAGCCATCCCCTAATTGTAACAGAGATAGAAGCCATGTTCTCCAAGACCTAAGAGAAGCAAACACCAGATCTCAAGAATCTATGTGCAGTATTTAAAAAAAAATACTGTCTCAAGAACATGAACACATAACAGGCCAACTGCCAACTGCCACCAATCCCCAATCTAAAAAGACTGATAGCATGCACTAAAAAAAGAAACTTTCCAAATTTATGCTGCCCCTAGAAATACGGAAACATAAAACCTAACCATTGCACATCATGAACCCTTTCTCCTACATGACAATGAAAACAATAACAGGAAAATAATCATTTAAGTCACACAAAACAATTTACTCAGACTCACAAAATGTACAACGTGGATGATGGATAGCACCTTCAAAGTTTGCCCTCCACCATTCACACAAATATATACCATACACAGAGAATATTAGCATACTAACATACACCTGATTTATGCACTGTTACCTAACAAACAAAGTGCAACATACAGTGAACGTTTACATGAGATTAAAATTCAAGCTAACAATTATTATCCTCAGAAAATAATTATAGATTTTGAAAAGGAAATGATATAAACAATACTAAAAGTGTACACACACACAGTCATACAAGGCTGCTATTATCACTTTAATCAAAGCATTTGTGAAGCTAGATGACGTCCTCTTGATTTGGCTGTGCGTCTGCCCACTCTCCTCTCTGTGAGACTTGCTAACCCACCTGGTTCGGCCAAATTTATCCAGGACCTTTGATGGTAAGAGCTTCGGTGGAGCAAGCCTGTTTTTCTGGCTCTTTTGGAGAATACTCTGCTCAGTGTATGGGCTCAGGGCTGCCTCCGCTTGCTTGTTTTTCTTCACGGAGGCACGCTAGTTCTGGTGCACACTTGGTTTGGGGGAGGAGCAGGATGCAGCAGCATGGCGCCAAAAGTGGCGAAAGAAGGAGAAAAATTCCAGGAGGCTGTTAGCGCTATTGTTAGAGCCCAAATTTTGGGATGGCAATTTGATAACCAGTGCAGACCAAAACACTTCCAACAAAGGCCTCCTATTTTTGGCGCTTCCTTCATTCTAGGCCAACGGTTCTTGGCCGCTGTAGTAAAATGGAGCTATAACGAATTTCATTCCAAATATAAACATCAACTTTCAGTAACTTAATGTTCAGTCAATAATGAGAGGTTTGGAACAGTTTTTAAGGCTTTATTTCTCATTAAGAGATTAGTATCGCTTTTGTTGTTTTTATTCAGGTTAGTCAATTTACATGAATATCAAGAAGAGGTTTTGTTAGAATCTGAATAATATAGACAGCTTGTTCCATAAAGGAAATAGTCCCTATCTTAGTCGCAATCAATCAATCAATCATGGTTTATATAGCTCAACTACTCATCTGTGAGGGTCTGAAGGCGCTAAAGGGAGGATGCTGATCTGTCTGGGTGCTGGGGTTCAGTTGAAGAGCCAGGTCTTGAGATCCTTCCTGAAATTGCTCAGCGACGGGGCTTTGCTGACATGGCTCTCCAGGGTGTTCCAGGTCTTGGCAGCGATGTAGGAGAAGGATCTTCCTCCGGTCCTGGTATTGTGGATCCGTGGGATGGTGGCCAGGGCCTGTTGGGCGGGGAGGAGGTGTCTGGTGTGTACGTGGAATGTGAGGTGATGGTTCAGATATGCTGGTCCAGCGTCATGGAGGGCTTTGTAGGCATGTGTGAGGAGCTTGAAAGTGACTCTTTTGTTGACTGGGAGCCAGTGGAGTTCTCGCAGGTGTTCGGTGATGTGGTTGCGGCGGGGGATGCTGAGGACCAGTCTGGCTGCGGCGTTTTGAACGTTCTGTAGTTTCCTGAGGAGTTTCTGGGTGATGCCGGTGTAGAGTGCGTTGCCGTAGTCGAGTCTGCTGCTGATAAGCACGTGGGTGACCGTCTTTCTGGAATCGGTGGGGATCCATCTGAAGGTATTTCGAAGTCTGAGAGTCCTAACCTAAATAAGAACCTATGAAGAGTTCTCTTAGAAAAGAGTAAGATTCTCGAGCATTTAGTTAGTTAAAGAATGAACTCCCCATAAAGAGTAGTTCAGGACACTCAATTGAGTTCCCTAACAAGTTGCAGTAGAAACTGTTAATTTAAATAAAAGAGAAGTAATCACAGCAGTAGCTATTATCAGCTGTAAGAGAAAGTTTCCCTGCCAAAAGATCAGGACAATAGGAAATCGCTGTTAGCGGTAACACACAACAATCTGGACAAGAATAAGAAAGAAATAATGCATAACGCATCGAGGGTAAGGTGGCATGGGAAAGGAAAGTTGAATGAATGCTCTCTAACAAGGAACACATATAAATGAAAACATAAAACATTTGCAATATCCAGCACGGTTTGTCCAATGGAAACGGGTCTTCCGATGGTCTGTTCTCTCTCCTCCTATTTCTCACTGTAAACATTCACGCCGGTGACAGTTATCTAAAAGTTTCTAATATGTCTTGCACTAGATACATGAGGAAAGGTTCTCATGAGAACCTTTGAAGGCCTATTCTGTTAGCTGTTGTCAGTATCCCATTGTGTGGACAAAGGGCTAGTCTAAAGCAATGACACATTTCTATCTGTAAGTCTGCATGAGACCATGCGAACAGATATCTTCAATAATGCTCTATTCATTATAAAATATAGCATAATTCGTTGTTTAGTAAAATGAGGAAATCATATGGTGTGAGGTAGCAAAAAATACATTTCTCTTAGAACAGCACATTTTAAAGTGATGAACGATTTTATAGTTAGAGGATTAGGTCAGCAGTTTCTGAAAGGCGTTTTATTTTTAATTTCAAGCAGAAGCCGACAAAATATTTTTCAGGCCTAGTCTTAGTAGCACATTAGGTATGAGGGCCTACTAATTTAAGCTGCACGTTTATTTTTTACAGTTCACAAAGCATTTTCTCCAATGGTTATTGCTCCATTATTTATTTATCACATTTTAGAGAATCATTTTCTATGTTTTCCATTTTCTCTTCTACAAATACGATAAAGTTAAACACATTTTCTACTGTCAGGCACATTTTCTTCATTGTTAACCAAGGCAAATTTTATGAAAAATTTAGACTTTAACACTATCACCGCAGGATTCGCTGGAGTGGCTCTGGGCAATCCATTGGGAGTCATACGATGTAGCTGGTTCCTTTAGAGCATGGAGGTGCTGTGGTTGAGTCTGATATGGCTGGCTCGTTTATACCTACCAACGCAGAATTTTTGGTCAGGACGCATAAGGTTGCAACAGTTTCTAAGCATGCTGGTGAGTAAGGGAGGTGGGGAGGGGGTAGGTGATATCTAGTGTTGCCCCCTCCCCTCTTGACTTTGAGACTGTGGAAATTTCAGAGACCTTCATACTGCAGGATTCTATGGATGTGCTGTCTGACTTGGGTCAACCTAACACCCCTGCAAGAGACTCAAGCTAGTCAGTATCTCTGCTTTCCCCAACAGGGGCCCAGTCTAGCTTACTCTTAGGGGTTGACACTACTTCCATCAGTTCAACTTCCTCCCCCGTCTATGCTGGAGTTTAGCTTAGTGTCAGTGGTAATGTGGGTTAGATCCCCAGTGCAAATGTAATTCAACATGAGGGGTGGGACGGTGTTCATAAACCCCTGCCTGCGATGGAAGATCGGATATTTGTTGAGGTCACTGATAACATTATGCCGCATGAAGTGACATGTGGCACACTAGCTGGTGAGTGGGGCAAGGAAGGAGACCTTACAGTAGGGAGGATTGAAGATTTACTGTCTGCTCTATTCAGAGTTCAATTAACCTCAAATTAAGGACCCACGGGGTCCTCTGGTCCCGACATCCTTTTGTGCCCTGAAATGAGGTTGGAAGGGGGAAGTAAGGGTTGGCCCTAATAAAAATCTGAAAGGGGTGACCCATCGATAAGTATCATTCATAAAGTTGGCTTGAGCAGTGAGGAAAGTACGGACATGATAAAAATCTGGCCAGACATTGATATGATTGAGCAATTTTTTTCTTTCTCAGATGTTTCATCTAATACCTCTGATGTCTCTAAGGATGATACCTCAAGGGGCTCTATAACTGATGTTAGTGACTAGGTATTGGGATGTGGATTTGATGATGATAACATTTTGTCAACAGTGCAGAGACAGCCAACAGGGGCATTCAAAAAAGGAGACTCTAGGGCAGAGCTGAAATGGGATTATTCGTCTATCCAGCATACTCCCATGACCACAGTTGGGTTCTTAGGTGGGACTCAACCCGTGCAGAATATAACAGAAGGGAGGGATCCTCCTAGCCCAAAAGCAATTTATTAGGGCATTATGGCACATCGAGAAGAGACCCGATCAGATAATAGGAAGGCTTATGCAGCTACAAGTAAGTTGAAGGGAGCAATGTGGAAGATTTCTAAAACTTGCTCTGAGATAGAAGTACTGTGGTTGAGGGGCATATAGCTGCATTAAAAGCTGACTATGGCTCTGGGAAATAACAGATTACTGCCCATGACATTCAACTTGTGGCTGTCCAATAGAAATTGGAAGATTTTGAGAACCATCAAAGACAGAATAATCCAAGGGTTCTGGGGAGTAAGGAAGGTGTCAAGTGTGGCAACATAAGAGGGTTAAGAGTTAAGTTGTTTCAATCCGCAATCCTAGAGCTAATGAGTTGGAACTGGGAGCATGATATGCATCCAACGTGCACACAGATTCCCTCTCATGCTGAAACAATAATCTCAGGAAGGTGCTTTAGAAAGCCTCAAGCCCTTAGTGTTTTTGTGACGTTTTCTACTCAGGCAATTGATCTTTGAGAAAGCATGTCCTCATTCAAACAGTGGAACGATGGTGGAGATTGGGCCAGATGATAACACCTTGATAGGATAAAGAGGCTCAAGCTTTTCTGCTTAACCCAGCAAAGCTAAAGACTATTTATAAGAACAATACTTGTACTTTTAACTCTGAGATCAAGGCGAAAGGGTACCTGAATAGCTTACCTTAAAAATGATCATGCAGTGAGGATATGAAAATGCTGTCTAACAATGATATAAGCTGAATTTCTATTTTGATTGCAGTTGAAATACTGGGCTTACTCGGGGAGGGGGTCGTGCCCCATCACTCAGATTTCCTGTGGTAGGTCTGGCTTCTTCCCTTGGGTGGATGGAGGGTCATGGGGGGACGGTTTTGGGGGGAGCTTTAAGGATGCATGGGGAAAAGGGGAGTGAAAGACCATGGGAGGTGGCAGAGCAGTGGAAGGTGGGGTAGGAGGGAGGAAATCAAGGAGGAAAAAATGCTAGAGTGGTCTGCAGAAAGTAGCTGTGGGGATTAAAGTCATCAAAGGTATGGCAATAGACCTGATTGATATAGTTAAAAGGGAGCTGACTGTGACTCAAAATAGAAAATCTAGACCCAGGATAAAGACCCCAGGAATACCCTGTATGGGTAGGGATTGTGCATAATCTTGGCATAGGGTCAGTGAAGGTAAGGGTATTGAATGACAGATCCAAATAGGATATTGTGGCTGAAGGTCTTAGGACACTCAGAGCAGATGTTGTCTGTCTTCAAGAAATGCATATACCACCTACCAAATAATGTTCACTAGAAGCTTTAAGGTATCGATTACTGGCATGCACCTCGCAAATTACTACCAGTTGAGAGGTGGCTATTCTAATGAGAGAGAATCTGTGTGTCATCAACTGAAGTGCCTCAGTAGATTGGGAAGATGAGTAATAGTTAAGTTTACAGGAATCAGACCCTAAATTAACTATCTGTATAATCTTTGGGGCTAATATGGATGAAGCATCCATTATCAAGTATCTGGGTGCGACTTGGTTTCCTGGCCGTGGTCTCTCAAGGTCTGCTGAGATCTAACTTGCCATGTGGAAACTTTGCAGACACCAGCACAGTCATACATTAGATGTAAGTCTAAGGTCTTTAAGCCCTTGTATTGCTTCACTGAGTTACATGGGCTCACAGACGCCTGGGCTCGATTGAACTGTCCAGATCCTGGGTTTACCTTATTTTCTTTTTCCCATAGGAAGTATGTTTGATTTGATTATTTTCTTGTCATGACAAGCCTGTTGAAAATTCAAGAGTAGAAAAATACCTGAGGGCTTACTCTGATCACTCCCCATTGGTGTTTGAGTGCTGCTTTTCGGCTATAGTAAGGCCACAACCTGTTTGGACAGTTGATAGGTCTTTATTATTAAATCCCAAATATATTGGTAAGTGCAGGAATGGTTTGTGAATTTTTTGAGCAGGAATAAGGGCAGCACCCCAAAAGGGATCGTATGGGACACAGTGAAAGCTGGTATCACAGGGGAAACTCTCAGTTTTAGTATTCAAAGTCAGAAAGCTCAACTAATCCAAATTAAAGTAGATTATGAAGAACTGGCCAGCTTAGAATGAATTAGAATGAAAGCATGTCATGACGATAATGGGAGAGTAAGAGGATACTGGGAAGGGCAGATCGCATACTCACCAAACTCTATTATCAAAGTATATGAGGAATTTTATCAATTATTATGCAGGAAGATACGGCTTCGTCTCCATCGCGGACATAATCAAACACTATTTTGAACATAGCAGGGGCAGGGGCAGAAGCCTAACTGAGGAAGATCAAGAGGAACGCAAGCATCTACTTACATTGTTGGAATTGAAAGAGGCCATCAATTCTCTCGCACACGGTAAGGCAGTAGGGATGGACTGGATTCCTTTGGAATTTTATAAATGTTCCTTTTCTGTTCTGTTTGGTGATTACTATCAATATAGTAGCCTTCCTTGAAAAGGGGAAGTCCTTGTTAAACTTGGGCACAAATAGATTAATTTGGCTGATAAATAGTGCTATTAAAATATTTTCTAAAATCATGGGGAAGGGTCATTGGCAAAGCAGTCTCCCCCTGGCTACATGGAATTATTCTGGGTCAGAGGACTCAGGATCACACAAGGCAAGAAGATTCCTTTGGCAATGACCCTGCACCACGAAGAGAAAGCATTTAATCGCATTACTTGGGTTTATCTTTGGGAGATTTTAGATAGGATAGGTTTAGGGCCTGGCTTTAAGACTGCGATTTAGATTTTATATAGAAACCCCTCAGCCATACTCCAATGGATGAGATTGGAGTCCAATAACATCTTATTTATGCTTTTGGGAGTAGATGCTCAGTTTAGGTCAGTGAAAGCTAAACTTTATCCAGTCTATGTGGCCATGGCTGTAGCACATATATCCATTGCAGCAGATTGGCTGAATCCAGAACCTCCATCTTATTTCCAGTGGTTATCTAGATTTGTATTGATACATTATTCTGAGGACAGCTTGTATCAATGCAAGGGTACAAGGGCAAAGGCTAGGAGAATTAAGATATGGATGTCAGCGTTTAAATGGTTAGATCTAATGAATTCTTGATTAATTTTTGAACTTTTGTTGTAGGATGATTGGATAATAGTTGATTGTTCCATATTGCTCTATACACTCCTGTTAGGGACACGCCAGAAACCATGTATTTTACACTATAATAATCCAGTAATCCGGGACTTCGGAACTAGTTGGTAAATTGATGAATTTAATTGTTTATAATCATAGGTTAATAAGGTAATTCAATGAATGGATTTTTTGTGTTTTTCCTCCTCAAAAACAAAATCAAGGCATTTGGAAACATCTCCTAAAAGCTTTAAGTGTAGAATATGTGACAAACAGTGAAATAGCCTTTGAAATTGAAAACAAATAGCCCTAGCATACGTACCAGTGGCTCACCATTACACTTTACTAATAGAATGCCCATACTACTAAATACATGAAACAAAATTAAGTCCCCTCATGGACTACTTTGAAGACACTTGGGTTGGGCGACTGCACCACCTGGCCACGGCCACCGACCCAAGTTTCAAATTCCATGGTAGAACATCTGTGACAGTGTCATAAATAAACAATCTAAAACTAACAATGTAGTTGAAGGATCACACAACACTTTCCGAGCCTCATTAGGCAGAAGATATCTAACCCTATGCAAATTCTTTGAACTCCTCTGCCAACAACTAAGAATAGAATAATTGGTAAACCAACTAAAACCTAAAATATCTAAAAAGACCAAAGAAATGTATGAAATGTTACAATTCAAAGTATATCTCCTTGCAAATAAAAATGTACACTACCTTAAAAATCTAGCGAAATCAGTCCTCTAAACAAACTATTGATCTAACTATCAAATTCAACATAAACAAGATAACACAGATTATATTAATTTTGTAATGAATATTAGAAATAACATATCTATTCATTAGTCAAAACATTTAAAATAAATAAATAATACACTTTGATTAATAAAATATTATAGTCTAACAACTACTGAAAAATACAACACAATATATAGAGCACAAAATACATAAGTAAGACTAAGCTTATATATAAAAATATATCAAAAATCACTTTAGAACCCTCCCCCCCAAAATATAATAAAATATGTATTCTCTTAGTTTTGTTGCTGATGTCCTTGTCCCACCATCAATCACCCAAAAATAAATCCACAAAAATGGGCTAAAATAAACCCCCCCACAAATTGCAAAAATAAAACTCTATAAAATGTATCAAAGGGAATAATCCACATTCTGAGACAACCATAAAAAAACTGATAAAATGCAATTAATAGCCGCTCCAGGAAACCCAAAAAATAAAAGGAAATGTAAAATAATGTTGGTTAAAATAGAACCAACATAATGTAAAATTTTTTTTTTAAATGTATCCAAAAATAGGAATAATTTGGTACTCCAACTGAAAAACCTGCAATAACAACATACCCACATTCAAAATACATACATGCCACAAAACATTACAAACATTTTAACATTACAATACAAAGAAATTTAACAGGCTTCAGCAGCAGGAGCTGAGGGACCTGGCATGGGATGAAGCCCGAGTTCCCTCTCTGGCCACCCAGCGGCGCCTCTACATTGGCGATAAGGCCAATAAGTTCATAGCCTGGTTGGAAAGATGAGGCAGGGGCAGAAATTGGGTTGTAGAAATCCAGGACTCTCAGGGGACATTACATACCACTGAGAAGGCCATAGCGGAGGCTTTGCGACATATTATGAACACACGTACTCGTCCACAACTAACCAATCTGGCGACGACTGTGCTGATTTGCTTAAAGATCTCTCTCTCCGGGTCCTCTCAAATAAGGATAGGGAAGCATTGGAAGAGGACGTGATGATAGAAGAGGTGAGGTGGAGGGGCAATCTGAGAGCTACAATCCGGGAAGGCGGCTGAGCCTAATGGCTTACCTGTAGAATTATATGAATGTGTGGCTGACAAAGTCGCAAAATATATGCTGAACATGTTCCAGGCAGCTAAGCATGAAGGCACTCTCCCGATAGATCAAAGGTTGGGCACTATTGTGGTTATTCCTGAAAAAGGTAAACCACCCATGGTTTGCAGTTCCTACAAGCTATATTACCCTCCTAAACCTGGAGGTTAAGGTCTTAGTGAAGACCTTGGCAAACAGACTCAAGACAGTAATAACCACAGTGGTTCATCCGGACCAGTCCAGTTTTATGCCACACGGGGGTACCAGACTGAATTTGAGGCACCTATATGGGGTATTACACATGACTGGTGCTGCCCAGATTGAAGATGCTGTTCTGCTCTCCTTAGATGTAGTATTGAATGGCCATTCCTGTTCCCTGCCCTGGCCAGACTGGGATTTGGCCCAAGTTTTGCACCTGGATTAGACTTCTGTACCGAAATCCCTTGGCGAGAGTGCGGGTTAATGGCGAGCTGTCTCGCTATTTCGCCCTTCTCAAGGGCACAAGGCAAGGCTGCCCCTTTTTTCCAATGATTTTTGCCTTGGTGCTAGAGTTATTGGTGGCCTGGATTCGTCAGGACCTTCTTCTGTGGGGAATCAAAGGGGGTGACGTGGTGTAACAAAAAGTGCCGGGGAGTTTATGGGGAGAAACTTGCTCCCTCAACTGGAACGCCTCCGTAATGATGTGGAGCATTGGTGGACACTTCCAGTGTCCCTGAGGGACGAGCCATCCTCTTTAAGATGATGGCCCTCCCCCAACTGTTATACGTCCTTAAAAATACCACATACAGAGTACCGGCCGACTTGTTTTGCAAGGTTAATAGTGAGCTGCGTAAATTCCTATGGTACAGGGGTAGCTCGTGCTTTTCCCTCAGTAAGCTTCAGGAGGGGTGTTTGAGGGTGGGCTAGGAGCCCCCGACATACGCACCTATTACTGGACAGCACAGTTGATCACAATCAATGACTGGGTACACCGGGACATGGAAGACCCGACCTATTGAGTCGACCGGGAGGCTGAGGCTACCCGTCAATCTTATATAGCAGGAAACTGGAGAGTTTGCTGCTGATACACACTCAGACAGTTGTGAGGGCGTGGAGAGAGGCCAACAAATTCCTAGGCTGGGAGGACAAGCTTACAAACAGGACCCCAGTCTGGGATTGTGAGTTACTATGAGAAGTTGGGAACCTATAAGGCTTTCATAAATGCAGGCTGATAGGTATAGAGTACCTAAGAGACGTTTGGAGAGGGGTGCACTACTAACCTTTGAGGACCTACAGAGGGAATACGAGATGGGGGAAACTGAACGGTTTAGGTACTTGCAGTTAGTGCATGCGTTAAGGCGTCATGTGCTGGAGGGAGAGCAGTTGCCAGAGTCAACCCCATTGGAAGACCAATTACTGTTTAACCCTATGCCAGACAAGGTGATCACCCTGACTTATAAGAAGTTAATGAACATCTCCCCTGACCCTCTGCGGTCCCTGCGAGAGGAATGGGAATGGGACCTAGGACTTATTGATGATGACGCTTGGGTGGAGGCACTCCAGAGCCCTAGAGAGGTTGCCATAAAAGCTCACTTCCATCTAATACAGCTATGGATATTGCATAGATCATATTTCTCCAAGAATCTGCTACATCAAGTGGGACGCTATGACACGGCCCTCTGCGCTACAGGGTGTGGAATGGTAGGTTCATTTTTTCAAATCCTCTGGGAATGCCCTGTGATCCCGCAATCCTGGAAAGGGGTGGTGCAAACTATGGCCAAAGTTACAGTCACTCAAAAGAGAGCACCTGGCGCTAAGTTGGACACCGACTAAACCTGTACTCAATACAACAAGCGAAAGCCCAAGGCCCTAGCAAAGCGACGCAAAAAGAGAAGGTAGGGGATTCTGCCCAGCTAGATTTCAGAATAACACAGAGTATCAGATGCAAGGAAAATCTAAGTCTTCAGACTCTTTTTAAAGCTGGCTTCATTATCTATAAACCGTACCGGACCTGGGAGTTGATTCGAAGCTTTAACACCTAAACCCATAAATGACTTCCCACCCCGGGATTTAAGTCTGAAAGGTGAAGGCTTTAGAAGATTGGCATTAGAGGATTCCAGCATCCTCTGGGTCCTGTGGTGATAGACCTGGGCAGTGAGATTTTTTGGAGCAGTAGCATTAAAAGCTCTGAACACCAGAATGAGGCTCTAGAATAAGACTCTCTTATGAACCGGTAGCCAGTGCAGTCTTCTGAGCGCTTCAGATTCCGAACTCTGTTTGGGGAGTTTAAAAACCAGTCTGGCCACCGCATGTTGTACCATCTGAAGTTTATGAAGCAGCTGCTTTGAACTCCCTGCATAAAGGCTGTGTTACAGTAGTCTAGATGTTATTAATGCAAAGACAACTTTTTTCCTTGCGACTAGGGGAAGGAAGTCAAAGAATTTGTTTAGAGATTTGATCAATGTGAAACACATACCAGCCAATATAAACGCTTGTGGGAGGAAAGAAAGAGCGGTGTTGAATTTGACTCCCAGATTTTTGGCCACTTCGACTGTTGCAGGGGGCGGGGGGACGGAATTAGGCCAACATGAATGCCTTTCCGAACAGGAGAATTTTGATTTTATCCATATTACATTTTAGATGGTTCTTTTCAATCCAGCAGATAATATTGGCAAAGCAGTTCTTAAAGTTCAACTCAGACCCAAAGAAATCCTTATCAAGAGATAGGATCAACTGTGCGTCATCCGCATATGAAGTGGTAGCAACTCCATAGGAAGCTATCAAGGATATCAGAGGAGTCATATAGATATTAAATCTGCAAGGCTGAGTGATGAGCCTTGCTGAATGCCAAACGCCACTGACCTCTCGGCCAAGGAATATTTTCTGATAGCTACCAGTTGTTTCCTATCTGCCAAGAAAGATCTAAACCAGGCCAGGGCCTGTGGGATATGCCGATCTCGAGAAGACACTTAATAAGAATAGAGTGGAAGATGGTATCAAACGCTGCTGAAAGATCCAATAGGATCAACACAGCATTGTTACCAGAATCCAGAGTCATCTTGATGGATTCAGAAACTTCCAACAAGGCAGACTCCGTGGGTATGAAGCCTGATTGGCAGACATGTAGTGAGTAGGAACTCTCAAGAAAGGAAGTGAGTTGACTGCAATTTTCTATAGAATTTTGCCCAGCGCAGGAAGCAGCCTGAACCTGGCCAGAATTGAAGGGATCTGCAAGGGGCTTTTTTTAGCAGAGTTTTAACCACTGCTACTTTCCAAGATTTTGGAACTTTAGCCATGGAAAAGGAGGTGCTTAGTATCTGATTGATCACTGGATTCACTGTGTTAATGGCCTTATGTAAGATGACCAGTGGGAAGGGATCTTGGCGGGAGCCTGACTTGCACAAAAGAATGGCTTGGCGAGATTGAGATAAAGAAATCTCCTGTAATACAATACAACAATAGGCATTTATAAAGCACACAGCTACCTCAAGCACAGGTGTCCTGGCGCTGCGCAGACTACGGCAGTGAAGCAGCCAACAAACAGAAACTACCCTTGCATAGAGAGCCAGGTTTTTAGGGTCTTCCTAAACTCATGTTCCGATTCTATGTGGCGCGAATGAGATGGCAGAGAGTTCCACAATCTTGCAGTCCTGCCCGAAAAGGACCTGCCCCTTTCTTGGGTCTTGGCATATCGGGGGACGCAGAGCAGATGCTGGTAGTTGGATCTTAGAGTCCGTTCCTGTCAATATGGGCTGAGCCTTAGCTTAAGGTAGCCTGAGCCCATGTCACCCATGGCTCGGAAAGCAAAGGTCAATGCCTTAAAGTCTATCCTCCTAGCCACCCGGAGCCAATGTAATTGTCTCAGATGGGGGGAGATATGAGCGTTCTGAACCATCTGTAGTCTATGAATCAGGTAGGCTGGCAGCCCCAGATATAAACTGTTGGCGTAATCCAACTGTGAGGTCACCAGCTATGATCCTGCGGCTCTCCTCCGGGAGCAGATGGAGGGATTTCCTTATGATTCTTAGCTTCCCGAATCACGCTGAAGAAATCTGCCGAACTTGTGCCGTGAAAGATAGATCCGTCTCCCACTTGATGCCAAGATTTCTTGCTGTGTCCGCTAGAACCGGCGGGGGTCCCAGGTATGCAGGCCACAATAGGCACGAAGGGGGAGGAGGTGCCTGACTAAAAAACAAGACCTCAGTCTTATCTGTATTTAATTTCAAGCAGTTACTGTTCATCCATCTCGAAATATCTATCAGGCACTCCTTGAATTTGTTGAAGTCAGCAGCGGATTGTTCTTTAAAAGAGAACACTAACTGAGTATCATCCGCAGAAGAGACCACCTTCACTCCCCACGATGCAATGAGCATCGACAGTGATGCCAAGTAAATATTAAAGCAATACCAAAGGGGATGATGGACGGAGCGTTAGAGCAAATCAAACACTCACCCCAGTCAACTGATCTGGGTTTAATCCATCATCATTCTTTAGCTCACTCCACCACCCCAGTTCAGACATGGCCATATGCAAATCAGTCTGACCCTGTGCCTCATGGGAACAGTCCAGCCCGAACTGCCAAGCCATGTCTTCCCTGGACCGGAAACAAGCATCCTGGGACCGGTTTCGGGTTCAAAACCCTCTTCAGCCAGGCTATCTTGAATCCAGTGGCAAAGTGAGCAAGGGACCCACGTCTGGGCATACCCTGCCAACTTAGGGCGAACAAAGCAATACCACTATGCCATGTGGCAGTTCGGGCTGGACTGTTCCCATGAGGCACAGGGTCAGACTGATTTGCATATGGCCATGTCTGAACTGGGGTGGTGGAGTGAGCTAAAGAATGATGATGGATTAAACCCAGATCAGTTGACTGGGGGTGAGTGTTTGATTTGCTCTAACGCTCCGTCCATCATCCCCTTTGGTATTGCTTTGTTCGCCCTAAGTTGGCAGGGTATGCCCAGACGTGGGTCCCTTGCTCACTTTGCCACTGGATTCAAGATAGCCTGGCTGATGAGGGTTTTGAACCCAAAACCGGTCCCAGGATGCTTGTTTCCGGTCCAGGGAAGACATGGCTTGGCAGTTCGGGCTGGACTGTTCCCATGAGGCACAGGGTCAGACTGATTTGCATATGGCCATGTCTGAACTGGGGTGGTGGAGTGAGCTAAAGAATGATGATGGATTAAACCCAGATCAGTTGACTGGGGGTGAGTGTTTGATTTGCTCTAACGCTCCGTTCATCATCCCCTTTGGTATTTCTTTGTTCGCCCTAAGTTGGCAGGGTATGCCCAGACGTGGGTCCCTTGCTCACTTTGCCACTGGATTCAAGATAGCCTGGCTGATGAGAGTTTTGACCCCGAAACCGGTCCCAGGATGCTTGTTTCCGGTCCAGGGAAGACATGGCTTGGCAGTTCGGGCTGGACTGTTCCCATGAGGCACAGGGTCAGACTGATTTGCATATGGCCATGTCTGAACTGGGGTGGTGGAGTGAGCTAAAGAATGATGATGGATTAAACCCAGATCAGTTGACTGGGGGTGAGTGTTTGATTTGCTCTAACGCTCCGTCCATCATCCCCTTTGGTATCGCTTTGTTCGCCCTAAGTTGGAAGGGTATGCCCAGACGTGGGTCCCTTGCTCACTTTGCCACTGGATTCAAGATAGCCTGGCTGATGAGGGTTTTGAACCCGAAACCGGTCCCAGGATGCTTGTTTCCGGTCCAGGGAACACATGGCTTGGCAGTTCGGGCTGGACTGTTCCCATGAGGCACAGGGTCAGACTGATTTGCATATGGCCATGTCTGAACTGGGGTGGTGGAGTGAGCTAAAGAATGATGATGGATTAAACCCAGATCAGTTGACTGGGGGTGAGTGTTTGATTTGCTCTAACGCTCCGTCCATCATCCCCTTTGGTATCAGTAAATATTAAAGAGCAACGGGCTCAGAGCAGAGCCCTGAGGTTTTAGTGTAGATCGAAATGGCCGAAGAAAGAACTGTTGGGAACGGTCTTCAAGATAGGACCGGATCCAGGAGAGTGCCACCCCCCAAACGCCAAACTGACTTAGTCTTTCCAGTAGGATCGGGTGTGAAACAGTGTTGAATGCTGCTGATAGGTCTAACAGGACTAACGTAGCTTTGGCCGGCTTACCATGTAGCTGGCTGAGTTTGGGGCGGGTGGATTAGAAAGTTAATATCTTTTCTTCAAAGAAGGTGGGGATTTTATGACAAAGGGCCTGTAAGGGGGGATATCTCTTGTTACAGCTTAGGGGTGTAGAAAAGATTTAGATATTTTGAAAATATTTTTGGGGTCAAAGTTATCCTGCTCAACTTGGCTGGTGAAGTAGGCTTTCTTGGCCTCCCTTATGAGATCATGATACAATTTCTGGTTTAGCCTGAAACTGGTCAGGACCTCGGATTTGTAGACCTGACACCATTTACGCTTGAGCTACTTACATCGGAGTTTTCCTTCGGCTAAAGTGAGGGAGTACCAGGGTGCACATGGGTTTGGGAGGCATTTGCCAGGGCAGACTAAGGCCTTTCGTTTGTTAGCAGTATTCGTAATCCACTGGTTGAACAGATTAAGATCGTCCGAAAGCCTTCCCAGAAGGGTTGGGGAAGTCATGGTCAGCCGGGTAGTAAGATTAGGGTTCGTTATTTTACCCCATTTACAAAGGTTAGGAGGTCTGTGGTCGGATTGAGGGTTGGGTAGGCCACTAACATCTGCCATCAGACTGAAAGGAACCAGTTGATGATCAAGACCATGATTGAAATACCGGTGCCTCCAATACCAGTAGAGGAAAGTCGGTAGAGATCCCATCCAAGGTATGTCCAGCTGAATGATCAGGTGCTACTACTAGTTAGGAGAGACCTAGGATTGTAAGAGTCTCTCTGAGGCTATGCGCATTGGAATTCTCCATATTGTCGAAGTGGTAGTGCTATATATATATATATATATATATATATATGTATATATATATATATACACACGGTGAATCTCCTTTTGCGGTCTCTTGCTCTGACCGCCAAAAAACGGAGTACGGACACATAGATATATATATATATAACGTAAATAACAAAACAAAATTAAAGAAGATGAAAAACACACATCATAACTTTAATTAGAAACTAGATAATATTTCATTATATTTGAACAAATCTTAAAAATAATACACGAATCACATAAGAATGTAAATTTAAAGTATTGCACAATACACTTGCCACTCTGAAAGGAAGACCTACTCTAGTGTGGTTGAATGCAACACTCCTTGAACTGTCCATCTATTGCCTGGGTCCTGCGATCCGCATGAAAATCTTTGTGATCTCCATGCGGAAACGAACCTGAGAGCACAAATTTACAGTCTTCTCTAGGCATAGACCCTAAAGTACATCCTAGCATAGCCTTGAAGTTGATGGGGTAGTACTGTGTTGCCTTGAGTAATCTCTGTCCTTATCCTACAGCAGTGCGCCAACTCTAATTGACTAAATTCCCTTAATTGTTGGGCTGGTTCTGCTTCGAAACGAGCTTAATTTTTGTTGTAAATTGATGTTCTGCAGTGAGCTGTTTTTTTCTTCCTTCATCGAAAAGCAGTGTATAACCTTTGGTTTGTAGGTTCAACTACTGCTAAGGGCAACCAGTCTTTCATCTTTTCGAGCTGGATAAAACACGTTAAAATTGGGTAATTCTAATTACATAAAAGAAATTATGAAGCCCTTTGGATGGAAGCGCTGAATAATTATCCAAATTATTATAATTATAAATGGTTTGGAACCTCTAGCAATGCACGTTCGCTTTCAGTGAGTCAATAATAACAGAGATAACATGCAAAATCGAGTTTTAATAATGAAAGGAAATAAATGGCTGATTAGCATAAATAGTAAACCATCAATCACGAGAACAAATAAAAGTATGTTTACTCCTACGGATTTACTCCCAAACCCATGGCCCTTTCATACTTACCTTTATTTCATAGTTTGAACTACACCAGTGCCATGGCAATTCTGGGAGATGATTGCTTGTCTACCCAGCAGACAATGGCTGGACCTCAAATGGTGTTAAAATGAATGTGAACCTAAAATACAGCAAGTGGTGATGAAATGACAAACTGAACAGCAATCATTAATTTGGCGCAGTGATACATATTTCATGTTGGTCATTCAGCATCTCCTTTAAAATTAATGATACATTCAGTGCTCCAATAATTACTCTCTGACTCATTCTACGGGCTCATTTAGAGAGCCTTCTAATTCCAATAGGACCCGGAGTTTTCAACCAAATCGGAATTACAAGATCCGTGCTAACTTCCCAGATCTGTTGCCCTTAAACCGAACATAATGGTTGCTGAAATCAGCTGACTTCTCTGGGTGACACTATAGGGGAAAACTGTAAATTACTGGGGGAAACCAAGTGCAATTTTCTCAATTCCCTCCTTTAATTTCACATTACTAAGGACATCCTTTAGAATTCTTTGGCATTTTTTCCACCCTGGACTTACCAATACCCGTAGTATCATTAACTGGGAGCAGGGATGAAATAGCACTTAAATCCAGGGCACTCGTCATGAGGTTCTACAACTGCATAGTGTTTCAAGTTCTCTTGATAGCGGTTGGTTCTATTTTGGAAGCATTTGGGGAAGCAGTTTTGTGTTGCTTAGTAGGTGATATTGTAAGCAATCGGTGCCCCAGGATGCAATGGGGATCACAAGCATATGCTTTATTTGGATCCTGGAGTATTTTTAGGTACTTGGGCGACAACGCAGAAGTAACACAAGTAATCTCAGAGAGCCTGATTCACAAAGCTTTTTTCCATGAGTAGGTGTGACTAAGGGCCTAATTTCGAGTTTGGCGGTCAATAGGACCGCCAAACTCGTGGTGGAGGTGCGGTGGCAGTCGGAGACTACCGGGCCAGCGGTCTGACCGCCGTATTACGAGTACTGTGGTTGGAACTCCATGGGACCGCTGCAACTGCCATGGATCCGTGACCCCTGGCATTGGTGCAGCGGTCTTGAGGCCGCAATATGCTTGGTGGTGGCACTACGGCACCACCAAGCATATTACGAGATTCCTCACCGGCAGCAGTCTCATGGCAGTTCTCATGCCATGAAACTGCTGGTGGTGAGGAAACAAAGGGGGCCTTGCCCCTGTGCATTGGGGTGCATGCAGGGGGCACATGTTGTGCCCCCTGTGTGCATGCACCTTTGTTCCTGCACGGCATGGACTGCTCAGTCCATGCTATGCAGGAATGAACATTGGTGGTCCCGCGGCTGTGCAGTTCAAAGGCTCTTTTATGAGCCTTTAAAATGCACTGCCGAGGCACCGCCACGCCAACCGCCTGCCAGACCACGTATTAACTCATAATCTGGTGGGCGGGCTGCTGTTGGGTTTGGCGTGTGGGAGTGGGCGGTGGCGTTGCGGCCCGCTCCCACACCGCCAAAATCGTAATCAGGCCCTAAGTAATGAAAGTTCAAGAGTGAAATGAACTGGTTTACCGCTAAAGCAGATCAAGACATAGTAAGAAATGCGATCCACTTCGACTTCACTGAAGCACTGATTATTGTTCCACAAATGACATCTTAGAAAAGTGAACCACGTGTCAAGGGTGCCAGGATGTTAGACTTTACTTAAAGGCGTCTCTCGTGTGTTACTTTGCATTTTTAAAGTTAAGGGATGATTTGCAGAAGGCATCTGACTGATACTTTTAATTTACGCAGAGCTAAGTTTTCATATTGCTACTCGTCAGTATGTAATCATTACACAGTGCTTATCACATAAAAAAAATGGTGCTTAGTGTGTTACTCAATTTATAATGTAGTGCTCCTTTTCACTGAGCTGAATTTATCATAGTCTTAACAAACATACTTACTCTCGTGCAGCACACAGAGTGACCAGCTCTAGGATTCAACCGCACACCTGTCACATTGTTCATAGATCTCTGCAGTGGATGGATAAGTTAAATTTATCCCATTTATCCTCTTCAACCTGTCTCCAAGCAGTACTTTAATAATTTGAAACAGAAGTTGTGCACGTTTTCCTTCACACAAATGTCTCAATTAATAAGAGTAGATTGCGAACGTTTTTGAAATAAACTAGCACTTGTCTCAGCTGGAAATCACAAGGAAATATTGACGGTTTGAGAGAGATGGGAATACACCACAACCCAAACACAGGAAAAGTAGGAAGCGCACTAAAATATGGATAGTCTAATAATTGAGATTTACGTATACTTTGCACATGTAAAATAAAGTGCTGCACACTTCTGCAGCAATATGAATATAGTCAATTGTGTATGGTACCTTGAGGAGATGAACAGATGAATCTTCCTTATTTTTCTCACTTCAGATATTCATGTTTCTGTCCCCTTTTACCACCACTTGATAAGGTTCAGGTGTTTGAGCTGTTTGACACAAGACCACTGCAAAGGTTGTACAATTCAATCTTCGGTTAAAGGTCTCGTTTGAGTTGTTAAATATTATATATAAACAATTACTGTGTACTGATGAAAACATAATTAAATTTATTTTTAGTTTTCTGCATATTGATTATTCAATGACTTGGAGCAAAACAACATCCATATACCACTTTCTTTTTAAATTATTTTAATGTATACTATCTTCTTATTGACTTTGCCCTATTACTGAATTTGACACACAGTAATTCGTCATTACGTGATGTTCATCTTTGGTTGGTACTGAGTGATGCTTTCAACACAGAGTAAATAAATAAATTAAATCCAGAAAATATTCCTAAAACCCATCTGAAGCTAAAATGTCAAAATCCCAAGCTCAAAATCAAGTGTGTGCAAACCAAAGAAAGGAGACACAATATACATCCAAGTACCTAGTCAAAGATGACCCAGAAAGACATCATGAGAAGGTGGATAGGAATAACAGAGTCCTGCTCTAAGGTGAATCAGACAATCTCAAAAATAAAGTCAATATGAGCAGTCCTGAGGTAGTGGCTAGTAAAATATAAAGCTTTCATATGTGTTCAACTTAGTAGTAGGACACCAGCTTCAACCCCTAAAATTATTCTTATGGTAACTGTATCTTTGGCACAGGAAGGCTTCAGTTTTGGCATTGTCTGATTCACCTTAAAGCCGAGACTATCCTTTGTTTGACATATGCTATTGGAACGGATGTCTATATTCAATATGGCCACCGTGGTATGCAGTGATGTCAGCACATATATCACACAGCTACCATGCCTTTGTTGCACCATAAACAGCACCTGCTCATCATCATTGTGGGATGTGAAGAGCACTCCACCAAAGTTCCATTATGATTAGAGATCTTTGTTTAAGGTATGTCGTGTGGTTTGTTGCCTCCTGGTCTGCCTTCCTACTTTGGCTTAGGCCTAGCTGCCATGAGGCCTTTTTGCGCACGTTACTTTGTGCCGTTGTTTTTCAAGCCTCTGCTTCTGCCCGGCTATTTTAGCACTGTCTGCATTTCTATCTTTCACCTTTTCTCCTGTTCCCTTTTGGGCTACGTCTGCACACCATGTACAAGGTCGAAAAACAACGTCCCTTGTTCCTGCTGATTTGGCCATTCCCTCGCACTTAGACATAACACTCTATGTACAGCTGCCCTGGAGAAATTCGTGTGCTTTTAATATTGTGTTTTTCACTGTTAGAGACACTTGGAGAAAAACCTTTCCAGAGAGAAGAGCTGTGCTTCTCTGATGATGTAAAACTTGCATCTAGATATTGAGGTATGGGGGTTCGCTAGTCAAAGCCCAGAGGTCTTCTATTTTTATAATAAACTAGCTACTAGCACGGGGAGGGTGGTAAGGTCATTTAGCCCTATATCCACTGATTATGAAATGCTTTCCCCGTTTGTATTCTATGGAGTTGTAACTATGCTGCTTATATTATCCTTATGCATTATGCTGATAGTACTGGCACGTGTTCTGTATCTTAGAGCACGTCAGTTGAAATAAACATTTTAAACTATACAGTGTCTCTTCTTACGCGCGTTGTGGACAGGTATGAGTGAGTTATGAAAGGGTGTTTTTGCTACTGCGAGTCCTGAGAGAGAGATACCGTGTTCTGGGTTGTCTAATTATTGGTAGCATTGTTGCTAATGAGACGCTACAGCTAGTCGGGTTGGGGTTTTAGGTGCTAAGGTTTATGGTTGGCTCACCACTATATTCTGAGGTCCTATTATCCTGTGCATAGCTCTGTGTATGTGCAGAATCCCTACAACATGGCGCAACCAACGAGTGGGCTGCTTATCTGCGAGACGCTTGAGTAGTATTTGTGCTTGTCCACAACTCCCTTCACAGAGGCTTCCGGAAGCGTGTGTGACGGTGATACCTCCTATATTGACGTTTTTATAGGTTCTTTCAAGCTTGAAGTTGTTAAAAGGTTTCTTAAATAAAACCCACTATTGTGCTGCAACATATTAGGTTGTCAAAAACTTCTAGCCTGAAATGGCTACGCAAATTGCGGCACATAGCCGCGCAGCGCTCCGAGCTCACTTGACAGTGTATGGAGTGCCTGACGCGGGTAACGATATGATCTTTGTGGTACAAGCAGATCCAGCTTACCACTTTGAGGTGTTTTACTCTTGGGTCACCTTTCCAGCGGTGGATGGGACTGATAATATGTTCCATGAATATGAAGCCACCGTTGTTCCTAATCACTATAGACCGTATAGGAATCTTGAAGTACCGCTCACGGCTTGGCAACACCGTGTTTGGTTTGATGGCGCCCTCCCCCAACCGGTTACCGCGGTTCGTTTAGGCCCCTCATCAATTGATGGGGCCACTTGGCCTGTCTTGGCCGGGTATACCCCACATCCGCGTTATATGACGGTTGCAGTCGCTGAACTGCGTAATATGCATTCGTCTTTGATACGAGTACATAGAGCTTTAGTACAATATGTTACAGGCAACATCCAGGGAGCCCCGCCTGGAGTTGCAGCCCATCCAGCTGGTGCAGGCGGTGTAACCATAAGTCCTATCATGGTGAATTCGGTGATGGGCAAGCGCCCACAAAATAAGGATGATTTTCCTTATTGGCTTGCAGAAAAATTTGACCAGCTGGAGGCAGTTTTACCAAATACCTCTCCCATGGAAAAACACAGAATTTTGACGATTAGTTTACCAAAAGACTTAATCCCCGAGTTGGCAGACTGCAACAACTGGGGTAGGGTATTCGCAGCAGTATATGCAAAGTGTTTCGGCACTCCTTCCATGACGGTTCTCCCCTCTGTAATTAAACGTGTGCAGGATGAGCATGGCCCTGAGGCGGCTGTGGAATTAGGGATGAGACTGGTGGGAGTGTTCGACGTAGTGGCTGATTTGATCCTTGCGAATGTCAAGGGCGATGCAGTTAACTTTCAAGTAGCTAATGCTTTGGCTTTGGTCCCAGATCCGGACAAGCCGCGCGAATTACCGAAAATTATTGCTCAGGCTTACAAAACCATTGGTCGCAATAGCCTGGGAGTTAAGCCTTTTGCTAAATCGCAAACACAATCGCAACAACAACCAAAAACTCAATCTGAGAAGGATGAGAAACCAGTTTTTACTAAAAAAAGCTGGAGGTTGAAAAAACAGGGTAAGCAACAGAAGAAGCCGGGGTCTCGAGGCGCATCCCCTGTTTCTGTCTCTTCTGAACGCACATATGATTTGCGCGATAGGGCGAGAATTAAATCTCCAGAGAGATTTCAAGTCCCTGATTCGCGTTCTCCTCGTTCTTCACAGGCACCAACATCTTCGCAGGCTGGTGGAGGAGATCGCCAGGATAGAGGAAGGGGTCGAGAGACTCCACAGGGACGAGACCAACCTCGACAACAGGTCAGAGGAAAGGCTGAAGAATTTCACCGTTCTCGCCCTCAGTTTCAGAAGAAGAAGGTTGCCGCTGTAACAGCGAGATATGCCACAGACGGTGAGAACGAGGCTCCTGAATTGGACATGGGCAGTGACCCTCCTAGACAGCGCCGCGGAAGTTACCATAGTGCGGGAGGCGCTACGTCCTCATGTGGAGGCGACAGCAACTGAAACATTCATTACTGTCGAGACGGCAGACACCAGAGTGGCACCCCCTGACAGACTATATAACATTGTCATTCAAATTGAAGGTGACATACAGCGTGTTATTATAGGGATTTTTTGGGAAAATCTGACCTCTTCATACGACATTTTGTTAGCGGAGGCGGATTGGCCGCCCCCATTCGTACTTGCTACGCATAAAGGGGAGGAGGTAATCCTTCCGAGCTTTTCTCGTCATGTCCCAAAGGACAAAGCGGAGGCTCTTGCAGCTGAGTGGGCTGTGTCCCTGGCTCCAGCGTTATACCGCAACCATGTGGGCTGGGATGAGGACTCTCCCCCCCATGAAATACCTCTGCGGTCCCTACCACAGCCACAACCCCAATATCCCATCAAACGGGAAGCTAAGGGTCCCGTTTCCGAAATTCTGACCCAGTTAGAATATCAGGGAGTGATTGAAACATGCGTGTCACCGATGAATAATCCCCTTTTCGCGGTTTCTAAATCCGATGGATCGTACCGCTTAGTTTTGGGTTACCGGCATTTGAACTCCCATTGTCGGACCTTTGCGGTGCAAAACACACATAGTTCTGCGCTAGTAGACAGTCTTGTTCGTAAAAAATATAAAACTACACTTGACCTATCCAATGGATTCTACACGCACAACTTGGCCCCGGAGAGTAGCCAATGGAGCGCTTTTACCTCCGGTGGTAAATTATTCAAATTCAGGCGTTTACCTATGGGCTACAAGAATAGTCCAGGTGTATTCGCTGCCCGTGTTGTCTCTTTGTTAGACGGCATAGACCCAAATGCATGTTCGTACGTCGATGATATCTATCTGACAGACGATGAATTATTCCTGCATCTTTCCCAAGTGGACCGCATTATTCTAGAATTTGCGGATCTAGGTTACAAGTTTAACTTTGCCAAATCTCACATTGCTGAATTTACCGTTTTGTTTTTGGGCTATGAGCTCAACAATGAAGGTAAGGGCTTAGCCCCTCATTTCCTGGAGAAATGTGCACTTCTGTGCCCTCCTACTACTCTGAAGAAACTTCAGTCTTTACTGGGTTTTCTGAACTTTGGGCGTACTTACATTCCCGAATATGCCCAGCGTGTCAAGCCACTGTATGCCTTGATACAACCTAACTTTTCGAAGTCATGCTGGTTTCCGGAGCATTCCTCCATTCTGCAGTCTTTGCAGACAGACTTACTTGAGTCTAAATACTTGTTGAATCGTGACAACCACACCAACCTAGTGATTAGAATCATTCCAGGGGCAGTGGGTTTCACGTACTTGACCTTTAACGAAGGTGACACAGTACCGATTGCATACAAGTCACACCTTTACACTTCTGCAGAAATGCGCTTTTCCTCTGTGGAGAAAGTTTTAACTGCAGTACAGATGGCGATTCTGAAGGAACGCGCACTGGCACAGGGAAAACGCATTTTGATGGTAACACCCTATCCTGCCCTAGAGGCAGTGACGAAAGCAAGTGTTCCGAACTCTAAAGCTTTGCACGCCCGTTGGATACAATGGGCAACATCTTTGACGTCTCCGGATGTCACTTTTATCTTTGATTCTTCTCTTCAGACTCAGGAGTTTTTACAGTATGAATTTGTTCATCCTCCTCCTCTGTCTTTGCTACCGCTTGAGGATTACGAATGTATTATCTATACCGATGGTTCGGCACAACCGGCCACGGGTTCCAAGCATGCTTATTCAGCAGCATGTGCTATTGTTGCAGGTTCCTTTGTGAACGGTAAGTTCAAATCAACTGTAGTGCATACTCAGGCACTAGGAGACAGTACTGCACAATTGGCCGAGCTGCGCGCATTGGTGCTCGCACTTGAGTTCGCAAATCCGGATGTGACCACTCTAATTATATGCGATTCTTACTACTGTGTTCAGTCTTACAATGACAATCTGTTCTTTTGGTCGCAAAACGACTACAGAGACGCCAAAGGTAGCCCAATTAAGCATAAAATGCTTTGGGTTCGAGTGGCAGATTTGCAACAGCGTCTGCCCCTCACACAGGTGGTTCACACCCTTGGCCACCGGCGTGTGGGCGCACACGCTGTCGGTAACGGTTTGGCAGACGAAGCTGCCAAATCAGCAGTAGCCACGTGCTCAGTCGCAGCAGTTACCAGATCCATGTCTAAAATAGATTCTGATATTCTAGCAGCTATTGCTGTAACAAAGGAAGGTGCTAATTACACTAGGGGTTTCCCTTCCAAATACTCTTATCAATTAGGTCCCGAACAGGCTCCTTACGTAAGAATTCCAGACGTTGGGGATCGGCTGATTCCCAACGCGGACCGCAGACTTTCCTTGATTACTGCAGCACACTAAGGCATGGCTTCGGCTCATGCTGGGGTGTCTGCAACAGTTTCCATCTTGCAGCAGCGTTACTGGTGGCGTGGTTTATACAAACAAACCCGTACTTATGTGCTTTCTTGTGACGTTTGTCAGCTGATTAAGCCTTCCACGGTTACACGGCCACCACAGACCCCGCTCTGCATTTCAAACAGACCTTTTGGGTGTGTTTACCTGGATCACTGCGGTCCATTCTCTTCAGACACTGCATATAAATATATCTTAGTTGCAGTGGATTCGTGCACACGTTTCATCTGGGTTTGGCCACAACGAAGTGTTGACGCTCGAAATGTCATAAGGGATTTGCGTGTCTTTGTGGGAATTTTCGCCTGTGGCACCTTCCATTCTGACCAAGGTCCAGCGTTTGCCTCTAAGGCTTACAAGGACGCAATGGGTTCACTGGGAGTGCGGGTGAAATTTTCGTCTCCGTATCGGCCTGAGGGCAACTCGATTGTTGAACGAATGAACCGTGACTTAAAGCAATCCTTGACAGCTAGAGTCTTAGGTACTGGCAGGAACTGGCTGGCCCACTTGTATACCGTACAACGTGCACTTAATAATCTCCCGAGAAGACCTCTGGGTGGGCGGACCCCATACGAAATGCTCTTTGGCATAAGAATGTTTGTGCCTGACCTTGATGGTCTAGACATGGCGGCGCAATCCGCCATCTTTGATGTAGATAACCATTCTACTATGTTACAGGACTTACAAGAAGCCTGAGACAAACTTGCAATCGCACATTTACCTTCAGCCACTGATGCTGCACTGCAGATTCCGGTTGCCGGCTGGCTTCCGAAGATTGGAGATCTGGTCCGAGAGAAGGTGGAGAATAAAAAAGAATTCGGCCCCTCTTATCGTGCACCAGTTCCAGTCCTGGGCTTGAAGGGAACTCATACAGTCATCTTACCACCGCTTCCTGGTCGCAAAGAGAACAGATGCATCTCAGTGGACAATGTCAAGCTACAACATCTGGCCGATCCTGAATAGTGTTACACCAGCGGTCTCTTGTCCTGTCATTTCCCGGACGAATGTTTGTGGCTCTCCTGCCCGAACGGTCACTGATGTTGCAATTGAGATGGTAGATTTGCCTGATCGCTTACTCGACTACCCGGACTCCCCCTGCAACGACGAGTCTGAGTATACCTATCCCGCTAACGAGTCGGTGGCACACCTACCAACAACGCCACTGAGCCCAACAAGTTATTCCTTTGACTCGGATTCCACCTCGTCACTTGTCCCGTCCAAATTCAGCATTCTTGTATCCTGGTTCAGAGACAATTTTTGATCCCCCATGGACATACATCTGGTTGGTACTTTTCCTGATTTTTTTGTTCATGTCTATTGGATTTGTCACCATGTTTTTTCTGCTCATCAATGGACACTATTTGCCAGAACGCTCTGCGGTGAACTCTGTCGCTGGAACTTTGGCTCCACATTCTTCATCTCACGTCATGAAGCGAGACCACACATTTGTGAATATTTCGGCTTTTCCAGTCGCTGATGGCATCGTTTGGGATGCGGTGAACTTCCAAATTCATGGACCAACCGAAATTATTAATGTACCAAATGTACTTCGTGTTTCAATGGGTGATGTCGTAAAAAGTAATATTCATTCTGACGATTGGGATGTGCATGCAGTTGAAGCATTATTTACTGATTTGAAATATTATGCTGCTTTTCATGCTGAAGATCTGTACATGAATTCTGCAAGTTATGCTGATTTGTATTTTTACCAGCATTGGGGCAACCATTTTCTCCATAAACCCAGTACCCTTCGGGGGTCTTTTTAATTACACCCAATGGGAACATTGTCCGACTCCTTTGCCAGGTAGCTCCCAAACTCTTAGAAATAAGTTTACTTATTTTACCGATTTTAACAGATCGAACCCTGGGTCCTATTTCTTTAAATTAAACACTTCATCTACACAGAACATCATGTTGACCCATACAAAATTGCTTTATTCAGGCTCCTTTTTAAGCGCCTTGGCTGTGGGTGGGTATGAACACTGGCGTGACACCATAGATTTAAAATCTATTTGGGGCTCCAAAGCATGGCAGGTGCAGGGCACAGAAGCCTTGCACCGTGCTTGCCTCATCCCAGCCCAAATTCTATTTTTAAATCAGACCATCTATCAAACGACATGTTGGGGTTTGGCTACGTCCAAACAATTGAATGCCCCATCCTTTCCTGTCTTGTCTTCCACTCCCAACAAAAGCTTGTACTTTAATATGTCCCTTACCGAATTGCAGGTTTTGTTTCAGATCAATTCGTTTAATGTCTCTGCGTTGGTTCAGTCACCCTGGTAGGCTTGGCCCATTGCACCTAATGCCTGCCAATTGCGTTTTCATAACACGGATCTTGGCTACAAACAAGTTAGGCCAGATCCAAGGTTTTCTGACTCTCGTACTGTTACAACATATTCTGTTGGTAAATTATGTAAACAGTGGTTGCAGCACTCTTCCTTAGATTCTGTTAAACACCATTTATCGCTCCTATCAGGCAACATTGATCTGTCCGATTTTGTTCTGGGGCCTCGTGGTCCTCGACCTAAGAGATTCATTTATGAAACTTATAATGAACTCTGGAAGCTTTCGCAAATTGAAGCTGCTTCCCGTCTGTGGGAAATCGATCAAGCAAATTTGGAAAAGGTGCTTGCTGTTGTTGACAATAGTATTAATACCCTGTCTTCCCGCATTTACACATTAGAGAATATTATTTCCTCTGTTGTTGATATTGTACAAGATGATGTTTCTGTGTTATATCATGGTCAGAATCAATTGCGTTCAGTAATGCAATTTGCATGGACTTTGCAAACACTTAAAATTGGGAAAGTTCCTTGGCAATTTTTGAACACCTCTGCCTTATTCTTTCCTTTTAATTTGACTGAGAAACAGCGGTTCATGTCCATGAAAGATGCAGCATACACTCTGTTACATATTGAAAAGATAGAGCCCTTACCATTCTCTATTGCGGAATTGGATTCTGCTGTGTGGCTCGTACACGGGGTTATCGCTTTGCCTTTTTCATTGTTTGAATTTAGTTCGTGCATGAAGCATTATCCTGTAGGCCGTTTCCAGCCTTTAGGCAGTGCCTTCCTACATGAACTTTGGTCCCTGCCTTTCGTGTTTAAATGCCTTAGAGACGGAAGGGAAGTTTTTCTCACGGGGAGTCATGCGATTCAACTGTGGGTCATTCCCTTATTTGCAAACACATTAAGTTGCACGGAGCTTGTAACGTTTCGGCTCCGAATCTTGCTTGTGTGTTAAAGGGTATTCCAGCTCCTGCTATTTCTCCTACTTTCACTGTGCTTGCTAATGGTAGCTATTTGCTTTTAAATAACCAAGACTGCTGTGGCCTGCTGGCCGGCATACCATATATTGTTACCGTTTCCCACAGGGTTGTCTGCTGCAAAAATGTGCTTTTTCCTCCCCCGCACGACATCATAGATAGTTCTGTGTGGCCTTCCATTCCTACTCTGAAGGCGGATTTCAATAAATTGAGCAGAATAAAGGTGCTATTATTGAACCAGGAGGTTATGCTCACATCTGCCCGGGAGACGTTCATTCTCCAGGTGGCAAGTACCCACAGTGAAATACAGGCCCTTTTGAACACTAACCTCCCACAACATTTCGGTGAACTGATTCACCGTGTTTTTAATGCGTCCCGCACTGAAGGTCTGGTGCACTTTTTTAAAGTTGTGGGCTCTGGCCTTGTGACCTCTTTTCAAACTATTTTTGGTGTAATACCGGCTTTTATTCATTCCATCTTTTCCAGCGTCTTTGGTGGCTTTCCACTGATCCTCGCCTTAGCAGCTTGTGTCCTGCTGTTGGACTGTTTACTACGCAATGGCTGCACCTCCATGGGCCCTTCTCGACCCAGGTCGGCTCCAGATGCTCCGTGAACGCATCCTCGCTGGCTTCGGCATCCTGCCGTTGGCGACAATGAGTGTGTCCTATACACTTTCTTTTCGCTTTGCGTATTTCACTTGCGTGCAACCTGTGATGTCTTGCATCAGATGTCCATTCTCGTGGGCCATGGATTATTGCCTCTCCAATACGTCTTTGTCTGTTCCGGATTTTGTTCAGTTGGTGGGTCCCCTAGAGGCCCATGAACGGGACTGTTCCGCTGCAGGCTACATGGCGCGTGCGGCTGCACTGGGGATTTTGGCACAGTGGGATATCTGGGCGGCTGCTCAGAATCTCCTACAACAAAGTTATATTGAGTACCACGCAAGTTGTCCCGCAATGCTGTTCGCTGCTCCCTCTTGCGAGGAACATGACTGCAGCTTTGATTTACTTGACTGGATGGCGTCGCTTTTTTCTGACGATTCCAATGATGTCCTCCTGGAAGGTGTGGCGTTTTTCTGCACTTACACTCTATTGGATTGAGGGGGCCTTTGCTTTCTGCGGCCTGCCTCGCTGGATATATATATATATTTTTTTCCCCATCTCCACTTCGTTGTCCTTCCTGGGGTTCACTTCACAACATATGTTCTGCTCAGTTTATTTGAACTGTGTCATCTTCTTGGACGATGGACTGACCAGGGGAGGGTGTTGTGTGGTTTGTGGCCTCCTGGTCTGCCTTGCTACGTTGGCTTAGGCCTAGCTGCCATGAGGCCTTTTTGCGCACGTTACTTTGTGCCATTGTTTTTCAAGCCTCTGCTTCTGCCCGGCTATTTTAGCACTGTCTGCATTTCTATCTTTCACCTTTTCTCCTGTTCCCTTTTGGGCTACGTCTGCACACCATGTACAAGGTCGAAAAACAACGTCCCTTGTTCCTGCTGATTTGGCCAGTCCCTCGCACTTAGACATACCACTCTATGTACAGCTGCCCTGGAGAAATTCGTGTGCTTTTAATATTGTGTTTTTCACTGTTAGAGACACTTGGAGAAAAACCTTTCCAGAGAGAAGAGCTGTGCTTGTCTGATGATGTAAAACTTGCATCTAGATATTGAGGTATGGGGGTTCGCTAGTTAAAGCCCAGAGGTCTTCTATTTTTATAATAAACTAGCTACTAGCACGGGGAGGGTGGTAAGGTCATTTAGCCCTATATCCACTGCTTTATGAAATGCTTTCCCCGTTTGTATTCTATGGAGTTGTAACTATGCTGCTTATATTATCCTTATGCATTATGCTGATAGTACTGGCACGTGTACTGTATCTTAGAGCACGTTAGTTGAAATAAACATTTTAAACTATACAGTGTCTCTTCTTACGCGCGTTGTGGACAGGTATGAGTGAGTTATGAAAGGGTGTTCTTGCTACTGCGAGTCCTGAGAGAGAGATACCATGTTCTGGGTTGTATAATCATTGGTAGCATTGTTGCTAATGAGACGCTACAGCTAGTCGGGTTGGGGTTTTAGGTGCTAAGGTTTATGGTTGGCGCACCACTATATTCCGAGGTCCTATTATCCTGTGCATAGCTCTGTGTATGTGCAGAATCCCTACAACAGGTAAAGGTTATAGGGTGGAGAGACAGGGGCAGCATTCGGGTCCAACTGACTCCGAGTCTGAACATCCACCTATGCTGTCAGTGTGAGGGCAAAAGCTCAGAACTCAATAGTCAAACAACAAACTCAATAACGTAATATACAGCCCAAGGCATATCTTTTAAGAAAAGAAAGTAATTTTAATCTCACACCAAAACTCAATACTGCACAGTTCAATTGTTTCGCTATGTTGAGTTGCCGTAATTTATGCTAATCATGAGGAACTACACTCCTCTCCCCTCCTGTCGTGTAGCTCCTATAGTACCCCTGCAGGACCTGCGCGTTTGGATAACATATACTGCGGGCTTGGTGGCAGACTGTCTCCGTGCACCCCCACCGTATATGTTAGCCTGGTTTGCATTAGCTAGCTCGCAGTGCCACTAGTGTCTCCTCTTATCGGGGAGAGATTAGTTTCTGGCAACCTTAGAACATGACAACCCTGATTCCCTCAGAATCGTGGAAACAATGTACTACCTTTCGCTCAGTCACTCGTGCTCACTTATTCGGTTTGTCTCAGAGAGTTACACAGAATAAATAGTCGGGCGTTTCAATAAGTATTTATTGAACAGTTGTTATTCTAGCGTAAAATATATGTGCTGTAGAGACCAGTAGGCAATAGCAGAGATATATTATCAGCAGTATGATAAAAGCAAAGGGATAGAACAGTTCTACCATATTGCGATAATCATGGATACATACATGAATATAAAAGCATTATGCAAAATCTGCGTACTCCTACGATGCCTACCTAGATGTACTTATGTGTACCTAGCATATGTGTGTAGGTCTTAGAAGCTAAGAGCCAAGAATCCTCCTAGGATTTAGTCGAACCCCCATACCTGAATAGAGAGAGTGTGGGAGCCCGTCCTGGTCTCGAGTTGGACACCCCGTCAGGGCTGTGTCAGACCACTGTCAGCTGGAGCGACTGCATGTAGGAGCCTCAGCGTCTCTGGTCAGTGTGTCAGCATGGAAGTCTCGGTTCCCTCTGGTTTACCGGGGTAAGATGTGGTTTATTTATACCCTAAAGAGTCTCGGTCCTCAGTATGGTTTGTATTGGACATGAGGAAGACGTCAGGGGTGAACTTTGTACATACATTATGCTGGTGGTGTATTCTTAGAAAGCCATGCATAATTAATGAGTACAGTGTGGGCCTGTGTTTGGAAGAACCCTGCTGCATTCAAAACCACAGGGTAGATAACGTTCAGCCCTCAGAGCTCGTTGTGTACTAGCTGGGACCAATGTAGGTGAAAGATCATGCCTATATAAGGAATCATACTATAATAGGACATGTACCGTTGTGACCATAATTGGGCATATGTGGCCATGACCATAATTGGGCAAGTACGAATATGACCATATTAAGGTAAATATGAATAACGTCCATTATAGGGCATGTACGAACGGATCTACATTAGGGCATCTATGCGGGATATAACACTCCCCCGCAATCGTCTTCTCTCCCTCTGAGGTCATTGACCCGCTATTACCATGCCATATATTTGGTATTAGGCAGGGATTAGGCTCAGGTACAGAGTACATCAAGTGAGAAAGTGGATTTGCCATTATCTGTGCATTAATGCACATTTGTGTACTACAGAATTGCCAGTGTTCATGTGTGTCTTAACATGTACTGCTACTTTTTATTATTGATTTGCTATGTTATTTGCATACCGGCTTAAAGACCACTAAAATCTTGGTATTCCTGCTAATTTACATGCATTTTAAATGTATTGCAGCCATTTAACTCCATGTTGGACAATTGCAGATTTACTGAAGTGCTAGTATAGTGTAGCCTCATTTTGAGGTTGACACAACAAAGCGAGGATCTTAGAAAGAAGTGGAGACAATTCCTATTAGTGTTACTTGTTTTATATTGTCAATGACTTTTCACATTCCTTCCCACAAGAAGATCCTGACAACTGCTCATTAGTCGTTATAATTAAGGTCTTGTTTTATCACGTGTTGGACCTGGCTCATTTGCAGGATCTCCCCCGATTTTTCCTTCTGTTGCTGAACCTGGTTTTTTTGGCATTAGGACTCTGCACTTTACAACTGCGAGCCAGTGCTAAAGTCCTTGTGCTCTCTCTTTCAAACATGGTAAAATTAGCATGCACTTAATAGGCACATTTAATTCACTTGTAAGTCTCTAGTAAATGGTACTACATGTACACTGGGCATGTAAATTAAATGCCACTAGTGGGCCTCTAGCACTCATTGTGCCACTCACCTTTTAAAACATGTCTGAGGCCTGCCACTGCAGTGTGCAGTGCAGATTTAAACTGCCACTTCGACCTGACAAAAAAACCTTTTGCCAGGCTTCAACCTTCCTTTTTAATACTCATAAGTCACCCTTAAGGTAGGCATTGAAGGCTCTTAGAGCAGAGTGCATTATATTTAACAAGCATTTGCAATGCAATAGGACTCGCATTTACGCGAGACCTATTGCATTGCATCACGGACAACGAGAGGGAGGGGGTGAAAGGCACGGACAACGGGAGTGTCAGTGCGGGTGGCGGGAGGGGGAGAAGGCACGGAAAATGGGAGTGCGGGCGGGGGCAGGGGGTGAGAAGCCACGGACAACGGGAGGGAAAGGGGGTAGAGAAGGCAGTAGGAGAACCTCATTAAAGAAAATAGTGCTCACAGTCTAAATAACAGGTACTGTGTAACACTCGAAGTAAAGGGGCCAGTAGCCATGGGAGGATACAAATGACAACATGGACGTAATAAGGAGGGACTAACAAGCCTCATAATCAATCAGAAGACAGCATTTACGAAGGACAAAGACACAAGCCAATGAAAAATATAGGCGGGGGAGTGGGCGGAGCTTCCCTCATGTACTGAACTACCCCAGATCTTCCCTAGCACAGCGCTTGCGCGCTGACTCTAGGCTCGACCTAAAAAGTAGGACATGGATACTAAAGTTTTACGTGTCCTGGCCATGAAAAACTTTAAAAATCGTTTTCAATGTTGTAAGGTCAATCTCTTCCATTGACTAACACTGGGTTGCCTTATTACATTAAATAACTGATAACTTTGAATTGCGAGCCAAAAGAGATATGCTGTTTAACGTGAAATGAATTGTAATTTTAAATCCTCTTTAATGGTAAAGTCAGATGTCTGAAAATTCCACTTTTGGAACGTTTACTTTTTCTTTTTCTAAACGTGTCCTGGGTTACATGTTTGTGAATAGCTCTGCTGTTGGGTTTGTGTATTTCTCCCTGACAGTGACACAAAGTAGACTAGGTGTGGGCAGGATGGGCCATCCGGCCAAGATAGTGGGATGGCTGAAAACAGAGCTGTACCCTGCCCCAATTGCACTTCAAAGGGCTTGCCTCCAGCATACACAAGGGAACCTGACACCAGTCTTTTCTCACCCCAGACAGTTTAGAGCCTTGACAGGGGAAGGGGAAGAATGTTCCAGAACCAGATGTGGGGGTAGTATAGTGAATCCCCTCACACAAAGGCTGGCACCAGGTTTAATTGGACCTCCAGAGCCACTCATCAGAACACTCCTGGATCCGTGGACATAACCAACCCAGCCCCACCGCCCCACCGCTCTTACCTGCACGGGCAGCGGTTGATTGTAGCGCAGGAGCAGAGGAACAACAAACTAAGAGTGAGCGAGCGGCTGCTGGCTACAGCTGTTTGTGTCCTGTAGTATTTAGTACTATTTTCGAAGCGCAAAATGCATCCTCTGGCTCATTTTGGATGCAAGGGTGCAATTTGTACTAAGAAAATAGCGCTAAATGGTGGATTATGCTTCTCATGCGACTTTCCATAAATATGAGTAATTGTGCTGTAATTACGCTGAAGCAAATTACACCAGTTATGCCCACCCCTAAGCAGCACGTCTCATTTTAGTCCATGGCAGGCTGCTATATTAACTCAAAATTACATTGGCCAGCCTTTTCTTAGACACTGGACAGAGAGTCTGGGGGACCACTTCTCAGCACTAGTCACTCCTGGGTTTCTCTCGCAGGCTTGCCAGGCATACTCCTTCCATCTCTCAGCAGTCAGCAGACACACAGATTTCTTCAACTCCTCCTTCAGAAAGTGGTAGCGTCAGGTGATGTCACCTCACCTCTGGGAGGCTGGCTATCAGACACACACTATCTCTGGTTACACATAGGGTTATACTGGCCTACAGGGCAATTAGGCAGTGCCCGATGGGCTGGTCTGACAGATCAAAGTGTTGGCTGTTTTTTTTGCAGTTTCTGGGGTGTTTTTGGAACAGTTTTTGCTGTTGATTTACCTGATATTACTGGAAGCTGTCAAATCTCTCAGCTGAAGGTCCGCAGGCCTTGGATGGCGAGAGGATCCTAGAGCCCAGTTCTTGACCGTCTTGGTCTGCCAAAGGTAAGGGTGACCCCTTCCAGTGTCCAAAATGCCAATAATACTTTGCGTTCCTAAGCAGATAGTGCCTTCCAGAAGGAGCCCCTAGAGAGAAAGAAAGCCCTGAAGGGAAAAAACCTCCAATGAAGTCTGTAAAGCAAGATAACAAGGATAAGAATATGGAATCAGTGGACCGAGGCAGTATTCAGGAACACCACTGAAGACAAGGGCAAGAGGTGGGAAGCACCAACAGGAACGAAGAAGCACACCAACAGGAGTGAAGAAGTGTTGTGATGCAAGGATGAAGAGCATCCAACTCCTTTTATAACCCAGGACAGGAAATTACCTAACGGAATGGTGCTGCCAACTTGGATTGGGAAGATTCCCAAGAACACAAAAGAAATAGCCCCCATCTTGGATTGGATCGAAGAAAACCCTATGAATCCTTCCTAGGAATTCTGGGAAGAAGAAGGGAAACTAAGGTGACCCCCCAGCATGGCCCCCGGGGAGAGGATTGCAAAAGACTTCATTGCTGCCCTGCAGGTAAGAGAGGAGCGTGTCCCGCTGTAGAGTGGAAAGCGAGAGAAGTTGCCGGGTGGGGTGCGGGCCAAGTTGCATTCCATGATTTTGGAAAAATATTTCATAACAAGAAGCATTGCCTGCAACAAATGCCTTAGGATGGTGCCAGACTGATTCCATTCACCTCCGCAGGGTATGTTGTCCCTTGGACGAGCTTGCTCACAGTGCCACCATAAGCCTCCTTAACCTAGACAAGGAGTCAACAGTTCTGGCAACTACTGAATATGACTACCCTTTTCTCTCAGGAACTGTGGTAACAGACCCAGGACCTTTCTCTCAGACACTCATGCTCTCTTTCACTCAGAGAAATATACAAAGAATACACGAAGGGACGTTTTCAATATTTATTGAACCGAAGTGATTCTTGTATCGAAAACATGTGCTGCAATGATCAATAGACAGAAGCAGACGAAAGTTATAATAAGTGTCAAGACAGTGAATAAAAAGAAGGGTTCCACCATCTTAACGAGACAACTTATAAATGCAGACATATCGAATATTATAACAATCTAGCGTACTCCCACGAAGCAAACCCTAACCTACATGTCTAGGGTGTGAATGTATGTTCTGCCAAGAAACCCCCTTCTGGATGATCTAACCCTATTACCTGGTGGATAAGAATGTAGAACCCCTCTTGGTCACGAACTGGACACCCCTCACGGACATGTCATTCAGCTGCTGGGCAACAGATTCAGCATGCAGGTACTCCTTGAAGTCAGCAGAAGTGTCTCCTCTGATTATACTTGGGAAACAAAATTTTATTTATAGAAAAAGGCATCCTTGCCTTGGGCCCAGATTGTGATTAGGCTGCAATTGTTTGTATTCCACAGATAGCTGTGTCCCCATATGAACGTATCAACAAACACATTTGTATAACGCAGGTGATGGAGCAGGGTTTTCGCAAAATAAAACCTGCACGGATTGAACTTCTCATTGTGTGAATTATTAACAAAATGGTGTGAAAATTAACAGTGTAAAACTAAAGGGGTAAAAATTAAAACCTCGCAAGCGCGTGCTGGAAGAGATAATGTAGGCCGCAAATGCACACGATTAATGCAGAAAATAACAGCCAAAAGCCGCAAGTTTGTTTTCACTAAGAAAATAAATGCGCAGAGCGTTAGAAAATGTAAGCAAAAAGCATTCGTAGAGCGTTTAGTAGTGGAGTTTTATGAAATAACAATGATACTCATACTTGTATTTGTTTTTCCTAGAGTGCATTTTACTGCTATGCAGAGAAGGCCTCAAAAGTCTTTTTAGGTTTAGCTTGCTTATTAGAATGAAGAAAAAGAATATGTAATTTGTCCTTCGTGAGTTCCTGAGGATGGCCAAGGTTGCATAGAAAAAACAATGAATATTTTGAATGGAACTTCCTTGCTGAGAGGAGTTTGTGGACACTTGTACTGCAGGGTTGATACAATTTCGAGATGGAGAAGTTAACAAGCCCCCGAAGAAGCGATAACTGTACTTCCTTTTGCTGAATGACAGATGACGTGAGCTGCCAAATACAAAAGTACTGTTGAAAAGTTAGGCACACCAAGAGTGGAGTGACTAGACACCCCCTGTTATTAACCAATGAAAGAAGAGGTTTCTATGTGTGATGATACATGAGGGGTTGGATCTTTAGTGAATTTAGGGTATAACTATTAGTAGAAAGAGGGTGGGGGCGAGAGCACGTTTTTCCTACTTTGGGAGAGGAGAGAGTTGTGTTGCTATTTCCTAAATTCATTGGCTGGCTGTTGTTCTGCTGATCCCGACTCTTTGATCTTTGCACCTCAATTCTTTTTGGGGATGCCGAGCTTACTCTCATGGCCGGAGGGTAGCTTCCTGATTTCTAGAACTTTACGTGATCGGTTAGTATGATATTCTGAATTTGCATAAATCTTATTTGCAAATGTCTTTATCCTTTTGTCTCTTCACCTATCCACTCACTCATTGTGCTGACACTTGAGATGTTTAATCGAGTTTTATTATCGTTGCTGTTTCTTGTGTGATCTTCTATGATTCAAGCTGTACTGTACTTGATGAGCAATTCACATATTTGGATAAAGCATATTGACTTATAAACGGAGTCTGTCTTCATTAGTGTCATTTAGTTATTTTGAATGATTATTTCTTTATGATGATACTTCTTTAGAATTCTGAATATTATTTGCCAATCCCTAACCACTATCAAAGATTCATCGAGAAAGGAAGAGGATAAAAATAAGTAATGAGCAAATTGGTAAGATTTGTTTAAACTCATCCAGCGTGAAAGGGACTGGTAGGTATTAAATTGGGTCCAGATGATAGAAATTTGTTTGTCACTAAACGCTGGATTGCAGGTGAGGGTCTTGTACACAATGCCACGGCAGTGTGATAGTGTTCCCATGAAGTTCTCAGTTTTAGCAAGGTCGGTGTTTCCAAGAAACTAACCGAAGTGTCACAAATTCATATGTATGTCAAAAGTCGATGTGACAAAGTGGAGGCAACTTTGGGAAAGAACCGTGTAAATGTAAAATGCCACTATTTCCTACCAGGCCTAACTTGGGCACATGCCATTACTACTGCACATGTATCACAGACACATTGTACTCACACTTGACATACACACAGGATGTCAGCACTTGTGTTGGTTCTCACCTAACAGCAGAACTTTCACAAGAGGGGGAGTAAGCCTCACTTTCACTTGCACAAATAAAAGGGTCTGGCCAAACTATAAATCACAAAATACGGTATTCTGCTGCCACCACTTTATGTGGTGAGCCCTGAACAAGACAGTAGTCTACTGTTCACTATTGCAACACCCTTAGCGTGGCCCTTCAAGTCACAGGACAGGTCCTTGACCTCGCACTGTCAGGGACAGGCCTAGGCCTCTGCATACATGCCAGATTAGCATGACACGAGAGCCAAAATAAAAGCCAGGATACTAGATTCACATGTAGTTGGGTACTTCGAGCAGGGGAACATGTTTTTATACCATACAGGTGACATTCCCTTCCCAATCCATGCATACTCATTCTAACTGCCACACCTCACAAGATTCTCTGCATTCTGCATTCCACACATACCTCACCACAACAGCGTACTTTGTCAATTTCAGGTTCTAGAACCTCTGGTAGCACTCTGCACCTGCAATGTCCAAGGCTGGGTACATTCTGCAGGCTAGGATTGATCTAGGTGATCTCTGTGCCTTCAAAGAAGCCCCTGCTGTGACAGCTCCTCTGAAGGCACAGAAGATTTAGTGCACAACCCTCAATATTCTGGTGGCTGCTCACCAAACCTTTTTGTTTTACACAAACTTCCAAAGCAGGAGTTTTATTCTTTAGAAAAAAGGGTGACCCCTCTCACCCTGGGAGAGTCAGAGTTTTCTCCCAGAGTAAAACATTTTTTTCTGTCCATTATTGCCAACTTTTTCATGGTTGTTGATTGTTCATGCCTGGACGCTCACTCATAATCCGGTTCTGGTCCCCACTGCCCGATGTACAGGTGATTATTTACTGAAACACACTAGAATATGTGGGCTGCAAGTGCCCTTGAGAAGTTACCACCCTCTCAAGAGGAAAAAACCAAAGGCATTGAAAACCTCCTTGCTGGACAAAGACTTCAGAGGGTCGAAGAAAACCAGGAATCTGGAATCCAATAGTAGAATTCTTTAGGAGAGAGGAGTCAGGATCAGCAAGTGGAAGGAGGGAGTGAATAAACAAGCAAAGGAACACTGTTTTGTTGCAATGCACCCTTCAGCCAGACTAAATTCTGTCTATAGTAAAAGAGCAGGAAAAGCAAATGACATCAAACATCACAATGCAGGAAACTCAAAGGACTGGGGGAAACCGGAAAGAATCAGAAGAAACAGCCATAATGCAAAAGGGAAAGAAACAGGAACAAAAACCTGAACAAGACTAGCTGCAGAGCAGCTTTAAAATGCAGTTGCAAAACCTCAGGCAGGTGACTGCCATTTTGGAGCTGGAGGAACAAGGAGCAACAGCTAGTAGCCCAGGAGCACAAGGGAATGGAGTCCCAGTTGAATGAAACTGACAGCCTGGAGATGCAAGGCTTCATGCCGTGGTCATGTGAATTGGGAACTGCAGATATATGGCAGGTATGGCGGTTCTCGGATGCCCAGGTGGCCATGACCCTATGGCTGCAACAGTGACAGACAAAAAAAAGACATCAGATCGTCCTTTCTGAATAAGGCAGTTGGGCCATCAGAGTAAGTTTTCTGACACTGGAGCCAGTCGGAAAACTGACAGACTGTCTGAATCAGAATGAAGTGGGTGGAATGACGGTTTGGCAGACAGGATACTATGTCACATTTGTGAGGGAGTACCTGTCCACCATACTCTAAATCGGTCCCTAAGTCTTTGAATAATAGTTGAGCTGTGAAATGAGCCACCCAGTTCCCACTGTAGAAATGACAACAATTACACTAGTAATGGTCACGTTGTTATGAGATGTAAGTCAACATTTGGCATCTATTGCAACCCTTCTGTTAACACAGTCACCAGGTAAAATGTATTCCCTAGTCCGTAAGTAGTTTTGCATGCAGCCATAGAAGAATTTGTGGGGGTTACAAAAGTCTTAATTTTTAAGAATTTAGAAAAAGGGCCTGATTTAAAGTATGGCGGTATTAATCTGTCTGTACGGGTGGGGGAGACCATTATGGCAACCACCCTGGTGGACAGAGAACCACTATATTTAGAGATCAGCAGTGGCCCAGTGGTGATCTCTGTACCTTCAGAGGAACAACCATCACAATGGTTCTTCTGAAGCTTCAAAGGGTTGGTGAATGGCTGCCATTATTTTTTATGGCGTTCCACCAAACCTTTTGGTTTTCAAAACTAAATTCCTAAAGTTTCAGCTTGTTTGTGAATAACTTAATAACTCTCAGGCTCACAGATATTTTCTCTAGTTCTGTGGGTTGTTATTTTTCTTTTTTGTATTTGTATGGGTTTCACTACACTGCCTAAAATGGACATCAATTCTATTACACCATAGAAACAACTGTGTTAAGGGTCATTACATCACAATAATTAAGTGCGCCTTGTTTGCAGTGCATTGAGCACTGTCATATCTGTGTGTCAGGTAGATCTTGCCAAGAATCTAAGGGATAAGGTAGGTACTGTGGAAGAACTCATATTTAGTTGTGAAAGAATTAATACTTACCCTTTTCCTCTTCTCAGGATGATAAAGAAACTCCAAGCAGAATCACATGAAAATCTAAGGGAAGAAAGGGGAGAATCAGGAATGTACATACCAGAACCAATCAAACAAAGTGCAGAGAGGGAAAAAAGGTTTAAAAGACCATAGAGGGGGGAGGTGGGGCGAGGATGAAGAGAGGAGAATTGTTAAACGCAGGAGAAGGTACCAGAAACAAGTGTGGAGGCACGTGAGAACTGGGAGATCTTGAAGAGGCAGACTTGGCAAGAAGAGGCACAGGTGGGAAACGGGCAACAGATGCTGAAGGGAAAATCCTGTACATGCAACCAACGGTGGACACCGAGGAGGAGAGTGAGACAGATGCCTCTGAGGAAAGCAACACAGAGCATGCCAAAACAGGCGAGGGAGGCACGGAAGAGACTGTTTTCTCCAACCGACCAGGTGAACCTACCCACCTGAAACCATGAGATGACGACGGGTGGGTCGTGGACAAGCAAGTGAAGGGAAGGGGAAGCTGTAGTTTGGAGGGACAAGAAAGTATATCCAAATGGTATAAGGCAAAGTGAAAGTTTAACCATGTTTTGAGTTACTCTAAGCATTAAGAAGGAAACTCTTAAGCAAAGTTAAGAATTTAAGGAAATTCTGAAAGGGCAGTTATTTTTTTTATTTTTTAGGCCTAATTAATTACTTTCTTTGAAAAAACATAAAGTTAGTGGTGACATTATTTAAGGAACAGTCCACTTATGACACTTGAAAATAAGAGGTATGAGGATATAAATTATCTTGTGCTTCGTAAAGCTGTTTACAATTACTCAAAGTGTACAGAATGGAAAGGGTGGAAAGAATGCCTACGCTTGTACGTAAAAATCATGCTAACCGGTATATATGAAACTCAGGCAAAGGAAATAACGAAGAGAGAAAGAGAGCTCCCATCCTAAGAATACTTATTGGCATTTGTTTATTTTACTGAGGTGTGAAAAAGTCATCAACCGCCAACTCACCGATCACCTGGAAGGAAACAACCTACGCAACGCCTTCCAATCCGGCAACTGCTCCAACCACAGCACCAAGCCGCCTTAATAGCCGCAACTGACGACATCAGATCCATCCTCGACCATGGGAACCCTGATCCTCCTTAACTTCTCAGAAGCGTTCAACACCGTATCCCACCACACCTTCATCACCAGACTCCACCACATCAACATCAGAGGAAACCCCCTCAAGTATATCACCTCTTTCCTCACAGGATGCACACAGAAAATCTGCCTTCCACCCGTCACCTCCGAACCCAAGAGCATCATCTGCGGCATCCCACAAGGATCCTCCCTCAGCCCCACCCTCTTCAATGCCTAAATGACGCCACTGACCGACATCGTCCGCACCCACGGACTCCACATCATCTCATACGCTGACGACACCCAACGAATCCTCTCTCTCACGGAAGACACCGCCACCACCCATCTTGGAAAATTGTCTGACCAAAGAACCTGGTGAAAGAGAAAACATAATAGACAGAGACTAAAGAAAACTTTCTGAAAGCTCAAGAAAATGAGAGAGATTGAAGTCAGAACAATAAATATCTTATTTTTTTATTTGCAACACAAAAATAGCCAAACTTTTTTGATATTCTTGGCAGCATAAGTGTACCTCAAACTAGTATTACTCGTTACATTTTTTGTGTAAATTTACAATTTCTGCCAGTAGGTTTCTGGTATCTGTTCTCCAAGTCTACCCCTGCCCCTCCATTTAGCCTTAATCCCCAGTATTGTCCCCAAGTGATTCCTACAGCAAGGCTTATAAAGTCTACCTCCTTTCAACAATATATATAAATCTGGTAGTATTTTAGTTTCCTACCTCTGGATTCTCCCTATGGGAACCTCTCTCAGCCCCTGTCAGTTTTGCTTACAGTTAAAACTGAACTGGTTGGCACAAAAACTGGTCTTGCACTTCATCAAATGATTTGAATTTGTCCTCATTGTATAGACCTTCCATTCTACTACAAACATTTGTAATGCATTCTACAACATTTGTATGCAACCTTAATACTTAAAAACAAGGGAGACGCCAAATCTTAGCATCCACAATCAATGGGTGTCCCAGATCTGGGACATCAGGGTTAGCAGATGAGGGATACAAGGACCGTTGTTAGAAGAAACATATATATTGCATTTAGGAGCATTCATCTATGATAGCCATCCAGCAAGGAGTGTTCCCTGTGAGGCAAGGTATTCCACCATTAAGGTTACTGGTGTAACTGAGATGAGATGTCAAGTAAGAGTACTCAGGATCTGGCATTGCCAAGCCACACTGTTCGTATGGGGATTTACGTTGTCAATTTCATTCTCATCCGGGTGTTGACCCATAATAGGAAGGTTAGGGTACCATCCATTTCTTTGACTATCGAATGTGGCACCAGGCATTTAGCACTTTGGAATACATCTATGCATCAGGGAAGCACCACCATCTTCACTATGCCACACAATTTACCAGTGATGGCGGCGGAATGACCCAGTGTTAAATAGATACTTTTACCAATATTTGAGGGCTATACTTTGCCTCTCTGTATGGATCCATTACAACATTATCCCCAGATCCAGCAGAGTGTCTTACCTGCACCTAGGTAATGCATTCAGAAGAAAGAGGTACAATGTGGCCCACTTCATCTTGAAGCCTAATCAATTAAAGAACTCTTCTAATAACTAAAGGAGATGTGGCACTGCTCTTTCAGGCAGAGATAAACATACAAATGTGTCATCTGCATAAAGTAAAACCACATGTGTTGTGTCTCCATTCTTTATACCCTAATTATTCAACTTAAGAGGTACCACATGTGCCATTGGCCCTATGGCTAGTGTGAACAGGAGCGGTGAGGGTAGACAACCATGTCTAGCACTGCATCAGAGCTCCCAACTGCCAGAAATGACTTCATTGGTCTTCACTCTAGCATGAGACTATAATAATGAAACCAAACTTAGAAATCTGTGACTACAAACATGTTTGAACTGGTAACTGTATCAATGCTTTAATGTAAATGTATTGCTTTTCAGGCTGTAAGCAAAATCTTTAAATAAAGTTTTTTTTAAAAAGAGATCTGTGACTGAAATCATATCCCTTAAGCTCTCTGACTCCCACCCCACAGAGTCAAATACATTTTTATATCGAAGGATGTCACTAAGTAATACACCTTATCCATTTCCAAAAACGTCTTGACATGAGCCAGCAGGACAATTCTGGTGGCCCAATGACACTATCACTCTCCTAAGTGTCCCAGCTGTGTCTTTGCTAAGAGTGTTGATGTTAGTTTTGATTATTGAAAGGAGTCTATATGACTTATAGTCCATTTGATCTTTACCAGACTCGGATACCTTTAATATCACTACTTCCTGCATCAAATCCAGCTGTCAAACAATCTCCAAGGCCTTTGTCCACACCTCTGTTCATTTGTCCACTACTAAATGTGACGCCCACCAGATTAATTCATCTAGTAGACCATATGGTATTGGATTCTTTCCTCCCTGTATCTCCTTCAGTGCAGTTCCCAATTCCTCCCTTGGCAATGGATTGTCTAATTTGTTCCTTAACTCAAGGGACAGCAACAGTAATTCAGACTTTGCTATATTTTCTGCAATCTGCACCTAATACAACCTAGGTCACTGGGCATGTAATTCTTTGATCTTTTGGTAAAAGACAACATGAATGCCTCTCTGGATGGTACAATGTATGCCCACCATCTCTTGATCGTTTTCAATAGCTGATATTTAGGTAGTTCCTTATACAACAGCCAGGCCATTATCGTCCCTGATTTGATCCTCTCTTTATGTCATTTTTGTTGAAATGATTAATAGGAGTTCTGGTCATGTCTGGTGTACATTGTCCCCAGTGAATGTTTTTGTTCAGTAATATCTGGGGAAGTGCTGTAGGAAACTGGCAATCACTGTTCGTTCCGAGCAATCCTACCTTCTACATCCACTGTATCTTTCCTGATCTGGGCATTTTTCCCATACATTCTACTAAGACATATGCCTTCACCACCATCTTCATCTAATCCCATTCATTCATGTTTGTTGCTGCTGAATTCCTACTAATGTTTAAGTTCTCGGGCAAATTTTCAAAGAGGAGTATCTTCGAGTCCTTTTCTTGTGGGACTTCTGCTCTCAATCTCTATATCAGACTCCTACGCCTAGAGTTATTCTAGGTATATGTTAAAAATAATGGAGAGTTATCAGGTATAATCCTACTGGGGACCGTGGCTTGGAAGCCAGGAGAGATGGACGCCTAAAACTCTTGCTCCATGGCAGTGGTCCAGTTGTCAAATTGTTATGTGTCAGAGAGAGGCATGAACAGTCAGGTGTCTGCCGCTTGATATCTGGCTTCATGGTGTGAGGTTTTCTTTCTTTGTTATACGGTCAGCTGTAGAAGCCATCTCACATTTCCTGAAGCTGTGCTCATTTTGAAGATAGCGTCGTCCATTTTTAATACCGTTGCAGCACCAATTCTTTAAATTTTCACCTTTCTCAGTGTTTAGAAGTGTTAGTGTTTCTTAGATACTTGCTGGGAATCCTTTCATGGGATGGATGTGTTATACATAAGTTTCATAAACCTCTTTTGAAGGTTTATTTATTAATAATGATCTCACCTGTCATTTTAATATACTTTTCAATGCCAGCATTCTTTTACTTCATTTGACATGCAACAGGAACAATTTCTGCACAGAAAAGTGCCTCTTTTATTCGAAATGAGAAGAGCTTTATTTACAATGGAGCATGTATTTTTTATGCTGTCAATTATTGGGGCATTTTTTGGAATATCGTTAGTTTTCATCACTATTTCCTTTACATGAATCATTTTATAGTTAAATTTGGTTGTCAATATAACTAATATACACAACAAAAATTCAAATACAATTTTTATATTTCTTCAATATCTCCTCAAGAAATGTATTTTTGCCTCTACTATTGAAATACTAAATGTATTGATTCTGAGATTACTGAATATGAAAATGAAAGCCTCTTTTTGGAAATAATTTAACTAACTGTTTATAAGTGTATGGAGAGAATATGACATTAGAAATGATCTAATAAACTAATATCTGGAATCCTTCAACTCAATATTGTTCACAAGTGTTATTTGAATGCAACTAAGATAAAACAATGGCAGAAGAATCGTCTAAAAAAGCTGAATTGCATTATGTGGTAATTTCTTACGTTCAAGTGTCAAATAAACACCTGTCCACAATGCCCACTAACAAAAGACCTAAAAAAGATCAGCCTTCTCCGGTGAACTTTTGGAACAAATAAGTGTTCTAAAGCCTTGCATGGAAGATACTAAAAAACTTTAGATATGCTTGACTAGAAATGTTTTTTTATGGACAAAAGGGTATCAGAATTGGAACAAAGAGTGAGTGACATTCAGGATACGTCTACTAAAACAGAAAAGCTGCAATTGGAAAGTGATGAACCCAGAAAACATGCTGAGGATCTTAAAAATAGAAATCTCAGGAATAATCTTAGAATTTATGGTGTTCTGGAAATTGCCTCGTTCACTTTTTCAAAACTTTTCTTCCAAACATTTTGGATCTTCGTAGCTCTACATCTCTATACATTCAAAGAGCTCATAGACTTGGGCAAAAGTCAGCCTTTAGACCTAGAGCTGGTATTCTCTTATTTCTTGAACATACTAACCTTATTAAGGCTCTTAATGTAGTTAATATGAAGAAACACATTATGTGTTCACGTTATAAACTTTATTTTTCTCAAGATGTGGCTAAGGTTACAGCTGACAGAAGCAAACAATATCTAGATTTAAGACCACAGTTAAGAGCTATGAATGCTAGATTTGGCTTGATTCATCCATGTCGATTTAAGGTAACGTACAGAGATAAGACAACCACTTACAATGTTCTTTTCAAATTTAAGAAATTTGTGTATGACTGTAGAGAAGAAGACATTTAGACATCTAAAACATAATTCACTCTTTACTTGCACTGTCAAAATTAATAAAGTCACTAAACTGAATTTGTAATGGATCATATTTGTTAATATTCTGATGTTATAGATTTCTTTTTACAGTTATTCTCACCACATCCTTGTGGTTCCATGGAGTCTTGCCCATCTGGAGTACATTTGTGTTTATCTCTGTCTTTGTAGCTTCCCCATTACTCCAAAACAGAAGAATATTCAAAATAGGCATGTTTTTCAGCCATCATTTATTTGTCTTGTACTGTTATTTTTTATTACTGTTCTAACTCTCTTTCCTGCCTCTTCTTTCCATTTTGCTGCCTTTTCTATCATCCTTTTTGAAACTTTGTTTCAGCTAACTCTTTATAGGTATATGCATATTGCTAACAGTCAGCTTATTATTTGTGCTGTCTATTATCCTTATAATAGTATTGTAAGCATATTGCTGTTCTATTTATCACTTTATTTATTACAATTAGGGAAATATGATGGAATGTTAAGGGTTTATACACCCTGGTAAAGCAAAGAGTTCTGTCACCTCTAGGCAAGCTAAATACAGACATTGTTCATTCACAAAAATCACATCAACCTGAGTCATAGGCGATCAAGCTTAAAAGATGTTGGATGGGCCATGTTTTTTGTATCTGCAGCTTTACGAAAAAAAGGGTACAAGAATACTTGTTATCAAACATTTAAATGTTAATTTTGTATTACAAAATAAAGATGTGGGAGGTAAATGGATTGCATTTAAATTATTGACTAATAATATTCCAATTAGAATGGAATGGCCTTATTTGTTCCATGTAATGCGGAAAATGGGGCTGGGTGATAACTTCGTGGGTTGGACAGCACTCCTATATTCTGACTCCACTGCCAGAGTTAAAACTGGTGGACTAATATCGGACGCCTGTAATGTGGGAAGGGGGACACATCAGGGGTGCCCCCTTTCTCCCCTGCTGTTTGCCCTGGCAGTGGAGCCACTGGCAGCGCAAGCCAGATCGGGGTGGGCTTATCGGGGTCTCACTGTGCATGGGCAGATTCATCACATCGCACTGTACGCTGATGATCTTCTGCTCTTTCTCGCTGATTCGGGTGAGGCCCTGGTGGGAGCGAAAAACTTACTGCAGGACCTCAGCGGAGTCGCAGGGTTAAAAGTGAACTGGACGAAGTCTTGCCTGTTTCCTGCCCGAAGAGGCCGAACAGGCCCACGGGACACAGAGGAAGATAGGTGCCTGCCATACTTGGATACACAAATATACCACACTCAAGAGGATATCCTGGAGGGTAACATAGGAGAGGCTATCAGAGGAGCAAAAAGCAACTTCGACTTTTGGAGCTCATTGCCGCTCTCTGTGGCAGGCTGCGTAGCCCTGCTCAAAATGGTCACTCTCCCGCGATTACTATACTACTTTGGGACCCTACCGGTCTGGATCCCGACAAAGTACCTTGCCCGGCTCCGATCGATGATCACGGGTTTTCTCTGGGGTACTGGCAGACGAAGAGTAGTACTTGCTACCCTTATGCGACCAAGAGTGGAGGGTGGACTAGCGGTTCCCGATTATGAGACCTATTATTTGGCGGCGCAGTTTCAGTGGCTCACGCAGTGGGTAGCGAGCTGTGTCAGGGGAGAAGAAGAGCGGAGGGAGGAGTTTACGTCCCTGAGGCTACTATCTTACATCATCTTGCGGCTCCCTGTCAGATCCTCAGCCCTCACCACTGAGCTCGACACAGCACGGAGGTGTTGGAACAGGTACCTGCGAAGAGTTAAAATTAGACGCCCTTGTGCGCCGGAAATCCCGTTACTTATGTGCATGGCCTTGCCGCATGGAGGTAATTGGCAGAGGTTGGAGCACTGGGTGGAGCAGGGGTTGACTAGTATAGGAGACCTATACGAAGAGGGGGCCATGATCCCGTTCAATGACCTACAGGCCCGCTATGACTTACCTGGGGGGGGATTTTCTGCTGTACACAGCCCTCACGGCGGCCATTCAAAAGCCCTGGGGAGGAGGACTCACAGAGCCCAAAACTTCACTGGGCTGCCAATACATGGTCATGGCAGCAGGCACCTTCAAAGCAGTGACATGCTTATGCCGGCGCATGACGAAGGATACGCTACTCCCCCTGACTGAATGCGGCTCAAGTGGGAAATTGACCTTGGGGAGGCTATCCCGGAGAAGGCCTGGGGGGATTTGGTAGAGAGGGCCTGGAAGAGCACCTGAAACGCCAGGTTCCAACTAGTACATTTTTATATCTTACACAGGGCATACCTTACCCCGGAAAAGCTCAATAAGTATTTCCCAACCCAAACAGCGGCTTGCCCGTGCTGTAATACAGAAGGCGCAGATTTCAAGCATATGTTGTGGACTTGCCCGTTCCTGGACAGTTACTGGGGGGAGATAACGACATTACTGACTGATCTCACTGACAGGGAAGTGGAGATGACCCAGAAACACTGCATTTTACACTGGTTCCCCCACACGTCCAAGAATAAAATCACGAGTAAGTTCTTAGACTTGGGTTTATTACTGGCCAAAAGGAATATCACCATGCATTGGAAAGCCAAACAAGGCCCAAGCATAGCAAGATGAAAAGCAGAACTCCTTAAGTGGGCTGAATGTGAAGGGGTAATCAGACAGCAGATAGCCAGAAGAACAGGGAGTGAGAGAGCATTAGAAGCGGCGAGGGCTTGGGAAGCACTAGTCGTGGTGCTCAAATCCCCGGAAGAGGCTGAGGACGCAGACTCCATCGGTGTTCCCCCAGCAGACACAAGTTAGGCTACAAGAAAGGGAGGGTTTCTTGAGACATGGAGGCAAGCTACTGTGGGGGACCGGTGCCTGGATGGAATGCGATCCCCTATAGAGCTACTTCAACCAATGGTGGCACCCTGCTTGGAGCACTGGGCTACTATACTTTCACAATCTAGCTGTAAGTGACATGCCTGGGGGGTGGGGCGGGTGGGAGTAGTTTGCGGGTTGGGAGGTTTCAGCCGGGACTGACTGTCATTATATGCATAGGACCGCAAATGAATGTCGAGAGAACCGAACATCCTGAACTGACTAATCAGCTGTACTAATGTCCCAAGTTGGCTGAATGTAAGTTTGTTGGTTGGTAGGGTTGTGGCATAATGACCCAATACACCTTCTGTAAAATTCAATAAAATCTGTTTACAAAAAAAAAAAAATATTCCAATCAGAATCTTCAATATTTATGGCCCTGCGGCAATAAGTACTTCTTTTGGAAGTATATTGCAAACCAGATTTAAAAATGTAGTGGTGAATATTTTATTATGGGAGGTGATTGCAACCGAATATTAGATCCTATCCCAGATAGAAATTCCAAAGTTATGTTTATACCCAATAAAATGCATGAGACATTTTGTTCTACCATCTCTCTGAAATCTTTGGTTGAAATATGGAGATACTGTAATCAGTCTTTAGGGAACTAGACGTTTTATTCTCCAGCACATTATACACAATCCAGAATTGATTATTTGTTTATGAGAATATGTTTAGTACAGAACATTTACTTGCAGAAATGTTATCTATACTCATATCTGATCATTCCCCTGTAATTACTGATTGCCAATTCATCCAATTTCAGCCACATCCTAGAAGATGTAGACTTAATAACTTGCTCCTTTTACATCCGTCTTTTGATGTTAAGTTTCAGGATTTTACCAATGAATTATTTAGTATAAATATCGGCCATGATATAATTTTACCCATCAAGTGGAATGCTTTTAATGCGTTTGCGATAGGTGTTCATAAAGTTTATGTGAAAGAAAAGAAAAAATATGATAAAAAAATCAGTTTCCACATTGAACTCTAATGAAATGCTTGAATACAAATTCTATCATTCCAAATCTTAAGAATTATTAAATGAGGTAACTAAAGCGAAATTACAACCCCATAAGGATTCCTCTGGACAAGCTTCATCCTTTTTATAACAATGGAACTCTAGATATTATGGATGCCATAACAAACAGGGAAGGTGTTAGCAAATTATTTAAAATTTAGAAAGGTTATTTGCAAAGTTAAAGATGTTTTAGATGAATTTGTAAAATATTACAAGTAACTTAATCCTCCTGAACAAACCAATCACACACAGATTAATGATTATTTAAACTACAATCAAAAACCTAATTTAGAAAATATTGTTTGTTCCCTCATAAAGACTGAAATATCTCATAAGGATATTGATGATGCAGTTAAATATGCTAAAAAAAGGTAAAACACTAGAAGCAGATGGGCTTACTGTGGAATTTTATTGCCATTTTTCTAAAATCGTATTCCTTGAACTTCTCAAACAATATCACTTTTTTGTTTAAAACAAATCGGCCTGTTGTACTTTTGAAGATGCAATGATTTGTCTAAATCATAACAAAAATCGTAATTTACAATTTTGTAATAATTCCAGACCAGTCTCTCTAGTTAATTTGGATTCAAAAATATTTGCAAAGATCTTAGCATTACGATTAGAAAATATTTAACCTAAATTAATCGAATTGGAACAGGTTGGCTGTGGCAAAGGTCGTTTTCCCTCTGATAATACTAGTTTTTTTCAAAATCCTACGCATTAGCTGCTATTTCATCTGATGCTGAGAAAGCATTTGATTGTATTGGATGGTAATTTATGATTGAATCATTGAAATGGTTTGTTTTTGGTCCTAAAATATTAAACTTAATTTTATTATTATACTCAGCTCCAAAAGCTGCTGTTTTTTGCAAATGGAATGTTATCAGATTATTTTACATTAGAGATGAGTTATGCAGGGAGGCTCTCCTACCCCCACTTTATTTATCATCACATTAGAACCCTTCATTTCTAAAATTAGACAAAATAAAGATATTTCAAGCTCCTTTTTTACAAATTTGCAATAGAAATTGTCAATATATGTGGATTATATTCTTTTGCATTCTTTTTATATCTTGATAACAAATAAATCTATCTCTGCTTTCCAAACAGAATTGAGATCTAAATTAAACTCAGATAAATACTGAATAATGGTACTTAACAAATGTTGTACCAAACAATCTTTTCCAATCTTTGCTTGGAGTTCAAATAAGCTTAAATACTTAGGAATGTGGTTTACAATTTCAATTAAAGATTAAATTAACATAAACCTTGAGGAGATTACAAAGAAATTCGAGAATATATGCTCAAAATGGATTCCATTATTTTTGTCCTTGGGGGGCAGACTTACTTCTATAAACATTATGCTGTCTCCTCTAGTGATGTATTCAATTTCAATGATCCCTGTTCAGATTCCTGCAATATTTTTTGAGAAAATAGAAACAGTAAAACTATTGTACAGAGATTTTTGTGGAATAATAAGAAGTCTAGATTAACCCTCTTAATTCTAAAACTGAATAAGCAGGATAGTGAAGTAAACTTCCCAAATTTTCAAAAATTTCATGAAGCCATCTGTTTGAGTATGAGATAGTGTATTATTACATGTGTTAGATGGTAGTCCACCACAAGTAATAATGTAACCATTTTCAGCCCAAGTAAAAGTTTCAGTAAATTAAGCCTGAGCTCATCCCCACACAGAACAGACAGTATTAAGTTAAGAAACACAGAAAGAAAATCCCACTTCAATTTACCAAAATATGGAATAATTTAATGAACAAATTGACACCAAAATTACAAAAATTCAATAAGGGGAAGTGGAGATGTGAATTAAAAAAATGTAAATTTAAAAATAGAAAAATAGCCCCAAAAAGCATTAAGCACCAACTGCAATAATCTGGTTGCACAAGACTGGGAATTAGGTGTGATTTAAGGCCGACCATGATCGAGCGTGGGACGGATACAGAAACCAACATCATCCCAGTTGGAAATTTTACCTTCTGACTTAGGGCCTGATTTAGATCTTGGCGGACGGGTTACTCCATCACAATGGTGATGGATATCCCGTCCGGCGAAATATAAATCCAATAGGATATAATGGGATTTATTATTCGACGGCTGGGATATCCATCACTGTTGTGACGGAGTAACCTGTCTGCCAAGATCTAAATCCGGCCCTTAGTCTCTGAAATGGAGGTCAAAAATTCCCAGCAGGGCAAGGCAGCCTGCTTTGGCTGAGAAGAGCTCCACGAGGTCGGATAGCAGTAGGACGAAGTCCTGGTGATGCCATTGACTTCTTGTGGGAAAGTTCTGAGCGGGATAAATTTAAAATTCATACTCGAGGAAGGTCCCTTGCTGGCTCGATACTTTGGCGCCCGGTGAAGATTTCTATGTTTGGACTTAGGCATTTTTTGGAGCTCGAACTCCTTCAGCAGAGCAGCTTGCTACAGTAAAAATAGTTTTTTGGGCCATTTTCATCTTGAATACATATCTTTTAATTTTGGTATATTTTCCTTTGGGGGGTGAAAACGAGGTCTGGGTGAAATTTGTATTACGCTTGAGTAATTGTAGTAATTTCAGTAATTACTCATTATCTTGTGGTGTGAAATTACTAAAATTACACATTCATGCCAGCTTGAGTAATTAAGAGTAATTTGCAGCACAAATCCTACCACAGAAACAACAAACTAAGAAAAATCGAGCGGCTCCTGGCTACTGCTATTAGTGTCCTGTAGGATTTAGTGCTATTTTCTTATCTCAGAATGCATCCTCGGTCCATGTTGGATGTGAGGATGCATTTTGCACTAAATAAAATAGCACTAAATGTTGGATTACGCTTCTCACCTAATTACTCATAGTTATAAGTAATTTAGTGGTAATTGCGATTAATTACCCTAGAGAGAATTGCGCCAGTTACACCCACCTCTAGTGAAAACCCCTCTCAAGCAACAACCACTACCCTTGTCAGGGTGAAGCACAAAAGTCACTAAATTAACCCGCCCTCAACCCTCTGGTAACTTGGCACAAAAGCAGTCAGGTTTAACTTAGAGGCCTTGTGTTAAGTATTTTTGCAGCACACAAACAGTAATAAGGTGGAAATCCAACACAATAAAAATCCCACACCAATTTAGAATAATAGAGTAAAGTTTAATGATTAACTTGAGTCCAAAATTGCAAGAATCCAAACATTAGAACTGGACAGATGCAATTTTAAAGGTTTAAGTTGAAATAGCACAAAGAAGCAAAAGGCGCTAATTGTGGGTTTCTGCTCGCGCTAGACTGGGGCATAGTAACAAGTTCAGGTCAACTGCGATGGAGTGTGGGCTGGATACAGGGACCAGGTTAGTCCTGCTGAAAACGTTACCTGCTCAAAGTTCGGTGTGCAGAGTTTAAAACTTCAGGATTTCACAAGAGGAGCTCAACTTATGCCAGCCAAAGGTTCAGGACCTGTAGAGGCACATCTTGGGGATCAGGAACTCACTCCAGCAGAGGTCAGCAGGGCTCAGGGTGGTCCAGTTGCAGGTCCAGGCAGTTCCAGTTGCAGGTCCAGGCTGGACTAGTTGCAGCTGGACCAGCTGGGAAGTTGGAGGGAGGCCTCTGGAGCTTGTTGTATCTCTGTAGCTCCGAACAGGGGATCAGTCATTGTGGTAGTCCTGAGTTCAAGAAGATACTCCTCTCTCCTTGAAGCAGCAAGGCTGGCCTCAAGCAACAGGGCAGTCCTCTGAAGAACAAGTCAGGCCTCAAGCAGAAGTGCAGTCTTCTGGTAGCAGCAGGGTAGTCCTCTTAAGAATAAGGCATGCCTTAAGCAGCTGGAGTACAGGGTAGTCCTTCTGTAGTCTTCTGCATGTCCAGGAGTGTACTGAAGATTGGGTATTTTTATACCTGGCGCCAGCTTTGAAGCTGGAGAAACTTCTAGAGTCCTCCCCACCCTCCCTCCCCCCCAGTTGGTTTTGAAATTTCCCTCCGCCCTTCCCAGGCTCCAAGGGGTCTAGGGTGACAATAGACTGGTGCCAAATACTTTGTGAGTGTGCTGGAAGCTGCCTTTGAAATGTAAGTGGAGCTCTAAACAGCTCTGCTCCTCCCATCCTGATGAGATGGCTCTCTCCCAGCTACACCCAGGTCCTATTGTTCACTGTTTGTGCCCAAAAGACATTGCTGATGGGGGGAGCAATTAACAGGGCTAGGAAGCTGAAAACTGCTAGAAGACCTCAGAAAGTTTAGGGCAGGAATATTTTCAAAGTTTTAATCTAAAATCCAGCTGTACCATTATAGAGGGTATTAAATTACAATTGTTTTGGGTCCAAACCTGCTCCCAATCAAACGTTAGCACTTATTAAATGTAATAAGGAAACCCAATGTTATCCTATGGTAGAGGGAGTCCTCTCAGGAGTGAAAAATGGATTTAGGAGTTTTTTACCACCAGGACATGCAAATCTTAAAACCACATTTCCTAACCTTTAGATACAATGTACCCTGCCCTATGGGGTGTTAAGGGACTACCATAGGGGTTGCATATATATTAAAAAGGGAGGTTAAAAGAGCTACTTTCAGGTAGCTGGAGAGCTACCGGTAGCTCGTGAGCTACTCATTAGAGAAGCCTGGTCTAGCTGGATGTATCTTGTACTGAGGATGTTGCTGAGACACTGCGCTTCTGTAGCTCTGCCATTTATAAGCCTTTCCCTGATTACTAATTGGTTTCACATGCACTGTGTGTGTGAAAAGGTCAGCCACACCAAAGTGATCTGCACTATAAAGACTGACCTTGTGTGCAAGGGGCATATACGTTCATTTGTGATGTCATCATATCAGGGAACCCTGACTGGTACTCCCTACTTTTTCTATCCTCTCCATTGCACTCTCCCCTGCTGATGCAGCGTACTGAGGCCTCCTCTTTCCCTTTGGCTGGACCATGTGGGTGCGTGTATATTCACTGACTGTGAAAGGGGGTGTGCAGCACAGTGATGGAACTAATACAATAGTGCTCGATCCTGACAGAAGTACCTTTAGGAATTAATCCCTTAAGCAAACATTTTGCCTCCAAATGAACTGTGAAATTTGTTTAAACAATGAAAATGTGCATTTGTTGGAATCAAACATTTTCCAGAACCTCTACAATTGCTTCCATTCTCCAAGGAACTGTCAACATATGTTGAAATAAATGTCAACTGGCAGTCATAAGTAGTAGTAGTTTAAGTAAAAAGAGACTATCTCATTAACAAATAATCCTCCTGTCAAAACCTGTCTGTCCTACCCCTCTACACAATCAAATACTGATACCGTGCAGTAACACCTCATCAATTTCATGCAATTGTAAATTAGTTGCCATGGAATGGGCAGTAGCCACATGGACTACACTTTTCTGGGTCCAATCACACACAGAATTCCCGATTCCATGTGTAATAATGTTCCCATTTACAAACTCCTCATAGCAGGTCGTAAATGGGAGCAAGTGGCTTGGACAGGGTTGTGGGTTGCGGAGAGTGTCGGAGAACAATTGGACGCTTGGGCTGGGAGTGGAGAGCACTGAAATAATTTTCCGGGTGGTAAAATTGGGGCTTTTCTTTCAGCACTTGGGAAATCCAGGTGAAGGATCACCAGGCCATTTATAATCACACGAAACATTATCCTACCTGTAATCTTGCCTAAGGTGGTAAACTCTTGTACATGGATCTGACACCCAGGTATGAAAAAATCAATCACCACAGTACTCTTAGTTCCTCCATGTAGACACTGACACATTACACTCACTAAACACAAGCACAGAGAAGTCACTTACAGGGGTTTTCAGCCAGACTTCATCCATTGTTCTGTTGTTGTGTCATTCACATTTGTCTTCCACACACTCCAACATGAATCATGGGGAAATGGGTCAGCCCACTTCAGCCACTGGTTGACTTCACTGTGAGTTATTACATGCTGCCCTTTCGCAAGGAGCTCATCCACACACAAAGTAGTTCCCTTCAGTGCGAGTGAATACTATGTTAATGTGTACTATTTTTAAGACCAAAGACTACTTTTGCCTTTAGCCTGTGTTTCTTTTATATTGATGATGGCCTGGCAGCTTCTTCAAAACTTTGACAAAACCCATGACAAAACAGTGCAAGAATCGACAAAGCCAAGAGACTGACGAATAAAAACCAGACATATTGGCTTTGCCAATGGTTGTTTGATTTGATAACAGGCCTTGTCCCATTCCCTGCTTGTGAGTTGCTCAGAAAAATGAGCCTCCCATTGTCCTCTAGCAGCGCGTTGGTTTCTTGTCTTATCTGCCTTCAAGGCTGGGTTCAGTGCCATAAAGAGATTCGTTAACAGTAAGTCTTCCAGCTTTAAACTTAATATTGATGCCAATTTTTCTGTGACATTAGGTGGATTAGGGATCCCGCACATATGTATCTGACTGTATTTGGTAGTTTAGCAAACTGTAAGAACTGTCTTGGCCTAATACCAAAATCCACCTGGACATTTTCTTAAAAGTTATAAAAATTACACTGGTCCCCTCAAGTCTTGCAGCCTCCCCTTCCCTCCTCTTTTTAGTGCTTGCCGGCTCCACAGCTCTGTTCTGCAGAGTCTTGCACCTGATGACCTTGAATAACTCTTAAAAAGATTTTTTTAATTCCGTTTTCTTGTCATTTATTTTTAATGTGGGTGATGTGTGACAGTCTATTACATGAATCTTGCAGAGAAATGTGTTTACGTTTCATGCAACATCCTTAAAAAGTTACATTTAGATCAAAACAGGACCTCACATATGAGAAATGGGAGGGTGTCACAGAGATTATTTGCATTAATATAAGTGAGCTGCTGTTGTGTTACAATATTGAAAACACACGTCGCTATCCCTGAATGTTAGATGTAAACACATTTAGAATTTGACGAGTGTGCCTGTGCACTGTCAATGACCTGGCCAAAAGGGGCACGAAAGAACTAAAACTGGATCATATATTCAAAGCTTTTCCTAACGAGGGACCCCAAAATACGTTTGGCCCAGGGCCTGCAAAATCCTTAAGATGTCCCTGATCATGAACACTTCTCATCGTGAAGTTTGTGCGTGTGTCTCTCCAACAAGGCCTATTCCCAATCCGACTATTCCTCTGGCCACCATCCTGAATGATGAAATTGTGTCTCTTTAAAATACAATTCTACATCCGGTAATGTGAGAGACTGGCCTGGTATATGATGTACACTTATGTAAGTGGACACGCTGCACCATTCCAGACAACCCTTATGGTGATTTAGGAGGTCTTAGACAACCGTAGAAAGCTCTCTAAGTGGTAGCTGTGGAGGGACGCCTTCAGGCTTAGTCCAGAAGGAGTGTGAAGCAGCTTGTTTTACCAGAATGCAATCTTATAGGTATAGATTAAATGAAAAAGAACCACACAAGGTATTTATAAAAATATGTATTTATTACATAATACTCACTAACACCTTTAGATATCTCCTACTCGGAGATATGCACAATGCACACAATACTTTGCATAGAAATTACGTAAATAGCACAGAATACACAGTGAACCCCAGGTGGGGACAAAACCATATATTAAGAAAGTAGTATAAGAACCACGACTCATGTCAAGACAATGTCCAGAGGACATAGAAGTGCTGGGGACCCAAGAAACCACCCAAGGTAAGTGACTAGAAACCCCACGGAGATCGTGTGCAGTGTGGGAACACGACTGCGTTCTCCGTACAAGTCAACGTGTAAGTCGCGGATGCAATTTTAAAGAAACAGGACCCTTCTCAGTGGACCCTGAAGAAACCCCGTGGAAGACAGAAGGTTGGAGAGCCACCCCACCCATGGATACCCTAGTACCCACGTTACCTACACCAGGGAATCCGGGTGCATAGGTGTGAAGTGGTGTCAGAAACCGCCATCAAACCCAATTGAGGACTTCAGGAAAGTGCGGCTGCTGGTGAAGGAGACAGTGTCCGGTGGAATCCGAAGGTGGATTCAAGTTGAGAGGTACCTGCAAGCAGAGGGGACAGAGTCTATGTCATTCAGGAGTGACCAGGAGACCTGGAAGAGGAATGCCCACCGATGTTGGGTGTTGCAGTAGAGTTGATGGTGACCTTGACTCTGCAGCTGTGAGGACCAGGCGATGCTGAGGATGACCAGGAGCCGTGCACGAGCTGTCCCACATCGGATGTCGAGAGTTAAGGGGTCCGTCGGAAGCACCAACAAGCCTTAGCAACTGAAAACAAAGTGGAAGTTGAAGAAGGTGCAATGTCGGGACCAGCAAGGTCCAGGGGACTCACCACAAACAGGGGAGTCAGGGCAGGCCCCGAGAAATCAGGGGAGTCCAAAATAAACAAAGGTGACCCTCAACAGGACCCACAGGCCGGAGGCACTGGAGTCACAAGAGGACCTCGAGCAGCTCACCAAAAGATGCAGACCACGATGCAAACGATGCGGTGTGGATAAAGATTATGGCCACTGGAGATGCTTGAGGTTGGGGCTACTTAGAGCTCGAAGATCTTGGTGGAAGGAAGCCAACAAGCCTTTGCAACGACAAGTCGACGCGGTGCACAGGGTTTTGGTTCCTGCAGCTCCTACGAGGGATACAGGCCTCAAATTTGGTGAGAAGGCAGGGCAGGCCTAGAGAGATGTGGAGAACTACCACCTGTGTTGCTGAGCCTTTCGGAGTCCGTTGGAGCTCAGGATCAGCAGACAGGTCAGTTTCGTTGCGGTGCCTGCAGATGCAGGGAAGTGACTCCTTCACTCCAAGGGAGATTCCTTCAGGTGCCTTTGATGCCCACAGGCCTTGGAAGGTTCCTGTATGGTGCACAGGTACAGATGATGCAGCAGGCTGGAAGGGAGACTAAGTCGAGCCCAAACAAAGTCCAGCGAAGTCCAGAGTGCCCAGACAGTAGAAGTTGAAGTGGTGTCTGAATTGAATTGTGTTCCACGTCAAATCTAGGGACCCACCCACAGGTAAGAGCTTAAGTACCCTAAGAAAAGGGTTGGGACGATTCAGGGGACCCTCCCAGGGGAGGGTTTGGACAGGGGGGAGGATACTCCCATGTCCTTTGTCCAGTTTTGCACCAGAGCGGGAGCCAACGGCTCCCAGAGCTGGTTTGAACTGGACTATGCAAGGAGGCACCAAATGTGCCCCTCATGCAGACTGAGTGGCACTGGCAAGCACACCCACCCAGCCCCAATACCCTAAATCCTGTCTGGGAGGTGGTCACACCACCCTGTGACAGGATACCTATTGTTCTGCCTTCCCCTGCTCGAGTTTGGCTCAGGAGCAGGAGGGCCGAATTGTGTCTCTGGTCGGCAGCAGCCATGTTGTGCTGTCCGGGTCTATAAGACTGGCACTGGGAGCATGGAGAGCTTAACGGAGGGTTCTTCCAGTGCTTGGAATCATACCAAACATGATAGGATTCATTGCAACCAATTTTGAGATGGTCATCGCGTAATTATGCGGTGCCCCTCTATATGGTATATGGCTGCTTCACTTACAACCTGGGAGAATGGACTCCGTAGGCTGTAGAGGTGTCTTGCTCATGCAGGGGCACCCTCACACTTAGAACCAAGCACCCTGCCCTCATGATTTCAAAGAACTGATATAGGAGTGACTTATAGGTTTTAAGTGCAGTGACCCTAGATAGAGGAAACCTATATCTCTCGTAAGTGGTGCTAGCACCAGCTTACACAGGCTGCAATGGCAGGCCTGTAGTTACAGTTTGAATGGGCTTCCATGGGTGGAATAATACATGCTTCAGCCCATGGGGGACCTCTGGGGTACCTATGCCCTGGGTACCTTAGTACCATATACTAGGGACTGATAAGGGTACCCCAGTATCCAATCTGGGATGTACCTAAGTACTGAACATAACAATTTAGGGGAGAAAGCAGAGAGACTGGGGTCCTGATTAGCAGGATCCCAGTCAGACTAGTCAAAAACAGCTTAGCACCAGGCAAAAAGTGGGGGTAACCATAAAAGCAGATCCTACTTTTCTACAGGTAAGCTGGGCGCTCCCTTATCCCAAGTAAGGTTCAGTGTTTTAGGATTAGACCGACTGCATTTCCCTGACCAGACACGTGATACAAGCACGTTAACTAGTTGCTTAAGTAATAATCCTTGTGGGGTACATTGCACCAAATAGAGTGGGCAGGAACACCATTTTTGTAGGGCCACATGACCCATTACTGAAAGAGGCAAAGCATTCCAGAATGACACGGAGCTTTTGGAACTTGCCATATTGCACTTGTAGAGTCCCTGCTCAGTGTGTGTCACTTTTATCCCAGGTATCTCAAGCAGTCTTTGAGCAACCACGTCAGGGTAGAATGTTAATTCACAGGCCAGATATTTCTCCAAAACATTTCACCTCCCCTCAAAGCAGAGGTGTTGTCCCTTTGGTTTTCACAGATAGATCAGTGTATTTTCAGCGTACATAGAGATAACGTGTAGTTGCATCCCCTTTTATTCCCCAGTCATGTAGTTCCATCCCCAAATGGCACCCCAATGACTCCAGCTGCAGAGATGACACAGGGAAGTCTTGCCTAGTTCGTTTTCCAGCAGCCAACTATCTGACACTACTTGGCCTGACTTCACCCTCACTTTGGTTCTATATATAATAATTGACGTCATCCCATAAAATAAGTCCTGAATCCCATGTATTCCAACGCCTTCTGCATATAATATCGACATCTAACGCCACCAGTGTGTGTATTCTTACGCTGAGTCCAGACAATAAATAAAATGTGTGAGGTGCCAAAGATTTTGTATGGTGCTCCTCTATGGCCCAAACCTACATTAATCAGGGTTCACTACTGTTCTTACCACCTTTAGCAGCCTACTCAACCTCATATATATTTATATGTGCAAAAATCTCTCCTGCCGCAGGTCCCACATCAATTTCTGCTCCATAAAATGTATCCTCTGCTTCCATCCTTGAATTAATGGTGTTAGCTGTTTTTCTGTACTGGCTCTTGCACTTGGCAACCAGATTCTGTGGCCTATCTGTCCTGCAATCCTACCATTTTGGAAGGGCTAACACTATTGCTTTTTTACTTAAGGACGCAGCATGATGTCACCAAAAGGCGATTCAGTGTGCAGTGTATGTTACTAACAACACACTCAACATCCATTAGATGGAACACGAATCAGGATTTCAGGTTCTCAGGCACTACCTGGCCTTCTCCTTCCCTGTTTGCTACTGTTTTTTATAGGCAATTCTATTTGCAAACCCTCAGTAATGATTTACTGTCCTCAAGTTAAACGAAACATTGGCAAAGCCAGTAACTCTGGTTTGAATGTGCTAAGCAGAGGTGTGCACAAATGCTCTTTCATGCACTGCATACAAATATTGTTTAGGATGATAAAGCCAGACCAATTGGCTTTAACAACGCTGGGGGTCAGTAGCAAAAAAGTGTTGGTTTCTGTACTGAATACACATAGGAGATAAAGATTTGAATGTGACAAAGAGTGTGATGACTGGGTATACTTTCCAGATGTAAAATAGTCCCTCGTGTATTCCAAAAGACGTACTTCCTAGAGAGCAGAATGATACACCAAATAGCCAATGGCATGAGGTTAGAGTAGTACTCCTCTGGGTGGAACTAAGCCCACTTGATGGTTATTTCGAAGCCAGACCTAAAATGGGCAGTATGTGTGTAGCTGGCCTGTGCATGATGATTCTTGAAAAGTCTCTGGCTCCTTCTGTTGAGAAGGATAAGCCACCATATCACTGCTAAAGACATAAGTGTTAAAGACAGTGAGTGAAAAACTTGCCATGTCTCTGTTATTTGGCATTAATCACTTTACAATTGGGTTATGAGGGACTGAGTTTGTGAATGTATAATACATATTTTTGACATCATCAGCATGTCTAAACCAGCACTTGTGTGGAGTTCTCCTGCTCGCTCCAATGCTAGGGGACTTGGCTAATACTAAGAGCTTCATGGGTCTGTGTTCTCCCCTTCTCCGTTACTGGATCTGTGTTTGAAGACTGAAGATGACAAGACGTCCCAGCAGTCTTCTTTCCCCTATCCCTCACCTATCCCTTGCCTAGATTGCCAAGGGGAGCAACAATGTTATGGTTTATTCTAGCAGCTCTTGAGTGAAGAATGTTGACGATACGCAATATCTTAGAAATTATTGTTTCTGAGAGGGAGTCCCTGAGAATCACATATTTGCTAGGACAAATAAAGTGCACATAAATTCACTTAGAAAAGGCAAACTAAACACAGAACATAGTGTTTTAATGGTGTTTCCCTATTCTCCAAAAATGCAAATTATTGTTCAAATACAGCTTAGAGTGCATTGTCATTTTTAGGTCTCACCTACTAGACCATGCATGTGCTATCTGTTGCAAGACATATTGCGGGCTTACCAAGAACATACACGGGCTTGGAGCTCAATCATTACTTGGTATTGGTTGGATTTTCTGTCATTCTCATATGCCTGCTTCTTATTCATGTCCCAGCTTGTCAATTTTGTGTTTGTCCCGCCCATGGAGCAAAACCTATTTACCATCTCTTTTGACTGGCTGGCTTCTATGCTTCCACTGCTTGTTTTTCAAGCACTACTTTTTTTCTTTTTGGTTAGGCACTCTATAGGAGTGCATGTGTTTTCCATCTGACTCCCTTGTGTGCTTTTCTCCACCTGCACTCCGTGTTGATCTGTGTCGCCTGTGTGCTTCTCCATTCCTCACTCCATGTTGCGCTCACCTCGTGTACTTCCCCTCCACCCCTCATTTGCTTTATTGCCCATGTGCTTCTCCTCCATCTACTCCACATTACTTTCTTTTTCCTGTTATTGCCCCCAACGCTCCAATTTGCTCTCTCTCTCTCTATGTTTGCTTTCCTCACTGGCACCCTCTGAGATGCTTTCACCCCCTAACCTCCACAGTTGCTTCTGCCCTCAGCCATGTCCCCCATGTTGCTTCCACCCTAAGTCTTACTTCCTCCTCACCCCTGTGTTGCTGTCAAGCCCGTTGCTTCTGGCCCCATGTTGCTTCCTCAACCCGCTTTAAAATAAGACAAAATACCTCTGCCCTTTTTTTTATTTTTAGTTATCGATCAAAGTCAGATCAGTAACTACAAAGTTTTTAAAACGGTTGGGTCATTTTGTAGGTGTGCACGTCTGCTGCATGCGCCTTCCATACGGATGCAGCCGGCTATGTCAAAGGCTTTTTTTTAAAAGCATCAGGGATACTATTGAGCATGGCTCAAAAAACAATTGGCAGAGCCAAAAGGTCTCAAAGGCCCAGTTGCTTGTTCTTTTAGGATTAAAATATATTGTTATTTACTCAATGAAGAAAGCATCAAATGGATCCAAAATAACTTGTGATGATAGCTTCAACATTTTATGAATGGTCAATAAATTCGAAAGCATCTGAATTAAACATAACTTAGCAGATCTTATGTGGGATGTCCAGGAGACTATGCAGTTCCTGAGAGGGGTACAGTTACAGGTGAATTAAAGGATTGCATTTGTTCTATGAAATTGGTTTAGTAATGACAATCTAATGACTGTGATTCGTGTTAATGAGGCTATGAAAACACAGTAAATTCCCTCACACCTCAACACAGAATATTCCAGAAGCTAACAAATGTAGGGCTAGTTTTACTTGCCTTTATAGCCACCCGGCATAGCAACCAAATTTGCAGCATGCTGTTCTGCGTTGTGTAAGAGGGAAAGAGCAGGATAGCACCATATCTAATAATGTTCTGAGCTATTTCTCTCTTCCTCTTGGCTGGTGCACTTTAGGCAGCCTTACGCCAAGCACACGCTTGCACTATGCTGAAAGGGCATGTGTATGAGATGTTGTACTGGAAGGGTACCCTTCTAGTTCAAAATGCTGTTCCTAAATGCACTTGAATGTTTCCATGTTTGTTTCTGTGCTGTACAGTACAGCATGCATGCAAAGTTGGAAAAGTCTGGAAAAAAAGCAATCTTTGCTCCATTGTTATTCCTGCGCCGTGGAGATGTACATTTTTGGTGCAGAGCCCTGTCTACATTTTTTAGTAAAAAGTGCTTGCATCATAATCTGTGGGTGACTGCACTGGAATGCCCATGTACCACGCATTCCATACCCCATCACACAAAGCAGTGTGTAGTGCTACTTTAAGTTACTTTAGGGATACTTCCCAATTCAAAACAAGCTTGCGCTAGAGATTAGATCTCAATAGTGTACCCTAGTGCTGGGTAACACCACTTCTGTGTGTTAGTGAACCTGGGCCATAGTCTTTCTGAAGGAGACTTCATTTGCGGGACTTGAAATGCTAATGGTGGACTTTTTCTTTAACACGGAAACGTCCAGCGTAGGCCCCAAGCGTCATGCTAACAACTGATTCAGTAAATTAGTTCTGTTTCAAGTCATTGCGTTTACATTTATTTTATGCGGCTAGTCAGAAAATCTTTGCTCTGTGCTTTGTAAATTACATTACAATGGGAGTGGTAGCAAAATGACATCACACACACTCGACACTCAGATCACCTTTGACCTCAATAATAACCCATCATCTTTTTTCTGAAGTGTATTTTCGTTGAAAACTCAAGTCAGGCACTTTTGAATTAAGAATGCTTCTGAACCACAGGCACCATGCACAAAAAATAACAAAGGCCAACAGCAAAGTTACTCAAATGAACTATATCATAGGGATTACAAAGTAGATTTGGGAGTTAGAAGTAGAAACACTGGTGAAGAATACAACACTGAATAACACCTGACATAGCCCTCCATTATCATGTTCTATATGAGGATGTTTACACGTGGGTCAGGGTCCTGTGTGCAGGTAAGATGTGAATGCACAGAAGAAAAGGGGGCTTTTTCTGAAACTACTGTAGTGTTAGAGCCAGGGGTTCAGGAGAAAGGCTGCTCAAATTTAAAGGAACCAAAATATAAGAAAACTATGAACATGGAGGACATATAATTCTTTAGGAAAACAAGAATATTCCAGTAATTAGAGTGCCCTTGCTTAGGAGTCATCATGCTCTTCTGAGAGGTGAGTCTAAAAGAGGCAGCTTCAATCACCAGAGGTGATAACACAAGTAAGTAATCATATAAGATACAAAGGTTTCTTGTACTGTGCTTTCGTTTTTTAATGTTTACCTATTCCTCTATACGGAGCTCTTGTTTGCACTTTAATACATTCCAAAAATGACTCCAGTTGAGAGTGCTTGATTTGTAAAATAAACATAAGTGGCAGGGCCCTCGTTAGTAGGTGATTGCAGAGTGAACCACCATTGCTCCTGTCAGCGCTGCCAATGACAGTACCAACACACCTACTAACCATCACACTCCTACAAGGCTGACGACTAAGACTAGTTCTAGCCCCTGAAAGCTATAAGGATAGCTTGGGAGGCAGGTATTAGTCAGTTTTAATGTAGGCTCAATTAATAAACAACTGCTGTTGTGTTCATCTCTGAATTAGTCAAACAGGGCCACTTTGTATCAGACTGTCATAAGTACCGGTGTTGGCTATTACGTGCCGGTGCCGAGCACAGAAACCACTGGCTCAAATTAATCACTGGCAGAGGCCTATCTAGAGAAAGAATTACAGCCACACTGCCAGCCCTTTTTTAAAAATAAGAAATCCTTCTATGTACAAAGCACTGAAGAAAAAATGAAAACCTTACAGACAAGCAACAATGCGTACTGGAATCAGTTGAAAAAGCTAATTATTGTTATGTTGGCCACCTGAGCAACTGAGAACCACAGTACTTTGTGGGGTCCTGCGGTTCTGAGGCTTAGAAGATGCAAAGCCAATAGCTGCAACCTGGAAGAGCTTCTCACCTGTATCTGTTTCCTCTGCATATTTTGGGCTCCTAGCCGCTGCCCCTTCTCTCTTCAACCTAAAAATGGCAATCACCTTTCCTAAGTGTTTGCAGCTGCCTTTTAAGGCTATTCTGCAGATAGGCCAATTTAAGTTTCTGGTCCCTTCTCTTTTTTTCCATTTCCATCATGGCTGCTCCTTTCTTGGTTTCTTACTGACATTCCCAATCCCTTATGTCTTCTGTCATGTGGTGTTTGATGTAATTTCCTTTTCCTATTCTATTACTATTTAAAGGCCTCAGTCTGATTGGAGGGTCACTCACAAAAAAACTGCATTCCTTTGCTTGTTTCCTTGCTCCTTCCTCTTGTTGATCCTGACTCTTCCCTCTTTGGATTTTTCCTTGCTTGGATTCCTGACTCCTGGTTCTTGAGGGTATTTGCCTACCACATGTTTTGTTGTGTGTTGAAATCGTGGCTTCTGGAAACAGTTGCCCTTACTTTAGACAGCGGAAGACCTGGATCTGGATTACGTATAAGCGTTCAGTTTATATGAACAATGATAAAAAAAATACACATATTTGTTTGTTTTGATGTCTTTTGCTTATTTCAGAGCCTTTTGCCACAACACGGTGAAATGTATCACTTGTATATGCTGTTAACTGCATCATGACATATGGAAGTGTCCAAATACATCGGTGGAAGACAATTATTTTTAATACTTCTATAAATTGAAGATATATTTTGCATATGTTTCTAGGTGGTGGGAGCGAGCCCAATAACACGGATCTGCCACAAAGAAGTGTGAGTTGTGTGTGTGAGCAATCAATTTCTAGGTGGGAACATATGGATATTAATTGGCTCATCGCAGATCAGGAATTTTGAAATGAGAATTGTGCAGCATAGTAAGAAATCAAACAATCACTCCTGTGCAGTTTTACCAGGAAAGCAACCCTAATTTGTATTTTGGGGATAGCATTAAATACCGGAGTTGGCCCTGCTTCTAAGCATTCAATATTTTGGCAGAAAATAAAATTGAGACCCACAAAGCCAGGGCTCGGATCGTACAATACATCCAACTATGGAAGGTGGGGTTCGAAATTCGGGCGTAGATTTAGTAGAATACTGCTCAGGTGCTTGTGCAAACCTTGGCAGCATATAACACTACAAACAGCAGCACCAATCAACTTTCTTATGCAAAACCGTTTTGTGGTAACATAACTTTCTACTACTGAGCGCCATCCCACGTAGTAACTTAGCACAGTGGGTGTAAAAGAAGCATTGGGGAGAGGATGTGACCTAACGTCTAGGGCTAGGGTGGTCGACCTCGAATCTGGGGAACCGGCTTCTAGTCTCGGCAATGACGCTCAACATCCTGTGATTCTGGGCCAATCACTTAATCTTTCTGCGCCTAACAAAAAAATGAATGTGTCCGTCTATAACGCAACTGGTGCACGTGTAAAGCGCTCTGATACCTTCAGGTCAAGTTCGCGCTATATAAAACTCCGGAAAAAACAAAAAAAAGCACTGTCACCCATAGGTAGTCCTGCTAAAATAACGTGACCTGGCTTTAAATTAAATCCAAGCGCATAAGGCGAAAACTTAGTAAGCATTTCATCCTCTTAGCTATGTTTACATGGCTTGCATGAAATGTAATTAGTAGTACATTAATCTTGTAACGACTCGCTTTGGCATCACAATGAGCTGAAATTAAAACAATGTAGAAACGATTAGCACGGCTCCTGCTAAACAAACACAGGCAGATTCGTAACAATTTCTTATAAAACATAAAATAATCATGCCATAACTACAAATGCATTCATTCCGTATGGTCCGATGATTCGGGTGGGACTAGTAGCACAAAGTTACTGCGCCAAATTGAGTTATACATTGTGCGGAGGCGTGGCTGCTCTGTGGGGTTTCACCCAGATATCTCATCTGGTGCAAGCAGGCAAAGTCTATGGGTGACATATTGGGCGTATATGAAGAAATTACACGGTGAATACAATCCCCATATGTTAATCCCCATAAACTTGCAAACCCCGTTGTTTCCCCGCCCTGGGATTACCAGGCCCGTCAGTACTGCTGGTAATTACAGAGGAGAATTATGCGGACTATTACGTGCCGTAAAACGGGCCAAAGTACTTAATCATTCACTGCATGAATCATTGTGTTCGTTTTCCCTTTTTCTGTTTATTGCCCATAGGTATGTCCCCGTTGGTTCTGGTGTCAACGACTGTGGGCTGAAGAGTCAACTCTATGCATAGAGCACCTAGATTCGCAGCAACAATTCGCTTTCCAAGGAGGTGGCAAGTTGTGCTGGAATGAGTGGGGGTGCTGCTATCAATGTTATTACGTCACTAAAGTCAAAGGGTTGTCAAAAATCCAAGGGGCATATTCTCAAGGACTCAACGCCGAATTAGCGGCACTATACCTCCACGAAAGTGGCGATAGACCCATCGCCCCATTCACAAGCCTGCGCTAACAGCCCACATCGTCAGTTTTCCCGCGATAGCTGCCGCCAAAAACATCGCCAAGGCTGGCAGCGACAACTAACGCTAATCATATGCAGAGTAGGCGTTCCTGTGCAAAAACCCACGATAACACCACTTCGCAATATTCCCAACAACCAGCCAGATCGGCGATGCGGGCCAAAAACAGGCGATAAGGCACGTAAGCAGCAGGGACTTAAGACCTGCTTTTGCCTGGTGTTAAGTAGGACAAAAACCTGCAGCACAAAGGGAGCCCAGCCCAGAGCCACATCTGAAGACCAACAGATGCCATGGAGCCACTAATCATGCAGCCTGGAGACCCAAGAGGGCCACAACACCCACCGCCACCACCCCCAGGACCACCCCCCCCGGACTGCCACCGAGGCAGCGCAGAACAAAACAGCGGACCTTCCGAAAACGCACTAGCCCCAGAGACTCAACGCCAGAGGATGTCATTGCCCACTACAGGCTCAAAAGGACAACCATCCACCGCATCCTGACCCACATTGCCCACAGCCTGACGGTACCAACACAGCGGACAACCAACATCCCCCCGCAGACAAAGCTGCTGGCTGTGCTGCACCTGTTGGCCTCTGGTACCTCCCAACCAACAACTGCCAGAGTCAGAGGAGTCACACAGCCCGCCCTATCAAAGTTCCTCACACCTGTCTTGGATGCCATCATCAGCTTGTTACCCCAGCACCTTCACTACCCCCACACTGCGCAGGAACAGCTGGAGACCAAGCAAGGCATCTACGCCATAGCTGGCTTCCCGCACCTGTTGGGGGTAATTCACTGCACACATGTCCTACTCGAGCCCCCTGCCGACACTGCACACAATCACCGCTACAGAAAGCACACGCATCCCATCAATGTGCAGGCAAAAGTGGACCACCCGGGACTGTTCACCAATGCCGTCGCCAACTTCCCAGGCAGTGTGCATGACTCCCACATCTTCTGACAGTCCATCATCAACCAGCGCTTCCAGGATGGCACCTATGGAAATGCACTGCTCGTTGGCAAGCATCAACGAAACACACCACACACCTCAATTCCACAATCATACAACTCACAACTATGGGAATGCACATGTAACTAAATCACATACAACATGCTAACAAACATGCCCACCTTCCAGACACGACAACACAAGTAACTGTGGCAACAGTGGCCAGACATGTAGACAAACCATCCACAAAGGCATAGCCCCTCTGCCACACGACTGCAGAAGGTGGGGAGAGGTGGGAACCAAGAATGTGCGAAGGAGGCAATGGACCCATGAATGAGAATGTACACAATGCCAAGTGTGGCGGTGATGTGCCGGACAGTCTTGAGTATGCAGAGCACAGACATGTCCATGTGGACATATACTGCTAGTGTCTGTAGTGGTGTAGACAGTGGACGCAACCATGTCACCTGAGGCAGTGGGGAAGACCTTGGACATGTAGCCATGTCGCCACCCCTGTAAGCATAAGCGTAGTGGGCTGGTCCGGCGTACGCCAGTCCAGCGCAGGAGTGTGAATTAACAGCTCGGGCCCCTGGGCGTGGTCCACTTCCGGGATGGCCACCAAAGTAACTATGGCGTGTGTGTCTGTTGTGCTGCCGGCGCCACCCCACCCTCATTCGACAATGTTGCAATGTAGTGTTGTAGGGAGTCTGCACATACACAGAACAATGCACAGCAATGCGGGACTACGGTATATAGGGGCTACGCCTCCTACAGCCTTAGTACCCACGAGCCCACGACAGGCTAGCCATGGTGTCCCACCTGCCCTCCTATACACAGATTGAGAAACTGTCGTTCAGACAACCCAGAACACAACACTCCCCTAATCACTCAGGGATCGTGGCAACAGGTTATTCCCCATCGCTCAGACTCACGTACCCATCCACAACAAGAGATTGACAGAGCCACTGAGTCAGTCCAAAATGTTTATATCAACTAACGTGCTCTGAAATGCAGCATACGAGCCACTACTAAACTTAGAATGCATAATACAAACATTGACAGCACTGTAGCAAGTCCATACCAAATAATAGGAGAAATCATTGTACATTGATCCTGGAGACAGGACTATTAAACCTACACTCCCTCCCCATGGACGGGAAAACCAAGATGACAACATAGCAGATCCCTGGGTCTGTATAGCAGACCCCATACCCCTAAAACATAGATCGTGTCTCTACATCACTGCTCCATACAGCTCCTCATTCTTGAAAAGTCACTCCTCAAGTGTGTCTGGGTGTAACATGCATTCTCCTAACATCAAGAAAAAGGAGCGTGTCCCACAAACAGCAGCTGCAGGGTATGTTTTGTCAACGTGCCAGGGCCTGACCAGATCAAAATCACAGGGGACGGTGTTGTTTGACCTTTCTCACGATGCACAGACAAAACTCCAGGAACAAGCAGGGAACCAGCGCAGCCAGCGGCTCGCATGTGACCAGCGAGCACATTCATGCATTAGAAGAAGCCTGTAGTGTCGTGTGCTAAAGCAGCATCATGGCCTCCGGACCCATTCTACCTAAAGATGCCAACGGGGTCCCTTAATGCCACATGAGACCCTTCCCCTGGCCAGGTTGCAGAAGAATAGAAAAACAAGGTCCAAGTCGCAAGCAGAGTCAAAGCACTGAGCATAGCAGGGGCAAAGTTCAATAGAATCACAACCAGAATAAGGTTGATTAGTCGTAAAATACGAGTAGAAGAAAAAAATAAAAATGTCTTTTTGAACATTAATCATCGGAATCATATGAGATCCGTTGAACCTTGGAAGGCAAGGTGTTCCAAAAGACGGTCCCCCTCCTCATAGACAAGGAGGGACAACACCCAATTCAACAACTCGAAGGAGCAAACGTGCTCATCATAATCCATAGCTTCAAAAAGCATGGTCGGACATCCTGCATCGTACTCAATGTAGCTGTGGTGCAGCAGGCGCGACGCCCCATCACAGATGTCCCATTGTGCCAGCACTCCATTCACGGCCGCCATCAGCATGCGGGTACCAGTTGCACATGATTGATCATGACACAATAGGGGCCACAGCAACCGGTCGTAATCAGGGCAAGGCCGTATGGCGTTTGAGAGGCACAAATCCAAAGCCCAGGAGAAAGGACAGTCGCGGCACCAAAAAACTGGATGAACACATGTAAAGTATGCGTATCTGTAAGTCACATTGTAGGCAGCACCCACAACAGCCATAGGCAGGCAACCAAGGCATTCCTGCAATCGGCTACGGTACAGCTCCAGCTGGACCGGATGAACGAGTACCACATGAAGGGCAGCCATTACGAAGTAGTAAAACAAGTACCAGGACAGCACCAGCGAGCAACAGGATCAACGGCAAGCCAGCCAAAGGCGCTGGAAAAGAATGGAATGAATAAAAGCCGGAATTACACCAAAGTTCCTTCGAAACATGGACACAAGACCTGAGCCCAACAACTTAAAAAAGGTGCAAGGCCTCCTGTGTCAGATACATTGTATAATTGGTGTATCAACTCCCCAAAATGTGGGAGGCGATTGCTATTTAATAGGGGTTGTATTTCGCTTGATGTCTGAGCCACCTGTAGCTCGAATGTTTCACGGGCCGAGGTCAAGGCAACCTCATGTTGGAATAACAGTGCTTTGAGCCTCCTTAATTTGTTGAAGCTTGCTTTCATAGTGGGAACAGAAGGCCACAGAGAGCTATCAGCAATGCCATGCGGGGGCGGAAACAGGACGTTGCTGCAAGAGGGACACCGTTGCCGATACACCGGCGTGCGCAGAAGCCATGCCCTCATGTGCAGCTGTGATCATCGCATGTCTGCGGTCCTCATTGGGAATCAGCGGATCCCCAATGGAAGGAATTGTTACTGTCGGAACTTGTTCCGGGGACAATTGGTATTCATATCTGGACGGAAAGCCCTGTGGGTATTACGTCCCATCTCTGGTAGCCGCTACGGCTGCCAGTATGTCGGTATCGACTTTGGTCACAGACCTTGTGACTGCTGCTACTGAACAAGTGGCTACTGCATTTCTGGCTGCCTCGTCAGCCAGAGTGTTGCCTACAGCGTAAGGGTCCCACGCGCTGATGGCCAAGTGTATGTATTACATGTGTAAGTGGCAAGCCCTCTATGAGAGCCGCCACTCGTACTCCAAAGCGTTTCATGCTTGATCGTGTTACCCACATGACATGACATGACAGTAGCATGCACCCGGAGGGCGGGCTCGCCCGAATGGAAAAATGAGGGAGCGCTCGGGTTCTTGGCTCATACATGCCAACTGTTGTGTGTGTACCTTCATTGCCGCAGCATGAGCCAAAGGCCTAGCCCCAATCGCAGCGCGAGTTCATCCAGGCCTGAACTCCACATCTGTGTCCGCCCTTTCCTTACCAAGGCCTACACACACGTGGCCGCCCACCTTCAACGGCCAACATTACAGTGTTGTTGTCAGGCTTGCGGACATGCGCAGACAGGCATGACAAAGGTGTGCCGTAGGAGTGCAAGTGATGCAACCGCGCAGCGCACACAAGTAAATAGGCCCGGGGGGGAGGGAGGAGCAGCTGTGAGGCTACGTAACACACATTGACCCTGCACATTTGCCAGAAGCAATACATGGCAAACATGAATCCCAAAGTCACACAAATCACACACCACAAAACTTGTGAGTCTGCCAACACAAGCATGCAGAACCACCAGTTTACACTGGTCTCACTTACCTCTCACAGGTGGTCAGGGATATGCACTCTGCCCGTGGATGATGACACCCCTCCGAGCCCCGAACAGCCCGGCCCAGGGGCTGTACAATGTGGCCCACAAACGCACCAGGGACATTGTTGAGCGCACATTTGGCATGTCAAAGTCACGTTTCAGGTGCCTGGACATCACAGGTGGTAGACTCCTGTACAGCCCAGAAATAGTGTGCAAGATGATCATTGCATGTTGTGTATTGCACAACATATGTGTACGCAGCAATGCCCCATGGATCCAAGTGCCAGATGCACCGGACGATGATGAGGAAGATGAGGCAGGTGGACCACACCCCACTGCAGCTGCAGCAGGAATAGCCCGAAGGAACACAATCATTGACAATTTCTCCGCATGAGCATGTCACATTGTGACAGTCCTTAGCAATCATGGAACAGTACAATATGACCATATGACCAGCATGTGCAAATAAATTCATTGCAACACACATTCCCTGTGTGCATGTCAGTCCCTGCATTAGCACATCACTCTGACAAGTGTAAGTGCTACATTAAGTGCTAACAATCTCACAAATGGCAAATAGATGGTGGGTATGTCACCTCTGTACAGAGAGGCTGTTCAGGGTGTCATGTATTCGGAATGCCATGTCAGGGTGTCAGATGTAGTACGTATTCCCACTCATCAGCGTATCACATGTGTACACATACATGACATGTAGGCTGTCATTGGTGTTCCAAATTAGACAACAGGATGTCATTCGGGGTCAGATATGAAATTGCGGGTGTCACTTGGGGTCAAATATGAAATGGCGGGTGTCATTTGGGGTCAGATATGACCCACCCTGATGCAGAGATGCACCCTGTGACTCAAGACCCACAACATGAGTAACATGGACGTAAGGGGGATGGGGGCACAGTGAACACCTCAGGAACATGGGAGATGCACACCAGCCAAATAGGCAGCAGGAATACCATGCCGGAAGGCGAAGCAGCGGCATCCACCCCCCCCCCCCAAACCACATCACTCTTCCAGAATGCTAACAGATAACAAACTGACATTAGGGAGGAGAGCTCCTTTGTCTGTACTGGAGGCGGTAGCACATCTGCACCTCCGATCTTGGAGTTGCATGCGCCCGGCTCCCCCTGAGAGATACCTTAGCAGCTGATGGCGACTCCCACACTACGCACAGTGCTAACCAGGGACCAACGTATGCACACCCCACACACAGAGGTCCTTGCTCGCAGTTCTCTTGCATGGAATGACCTTCACACTTACGCACAGACCATCCCAGGAGTCCAACCGCTGCACACTCAAACAAATCATTGCTCCGAGCTGTGGCATCGACATAACTTGGACTTAGGCATTTTTACACACAGCCCTATTTCCTACATTGACGTGGGGCTAAGTTGGGGAATTGCAAGATTGTTGTTTAGGAGCACTGAGGCCACAGGTAGTTCACACATTCCCAGTCATCTCACTGCCTGTCTGGGTCAGGGTCAAACATGCGCATTGATGTCAGTTCCCAGGGAGTACCTTTTTCTGGTATCACTGCCCCTACATTCATCCATGATTTCATACTTGCTTGCTAATAGACATGACACATCTGTGTGAATTGGAATGTTTTGGTCACATTCGGTGGGGTGTTGAAGCTGGACCGGTACATGGCCATGCATACCCCACTTTACATTGTTGCCCCGTGGAGGGCCAGCCTTGTGCATGTGCATGGGTTTGCACATGCATGGGTTTGTTGTGAGATTGGTGATATGGGGGGGGCCCCCTCTGGGCACATTGTCGACGGGGGCCTACTTGCTGTTTCTATGTGTGCTGCAGTATGCCAGGGTGATCAGGGACATGATCCATAGTCATTGTGGGTGTGCACTGTGCTATGCTTAATTGTGCATGTGTGCCGTTGTGCCCATCTCCCCCCGTCGCCCCAGTCCCTGGTCGTTACTCACCCTGTTGCTGTTGGGTCAGGTCATGTTGTGCAGTGTCCGGTCCCCCAACTCCTGCCACCGTCTCCCCACTGATGACTGTGGACACCATTTCCTCCATCTCATCCAGCTCCTGCTGTGGCACTGGACTCCCACCTCCAGTCTGCATTGCTGCTTTCCGGTTGTTGGCGAGTTTCTGCTTGGTTTTGCGCTTCACATCATTCCCGCTCTTCTTGCAGTCGTCCACTTCCCTTCTCTTCACTCCGACTGCATTCACCTTGGCCAAGATGGACTGGTATATTGCATGTTTGGTTGCCTATGACACAGTGGAGGTGGTGAACAGTTGTTAGTGGTGTTCTGTCTCCTCCGTGATCAGGATCTTATTTTCCTGCGGACAGAATCGCGGGTTCCTCTTCTTCTTCACCTTGCCCTTCTCCTTCCCCGAGGTCCCTGGCTGGGCCTCCGGGGGGTTTGTGGGGTTCTGCTGGGCTCTGTAGTTGCTCCAGCGTCCTCCATGGTGCTTCTCAGTTGTTTGGGTTTGGGTTTGTTTTTCTTTTTTTTTTTGCAGCTTTTATGGTGATTTTTTTCATCTGACGTGGGAATTGCAGGCCTGGCGCTGCTTTTCGCTGATGTTTTTATCGCTGTTGGGCCCATCGCCACTTTTTTCACGTTCGGGTTTCCTTTTTTATCGGCGTCCCGGTTATTTTATCGCGGACATTTGACGCGTTATCGGGACACTTTCGCCTTTTGCCGGCGTGTTGAGAATATGCTGTTAACGCGGCGTCAGTTTCCCACGATGGACGGCGTTATGTAAAATTGCGTTAGCCTAGGTTGGCGAGAATTATCGCCGGTTCTTGTGAATATCCCCCTAAGTGTGACATAAAGTGTAGCAGATGGGCCACACCTATTCAGCAGGAGAGTGGTGGGCAAGTGGCATGTGCCCAGTTGTGCATTTGGCCTTCTTTGTCCCAAGTATATGACTCCAGCTGGTGCGCAGGGATACCTCCTTTTACAGAGATTCCATTGAAAAGGTCGCTTGGAATGGCAGATGTACTGCTAAAGCTATGTGGCACAAAAATGAGGACGTGTGCAAATCTGATTTCTGTACATATTTACCTTCCACCAAGTAAAAAGTCTTGGTTTACTTTGGTACTAATAAAATCTTTCTTTCGATCACACTTTAGAATTAGAAAACAACAATGTGCCTCATATGAACTTTTTTTGCTGCTGATACATTTTTAAATATTTGTTAATTTCTTTACATGCATTTAAAATGGTATTGTGTGTTAGAAAACATTTGACATCCTTCAGCCTTTTCTTTCATTCTCCCTGTATCCCAGCAAGATCGTCACTTGGTTCACATAAAACACATTCCTTCACTTCGAAATAAAGGAATGGATAAGTAAACACCAACCCCCCTGTTGAAGAAGCAACGTTTGTCTTTGAACTAAGCAAACGGGGCAAGACAGAACCAAAATGTAAATGCCTTTATTGCTCCTCCCCTTCTTCAGCTTCGCTGAAGGTGGCAAAGGTGATCAGTTATCGTAAGAAGTGCTGTTTAAGACAGCAGACTCTTCCTTAAACCCCAAGTCAGAGCAGTGACAGAGATGGCTCCCTATCCTCTTAAACTTCTTCAAAAATCTATCCCATTTTGCTGAAAATCAAGGCCACTGGAATTATGCGAGTCTGTGGGTGCGGTGTTTTCCACATAATTATGGATTTGCTGTGTTTGCCACATAATCTATCATCTGCTGCATAATTTGCAGATTGTATCTGATCTATTACTAATGAAGTGAAGCCTCTGCCCAAGCAGTGTTAATATTGGTAAAAATGACAAAATGATGAAGAAATACTATCACAAAATGTGCTGCATTAAACTGCATTATTAGTCTTTTCTTGCCACATAATTTTGTCAACCTTGCGGCAATTTGGTCTTCCCCTGTCACATAAAGCAGAGACCAAGGTCCCACATAGTTTGGTTATTTAGCTTGGCCTACCAGAGAAATGCAAGTCAAGTTGTCAAGAGGTTTAAGATCTTGTTATCAGGAACATGTTTGTCTCTAGAAAAGTTTACCAATTCCTCAGATGGCTTTCCATTGACAAGTAAATGATCAGACGACCAATGTGAAAACTTATGAATGTGAAACTGATTCATTTCGTGGGTTACTGCTTGTTGAGTAAGGGATCGCTCAAAGATGCCCACGTTCTTGTTTTGAAGCAACACTGATTGTCGTGAGATAGGCTAAGGAACGGAATAGGATAAATGCTGCACTTTTGAACGAATCAAACTGTGGGGTGGGCTTCCACCAAAAAATGTAAAACAAAACCACCCTTTTTCAGAATCTTAAGAGTTAATTGAAATGTTTTTACTTGACCTCAGCACAGCTATATTAAAAGCATGGTCAACATCTTATCTGTGTATATATGTTTTGTATGTCTCTACTGTTGTATATTCTGTTTGTGGTCTTTTGATTTATTTATAGATGTGCAATTGTTGTTTGCACTGTCGCAACCCATAGCTTGTACTTTGTTGTTGTTTGGTGTCATATCAAGAAAATCAACAAGCATTAAAACAAACAATGTAGGACGTCAAAAAGAGCATAAGAGAGGGATATCAAAGATTCAAGAGGGGCAGAGCGAGCAAGAGACGTCAAATGGAGAAAGGATTCTCTTGGATAAGTTGCTTCAACTCACCGAGGACCGAGGTATGGAAAAAGGCATCTCTGTCTGTCCACAAGCAGAAACTGTGATGCGCACCATTTCATAGACCCTTTGTTGAATGGAGAGGAACCCAAAACCACCAGGTCAGCCTCCACAGCCAGATGCACGCTATGCACGCTATGCACTATATTCTTGAGGAACCAAACAGACTGAGATATTGGAGCATAGGTGCTCTGCAAAATCAGAGGCTCTTCACAGGTGCAAGGAGGGTATTGTGGTGGTCACGCTATGTCAACAGGAAAGAGTACACCGGTGATTCAAAATCTGCAGCAGATAAGATACAAAGCACGTTCAACGGCACCAAAACTGCATCCCACATATAACCACAATTTGCCTCTGCTTGTTGAAGCATTTTTAGAAAACCCGGTTAGGTAGTGTAAGGTACACAGGAAACCCCGTAATACTTTCCACGACCAATCAGGAAGCCCCGTGAATAGTCTATTGCTTACACGTTTTGAAAGGTCATTGTTTAGGGTCTTATGGAAACTGAAGTGGAACAGTGTTGGTAACATTTCAATATGTTGCCCCCCTAATGTAATCCAAAGCAAAGAAAAGTAATCTAATTGCGCAGGACTTGTTCTTGATGTTTACAAAAAAGGTTGGATACATCAGTCCGTAGCAGAACGTGGTTTTCGACTGCTTATAATTTTGGACCTCTTTGCTAAACTGCATGAAACATTCGAAAAGAGGATCTTTTTACCTAGGATTGGTCTTAAAGTTGAGTCCAATTTAGTCAAGGGAGTTAAAGTTTTAGAGATGATCTCAAAAGCTATTTTTCCCATCCACAATTAATGAGAACGTTTTGTTAAACATAGCACGAACAAAACACAGGACATGTCAACACCAAATGTGGGCTGGTTTTAATGGTTGTGCTGAGGAAGGGCCCTGTTAGATCAGGCCACGAGACAACTGTAGGTGTGCACATATGTAAGTAGATGGGCTCTGGGTCTGCCCGCTGTATCCACTGGTCTGTTCAACTCTCTTTGTATTGTATTTTATTGCAGTGTTTATGTAGCTCTTCATACCCCATTGTGAGGTGCTGAAGCGCATTTTCAGAAAGGTAGCACGTTACACTGTGGGGGAGTGCATGGTTGGCAGTGACTTGCATATGTTGTGATTCTGTGTGGGAAGTGTTTTGGTGACATGCGTGGGTGACCAGAGGAGGGCTCTTTTCTTGTGTAGGGCTGCATGATCTTGCAGTGTGAATAAAGAAGTGTGAGAGATAAGCGTGTACAATATAATTGTAATAAACTGGCAGATTATAATTTACTCTGCAGGGCCCATGTTACGTTTCATGGTTTCTATTTTGCTAAAGACAGCAAAGAAGCGGGACTCTATCTCTCTGGTCTGTGGAATAGGTATTGTGGTTGGGGGTACATGCAGGGCTGACTTTAGGGCAATGCGACTGGTGCGGCCGCACTGGGCTCTCACCTGGGGAGGGGGCGCTCACCTGGGGGGAGGGGGCTCTGTTTTTAGCAGTAACTCATGATTTAAAAACAACTGCAGAGTTCCTTGTGTGTCTAGCTTTCAGGCAGTAAAAAAATGTCAAGATAACTCTTGGTGTTAATGTTCCTGCTAGACTAGAGAGAGATCGGAGTTTTGTCTAGGGGCAGTTTTGACTCGTCATAAAGTAGCGCAGAGGGTAATATGCCTGTTGTAAAGAATGCGTACCGTGCAGACCACAGATCTGTATTTTATGTGGATAGCTGAAAGGATTACTGCTTTTGTCACAGAGATCCTTTTGTCACCTCAGTTCAGGAGATACATCCCTAATATAAACAAGCATTTGCAATGCAATAGGTCTCACATTTACGCGAGTTTAAGCTATTGGCATTGTAAATGACAATGCGTTTTATTTATGTTATAAAAACCAAAACATAAATAAAAGGCATTGTCATTTACAATGCCAATAGCTCAAACTCGCGTAAATGCGAGACCTATTGCAAATGGTAGGCATCACGGACAACAGAAGGGAGGGGGGTGTGGGGGTTTGATGAAGGCACTGACAACGGGAAGGAGGGCGGGGGGTAAAGAAGGCACGAAAACGGGAGGGAGGAGGGTAAAGAAGGCACAGACAACGGGAGGGAGGGCGGGGTTGTAAAGAAGGCACTAAAGCACGTCGTGCCTGCAGTAAGAGAAACTGGAAAAAGAAAATATTGCTCACAGTCTAAATAACACATACCATGTAACAACCGAAGTAAAGGGGCCAGTCGCCGTGGGAGGTGACAAATGAAGAGGAGGCGGTACTAAGGAGGAACTAACAAGCCTATTTACGAATCAGAAGCCAGCATTTAGGACGGACAATGACACAAACCAATGGAAAATGTGGGCAGAGAGTGGGTGGGGCTTTTATTCCCTACTCTACTACAGCAGATCGCCAGAGCAGAGCATGCGCGCTGGCTCAGGCTCGACCTACAAATCACCTTTACTAAAAGATGCATTTTTTATATTCTGAGTTCAAGCATACTAAACTCCATCTTTCTCTCTTGTCCCCATTTGAAGTTATACTTGTAAGAGGTTACAAAGTATCTCCCATTCTATCCTATGGGACAGATAGCCTTTCAATAGTGAAAAACGAATTACACTGTAGTTCACTATCAGGACATGTCACACACACCAGCACATGTCCTACCTTTCACAAACACTGCACCCTGCCCATAGGGGTGCCTTGGGCCTACCTTAGGGGTGACTTACATGTCATAAAAGGGAAGGTTAGGGCTTGGCAAGTGGGTGCACTTGCCAAGTCGACATGGCAGTAAAAACTGCACGCAGACACTGTAGTGGCAGGTCTGAGGTACCTTTACAGGGCTACTTCTGTGGGTGGCACAACCTGTGCTGCAGGCCCACTAGTAGCATTTGATTTATAGGCCCTGGCACTCTTAGTGCACATTACTAGGGACTTACCAGTAAATCAAACATGCCAATCATGGAAACACCAATCCATAACATAATTCATAGTAGGAGCACTTGCACTTTAGCACTGGACAGCAGTGAGAAAGTGCGCAGACATACTAAACCAGCAAAAACGGAGTCAAATCTAGGAGGTCAGAAAGCAAAAAGACGGGGGAAACATGCCAAAAGATGCCAGTTCTAACACACGCTTTAAAGCGCATCCTCAGCTGTCAAAACAGGAGAGCTGCTAATGCACCATTTGTGACTGAATTTCAGCTGGAGTAGCAGCGCGTGGTCACTGTGAGTGCTGTCTCCGTGGATGAATTTGTTTTGTCTCTTTGATTTAATTTGCCTTCTTATAGCAATTATGCTTGGTTATATGGTTGTCAATGACATTGGCTTTTTCTGACATTTTTAACATTTGTGTTTACTGTTGGTATAAAATTCATTTAAGGACTGCTCTTCACTTGTGCCGTCCCGACAATACAGTATATGTATGAGGCACTAATGTGGTTTGTTCCCACTCTGTGGCCTAGAATGCTTACTCTCGTCTGCCATTTTGGGAGTATGTCTTCACTCCCTCGTCTCCCCGTGCACACTGTCATGGTGAGGCAACATTCCCTTATCTAAACGCAGCCCATCGGCACTCATTTCCAAACACTGGGGACGGACTGGAGAAACTGCGGGTTCATTCCAGGTATGAAGTAACGGCTTCTTGGTTCCGTCACATACCATTTTGGGCATTATTGAAAGCTTTCTTTTGGTAAAACTCTATTATTTCAATATTGCCTTCCAGCTCTCCTTTTGAATGCGACTTTCACTGAGTAACTCTTTAATCATTTCACTATGGTGATGAGTGCACCATTTTGTCTTTCTCATAGGTCAGTGAGAATCTTTCCGGTTAATCGTGCGAGGAAGATTCAAAAGTTTCATGTTTCCAGTGCTTGCTCCACCAGTGCATATTAATGGATATAGGGAGGGGAGTGTCTGGAGACTGTGGACATACAGAGTTCCCTGCATATGATGAGCACATCTGTTGCATCCATGAAGTATTATCTTTTGTATTTAACTGCACATCTGCATATGTGCACAGACCTTTAATAAAGTGTTGCCGCTGAAGAACTCATTTAATGTTTGATATGGTTACACATTTGTTTAACAGTACGATCAGGATACAAGGGCATTAGGTTAGTACCTTCCCTTGTCTTCGTTGCTTGATTTTGCTCATGCGAAAGTGTCACTCATAGTCCTTGAATGTCACTCATACTTACATTGAAATTATGAAATTGTGACACATAAGGAATCTGAAACCTTGGCAGCTAAGAAGAAGCCTCAACGGATTCATGCGTTTACTGCATACATCTGTGCCCAGCTTTGAGGCCACAGCTTTAGGTCACAGCTTTATTTTCCAATGAGCTGAAACAGGAAGACAGAATAAAGATTATGGATCAATACGTTTTCAAAGAGCGACGCACTATTTCTAGCGTGGCAGAGCAGCAAAATTCCAAAATGTCGCCTCAATCCATAGTAGAAAAAAGTGGCGTTCAAGATGTGAACATTTGCATAGCCATGCCTTCTTTCCCATACCTTGATTCCGGGTCAACTGTCTCGCGATTTGCTGCACTGTGGACGTGCAGGGAGAGTGTTAATTATGTACGTTCCACCACACATACGTATTCTTAAGGTATGTGTTTTCTCGCCATAGCAATGGGCAGAGTGTTTGTCCAGGGAACAATTTTCTCATACGTTGTGCTTCTGTTTGTTGATGTGAATGGCGCCCACAGGCGGGGCTGAGGGAGCCTAGTACCAGAACAGCCCCGGAAAAACCGAAACCCACATGAAGGCAGGCACACCCTGCAGAGATAAACAGCAGATCTCACTACTGTTTACTTTTCCCTGCGACAGCTCCCTGCGTCCAGTGTATCTGCAATACCTGTGTTAATCAAGGTCACAGCTGCCGAGAAAACATTTTAGTTATAAAGTCCAAAAGAGGGAATTGGGACACTTACATTTCCAACATTAAGGGTTCCCGGAAACGCTCTAGAAGTGGGGCGAGGCTTATGAGGGCGCAGCTATTAAACAAGCATTTGCAATGCAATAGGACTTGCATTTACGCGAGACCTGTTGCATTGCATCACGGACAATGGGAGGGCGGGGAGGCACGGGCAACGGGAGTGTGGGAGGGGGAGAAAGCACTGACAACAGGAGTGCGGGCAGGGGAGGGGTGAGAAGGCACAGAAAAAAATAGTGCTCACAGTCTAAATAACACGTACCATACCCTGTAACACTTGAAGTAAAGGGGCCAGTAGCCATGGGAGGGTACAAATGACGACATAGCCATAATAAGGAGGGACTAACAAGCCTCATAATCAATCAGAAGACAGCATTTACGAAGGACAAAGACACAAGCCAATAACAAAATGGGCGGGGCAGTGGGCAGGGCTTCCCTCACGTAGTGAACTACAGCAGATCTTCACCAGAGCAGCGCTTACGCGCTGACTCTAGGCTCGACCTAAAAAGTGACAGTTAAGAACTGCCATCAAAGAGCTGCATGCACTCGGCATAAAATAGGTTAGGACGTTCTATGTTTGTTCCCCCAGTCTTTCATTATCTGTTCCTAATGTTGCTAAAAAGGGTTTATTTGGGTAGCTATGCATTCTTATTAGTAAAGCCAGTCCTTTGCTAGTGCTTTAAAACAATTGAAATGTATGTGAGAGAAGGGCCAGGGAGAGATGAGGGGCACATCTGCCCTGTGGTAGTGAGGGAATCCGAGGTCATGAGGGGGTGCCAAACATTATTGTCGCACCGGGCGCCACCAGCACTAAAGCTGACCCTGAATACATGGGCAGGGGGACTAATACATAAATGCAACTACACAGCACCAACATAGCTGGGATACGCTGTATGTGGGTTGCTGCATGTGTGTTCACCACAAAGGGAGATAATCAAAGAAGGCCCAGTAATCGATATGGCAACATGCACAAGGCAGAGATTATGTCAAATGAGTCACATTATGACAAATGGGCAACCGTTCAAGTTGCCTATTTGAAGAGTAACAATGCCTCTTTTTAGTGGCAGGGTTACTGCCTACGGCGTTATAAATACACCCCATAAGCAAGGAAGGTGGCAGGCAACAAGAGCAGAAATACACAATCTTTAATAGACCTGATTCCACCTACTCCTATTAGGCTGAAGGAGGCTAAAATGTTGAGCAGGGGTTTGTACCTCACGCCCCTCCCATGCACTGAAGAATCTCAAGGGCATGCGAGCACCAGCCATCTAAACAGGTGCACATCTGCCTAAAAGGAAGCACACCTCTGTGCCAGGGCTAGCATACCAATACTTTAGTCATTCTTTCTCGTTTAACCCATGTGTTCAGGTTACAGTAACTGAAAACCAATAGTACCTTTTCTTTGTACTATTAAAAATAATATTTCCTGTTATGTGGAAGGGTTTCCTTGCTTATTCTATGTACTCCTAACTCCTAGGAAACACTCACGCTCCTAAGTTAAATGATATCCAATGGCCAATTTTTTAAATGTTTGCTTCAAGCATATGGGTGCCACACGTAGACAGAGGCATGATTTGTTCTTTTGCTTCTTTTTATTTTTGTGGCATATAGTTGCAATAAAAATAAAGAAATAATTGTTGCACCAGTTGGCCAAAACCAGGCCTACTAGGTTTGCCAATGATTGTTTCATTTAGTATCAACCCATATAAATCAACTTATGGCAGCTTGTTTCCACGGATATGCATATTTGTGGCCAACCTTTTACCATTAAGATGACCCAAAATCCTTCCTGGAAGCTCTTTACTAGTGTACTAGGTCCACAAACTTCAAAAAAGGGCGAAACAGCACTGGGAATAGAGCATCCACAGGTGTGTATAATGAGCTGGAGCTTGGCATAGAGAGTGGTCAAAGGCCCAATACCCACAGAGTATAGCCATAGGGGAAACCTTCCTTCCAAGATATGTGCACTGTGACCATGTGGTGTTACTGCAAGTATGACCGGCGGGTACTGTTCACAGAGCATGTCCATACTGGGGGTACTGAGGACAGGTGGGCGGAGCACATGGCATGCCTGAGCCCTGACCTACCCAAAGGAGCCACATGGCATTGCCACAGGCGCTGTGAAATATTACATGGGCCTCTTTACAATCGGCATGCAGCAAAACAAAACTAAAAAGACTCACATACAACCCTAACTCGTTCTTCATAATGTAATGATGTGAGTTGTGCTGAAGGTTATTGGAAAGGCTGAGTTTCCGTTGTATGTGTGTCTTTATTTACTCTGGTCTGTTGTAGAGTTGTGCGATGTAGCTTTCCACGTAGGCATTTCATGGTATTTGGCAGATGGGTCTTTTTTTTAGTGGTTTTTCAACACACGCGCGCGCACACACACACACAACCGCCCCATTTTAAAACGCCATGCATAGTTTATTTAAATTGTGATTAGTAATTGTGAGTTGTCATTGATGTGGATTTTTACAGTTTTCTTCCATTGCCTCATCCATAAATAGATTGAATGACAACATATAGCATGAAAAAGATGGAGAAGATATTGGTTTGCAGATGTTTTTTCTGCTCAGTTGAGTTAATGCTAAATCTGAAAGGTGCAATTTTTCAGTGCATGACACACCTCATCAATCCTAATTTGTGAAATTGTTCACTCAGTGATTGAAACTCATGTTTGAGAAAAACGTACAGCTGATTTATTTTAGAGCAGGGAAAATATTAACCCTTTCTAATCATATTGCAGCATGTCATACTGGTGAGTATGTAAAGGAAAATATGGAGGGGTCCCTGGAGGTTCATTTGTCTTCTAATCTGGTGATGTGGCAAAATAAAAGAAAGTAATGTTCAGGCTCTATGTCCTGAATAAATAGGTCTCACTTCCAATTCTCACTTGTAGAATAACAGAATATGTCTGCACAACGCAGCATCCCCCCCTGTAATGAAATGTAATGAAAATAGTGTAAGTAAAAACAAGCATTTGCCAAGTCACGAGGCCTGGGTTGCTTCTGAGCCCAGTTTAAAACATTTAAAATAATTTTGCACTGAATAGAATGCATCTGTGAGATAAATAATTTATAATTGTAAATTGAAGTTATATTGTGCTTACGAGGAGTTGAAATGCTTTGCGTCGAGTAGCAAGCTACTCCGCAACCCAAGGTTAGAGTTTAATACTGAGTAGATTAGTAATAAGTGCTTTTCTTTGTTTATTAGTTACATCATGTTTGTGCTGTTGATTTCTAGTATGTTTATATAGAGTTTAAAGTAGGGGTAGAATGATGGGCATGGATTTGAAAAGTGGAAGTACTGGCCGTGTGTGCAGTTAGTTAGATGAAATGGCTAAAAAAGAGGGATGAGTTTGCGAAGGGTATTTGGGAATTCATAGTAGTCAGAAAGGTTTGGGATGAGTAAGAAAGAGGAGGGATGGGACAAAGGCCTAAGGGAGTATTTTTTTAAATAACAAAACTGAAATTAATTTATACATACATATATATGCATGACACTTGGAAAAGTTTTAGAACCTGGAGTAAATCTCTCTGTATAAATACCCATATGTACATAGAAGCATCAATATTTACTTGGTCTGTTGTGCTCATTTATCTTGTGAAGAAGTATGCATTTTTTTCATATAACTGTAATTTGCTGATACATACATATATACACATGATACGTCAAAGTTTTTGTAGCAGGCATAAACCCCTTTTTATATGCACCTATATATACATAGACGCAGCAATATTGATATGGTATGATATACACATGTATCTTGTGGTGTAATATATATCTTTCCCCTTTTATAAAAATGTTGGCTTATAACAGAAATCTTAATTTAATGTATAATGAAACATGTATTAAGACCATTTCCTCTCCATACCGTGAGAAGCATAGTTTCTCATGTCTGAGTATACTGTTGTGGTACACTGTTGTGTTGTGAGAATAGTCATTATGTGGGCAAGAGCCAGCTCTTAACTAATCTTCTGAAGCTGATGGTTGTCAGTGAATCTTATGTTTGTAGGTAGCGAATTCCATAGTTTGGCTTCTTTGAACTGAGAAATATGTTCTATCCATGTTTTTTATTTTGTATGGATTATTTGAGGTGGTGGTCTATTTTCAAGCTTGGGTTCCATTATTGTATATGCCTTCAAGTACTCATAGGTAAAAAATGAATAATCAACAATAAAATAAAATAGTATTCCTGGATTCCTTTATTTTAATCTTGTAGTAGGATCTACACGTCTCTTGAAATCCATAAGCCCACGTCTCTTGACATCCACACAAGCCAATACATGTTTCGTCACTATGCCATATTCGACTCCGACTTCATCAGGGCTCACAAAGATATTGCTGCTCATCCAGTATCCATGTCAAATCTGGTCCTAATATCAATAATACATAGGAATTCACTTCATGTGTGATGCAGGGAATTATATGTTATGTTATATTGATTTGTATAGTCCACTAATCACCCAAGAGGGTATCCAGGCGCTTGGGCACATATATCCCAACAAAACCATATCACAGCCCGACAGGAAAGTGCTCCGTCCCAGCCACATGCCTAATTCTGGCGTACTCCAGAGTTAGGAGTATTATTGATATTAGGAATAGATTTGACATGGAAACTGGATTAGCAGCAATATATATTTGTGAGCACTGATGAAGTCATAGGCGAATATGCATTATGAAAATTTTGAGGTAGACAAGGGTCAGGGTGCAGTCTGCTGACTTGCTTGCTTTGACAAGATCCAGAAATTCAGTCAGTGATAGTTCTTTGAAGGAGCGTTGAGACTGCATTTGCCTTTCTTTGGCGTGTTTTGTTGCAAACGGGTTTGGGCTTTTGTTTTTTGTGTTGTTTAAGTAAGAATTTAACATGTTTGCTATAAAATTATTGAGAGATGGTATTGGTAGCTTCTGTGCATTTTGGCTTATAAAAATTGTGTAAAATATTGTATGCATTTCTTTATTGGCACATTTTTCATTTTGGATTTGGCTGGAATAGTATACTTTTTAAAATTTCTTGATTGATTACTTGTATATTCTTTTGTTACTGTGCAGGCATATCTTGCCTTGAAGATTGTTTGTTTTGAGGCAGTTGCGTAGAAGCTTAGCTATATGGTTTTTGATCTTTTTTAATTCTGCATTCATTCAAGGGGCATGTTTTTTTTTTTTATGCCTAGATGTTTTCAGAGGAATCGAGATGTCAAAAGCTTTCTGGAGCCATTCATAGAGTGTTTGTACAGAGTTGATTGGGCCAGATCTGTGTTGGAGGTAAGCAGGTTTTCTAGTTCCTCCAAATTCATCTTGTTACAAGTTCGATATGTAGTTGAGGATAAGATGATTTTAGGTGGGTTGAGTTGTGGTGTCTTTTGTTGGAAAGCAATGAGGTTGGGACTGGACTGACCGCGTGACTGGAGTAATCATTTGGAACATGACTAGGTCTGGGTTGGCAAAGATGATATCTAATGTGTGTCTAGTGATGTGTGTGGGATTGGGAACAAGCTGTTGCAGGTTGTGTGTGTTTAGGCCAGTGAGGATGGTTCTGGGGTATGGCATATTAGGTTTTTCAAACCATATGAGCTCACAAAGGATGCATAGGTTTAGGTATATTGTAATAAGGTTAGACATTGTGTCCAGCAATGTGTCTGGGATTGTTGTATTGCTAGGTTGTGGTCTGTAGAGGGGAGAAAGTAACAGGGAAAGGTTGGGGTAGGGTTGTATCTGACAAGGAAGTCCTCACAAGCTTGTAAAGAAGCATCCTCAGCTTTGGTGAAATTTGTTGTTTCTTTAAATATGACGGCTAAGCCACCTCCTCTTTTGCCTATGCAATTTTTTGTTACGTTTTTGTTAGACCTGACATCCTTGTTGTGGTATTCCCCCAAACTGTTTGCCGTCTCACCTACTCTTTTTCTGAATTTGTGTTTGTCAGTTTTAGGACTCTGTGAACTTTACCACTGCTAACCAGTGCTAAAGTGCTTCTGTTCTCCCTTCTAAACATAAGTAACTTGGCATACACCGAATACTATGTATACCCAGGGCTTGTAAATTAAATGCTGCAACTGGGCTGCAGCACTCATTGTGCAATCCACTACAGTAGCACTGTAAACATGTCACCAGACCTGCGCCCTGAGCCCTGCAGCCTGTGTGTGCAGTTTTAAACTTTCATTTCAACCTGGCAAAATAACCCTTTTGCTAAGACTAAACCTTCCCTTTTAGTACCTATAAGTCACCCCTAAAGTAGGCACTAAATGCCCATAGAACAGGGTGCAAAGTATTTAAAAAGTAGGGCATCACTCCAAAGTCGTTCTTCACTGTGGCAAGGGTAGCCCTCCAATAGGAAAATACTGGTGTACATTTCAAAAATTTATAACGCTTAACTTCAGTTTGGAAGCAACTAGAATCACAATTCAAGGACTCATTTTAATAGTAATTTAAAATCCAGCTTAACGGACAAGTCAGATTTTATTTTTCTATATTAGAAATTTGTCATTTCTCTGCCTATATCAAATATGCCTTTTTGTCAGTGTCCAATATCACTTGACTGTTAATGGTTCGCATTTGGTGTTATGTATGTTGTTCCTAGACAGTGGACAAAAGGCTTGGGTGTGGAGAAGTATTTTTCTTCCTTGAGCAGGATGGCCTATGTGGTTTGCCCACTTCTTGCTAGACTTCAAAGGGTGCTGTTATGTTTCATACAGGTACCCCGATATAGGCTCAGGTAGTAACCAGACCTTTCACCTATATTTCCCCTGCCATTACACTACATAACGGTTCTTGGTACTGACCTTTTACCTATTTACGGTACTGCTTAAATGACGTGGGGTTTTCTCCGAAAACTGGCCTCATTCATTATGCATGAGGATTCTTGGAATCTCAGCAGGACTACCATCTCCTGCATAATAACTATGTATTTGGGTCATTCCTTCTGTCATCCTAGTCCGACATGACACAGCAAGGTAGATCCCCTGAGGGTACCACTTTGGGTATATAAACACCATATCTTTGCTGAGGCAGGGAGAGGAGAAAAAGGACTTCCATGCTAACACACTGACGCAAGACGCTGAGGTTCCTGCATGCAGACACTCCAGCTCGCAGTAGTCTGACATCCCTCGCGGGGTGTCCATCTCGAGACCAAGACGGGGTCCCACAGTCTCTTACTTCAGGTAATGGGGTTGGCTTTATCCCAGGGGGATTCTTGGCTCCACACCTACATACATGCTAGGTACATCTAGTTCGGGTCGCATTGTAGGAGTATGCATTATTACTGTCATGTATTTTTATGCCTGCCTGTATTCATTGTTTTAGCACTATGGTAGGAATCTATCATCCTTTTCCTCTATTGGTGCTTGTAATCATTTATATCTGTTTCTGTTTTATGGTTGTTTCAGCACACCTATTTTACACTAGAATGATGCTGCTTCAATAAATGCTTATTGAAAACGTCCCCACTGTTTATTCTGTGTATCTCTCTGAGACAAAGTGAGCATGAGTGACTGAGCGAAAAGTACTGTACTGTTTCCACGATCCTTGATGGGACAGAGTTGTTGTTAGAACTGGGGGTCTCTAGTTGGCAGAGGTAGGTACCTTTGTCCAAATAGGGACCCTTGCTTCTAGTCAGGGTAAGGGGGTACACTCCTGAAATAACCCCTGCTCACCCCCTTGGTAGCTTGGCACGAGCAGACAGGCTTAGTTCAGAGGCAGTGTGTAAAGCATTTGTGAACACATACAGTAATCCAGTGACAACACTACAAATGGACACCACACAGGTTGTATTATAAAAATAAGTATCTTTTATATAGATTTACCACAAGACCATAAACGACAAAAATAATCCACAATACTGTACTTTAAAGATGGTAGAATTAGCTTGAGTCTCTTAAAATGGAAATGCGACACTTTGAGTTCAATGTACCTTAAGATGCGTAACGCAGGGCAACGAAAGTGTTGCAGGGAAGGTGATGCGGTAGTCCCTTACACGCAAGGACGGTGATGCGTTGAAGATCTGGTGCAAAGAAACAAAGCGGCGTCTTCTTGATGTTGCGTCAACGAAGGGGTGATGCGTGCACGCCCGACGGTCGTGCGGCGATTTCGATGAGTCTTTGGAGCCGCGACAGGCCCTGCGACACGCTTCCCTGGCGATGCGACGGCGTCTGATGCGAGGTCGACGATCTTCTCCTGGGATGCGGGGCGCCTCGTGTTGCGATGCGTCGGCGTCTGATGTGAGGTCGAGGCTGTGCCCCGGGGATGCGACGGCATCTGATGCGACGGCGACACTCTTCTCCGGTGCTGCGAGGCGCTTCGAAGGATGCGAGGGTGTCAGCGGTGCGCTTCTTCGGGGATGCGCCGGCGTCTGATGCGACGTCGACACTCTTCTCCGGCGATGCGAGAATCAGCGGCGACACGCTTCTTCGTCTTGAGTCGCGCTTCCAGCTCCCAGAGACACGCAAGTGTGTCAGAAGGTCCAAATTCCCAGCAAGGGAATTCAGGGGAGCTGGTGGGTGAAGTCTGTTGTCCCTGAGACTTCAGCAGGAGGCAAGCTCTGAAATCAAGCCCTTGGAGATCCTTCACAAGTTGATGAAAGTACACACAAAGTTCCCTTCTCCTTTCTTTGGCAGTCAGGCAACCACTGCAGGCAGATCCCACTAGCTTAGGGATAGTCTTCTCCTCAGTTTCTTCTTGGTTCCGCTCCTCAGCAAACGTTTCTTCTTGTTTTCCAAAAGTGATCTAATTTCCTAGGGGTCTGGGTCCCCTTTTTATACACCTTTTCTCTTTGTTCTCTGGAGCCAGAGAGGCCTTTGCCTAGTCCAAAACCAGTTCTGGTCAGTCCTGGAGCACTTTGTTTACAGGACTCCTTCTTTCCTTTCAGAATGTGGGGCAGAGTGCTCAGCCGCCCAGCAGGAGGTGGAGCCAGCATTGTGGAAGGCAGGCACAGCCCTATTCAGACCCAGGTGCAACTCCTCCCTCACTCTGGATGCAGATCTCTCTATTCAGCCCTGTGCTGACTCACCCTGTCTCCTGGAGTCCCCCAGCCCCTGTCACTCACAAACCCAGACAAGGAATACACAACCTAGCAGAGGCAGGCTTGGATAGTTAGGCAAGAAAATACCTACTTTCTAAAAGTGGTATTTTCAAACACAGAATGTTAAAACCAACTTCACTAAAAGATGTATTTTATCAGCCTGAGTTCAGGCATACTAAATTCGTTTTTCTACCATGTCCCCTGGGTTAGTTAGGATTATAAGGTGTAATAATCAAACTGCCCATTCTGGCCTATGGGGAACAGGTAGCCTTGCAATAGTGAAAAACGAAAATGGCTGTAATTCACTATTAGGACATGCCACACACACCAGGGCATGTCCTACCTTATACTTACAATGCACCCTGCCCTAGGGCCTACTGTAGGGGTGACCAACATGCAGTAAAGGGAAGGTTTAGGGCCTGGTAAGTGGGTGCACTCACCAAGTCGACATGGCAGCCCTAGGCTGCACACAGGCTCTGCAATGGCAGGCCTGAGACACATTTTACAAGCTGCTTCTGTGGGTGGCACAACCAGTGCTGCAAGCCCACCAGCAGCATTGGATTTACAAGCCCTGGGCACACTCAGTGCACGGTACTAGGGACTGACAAGTAAACCAATCATCCAATCATGGAGTCACTAATACATACATCAATTTATCATAGGGAGCACTTGCACTGTGGCACTGAATAGCAGTGGCACAGTGCCCAAAGCATCTAAACCAGCAAAAACAGATCAATAACATTGGAGGCATCATCAAAAAATGGAAGGGAGACCCACGCCAAGGATGCCAGGTCTAACACGTGTCCCCTCCAGCTGAAATGTGGGGAGAACTATCCTACCTCTAGGGAGTTCTCTTCACTAAGGCGGAAAAATCTGGACAGACCATCAGCATTGGCATGTTCTGTACCAGGGCGGTGTTCCACCGTGAAGTCCATACCCTGTAGGGAAATGGACCACCTCAACAGCTTTGGATTCTCACCCCTCATCTGCATCAACCATCTGAGGGGCCTGTGGTCGGTCTGAACCCGGAAGTGAGTCCCAAACAGGTATGGTCTCAGCTTCTTCAGCGCCCAGACCACAGCAAATGCCTCACGCTCAATAGCACTCCACCTCTGTTCCCGTGGAAGTAACCTCCTACTAAGGAAGGCTACAGGTTGGTCTAGGCCCTCCTCATTCATCTGTGACAAAACAGCCCCCACACCATGCTCTGAAGCGTCTGTCTGAACGATAAACTCTTTGGAGAAGTTGGGGGCCAGGAGCACGGGCGCCGTGCACATGGCTGTCTTCAAGGTGTCAAAAGCTTGTTGACAGGTGTCAGTTCAAATCACTCTCTTGGGCTGCTTCCTGGAAGTCAGCTCTGTCAAGGGTGCAACAATGCTGCCATAGCCCTTGAGAAATCTCCTGTAATACCCGGTGAGTCCTAGGAAGGCTCTCACCGCTGTCTGGGTCTTGGGGGGCTCCCAAGCCAGAATGGTATCTATCTTGGGCTGTAGGGGCGCCACCTGGCCGCTCCCAACCTGGTGTCCCAAGTACACCACAGAACCCTGCCCGATCTGGCACTTACTCGCCTTGATCATGAGGCCTGCCCTCCGCAGCGCCATCAACACTTCCCAGAGGTGGCGCAGATGTTCTTCCCAACTGGCGCTGAACACTGCGATGTCATCCAGGTAGGCGGCACTGAACTCTTCCAGTCCAACCAACACCTGGTTGACCAACCTCTGAAAGGTGGCAGGGGCATTCTTCATCCCAAAGGGCATCACCCGGAATTGGTAGTGCCCATCTGGTGTGGAGAATGCTGACCTCTCCTTTGCCCCATCAGTCAAGGCGATCTGCCAGTACCCAGACGTTAAGTCAAACGTACTGAGGTACCGGGCAGCCCCTAACCGATCTATGAGCTCATCAGCTCTGGGGATGGGGTGTGCGTCAGTCCTGGTGACGGAATTGAGTCCTCGGTAGTCCACACAGAACCAGAGTACGGGTGTGGCACCAGGCGCGGCAGCCTTTGGGACCAAGACCACTGGGCTGGCCCAAGGGCTGTGAGAGGACTCAATCACCCCCAATGCAAACATCTTGGAGACCTCCTCCTTGATGCAAGCTCTCACCCTGTCAGTCACCCTGTAAGCCTTGTGCTTGACAGGAAGGCTGTCCCCAGTGTCCACATCATGGACGCACCAGTCAGTGACACTAGGAACCAGGGAGAACAGGTCAGGAAACTGCCCCAACAGTTGGCGACAGTCACCTTGCTGCTCTGGTGTCAGGGAGGTAGAGAGGTTCACACCCTCCACTGATCCATCTTGCTCTTGGGCTGACATGCGGTCAGGAAGAGGCTCGGTCTCCTACTCCATCCCAGCATCTGTAGCTAAGAGCATGCCCACTTGGGACCTCTCCAAGTGGGGCTTCAGGCGGTTGACGTGCAGGACCCGCAAGGGGTTCCTGGGAGACCGCATGTCCACCAAGTAGGTAACAGGACTCTTGCGCTCCACCACCTCAAAGGGTCCGGTCCACTTATCCTGGAGCGCACAGGGCTCCACTGGGGCCATGACCCACACTTTCTGACCAGGTTGAAGCTCAACCAGAGTGGCATTCTGGTCGTACCACCGCTTCATTTCCTCCTGGCTGGCTTCAAGATTTGCCTAAGCAAGTTGCCTGAAACGCCTACTTTGGTTCTTGAAGGCCAGCATGTAGCTATATACATCCTGGGGAGGTTTCCTGGGAGATTGCTCCCAGCCTTCCTTGACCAAGCTCAGAGGTCCTCTCACTGGGTGACCATACAGAAGCTCAAAGGGGCTGAACCCTAGAGACTTCTGTGGCACCTCATGGTATGCAAAAAGAAGGCATGGCAAGAGGACGTCCCACTTACGCCTCATGGGTTCTTCCAGACCCATAATCATGCCCTTCAGGGTCCGGTTGAATCTCTCAACCAACCCATTTCCTTGGGGGTGGTAAGGAGTGGTGAACTTGTACGTTACACCGCACTCCTGCCACAGGGACTTCATATACTTGGATATAAAGTTAGTATCTCTGTCAGACACCACCTCTTGAGGGAACCCCACACGGGAGAAAATTCCCATCAGTGCCCGTCCCACCACGGGGGCCGTCACTGTCCTCAGAGGGATGGCTTCAGGGTACCGGGTGGCATGGTCCACCAAGACCAGGATGAACCTGTTGCCCATGGCTGTCTTGGGGTCCAGTGGCCCCACAATGTCAATACCCACCCGTTCAAAGAGGGTGCTGACTACAGGGAATGGCTGGAGAGGAGCCTTCTGCTTCCTCCCACTCTTTCCACTTGCCTGGCAAGCCTGACAGGTCCTGCAGTGAGTGGCGGCACTCCTGCGCATCTGGGGCCAAAAGAAATGGGTGACAAGCCTTTCAAAGGTCTTGTCCTGCCCCAGATGTCCTGCTAAAGGCACATCATGAGCCAAACCCAGTAGGAAGGCTCTGAAGCGCTGGGGTACCACCAGCACATGGGCTGACCCAGGCTCAGCAACCTTAGGCTCGCTATACAGGAGACCATTCTCCCAGTAGATCCAATGTGATCCAGACTGATCACCTGCTGCCTGGTCTGTGGCCTGTTGCCTCAGACCCACGAGAGAAGGGCACTTGTTCTGCTCCTCGCAGAACTCCTCCCTGGAGGGTCCTCCATCTTGCTACCAATGGGTCAGCTCAGGCAGGTCCCCCAGTTCAGCTACCTGTTCCCCTGTAGGCTCCAGGGCATCCCCCTCAGGGTCTGCCTCCTCCTGGACCGTGGGAACTTCAGGGGCCGGTTTCCTGCGCCCTGCCTCTTTTCTCTCCGGCAGGCACCTGGGCCTCCCTCTCAGGCTCCAGGTCCTCTTGAACACCTCTGGCTGCCATGGACCGGGTGGTCACACACGCCCAATCAGGCAAGCCCAACATCTCCAAATAAGCACTCCGCTCCACCTTAGCCCAAGGTGAGCTCTCCAAATCGTTCCCTAACAAACAGTCAACAGGCATGGCTGGCCTCACAGCTACTTGAAGAGTACCAGAGACCCCCCACTCAAAGGGAACCTGAGCCACCTTGCAGTGGCTCTCTGTGTTGTCAGCGGCAACAACTGGATAGAATGCATCAGGGACCACCTGCTCTTTAGACACCAGGTGACACTTGACAGCTGTCACACTGGCTCCTGTGTCTCTCAGAGCCTCCACCCTATGGCCATTGATGGTCACCCACTGCCTGTACGTCTTAGTGTTCTCAGGCAGTTGGGTCCTAGGGACCATCTCAGAGTCTCCTAATGAGACAAGGGACAATACTACGGGATCCCGCCCACCTTGGGCACCCATCTCCTCCCCCAGGGCTACACTAGCCACTTGCCGGGGGACTGCACCAGGGGGTGCTTGTTTTCCAAACAAAGGGCAACGGGGATCATTGGCCCTGTGGCCTAGGGCGCCATACTTGTAGCACACCAGGGGTCCCCTATGAACAGGTGGACCTGTCGGGGCCCCGTGCTTATTCTCAGGGGGAGGCTGGGAACCTTTCCCTTGGTTCCCTTGGGGTTTACTATGGGGCCCTCTCTGGAACTCCCTCTGTTTACCCTTGTCCCCCCCACTCCTCTGCTGGGGACCCTGCCCACCCTTGGCGGAGTCTCCCACGTGACCCTTGTGGACCCGGGTGCTCACCCAGCGGTCCGCCTCCTCAGCAAGCTGCCTAGGGTTAGTCAGCCTACTGTCAATCAGGTGCTGGCGTAGCTCAGGAAAACAATTACTGGACAAGTGCTCCCATGCAATCAAATCAAAGAGCGCCTGAAAATCATTTGCTTTGCTACCCTTTACCCAACCATCCAAGGCTCTGCAAAAAAAAGTCACATACTCAACCCAGGTACTGCCTTCAATCTTCTTACAGTTCCTGAACCTCTGCCTATAGAGTTCAGGAGTCAAGCCATACCTGGTCATCAATGCATTCTTCATGTGGCTGTAGGAATTATAGACTTCAGAAGGCAAGTCCAACAAAGTATCCCGCCCCTCACTAAGGAACTGACCCCACAACCCCGCTCCCCAATCCTTCTCAGGGACCCGGGGGGAAGTCATGGCTACCTCATAGGCCTTGAACCATTGCCCAATATCATCATTCTTAAAAAACTCCTTGACCACATCCTTAGGAATATACACCCTAGCCTCAACAGGCATTGACGGTGTGCTGCCACCAGAGGGAGTAATCTCTAAGCTCCTAGCTTTCAAATCCAACTCCCTCAAACTTTTCTCATGCTCAAGCTGCATTCTCTTTTCTTCTAGGGCCAATTTCCTAATTTCCAATTGCCCACTCATTTTGGCCAGCTCCAACTCATGCATCCTATTCTTTTCTCTGTCCTCCAGCTCTTCTGGGGACAGACCTCTGGCAGAAACACTGCTACCCACGGGGGAAGATGCTCTCCTCTACCCTAGACCCACTGGCCCATCCAGCTGCTCATCTGCATTCTCAGCCCCCTCATTCTCAGGGGTATTCCTTGCTTCAACCCAGGCCCTCAGCGCCTTTTGGAAATCATCCTTCTTGGTGATTCCGGTCATAGAAACTTTGAACTTCCGGCAGAAGTGCTTGAGCTGGTTAACGGTGTAGCATTCCAGTTTCTCCTCTTCCCAATCATTATCAACAGATACTATGGATGCTGCTGTATCCATGGTGATTAAACTTGGCAGTTTTTAGCAAAAATAGAAAGTCCCAGAAAAGAATATCTACCAAAAGTATGTGGTTGCGTTTTGGTCTGCACTCACTAGGTAGTGTTCACCAATCACTGTACATGAGTCACAAATGCAAGTCCAGAAATCCCACCGCTGCCACCAATGTTAGAACTGGGGGTCTCTAGTTGGCAGAGGTAGGTACCTTTGTCCAAATAGGGACCCTTGCTTTTAGTCAGGGTAAGGGGGTACACTCCTGAAATAACCCCTGCTCACCCCCTTGGTAGCTTGGCACGAGCAGACAGGCTTAGTTCAGAGGCAGTGTGTAAAGCATTTGTGAACACATACAGTAATCCAGTGACAACACTACAAATGGACACCACACAGGTTGTATTATAAAAATAAGTATCTTTTATATAGATTTACCACAAGACCATAAACAACAAAAATAATCCACAATACTGTACTTTAAAGATGGTAGAATTAGCTTGAGTCTCTTAAAATGGAAATGCGACACTTTGAGTTCAATGTACATTAAGATGCGTAACGCAGGGCAACGAAAGTGTTGCAGGGAAGGTGATGCGGTAGTACCTTACACGCAAGGACGGTGATGCGTTGAAGACCTGGTGCAAAGAAACAAAGCGGCGTCTTCTCGATGTTGCGACAACGAAGGGGTGATGCGTGCACGCCCGACGGCAGTGCGGCGATTTCGATGAGTCTTTGGAGCCGCGACAGGCCCTGCGACACGCTTCCCTGGCGATGCGACGGCGTCTGATGCGAGGTCGACGATCTTCTCCTGGGATGCGGGGCGCCTCGTGTTGCGATGCGTCGGCGTCTGATGTGAGGTCGAGGCTCTGCCCCGGGGATGCGACGGCGTCTGATGCGACGGCGACACTCTTCTCCGGTGCTGCGAGACGCTTCAAAGGATGCGAGGGTGTCAGCGGTGCGCTTCTTCGGGGATGCGCCGGCGTCTGATGCAACGTCGACACTCTTCTCCGGCGATGCGAGAATCAGCGGCTGCGGCGATACGCTTTTTCGTCTTGAGTCACGCTTCCAGCTCCCAGAGACACGCAAGTGTGTCAGAAGGTCCAAATTCCCAGCAAGGGAATTCAGGGGAGCTGGTGGGTGAAGTCTGTTGTCCCTGAGACTTCAGCAGGAGGCAAGCTCTGAAATCAAGTCCTTGGAGATCCTTCACAAGTTGATGAAAGTACACACAAAGTTCCCTTCTCCTTTCTTTGGCAGTCAGGCAACCACCGCAGGCAGATCCCACTAGCTTAGGGATAGTCTTCTCCTCAGTTTCTTCTTGGTTCCGCTCCTCAGCAAAGGTTTCTTCTTGTTTTCCAAACGTGATCTAATTTCCTAGGGGTCTGGGTCCCCTTTTTATACACCTTTTCTCTTTGTTCTCTGGAGGCAGAGAGGCCTTTGCCTAGTCCAAAACCAGTTCTGGTCAGTCCTGGAGCACTTTGTTTACAGGACTCCTTCTTTCCTTTCAGAATGTGGGGCAGAGTGCTCAGCCGCCCAGCAGGAGGTGGAGCCAGCATTGTGGAAGGCAGGCACAGCCCTATTCAGACCCAGGTGCAACTCCTCCCTCCACTCTGGATGCAGATCTCTCTATTCAGCCCTGTGCTGACTCACCCTGTCTCCTGGAGTCCCCCATCCCCTGTCACTCACAAACCCAGACAAGGAATACACAACCTAGCAGAGGCAGTCTTGGATAGTTAGGCAAGAAAATACCTACTTTCTAAAAGTGGTATTTTCAAACACAGAGGGGCCGATTCCGATTCGGGCCGGAAAACGTACCGACCGACTCGGAGCCGGAATTCATTCCGACCGACACGTACCGGTGCAGCCCGACCCGCAAAGTACGATGAGAAGCGTGCAAAATCCGACCGACTCGTACGGAACACAAGCCGAACGACCCAACCGCGCGGAAAACAGCTATCCAGCCGGAAAAGCACGCGAACCGACCGACATGCACCAGGATGAATCTTGAACAAAACCTACCCGCGAACTCCGACCCGCCAAGTACGATGCAACGCGTGGAAAACACGACTGAGTCGCACGGAGCCCAAGCCGTACGACCGACACGCATACAAAACTGCGAGCCGAAACAACCCAATACACCGCGACCGACGCGTACGCAGCACAGAAAACAGCACAAACACAGCGTGAACGAATCGGAGAAGCTCGCACGAGACAACTGCAGGGTCCGACTCGGTCAGAAGAACGTCTCCTACATGCACAAAAAGTACTAAGGAAAAAACACACAAAAAAAGGCCAAACAAGCAATTACAAAGCCAATAAATACTGGGGGGAACAGGGAACAAAGACACACCCACAACTCCACCCATATAAAGGACACAAATCCCTACCATGATCCTTTGCAAATTCAAATTACCTGCCAGCACTCAACACCAACAGACAGCAACCACACACACACTCACAGCTCATCCATCACACAAGCCACACACCAGCAGCACCTCAACAAATAGCACCCTCACATACACCCAGCAAAACACACACTCACACACCCTCACTTGCACACCCCCACACACATCACACACCACCACCACCCATCACCATGCCCCCAAAGAAGAATCAAAAGTTCCTAGATAGTGCATTGGAAGTCCTGGTAGATGAGATCCTCAGGGTAGAGCCACAGCTGTTTGGTACACTGGTCCAACAGACCCCCATGTCGCAGAAAACCAAGATGTGGGAGAGGATTGTCGACAGGGTGAACGCACAATCACCATGTTTGCGCACAAAGGGAGACATCCAGAACAGGTGGTATGACGTGCGCAGGAGGGTCAGGGACCTGTTGAAGAAGGACTACCTCTTGAGCCAACACACCGGCAGTGGCCCTCCTGCCAAACCAGTATACCTCAGGCCCTGGGAGGAGAAGGTGCGGGCCATCCTATCACCAGTGAGCGTATATGGACTAGAAAACATCCCAGAGCCTGGTGAGTACACAACAAATGTACACAATATTGTGCGACAACACACACACATCACTGTCAAGGGGAGAGTCAAACCATGCACCCTTAGCAAATCCACAGCAACCAAAACAGAATCATCTCAAAATGTGTATGTCAGTCAGATAAACACAACACATGCCATCTCATAGTGATATGTAACTGTGTCATCACATGTACAAACACAACTACAACTACAGCTAGGCAGTGGCACAAATATAACTAACAAACACATCCAGACATGTAGCCACCACTACAACACCACCTCACAGTGAAGCCCACTGAAAGGAAGGAATCCTGTGTATGCTGGGCAAGTCAGTGTAGCCAATAGCATCACGAGAGTCGTAGTCACAGATATTTCCCACCCTCACAATGCGCACATCAACACCACCATGAACCATGCTCACATCACAGGGAGTGGAAAACAACTGACAAGATGGCTGACACTGGCTACTGCTGTGGGGAGCACAAGGCCCTGCTGGCAACTGTGCACCAACCAACAGCAGGACACCACTGAATGACATCCTGAAAGCCAACTTGCACTCCCTGCAACGGAAGCACGTTCCATGGTGGGATATCTGGCTGGGTGGGAAGGAGGACTGACAGCACTGACCGTAGTTACCAGCAGCTCCACTCACACACACCCCTAACACAAACTCCACACAACTCACCTGGGAGAATGCATTGCCTCACACTCTAATCAAATATCCCACAAAGAACCACAACCCTGGGTCATGCTGTGTGAAGCACAGGGACACACATGGGACTTGTAGCCAAACTAACCCCAGGATAACACTGTCAGCCATCTTGTCAGCACAGGCACACAACCCCACAGGGAAGCAGAGTCAAAAGGAAGGAAGCATGGGCATGCTGGGAAGGGGGGTGGAGGCAATAGCATGATGGGAGTGGTAGTCACAGCCCAACCTCCCCCACCCACATGGCCCAGCAAGATCACACCCAAGCATGCACACCTCACAGGGAGTCAAAAGCCACATCAAAGATGTCTGACACTGGTGCTATGTTGTGGGGAGCACAAGGCCCTGCTGGGAACTGGCCACCAACCAACAGCAGGACACCACTGTCAGCCATCTTGCCATTGCTGTCACACTCACACACAGTGAAGTCCACTCAAAAGGAAGGAAGTATGGGCATGCTGGGAAGGGGGTGGAGGCAATAGCATGATGGGAGTGGTAGTCACAGCTCAACATCCCCCACCCGCATGGCCCAGCAAGCTCACACTAAAGCATGCACACCTACCAGGTAGTGAAAAGCCACATCAAAGATGTCTGACACTGGTGCTATGTTGTGGGGAGCACAAGGCCCTGCTGGGAACTGGCCACCAACCAACAGCAGGACACCACTGTCAGCCATCTTGCCATTGCTGTCACACTCACACACAGTGAAGTCCACTCAAAAGGAAGGAAGTATGGGCATGCTGGGAAGGGGGTGGAGGCAATAGCATGATGGGAGTGGTAGTCACAGCTCAACATCCCCCACCCGCATGGCCCAGCAAGCTCACACTAAAGCATGCACACCTACCAGGTAGTGAAAAGCCACATCAAAGATGTCTGACACTGGTGCTATGTTGTGGGGAGCACAAGGCCCTGCTGGGAACTGGGCACCAACCAACAGCAGGACACCACTGTCAGCCATCGTGCCATTGCTGTCACACTCACACACAGTGAAGTCCACTCAAAAGGAAGGAAGTATGGGCATGCTGGGAAGGGGGGTGGAGGCAAAAGCATGATGGGAGTGGTACTCACAGATATTGTTCACCCTCACAACTGTCCCATCAACACCACCCTGAACCAAGCGCACATCACAGGGAGTGGCAAAGAACTGACAAGATGGCTGACACTGGGTACTGCTGTGGGGAGCACAAGGCCCTGCTGGGAACTGTGCACCAACCAACAGCAGGACACCACTGACTGACATCCTGAAAGACATCTTGCACTCCCTGCAACGGAAGCACGTTCCATGGTGGGATATCTGGCTGGGTGGGAAGGAGGACTGACAGCACTGACCATAGTTACCAGCAGCTCCACTCACACACACCCCTAACACAAACTCCAAACAACTCACCTGGGAGAATGCATTGCCTCACACTCTAATCAAATATCCCACAAAGAACCACAACCCTGGGTCATGCTGTGTGAAGCACAGGGACACACATGGGACTTGTAGCCAAACTAACCCCAGGATAACACTGTCAGCCATCTTGTCAGCACAGGCACACAACCCCACAGGGAAGCAGAGTCAAAAGGAAGGAAGCATGGGCATGCTGGGAAGGGGGGTGGAGGCAATAGCATGATGGGAGTGGTAGTCACAGCTCAACATCCCCCACCCGCATGGCCCAGCAAGCTCACACTAAAGCATGCACAACTACCAGGTAGTGAAAAGCCACATCAAAGATGTCTGACACTGGTGCTATGTTGTGGGGAGCACAAGGCCCTGCTAGGAACTGGCCACCAACCAACAGCAGGACACCACTGTCAGCCATCTTGCCATTGCTGTCACACTCACACACAGTGAAGTCCACTCAAAAGGAAGGAAGTATGGGCATGCTGGGAAGGGGGTGGAGGCAATAGCATGATGGGAGTGGTAGTCACAGCTCAACATCCCCCACCCGCATGGCCCAGCAAGCTCACACTAAAGCATGCACACCTACCAGGTAGTGAAAAGCCACATCAAAGATGTCTGACACTGGTGCTATGTTGTGGGGAGCACAAGGCCCTGCTGGGAACTGGGCACCAACCAAAAGCAGGACACCACTGTCAGCCATCGTGCCATTGCTGTCACACTCACACACAGTGAAGTCCACTCAAAAGGAAGGAAGTATGGGCATGCTGGGAAGGGGGGTGGAGGCAAAAGCATGATGGGAGTGGTACTCACAGATATTGTTCACCCTCACAACTGTCCCATCAACACCACCCTGAACCATGCGCACATCACAGGGAGTGGCAAAGAACTGACAAGATGGCTGACACTGGGTACTGCTGTGGGGAGCACAAGGCCCTGCTGGGAACTGTGCACCAACCAACAGCAGGACACCACTGACTGACATCCTGAAAGACATCTTGCACTCCCTGCAATGGAAGCACGTTCCATGGTGGGATATCTGGCTGGGTGGGAAGGAGGACTGACAGCACTGACCATAGTTACCAGCAGCTCCACTCACACACACCCCTAACACAAACTCCACACAACTCACCTGGGAGAATGCATTGCCTCACACTCTAATCAAATATCCCACAAAGAACCACAACCCTGGGTCATGCTGTGTGAAGCACAGGGACACACATGGGACTTGTAGCCAAACTAACCCCAGGATAACACTGTCAGCCATCTTGTCAGCACAGGCACACAACCCCACAGGGAAGCAGAGCCAAAAGGAAGGAAGCATGGGCATGCTGGGAAGGGGGTGGAGGCAATAGCATGATGGGAGTGGTAGTCACAGCCCAACATCCCCCACCCACATGGCCCAGCAAGATCACACCCAAGCATGCACACCTCACATGGAGTCAAAAGCCACATCAAAGATGGCTGACACTGGTGCTCAGTCGTGGGGAGCACATGGCCCTGCTGGGAACTGGGCACCAACCAACAGCAGGACACCACTGTCAGCCATCTTGCCATTGCTGTCACACTCACACACAGTGAAGTCCACTCAAAAGGAAGGAAGTATGGGCATGCTGGGAAGGGCGGTGGAGGCAATAGCATGATGGGAGTGGTAGTCACAGCTCAACATCCCCCACCCGCATGGCCCAGCAAGCTCACACTAAAGCATGCACACCTACCAGGTAGTGAAAAGCCACATCAAAGATGTCTGACACTGGTGCTATGTTGTGGGGAGCACAAGGCCCTGCTGGGAATTGGCCACCAACCAACAGCAGGACACCACTGTCAGCCATCTTGCCATTGCTGTCACACTCACACACAGTGAAGTCCATTCAAAAGGAAGGAAGTATGGGCATGCTGGGAAGGGGGGTGGAGGCAATAGCATGATGGGAGTGGTAGTCACAGCTCAACATCCTCCACCCGCATGGCCCAGCAAGCTCACACTAAAGCATGCACACCTACCAGGTAGTGAAAAGCCACATCAAAGATGTCTGACACTGGTGCTATGTTGTGGGGAGCACAAGGCCCTGCTGGGAACTGGGCACCAACCAACAGCAGGACACCACTGTCAGCCATCTTGCCATTGCTGTCACACACACACACAGTGAAGTACACTCAAAAGGAAGGAAGTATGGGCATGCTGGGAAGGGGGGTGGAGGCAATAGCATGATGGGAGTGGTAGTCACAGATATTGTTCACCCTCACAACTGTCTCATCAACACCACCCTGAACCATGCGCACATCACAGGGAGTGGCAAAGAACTGACAAGATGGCTGACACTGGGTACTGCTGTGGGGAGCACAAGGCCCTGCTGGGAACTGTGCACCAACCAACAGCAGGACACCACTGACTGACATCCTGAAAGACAACTTGCACTCCCTGCAATGGAAGCACGTTCCATGGTGGGATATCTGGCTGGGTGGGAAGGAGGACTGACAGCACTGACCATAGTTACCAGCAGCTCCACTCACACACACCCCTAACACAAACTCCACACAACTCACCTGGGAGAATGCATTGCCTCACACTCTAATCAAATATCCCACAAAGAACCACAACCCTGGGTCATGCTGTGTGAAGCACAGGGACACACATGGGACTAAGAGGCCTTTGCTAACTAACCCCAGGATAACACTGTCTAGCCATCTTGTCAGCACAGGCAAACAACCCCACAGGGAAGCAGAGTCAAAAGGAAGGAAGCATGGGCATGCTGGGAAGGGGGGTGGAGGCAATAGCATGATGGGAGTGGCAGTCACAGATATTGGTCACCCCCACAACTGTTCCATCAACACCACCCTGAACCATGCGCACATCACAGGGAGTGGAAAAGAACTGACAAGATGGCTGACAGTGGATACTGCTGTGGGGAGCACAAGGCCCTGCTGGGAACTGGGCACCAACCAACAGCAGGACACCACTCACTGACATCCTGAGAGTCAACCTGAACCCACTGCAAGGGTGGCATGCTTCATGGTGGGATAACTGGGCTGGGGGGAGAAGGAGGGCTGGATGTCAACCAAATACAACCAATGCAGACCATGTACACACCCCAACATTCAAATTGAAATGCTCAAAGTATGCAGGACAATGTGCTACACCAATATCAACCTCTGACTGTGACAACCTAGGACAATGCAATGTACAGGCCCGCATCCAGAGGTACAGTCACAACTGTCAGGTGTGTCAACCATTGATGCCTGCAGAAACATAACATACATTGTGTGTGTCTCCCAAAAACAGGTGATGATGGGGACACAGCAGCAGACGCTGAGGAGTCCCTGTCCCAGGATCCAGGGGAAACAGAGCTCACTGGTGTGGAACAGCCTCTGCCCTCCTCGGATGACAAAGACCTACCTGGCACCTCCGGAGCGAGTCATCATGCAGCACCAGCAGGACCACCAGCTGCACCCCCTGCACCCACCCCTCCAACGACTGACAACACACAAACCACCCCTGCCAACACGGACAGACCAAGGACCACCACCACCAGCAGCACACGGACCCTTGCCCAACGTGGGGCTATGGACACCAACACCACCAACAACCCCCAAGGGGGCCCAGGGTCACCTGTGCGTGCCACCTCAGGTACTGCACGTGTCGCCAGGGGTGGTGGGAGGGGTGGTAGACATAGGTCGCTGCTCGCAGAGGGGTCTGGACTGCATGATGACCCACAACTGGTACGCATAGCCGATGCATACCAGACCAGCACCGGAGAGCTCAGCCAGGTAGTGGGGATCCTCAGGGACATACGACAGCAGCAGGCTGCCCATCATGCCCGCTTGGACTTACACATGTCCCGCATGGAGTCCAAGTGGGACACACTGCAAGAGATGACGGCAGTGCATAGGGACATATTACAATGCCTCCGCCAGATGAGCAGCAACATGTCAACACCTCCCTGTGTGCCCACAACATCTGGTGCTGAAACAACTGCAACTGCCACAGGGAGGGAGGATGACTCTGGCGGAGAGTCCCCTGCACCGCAGCAGCCTGCACTTGAGGGTCCCCCCCAAAGAAGAGGGGTCGTCCGAGGAAGGGCAACTGAGAGGCCGATGGCCATGCGCAACCCCCAGGAAGCCAAAACCTGTTCTGGATAATCACCTTTGTGCGCAAATTGTTCACCCTGTTGAATGCAACACAACTCCCCCACATGACATGGGGAGTACAAGTTGGACCAATGTATCAGATGACTGTGGACTTTACTCAGGACATTTCTGCTACCAGGACTTCCAAATCATCTAGGAACTTTGGATTACAATCACAATGTACAGCACCCACCATCCTGTGCACTATACTCACACATGTATGACAATAAACACACTAATACACCATACCTGCCTCTGTTGTGATTCCAACGTGGTTTCTGTCATGGAGATGATGACCTGCGAAATTACACTGTGCATGCTAACTGCTACAGCAAGTACAACACAGGCATGTGAGTCATGGCAACGTGACACATATGAGGGAGACACACCACCAGGGCTACACAACATATACACACCAAGGCCACCTGACTCATCGCCTACACTGATGTTGCCAGGAAATACGGTGCAATGCACAGACACAACACCTATTCACAGTCTTTGTCAACTAGCCCACTGGTGCAGTAAGCAAATGTCAGTCAGATGTGTGACCACAGACAACGCACATCACAAAGTGAAGCACAGGTTTATTACACATTTGCAACATGTTGTAACCACTACAGATGCAAGGTAATCCCACCTGGCAGTGGGCACACAGTCAACAAGTGTAGAAGGAAGGAAGTCCATGGGTGTGGCGCACATCACCTGTAGGGACACGACAGCTACCACCCTGGAAGTTTAATCACTGTGTTGGGGGATCACAGTTGACCAAACAACTCTGAAAGTACCCTGTGAAGGACAGAAATGACACACAGTCAAAAGCACTGAAGAACAGGACAGAACTGCAATACTCATGTCCAATACATGTCACAAGATACCCACCCAGAACCAAGTTAGCATGTCAACACTGTTGGGGAGTACAGACTACCTGTAAGGACACATCGCTACACGCATACAGTCATGTAGCACATGGCCACACTCAAACAGCACCAGAGCACCACCAACACATATCATGCATACTCACATCATTGACATGACATCTCCGGATACTCACATTCAGCTGAAGAAGTTGGTGATGAGCTGTGTGCGGACATCACCATCATCATCATCATCATCACTGGCATCGTGGTCCAGGCCAGGATCCTCCACAGGTGGCGGATGTTGATCATCGTCATCCAGGATGAGAGGCAACTCCTTCCGCACAGCCAGGCTGTGTGGCATGCAGCAGACGATGACAATCTTGCACACCTTTGCTGGGGCATATGGGAGGGCCCCTCCTGTCTTGTCCAGGCAGCGGAAGCGGCTCTTCAGGAGACCAAATGTCCGCTCAATGACTCTCCTGGTCCGACCATGTGCCTCATTGTAGCGCCTCTGGGCTGGTGTCACAGGGTTCCTGAGGGGCGTCAGCAACCACGGCATGTTGGGGTATCCGGAGTCACCTACATATGGACAATTGCACATTAGCTGATTTGGAAAAGAGGGTGGAATACTACATCGCAGAACACACACAATGGTACAAAGTCAGTACACACCGACAAGCCAGGCACGCTGGTTCCGCATCTGTGACATCATCCTCGGGATGCGACTACTCCTCATCACGTAGGCATCGTGTGCAGAACCGGGGAAACGGGCACACACGTGTGAGATGCTCATATCAGCAAGACATACCACCAGTGCATTGACCGAATGGTAATGTTTGCGGTTCCTGTATGCCTGCTCATGTGCCTGTGGTGGTATCAAAGCCACATGTGTCCCATCAATGGAGCCAATGACATGCAGCATCCTCCCCAGGGCATAGAAGTCACTCTTCACGTCAGTGAGTTGTTGAGGTCTAGGGAAATAGATGTACTGGTTCAGGTATCTCAACATAGCCTCCAAAACATCGCGGAGCACATGGCTGAACATGGTCTGTGACATCCCACCAGCAGACGCCACAGTGTGTTAAAAGGTACCGGTGGCAAAGAAGTGTAGGGCTGCCATCACCTTCACCTTGGGGGTCAGCGCTGTGGGGTATGTCCGGCCAGGTTGCAAATGTGGGGCCAAGCGCACGTCAATTCCTCAATCAGCTGCCTGGTGAAGCGGTAGCGTCGGATGCAGTCCCGTTCCACCATGGATGCAAGGTCAGGGAATGGTCTATGGACAGCTGGTGCCCTGCAGTGCATAGGTGAAGAAAGAAAGATTGTCAGTCACCCCACATATGTGGCATTGACCATACACAATATCACATGATACATCATTATGAGACACAAGTACATGATGTGTGCAGTTCCGTAAGGACATGTATGGCACCTACATGGCCAACATCTAACATCACAGTTCAACAAGTGGCATCAACAAGTCCCATGTTGTGCCATGGGATATCATGAGGCCGTGTCACAGTTCCCATCTACTGCTGCCACGTTCCAAACACACCCCACAGTGACATGTGTGGACAGATGTGCCCCAGGCATCACAGCTCATCGACAGGTAGATTCCCAGGGACCCTGTATTGCCACATGGACACTGGCATGACATGGTGCATCATGAATACACCACAGCAAAACAACCATGACCCCCACAGGTAGTGGTCCCTGTTGCCTCGTCAGGACAGACATGGACGTCTGTGACACACACACGCACAACATCAAAGTTCATGCACAAACAACGTGGATGTGGAGACTGTCTCCCATTGTGCACATGGAATCAGAGACATTGTAAACACAACATGCACACAGACTGTGGAGGACCATCACTATTGTGCCAATGGGTCACCCTGGGACGTACATACCGTCCCACATGGGACTCAGGGGGTATGTGACATGACATACACATACACCACCGTGAAATGTGACCATGCCACATGCTCAGGAATGAACAGTTGCACATCACAGTGGTCATGTGCACGACACACCAAGGATCCTGTCCCCATGAACACGTGCACAGCCTGGGAGTGGCTGCCCCGAAGTGACACCCACAGAACAACATGTTCACCCCCATACACGGAATAGGTAATGCAGCCTTACATGCCTTAGGATACAGTGTGGACAGGCTGTGGTGTTGTAGGTGTGCCCCTCACTCCCTGGGAAGTATATGTGGCTGGCATATGTTCACCTGTGACAGGCATGGTGACATATGCCAGTGACTTGTCCAGGGACGCGTTGTACAGCAATGGACCGATCGGTGTGCCCGGCCGGCCCATTGCATTCAATGTGAGCGGGTACGCGTTGTATCGCGGGTACGCGTTGAACAGCAATGGACCGATCGGTGTGCCCGGCCGGCCCATTGCATTCAATGTGAGCGGGTACGCGTTGTATCGCGGGTACGCGTTGTACAGCAATGGACCGATCGGTGTGCCCGGCCGGCCCATTGCATTCAATGTGAGCGGGTACGCGTTGAACAGCAATGGACCGATCGGTGTGCCCGGCCGGCCCATTGCATTCAATGTGAGCGGGTACGCGTTGTATCGCGGGTACGCGTTGAACAGCAATGGACCGATCGGTGTGCCCGGCCGGCCCATTGCATTCAATGTGAGCGGGTACGCGTTGAACAGCAATGGACCGATCGGTGTGCCCGGCCGGCCCATTGCATTCAATGTGAGCGGGTACGCGTTGTATCGCGGGTACGCGTTGAACAGCAATGGACCGATCGGTGTGCCCGGCCGGCCCATTGCATTCAATGTGAGCGGGTACGCGTTGTATCGCGGGTACGCGTTGAACAGCAATGGACCGATCGGTGTGCCCGGCCGGCCCATTGCATTCAATGTGAGCGGGTACGCGTTGTAACGCGGGTACGCGTTGAACAGCAATGGACCGATCGGTGTGCCCGGCCGGCCCATTGCATTCAATGTGAGCGGGTGCGCGTTGTAACGCGGGTACGCGTTGAACAGCAATGGACCGATCGGTGTGCCCGGCTGGCCCATTGCATTCAATGTGAGCGGGTACACGTTGAACAGCAATGGACCGATCGGTGTGCCCGGCCGGCCCATTGCATTCAATGTGAGCGGGTACGCATTGTATCGCGGGTACACGTTGTACAGCAATGGACCGATCGGTGCGCACACATTGGCTGGGGCCTGGCATGGCAACGGACGCGTTTTCGAAGCTCCAACGAGTCTGATGCAGTGAATTCAGTTGGCCAGCCACAACAATGTTGCAAAATCATGGGTGTCATGAAGTTGAAGATTTGAAGGATGCTGTGGGCGTGTATTAGTGCTGCTATACCATGGATTGGTCAGATTTAGAAGATGCAAACGACTTGGACCTATCACTTTGGACACATGGGACAGTATCTGCCTCTGCAGCACACATATAATGCTGGCTGTTCCCCTGAGAGCTCACTTGCCTGCACTACATGCTCCAGGACGACATCTGCCACCAACACTGCTGCTGTTCATGCATCCTCTGGCTCCTGCAATGGCACGTACTGTGGAGAGAGCCCCAGCCTTCAGCCTTGAGGAGAACCAGGCCCTGCTGGACAGCCTCCTTCCACAGTACAGCAAGCTGTATGGGAAACCAGGGGAGCAGGTGAGTGTGCTGTCCACTGCATCACTAATTGTGCATGTTGTCTGACTAGCAGGACTTTCACTGTGCACACCACTGGCTAGCATGCCCACTGAGTAGTTGTCACACCCCAAAGTGTGTAGTTACATGCACTGAACTGGTACAGTGCAGTAACAGTGCATTCCAACTAGGTTTACTTCCCATGCAATGATACCATGTAGTGACTGCTGGCAAACTGTTCATAGCCATTGTTGCACTGCCTGTGTACATCATATGCCCCTGTAATTGAGACATGTATATCCAACTGTGTGATGCATGGATATGTTGCATGTGTAGTAATGGCCTTTTCACTTTGTCATCCTCACAGGTTGATGCCCACCAGAAGCAGGAAATCTGGCTGACCATCGCCCGGAAAGTAAGATCCGTGGGGGTCTACAGGCGCAGGATCCGCAACTGCCAAAAGAGGTGGCAGGACCTTCGTGGCTGGACCCGGAGGATCGCAAGGGTCCAGCTGAAGCTGTCGCCTCCTCGCAGGAGGGGCGGACACCGGACCCTGACCCCCCACATGCTCCGGATCCTGGCGGTGGTCTTCCCTGACCTGGATGGGCAGCTGAGGGACAGACAGCAGCAAGGAGGGGGTGAGTCCATGACTGCACTGTGCACTTTGTCTGACATGCTATGTGCCCTCCTCTGGCCTGGTTAAACTTCCACAGTACATCAGTCATGTGGTCCAGGACCCATGTCCCTCATTTGTTACATGCCCACTTCTCCTCTGATACGCATATGTGTGGCCCTTATAGTCAGGAAACTGTGTCATTTGGGGACTGTGTCATTGCATTTTGCTTTGCTCAAGGTGGGGGACAGCATTTGTTCCCGTGACTATGTTGTGCGATTCATGGGTGGGTCAATTGCCTACACAGTGCCTAAGTTCTGACATGTGATCTGCGTGTAACTTTGATATGTGGTCCGCTTGCTGCTCTGACTCACCACATGTCCCTGGGGAATGTGGCACACACCCATGCTGCTGGTGGGAACAATATTTGGGCCTCAGGAGTATGTGTATCCAGTGTGTCACACATGCTTAGCCACCTGCCTACTGTCCAGGACTCATCCCTCTTACAGGTGGAGCTGGACAGTCATGCCTACTCCAGTGCATACAATACACTCTGTACTCCCACTCCCGTGTATCATCTGGCATGTTGTGATCAGTGAAATGTACCCTCAGGTGTCTGCCTCTGTCTCATTGTGCTGTGTCTTCGTTGTCAGGACTACTGGTATGTTCATCGTTTGGGGCTCAGCATGCCATCTGAGATGTGACCATGATAGACGATACTTCTGTGACTTATAGGTGTCTGATCACTTGACTGTGCACACAGGTGTTTGCGACTGTGACTTTCAGGAAGCTGTATTTTCATTCACAGCACACTGTGAGGTGCTCATGTTCAGGGAGTTGTGTTTCATGTCCCCCATATGTCCAGTTGGTATGACGTGGACAAATAGTAGTACAGATGATGTGGTTTTTGGGGGATGGACATGTGCACTTGTCAGTCACATAACTTGCATTCCCCATGCCCTCGGATTGTGACACAGTGCAGACTGTTGTTGTCTGGCTGCCATGGCCATGTGACTTGAGACAGTAATGTATGACTTTGCACGCATTCCTGTGTCATGGCATTCAACTTCCTGGGACTGATCCTGCAGGGGAGTGACATGTGCAACATGCACCCCATTGTGGCATTGACTATCCGGACATGGGTGCATCATGGTGTCTGGTGCTGGTATGCATCACATGCATTTCTAATTAGAATCTGGCCATCCCTTTATCCGGACACCTGCACTGACTCAGTGGCAAGAGATGTGATGTGTGCATGTTCACATGCTTCACCGTGTTCCCTGCAATGTCCAACAACTGTGTAGGTGGTGCATGTGTCCACACTGGGGTCTTACCATCAGACAGGCACCAGACAGATGGGTGCAAGGACAGGAGGGGTGTGAGTCCCATGGTTGACCATCAGACTGACAATTGGCTTCCCCGAATCTGTGCGAGGACTTTAGGCAATGTTCAACTAAGGATGCCAGGGCTTGCTCTGTAATGTGCTGTACTTACTGTGGTGTGTGCGGTCAGTGCAGGTGACTGATGTTTGTCTGTTTCCCTAATTGTTTGCAGATACATCCACGACCACAGGAGGGGACAGCTCCATGGACCAGGAGGAGCAGCGGAGCCAGACTGGGTCAGCATCGGACGAGTGGTCAGAGGGACCCAGTGGCACGGAGGGCGAGGGGAGCCACACCGAGGAGTCCTCAGCACCATCCACCTCAGCTGGGGACCACAGCAGCTCGGAGGATGACTCCCTTGTGGAGGCGGGTCTCTGCAGCCACCAAAGGCCAGCTAGACTGTCTGGCCCCGCCACCACCACCGCCCTCCCATCGGCTCCCATTCCTGAGGTCCGTGGAGGCTCCCGTGCTCGGGAGCGTGTCTCCTTCGTGCCAGGCACCGCAGCCCCTGCCCCTGTGTCCCCTGCTGCCCTGAGTGAGGAGTCTGTGTACCTCCTTCGGCAGCTCCATGTAGGGCAGGCAGCAATGCTGAGTGTCCTCCATGCACACACCACTCTGTTGACACAGCTGGTGTCGTTCATGGAGGGCATCTCGACGGGTATGTCTGCCCTACAGAGGAGCAATAGGTCCATGGACTCCTCCCTGACGGCAGCAGTGTCCCTCCTCCAACAGTCCCTCACCCCTCCCACCTCTGCCCCATCCACACTTCCTGCCCCCTACCTGTCCAAAGCACATGCACACCTGCACAGTCATCCATACACACAGACACAAGCAGCACAGACACACCCAAGAGTAAGGCAAGACGTGCACACAAGCATCCTCAGGGGACTGATACCACAGACACAGGTGATGGGGAACACACACACACACAGGCATCCACATTCACTCCGCAGTCCTCCAGATCCTCTCCCTCCAAGACCCCTTCCCTTGCCTCGCCTGCTACCACACATACACAGCAGGTCTTCCTGTGTGACCTCGGCCTCTTCCCCACCATTCCTGCTGACCCAGCACACCAGGGGAAGAGGAAGTCCACCCACACAGAGAGGAGTGCCCCTCGCCCCCGGACACCCTCCCCCAGGTGCAGGCAGACACAGGAGCCCATTCAGAAGTACCCCCGGAGCAGGAAGAGCAAGACCCCACCACCACCACCACGCAGCTCCAGCGCCCAGTCTCTCTCCTCCATCCCCCAGGCCACCACTGCACAGGTTCCCCCACCACACCCTGCCCCAGGTTCCTCCACACACCGATACCGCATCCCCAGACTGCTTAGGCCCTCCCCCCTGCCACTTGCTCTTCCACCCCCAACCCAGACGCTCTGCCTGTTAGTGGCACTGTTGTTGTGACCAGGTCCCCCCTCTGTCCTGCCCACCTCATCTGCCCACCCTTCAACTTCCTTGAGTCATGCACTGCAGTGGAGTCCACAACCACCACGTCTGACTCGGGCACTGCAGTGGGTACCCAGTCCACTATATCAGTCCAGCCCACTGCAGTGGTTGCGGCACCCACACTAACTGACTTGTGTACCATGGTGGTGCCGGCCCCCCCTGAGTCAGACACCTCCACTGCAGTTGCCGGTGACACTCCTGCACCCACCACCCCTTCACTGCCTCACTCTGCCATCCCCTGATCCTGTCCCTGCGGTGCCTGGCCTGCCCCTTGTATGCCCCTCCAAGGGGGATGTCCCCCAACCGTACCAGTGCAGGCAAGCAATGTGTGACCAGTTGTCACTTCTCACCCCGTTGGTACTGTTATTTTGGACTGGCCATTGGCCTTAGTTTCATTTGGACTTCCGTTTTTACCCGGACATTTGCTGAATAAAGCCTCTTTTTGTTTACTTTTGGGTTTTCTTTTGATGTACATGATGTGGATGAGTAGCATCCTGCATTTGCAGTTGTAATAGTGTTCACATCAGGACGATGAAGTGTTGCAGTGATGGACTCCATGTGGTCCATGGGATATGTGTCCTGTTGTATTCTGGATCTATGGCATCCTTTGCTACAGTCTGAGGGTGTAATGTTCAGCATTTGACACAGGGATGTCCTTTTTGCATTTGTAAATGTACATCTTTGTCTTACACTGATGCACATCTGGTGGGCTTAGCACTGTTCAATGTTCCTATTTCCCTGACTGTGTGCCCAGCTCCACTGGACATGCAGTTTTGCACATCAATGTCGAAGGACTCATCTGTGCATACAGTGCAACCTGCTTGACACGTGTTTGGTGTGTGTGCAGATGACTGACGTGACACCCCCGTACCCAGGCTGATGTGAGCAGAGCCTTCTGTGTGTTGTGGTTGTTGACTCACTGACGGAGTGTTCTGCTGACATGTTTGGGTCGTGCACAGACAAGGTTTGGCACAGCGGACCTTCCACAGGAGTGGTGTGCCCTCATGGCAGTGTGTAATCTGGTGACATTGCGTGGGCCTGTGTTGTGTAAGCATGTCTGTGCGTGTTCCCTTCCCTTTTCCTACACAGGCTGTGTCCCTAGGGATGTTCCTGTTTGTGATGCTTGCTGAGTTGTTCTGTGTTCATCCAGCATCTTGGACCTGGTTTCTCTGTGATGTGGGTGCATGGCAAACTAATGTTCATGAGGTTGTCATCCCAGGTTGTCTTTGTTGTCAGTGCTGGGGATGTGGGCAAACGCAGATGGGACACATTCAGGATTCCCCTTGGCACTTGTTGTTTACACGAGTAATGTGATTTACAGTTTGTGTTAGCTTACAGTGATTGTGACACGTTGTGTGTGTGACTGCTGCCACTCCTCAGGGTCAGAGCTGCAATGTTGGTAGTTGTGTACATGTGTTCTTCGTGTGTCACCTTGGCTTCTTCATTGGTGTGTGACTATGGCCAGGATCCCATTGATTGTGGTGGATTTCACATCATGCCCATGTACAGCATACTGTGCTGTGTGTCAGACATTGACAAGTCTTGTTGACTGGCCATGTGTGATGGGTTTCTGCACCTTGGTTCCCACCACCACCCCTGGTATTGTCATGGGTGCATGTGCAATGTCACTAGTCCATGTGAGCTTCACTGCTGCACATTGGTGGAGATCAGGGTGTGTGGTGTTGAGTGTGTGCAAAAGTGAGTTGTTGAACGGCCAGACCCCTACCTCCATATTGGCCTTGGCTGGCAGGCCGTGCTGATTGATTGGAGCTTGTGTAGGTGTGATGGTAGTTAGTTGCTCAGGACACATGGCTGGGTTTCACAGTGTGAACGACATCTGACATTGTCATCACAGTGGGATTATCATGCAGGCTAGTGTCAGCACAATATGGGGTCCCTGGGGGTAGTGATGTGGTGGGTCTGTCTCTTGCTGTGTTAGTTGCAGTTCCTACAAGCTTGTGTGACATGTGTAATTTGTGCTCCCTCTCATCTAACAATGCCTGATTGCCCACATAGGGGATTTGGATCCATGAGTTACTTTTGTGTGGCATTGTATGTGCATCTGTGTAATTGGTATTCAGGCCTCATCATGTGTTGTATGGTTGCCTGGGGACACTGGCACCCCCCCCTCACCTGTTGTGTTTGTTGTGCAGTGTGGGTCTGCCTGTTTGTGCATCTGCACCACTGCATTGGCATATCTTTAGTGTGCTATTGGCTGTATGTTGTTTGGTGCATTTCACCTGCTGTCCCTGGGACTCCTAGGTCATCAGTCAGCACAATGATCATTGTTTGTGTGTCACATTGCTGCCATGGTATGTTATTTGTTCACCTCACATCTACAGTCTCCACAGGGTATCTACATTTGTGTGCCCATTGGTGCGAATATGTGGGTCTGCATTATGATGGTCACTTCTGTCATTATGTCATTGATGGATGTTGACAGTGTCAGCCCCCATGGGTGATGTTTGTCTGCACATGGCCAAAGGTATGTCTTATTTGCACTGCACTGTTTGCCTCACCCAATCTATGTTGCTATGGGACACAGGCACTACTTTGCCACTGATGTGTTTGTTGTTCTGTGACCAGGAATCATCCATGCAGTTTGGCAGTTGCAGCTTTTTCTATGTCAACACTTACCTTTTGGTCGCTGTGATGATGGGGGCTTAGACCCCATTGCCACAATGTGCAAAATGTGCTTCAACTATGGGCCCCACACTTACCTTTTGGTCACTGTGATGATGGGGGCTTAGACCCCATTGCCACAATGTGCAAAATGTGCTTCAGCTATGGACCCCACACTTACCTTTTGGTCACTGTGATGATGGGGGTTTAGACCCCATTGCCACAATGTGCAAAATGTGCTTCAGCTATGGACCCCACACTTACCTTTTGGTCAGTGTGATGATGGGGGTTTAGACCCCATTGCCACAATGTGCAAAATGTGCTTCAGCTATGGACCCCACATTTAGCTTTTGGTCACTGTGATGATGGGGGTTTAGACCCCATTGCCACAGTGGTCATGGTCTGCTTGCATTGTGGGGGCCACACACATTTATGTGTGACACATGTGATAGGGGGTCACATTGTATGTTCAAAGTCATGTTCAGTGTTGTAGGCATTTGACACAGTCTACACACGCTTGTCATGGTGTTGGGGGGATGTCTTTTTGTTGCATTCCTTATGTTGGTGTGTGCTTGTTGTGTCATGCATTAGCCATCCTGTGAGTGGGGGTGTTGGTGGTGGTAGGCATCCTGCCCCCCATGGGTAGAGGTGGTAGTAGTGACAGGCATCCAGCCCCCATGGGTAGAGGTGGTAGTAGTGGTAGGCATCTGGCACCCCCTGAGTAGGGGTGGTAGTGGTGGTGGGCATCCAGCCCCCCATGGGTAGAGGTGGTAGAAGTGACAGGCATCCAGCCCCCCATGGGTAGAGGTGGTAGTAGTGGTAGGCATCTGGCACCCCCTGAGTAGGGGTGGTAGTGGTGGTGGGCATCCAGCCCCCCAGGGGTAGAGGTGGTAGTAGTGACAGGCAACCAGCCCCCCATGGGTAGAGGTGGTAGTAGTGGTAGGCATCTGGCACCCCTGAGTAGGGGTGGTAGTGGTGGTGGGCATCCAGCCCCCCATGGGTAGAGGTGGTAGTAGTGACAGGCATCCAGCCCCCCATGGGTAGAGGTGGTAGTAGTGGTAGGCATCTGGCACCCCCTGAGTAGGGGTGGTAGTGGTGGTGGGCATCCAGCCCCCCATGGGTAGAGGTGGTAGTAGTGACAGGCATCCAGCCCCCCATGGGTAGAGGTGGTAGTAGTGACAGGCATCCAGCCCCCCATGGGTAGAGGTGGTAGTAGTGGTAGGCATCTGGCACCCCCTGAGTAGGGGTGGTAGTGGTGGTGGGCATCCAGCCCCCCATGGGTAGAGGTGGTAGTAGTGACAGGCATCCAGCCCCCCATGGGTAGAGGTGGTAGTAGTGGTAGGCATCTGGCACCCCCTGAGTAGGGGTGGTAGTGGTGGTGGGCATCCAGCCCCCCATGGGTGAGGTGGTAGTAGTGACAGGCATCCAGCCTCCCATGGGTAGAGGTGGTAGTAGTGGTAGGCATCTGGCACCCCCTGAGTAGGGGTGGTAGTGGTGGTGGGCATCCAGCACCCAGGGGTAGAGGTGGTAGTAGTGACAGGCATCCAGCCCCCCATGGGTAGAGGTGGTAGTAGTGGTAGGCATCTGGCACCCCCTGAGTAGGGGTGGTAGTGGTGGTGGGCATCCAGCCCCCCAGGGGTAGAGGTGGTAGTAGTGACAGGCATCCAGCCCCCCATGGGTAGAGGTGGTAGTAGTGGTAGGCATCTGGCACCCCCTGAGTAGGGGTGGTAGTGGTGGTGGGCATCCAGCCCCCCATGGGTAGTGGTGGTAGTAGTGACAGGCATCCAGCCCCCCATGGGTAGAGGTGGTAGTAGTGGTAGGCATCTGGCACCCCCTGAGTAGGGGTGGTAGTGGTGGTGGGCATCCAGCCCCCCATGGGTAGAGGTGGTAGTAGTGACAGGCATCAAGCCCCCCATGGGTAGAGGTGGTAGTGGTGGTAGGCATCTGGCACCCCCTGAGTAGGGGTGGTAGTGGTGGTGGGCATCCAGCCCCCCATGGGTAGAGGTGGTAGTAGTGACAGGCATCCAGCCCCCCATGGGTAAGGGTGGTAGTAGTGGTAGGCATCTGGCACCCCCTGAGTAGGGGTCGTAGTGGTGGTGGGCATCCAGCCCCCCATGGGTAGAGGTGGTAGTAGTGACAGGCATCCAGCCCCCCATGGGTAGAGGTGGTAGTTGTGGTAGGCATCTGGCACTCCCTGAGTAGGGGTGGTAGTGGTGGTGGGCATCCAGCCCCCCATGGGTTGAGGTGGTAGTAGTGGTAGGCATCTGGCACCCCCTGAGTAGGGGTGGTAGTGGTGGTGGGCATCCAGCCCCCCATGGGTAGAGGTGGTAGTAGTGACAGGCATCCAGCCCACCATGGATAGAGGTGGTAGTAGTGGTAGGCATCTAGCACCCCCTGGGTAGGGGTGGTGTTAGTTGTTGGCATCCAGGCCCCTATGTGTATATGTGGCATTGGTGATGGCCATCCCGCCCCTATGGTGCTGCTGTTGCTGGTGTGAGTAATTTCTGCATCCCTCTGTGTGTGTGTGTGATATGTCGGGTACGTGTAGTTTGTTTTTGTGGTTGGTGTCTGACTTACCTTCTGCGCCGTACGCGTCCGTGCCTGTTCCGGTAATAGATGTAGAATATTGGTAGGATCGGCACGATGGGATTCATGGTTGGTTCGTCTCGTTCGTCTTTCTCTTTGCTTCGCCTCGTCCTCGTCGCTGGCGTGTTCGTCTCGTAGCCGTGGATCGTCTTGTGGCGCGAATCGGAGCTTATGTGCGCCTCTCCCGGATGCTTTGACGTGCCGTGCGTAGCGACGGGTTCGGCGCGTACGGAAAGCGCATCGTACTTGTCCGGCCGGACGGGGCTGCATTTTGGCTTCCGTGCGACTCGATTCTGCATTTCCGGATCCGCCTCGGTCGGAGAACAGGACCTGTATTGGGTGAGTACGACTGGGTCGGGATTTGGGCAGTTGTGCGCATCGTACTTGCTCGTTCGGACGTATGTGCGAATCGGTCGGGAAACAGGCATTCGCCTGGCTTTTTTCCCGGCCGAATGGTATTAGGTGCGCCTCCGACCGGGATCGGAATCGACCCCAGAATGTTAAAACCAAGTTCACTAAAAGATGTATTTTATCATCCTGAGTTCAGGCATACTAAATTAGTTTTTCTACCATGTTCCCTGGGTCAGTTAGGATTATAAGGTGTAATAATCAAACTGCCCATTCTGGCCTATGGGGAACAGGTAGCCTTGCAATAGTGAAAAACGAAAATGGCTGTAATTCACTATTAGGACATGCCACACACACCAGGGCATGTCCTACCTTATACTTACAATGCACCCTGCCCTAGGGCCTACTGTAGGGGTGACCAACATGCAGTAAAGGGAAGGTTTAGGGCCTGGTAAGTGGGTGCACTCACCAAGTCGACATGGCAGCCCTAGGCTGCACACAGGCTCTGCAATGGCAGGCCTGAGACACATTTTACAAGCTGCTTCTGTGGGTGGCACAACCAGTGCTGCAAGCCCACCAGCAGCATTGGATTTACAAGCCCTGGGCACACTCAGTGCACGGTACTAGGGACTGACAAGTAAACCAATCATCCAATCATGGAGTCACTAATACATACATCAATTTATCATAGGGAGCACTTGCACTGTGGCACTGAATAGCAGTAGCACAGTGCCCAAAGCATCTAAACCAGCAAAAACAGATCAATAACATTGGAGGCATCATCAAAAAATGGAAGGGAGACCCACGCCAAGGATGCCAGGTCTAACAGTTGTCATGTCCGATAGTTGCCAAGAACTATTCTCTCCTTGGTAAGAGGAGTTTACAGTGTCACTGTGTGCTAGCTGGTATACAGGCGAGCATACCCGGTGGGGGTGTCTGGAATCAGTCTGGACACCAATCCCACAGTCTATGTTGTCTAAACACGCAGTTCCTTTGTAGGTTTATGGGAACTACACGACATGGCACTGCCAATGTTGGTTTGGTACTTATTTAAAGGTCAAATCTGAGTATTTCAGTCGTGCTATTCTCAGAGACCCCTACTCACATTTTCCCAGAGACGTCTGGAGTGGGAAGGGAACAATCCGCCACAGCTGAGTAGGCATATCCTATGTATTGGCTGTAGGTTTAACAAGCTCGAAGGACAAATAGTTCCCTATTGTGCATAAAACCTTATCTCAGTTTCCTTGAAACTTCTTCTTTTTCAATAATGGCTGACGAAGATGCCGCTGCAACAGCACAACGTGCGACTGCAGCAAGGGAGGAAGAACAAGAAGGTGAAATAAACGTTTCAGAAAACGTAGGAACTGCCCTTACTTTAAAACTAGCAGAACATGGAGTCACAGCTAGGGGTGAGACTGTAACAATCGTGATTGAGGCACATGAATCATATAGAACAGAGATATTCAATTCATGGGTTAAATTTCCACAAGCAGATGCACGCACAAATACATTTCATTTTTACCCTGAAGATGAAACACCAGATGAATACTGTCCGTATGAGGACATTGAAATTCTGCTCACCTACCAGGAGCACATAAACTGGTTTAAAGGCGCCCTCCCACACACAAATGAAAAAGTGAGACTCGGTCCGCTCGGAAGAGATGGAGCAACTTGGCCAGTCCTAGCGGCTTACACACAGCATCCAGACATTGACACAATGCCAGTAGCAGACTTACGTCCACTTCATAAAGAAATAATAACACTTTACTGAAACCTGACACAGTTCGTGATGAGAACACTCACACTTCAGCCATCAAGGGCAACACCTACAGGACAAATTCAGGGATCTACAACTAAAATAACTTCACAAACTCTACACACAGTTATGGGTAAAATGCCCACTAGACGTGAGGAAATGCCATTTTGGATAGCTCAGAAAATAACACAGTTAGAGGCAGTGTTTCCACACAAAAGCCCTCAAGAAAAACACAGAATGCTAACAATCTGCTTGCCAATGGAGATTGCTCCCCAGATAGAGGATTGTACCTCTTGGGGTAAAGTTTTCACTGCCATATATACAAGATCTCATGGAATCTCCTCAATAGCAGTAATACCAGATGTGTTAAGACAAATACAGAATGAGTATGGAGCAGAACCTGCTCGGAACTTAGGGATGAAATTGTTAGGAAATTTTGCCCAGGTATCAACTATTATATTAGCAAACATAAAAGGGGAAGCAGCAGCAGTGGCAATACGCCAACGCCTGAGGGATTTCACTCCTTTACAACAGGAATGTGAATTATCTAAAATTATCGAAGATACCCATGCCGTTTTAGGTAGAGATAGTTTGGGAGCTAGAGCAACAAAGCCTCAACTAATGGGTGGTCCTGATAAAGATAACAGCAAGCAAGCACCTGATTCTTCCAAGAAGAAATGGGATAATAATAAAAAACAAAAGAATAGAGAAAATAGGTCACACTCCAGGGGTGGGTCTCCACAACAAGAGCCCTCCGAAAGGAGGTACAACCTTAGGAATGGTGATAACATTAAAAAACCTGACAGGTATCAGGATACTGATTCATGTTCCTCTCGTTCCTTACAGGGTTCATCAAAAAACTCTGAGAGGGAAGGACGGTTAGAACACAGACAAGAAGAGCATACAAAGTCCAGAGACACGCAACGCGCTTCAGACTATACTTTCAAAAAAGAAGAGAAACAAAAATCAAAACCTCAATTTAAAAAGAAGAAAGTAGCAGGTCTTAAAGTTAGACATGCCCAGAATTCTGAGGACTCAACTTCTGAACGGGGAATGGGCTCTGACGATGCTAGACAGCGCAGCTGAAGTAACAATAGCTCGCCAGAACCTGATGGAATTTCTGGTGACAGTGGAGTTGAATGAACATATCACGGTGGAGACTCCTGATATGAGGTTAAGTGTCCTGCATACGTTGCATAAAATAACCCTCCAAATGGAGGAGGACAAACCAAGAAAAATTAAAGGTCTCTTTTGGGAGAACCTGACTATGGATTAAACATCCTTTTAGCTGAAAAAGATTGGCCGCCTGAAATTGTTATGGAGTGCCCAAAGGGAGAAACGGTAATTTTACCGGCTTTTTCCAAACTCGTTCCAGTATACTTAAAAAATTCATACGTGCAGGAGTGGGGGGTAGCACTTGCTCCAGCATTATATCGCAACCATGTTGGATGGGATGCTGAGTCATCTCACCATGTAATCCCAGTAAAAACTACTCCAACTCCACAAAGACAGTACCCAATAAAACAAGAAGCGAAAAAACAAGTCAGGGAGATCTTTAGATCAACTTGAATACCAGGGGGTAATTAAAACTTGCACCTCTTCAATGAATAATCCTTTGTTTCTTGTAATGAAATCCGATAATTTATACCGTCTAGTTTTAGACTACAGACATCTGAAAACATGCACTAAAACATTTGCAGTGCAGAATGCACACAGTGCCACATTAATGAATAACATTGTGCGTAAAAAATACAAAACAACATTAGATATCTCAAATTGATTTTTCTGCCAAAATATAGCACCTGAAAGCAAATATTTAACAGCATTCTCGGCGCTCGGTTCTCTGCGTCAATTCTGTTGACTCCCCCAAGGGTATAAGAGTAGCCCTGGGGTGTTCTCAGCTAGGGTAACAGAGTTACTTCAGGATTTGAATGAACACCTACACACACGTGTAAACACCACAAATTTGGTGATCCGTGTTAGAGCGGGTCAATCCGGGTATACTTACCTAACCTTCAATGAAGGTGAAATAGTACCTACAGCATATAAATCACACCTGTACACAAACGCAGAAATGCGTTTTGCTTCTACAGTAAAAATTCTGGCAGCAGTACAGACTGCAGTAGTGAGAGAAAGAGCACTGGCTCAGGGGAAACGAATAATTGTCGTGACTCCATTACCGGCCTTAGAGGCTGTCACAAAGGCAAGCGTTCCAAATGCTAAAGCCTTACATCCAAGATGGATACATTGGGCTAATTCACTCACTGCAACAGATGTAGATTACAAATTTGACTCTACACTTAAAACACAAGCATTCCTGCAATACGAACAAGAATATCCTCTCCCAAATGAAATAATGCCTCTAGATCAGTATGAATATATTATTTACACTGACGGATCTGCTCAGCCGGCCATAGTAAGGAAACAACAATACAGCATCGCTTTTGTGATTGTGAAGGGTCGTATGCAGGACAGCAAGTTCCGTCCTAGCAGTACGAAGACACAGGGGCCGATTCCGATCTCGGTCGGAGGCGCACCCAATACCATTCGGTCGGGAAAAAAGACATGCGAATGCCTGTTTCCCGACGGATCCGTACAGCAGACCGAACGAGTAAGTACGATGCGCACAACAGCACAGAATCCGGCCGAGTCGTACTCACCCAATCCAGGTCCTGTTCTCCGACCGAGGCGAATCCGGAAACGCTGAATCGAGTCGCACGGAAGGGAAAATGCAGCTCCGTCCGGCCGAACAAGTACGATGCGCTTTCCGTACGCGCCGAACCCGTCGCTACGCACGGCACGTCAAAGCATCCGGGAGAGGCGCACATAAGCTCCGATTCGCGCCACAACACAATCCACGGCTACGAGGCGAACACGCCAGCGACGAGGACGACGCGAAGCGACGAGGACGACGTGAAGCAACGAGAAAGACGAACGACACGAACCAACCATGAATCCCTTCGTCCCGATCATACCAATATTCTACATTTACTACCGGATCAGGCACGGACGCGTACGGCGCAGAAGGTAAGTCAGACACCAACCACAAAACACATACAACACGTACACGACACATCACACACACACAGAGGGATGCAGAATTTACTTACACCAGCAACAGCAGCACCATAGGGGCGGGATGCCCATCACCAATGCCACATATGCACACAGGGGCCTGAATGCGCACCACCACCCCTACCCAGGGGGGCCGGATGCCAACCACCACTACCACCCTTAGCCAGGGGGTGCCAGATGCCCACCACCACTACCACCCTTACCCAGGGGGCTGGATGCCTACCACTACTACCACCCTTAGCCAGGGGGTGCCAGATGCCTACCACTACTACCACCCTTACCCAGGGGGCTGGATGCCTACCACTACTACCACCCTTAGCCAGGGGGTGCCAGATGCCTACCACCACTACCACCCTTACCCAGGGGGGCTGGATGCCTACCACTACTACCACCCTTAGCCAGGGGGTGCCAGATGCCTACCACCACTACCACCCTTACCCAGGGGGGCTGGATGCCTACCACTACTACCACCCTTACCCAGGGGGCTGGATGCCTACCACCCTTAGCCAGGGGGTGCCAGATGCCTACCACCACTACCACCCTTACCCAGGGGGCTGGATGCCTACCACTACTACCACCCTTAGCCAGGGGGTGCCAGATGCCTACCACCACTACCACCCTTACCCAGGGGGCTGGATGCCTACCACTACTACCACCCTTACCCAGGGGGTGCCAGATGCCTACCACCACTACCACCCTCACCCAGGGGGGCTGGATACCTACCACTACTACCACCCTTACCCAGGGGGGGCTGGATGCCTACCACTACTACCATCCTTACCCAGGGGGGTGCCAGATGCCTACCACCACTACCACCCTTACCCAGGGGGTGCCATATGCCTACCACTACTACCACCCTTACCCAGGGGGGGCTGGATGCCTACCACTACTACCACCCTTAGCCAGGGGGGTGCCAGATGCCTACCACTACTACCACCCTAAGCCAGTGGGGCTGGATGCCTACCACTACTACCACCCTTACCCAGGGGGGTGCCAGATGCCTACCACTACTACCACCCTTACCCAGGGGGTGCCAGATGCCTACCACTACTACCACCCTTACCCAGGGGGCTGGATGCCTACCACTACTACCACCCTTACCCAGGGGGTGCCAGATGCCTACCACTACTACCATCCTTACCCAGGGGGCTGGATGCCTACCACTACTACCACCCTTACCCAGGGGGCTGGATGCCTGTCACTACTACCACCTCTACCCATGGGGGCTGGATGCATACCACTACTACCACCCTTACCCAGGGGGGGCTGGATGCCTACCACTACTACCACCCTTACCCAGGGGGTGCCAGATGCCTACCACTACTACCACCCTTACCCAGGGGGGCTGGATGCCTACCACTAATACCACCCTTAGCCAGGGGGGTGCCAGATGCCTACCACTACTACCACCCTAAGCCAGGGGGCTGGATGCCTACCACTACTACCACCCTTACCCAGGGGGTGCCAGATGCCTACCACTACTACCACCCTTACCCAGGGGTGCCAGATGCCTACCACTACTACCACCCTTACCCAGGGGGCTGGATGCCTACCACTACTACCACCCTTACCCAGGGGGTGCCAGATGCCTACCACTACTACCACCCTTACCCAGGGGGGCTGGATGCCTACCACTACTACCACCCTTACCCAGGGGGCTGGATGCCTGTCACTACTACCACCTCTACCCATGGGGGCTGGATGCCTACCACTACTACCACCCTTACCCAGGGGGCTGGGTGCCTACCACTACTACCACCCTTACCCAGGGGGTGCCAGATGCCTACCACTACTACCACCCTTACCCAGGGGTGCCAGATGGCTACCACTACTACCACCCTTACCCAGGGGGCTGGATGCCTACCACTACTACCACCCTTAGCCAGGGGGTGCCAGATGCCCACCACCACTACCACCCTTAGCCATGGGGGTGCCAGATGCCTACCACTACTACCACCCTTAGCCAGGGGGGCTGGATGCCTACCACTACTACCACCCTTAGCCAGGGGGCTGGATGCCTACCACTACTACCACCCTTAGCCAGGGGGTGCCAGATGCCTACCACCACTACCACCCTTACCCAGGGGGGCTGGATGCCTACCACTACTACCACCCTTAGCCAGGGGGTGCCAGATGCCCACCACCACTACCACCCCTACCCAGGGGGGCTGGATGCCTACCACTACTACCACCCTTAGCCAGGGGGTGCCAGATGCCTACCACTACTACCACCCTAAGCCAGGGGGCTGGATGCCAACCACCACTACCACCCTTAGCCAGGGGGTGCCAGATGCCCACCACCACTACCACCCTTAGCCATGGGGGTGCCAGATGCCTACCATTACTACCACCCTTAGCCAGGGGGGGCTGGATGCCTACCACTACTACCACCCTTACCCAGGGGGGCTGGATGCCTGTCACTACTACCACCTCTACCCATGGGGGGCTGGATGCCTACCACCAACACCACCCCCACTCATAGGATGGACAATGCATGACACAACCAGCACACCACAACCTAGGGAATGCAAGAAAAAGACATCCCCCCAACACCATGACAAGCGTGTGTAGACTGTGTCAAATGCCTACAACACTGAACATGACTTTGAACATACAATGTGACCCCCTATCACATGTGCCACACATATATGTGTGTGGCCCCCACAATGCAAGCAGGCCATGACCATTGTGGCAATGGGGTCCAAACCCCCATCATCACAGTGACCAAAAGGTAAGTGTGGGGTCCATAGTTGAAGCACATTTTGAACATTGTGGCAATGGGGTCTAACCCCCATCACCACAGTGACCAAAATGTAAGTGTGGGGTCCATAGCTGAAGCACATTTTGAACATTGTGGCAATGGGGTCTAACGCCCCATCACCACAGTGACCAAAAGGTAAGTGTGGGGTCCATAGCTGAAGCACATTTTGAACATTGTGGCAATGGGGTCTAACGCCCCATCACCACAGTGACCAAAATGTAAGTGTGGGGTCCATAGCTGAAGCACATTTTGAACAGTGTGGCAATGGGGTCCAAACCCCCATCATCACAGTGACCAAAATATAAGTGTGGGGTCCATAGCTGAAGCACATTTTGAACATTGTGGCAATGGGGTCCAAACCCCCATCATCACAGTGACCAAAATGTAAGTGTGGGGTCCATAACTGAAGCACATTTTGAACAGTGTGGCAATGGGGTCCAAACCCCCATCATCACAGTGACCAAAATGTAAGTGTGGGGTCCATAGCTGAAGCACATTTTGAACATTGTGGCAATGGGGTCCAAACCCCCATCATCACAGTGACCAAAATGTAAGTGTGGGGTCCATAGCTGAAGCACATTTTGAACAGTGTGGCAATGGGGTCCAAACCCCCATCATCACAGTGACCAAAATGTAAGTGTGGGGTCCATAGCTGAAGCACATTTTGAACATTGTGGCAATGGGGTCCAAACCCCCATCATCACAGTGACCAAAATGTAAGTGTTGACAAAGAAAGAGCTGCAACTGCCAAACTGCATGGATGATTCCTGGTCACAGAACAAAAAACACATCAGTGGCAAAGTAGTGCATGTGTCCCATTGCAACATAAATTGGGGGAGCCAAATACTGCAGTGCAAATAAGACATACCTTTGGCCATGTGCAGACAAACAACACCCATGGGGGCTGACACTGTCAACATTCATCAATGACACAATGACAGAAGTGACCATCAGAATGCAGACCCACATATTTGCACCAATGGGCACACAAATGCAGATACCCTGTGGAGACTGTAGATGTGAGGTGAACAGATACCATACCATGGCAGCAATGGGACACACAAACCATGATCATTGTGCTGACCGATGACCTAGGAGTCCCAGGGACAGCAGGGGAAAGCCACCAAACTACATACAGCCAATGGCACACCCAAGATATGCCAATGCAGTGGTGCAGATGCACAAACACAAACAGGCAGACCCACACTGCACATCATACACAACAGGTGAGGGGGGGTGCCAGTGTCCCCAGGCAACCACACAACACATGAGGAGACCTGAATACCAATCATACAGATGTGCATACAGTGCCACACAAAGGTAACTCATGGATCCAAATCCCCTATGTGGGCAAGCAGGCATTGTCAGATGAGAGGGAGCACAAATCACACATGTCACACAGGCACGTAGGAACAGCAACTGACACAGCAAGACACAGACACACCACAGCACTACCCCCAGGGCCCCCACAATGTGGTGACCCTGGGCTGCATTCCAATCCCACTGTGATGACAAAGCTAAATGTCGTTCACACTGTGAACCACAGTCATGTGTCCTGAGCAACAAACTACCATCACACCTACACAAGCACAAATCAATCAGCATGGCCAGTAAGCCAAGGCCAACATGGAGGCAGGGGCCTAGCCGGGCAACAACTCTCATCTGCACACACTCAACACCACACCCCTCGACCTCCAACAATGTGCAGCAGTGAAGCACACATGCGCTGGTGACATTGCACATGCACTCATGACTATTCCAGGGTGGTGGGTGGGAAACAAGGTGCAGAAACACATCACACATGGCCACTCAACAAGACTCCTGAATGTCTGACACACTGCACACTACGCTGTACATGGACATGACAGCAATACCACACCAACCAATGGGATCCCAGCCACAGTCACACACCAATGAAGAAGCCAAGGTCACCCACAAAGAACACACATAGACAACAACCAACATTGCAGCCCGGACCCTGAGGAGTGCCAGCAGTCACACACACAACGTGTCACAATCACTGAAAGATAACACAAACTGGAAATCACATGACAGGGGCAAACAACAAGTGCCAAGGGGAAACCTGACTGTGACCCATCTGCGTCTGCACACAAACTCAGCCCTGACAGCAAACACACCTATGGGTGACACACTGATGACCAGTAATGTGCCATGCACCCACATTACAGAGAACCCAGGGAGAAGACTTTGGGGGAACATAGGTCAACTCAGCAAGCATCACAAACAGGTACAACACTAGGGATCACAGCATGCACAGCTAAACGGAAGTGAACACACAGACATGCACATACAACACACACCTTGGGCGCAGGCAATGTCACAGGAGTACACACTGCCATGAGGGGACTCCACTCCTGTGTGAGGAAAGCTGTGCCATATGTTGCCTCAGTAGGGCCCCATCATGTCAGCTGAGCACTTGGTCACACAATCAACAATTAGCACCAAATGAGGGCTCCCGTCACATCAGCCTGGTCATGGAAGTGCCAACGAAATCATCAGCACAGATCCAACACACTTGTATAGCAATGTTGCACTGACAACACAGATGAGTCCTTCCCCATTGATGCCCAAACCTGCATGTCCAGTGGAGATGGCCACACGGTCAGGGAAGTAGACGAATTGAACAATGGCAGGCACAACAGATGTGCAGGGGTGGAAGCCACAGATGTGAAATAGCTAATGTAAGTAGGAAATCCCATTGCCAAATACTGAACACATGACACCCTCAGATGCTGCTATGGATGACATGGATACACCACAGGATAGGACACATTCCCCCTGGACCACATGGGTTCCTGCACAGTAACACTTCATTATCATGAGACCAAATATCACCATCACTGCAGCAAGGGCATGGTTAGCATCATCAACAACATGTACATCAGAAGCATAAGCACTAGAGAACAGAAAGTTGCTTTATTCAGCATATGTGTGCAATGAAAACTGAAAGTCCAGAAAAAACACAAAGGCCAAATGCCAGTCCATTGTCAAAGTCCAAACAGGGTGACAGTGGCAGATGTCACCCTACGCATGCCTGCACAAAACCAGGGACAATCCACTAGGAGGGGCAACCGGGGGGGCAGGCCAGGCACCGCAGGGACAGGATCAGGGCTCACCAGGAGGAAGCAGGGAAGGGGTGGTGGGTGCTGGAGAGCCACTGACAACTGCAGTGGAGGTGTCTGACATGGTGTGTGCCGGCACAACTGGGGGGCATGACTCAGATGTTGTGGGTGCCGGCACGACTGCAGTGGACCCTGCAGATGGAGTGGACAGGTCCGCCACTGCAGTGCCCAAGTCAGACAGGGTGGTAGTGGACTCCACTGCAGTGCCTACCACCAGGGGAGGAGAATGGGGAACAGGCAAGGTGGGCTGGACAGAGGGGGAGGACACCCTCACCACATCAGTGGCACAGACAAGCGCAGCGGGGGGTGGTGCCGGGAGAGCAAGTGGCAGGGGGAGAAGGCCGGATCCTCTTGGGGATGGTATATCTGTGGGTGGGGGAACCTGGGGCAGGGTGTGGTGGAGGCACCTGTGGAGTGGGGGCCTGAGGGATGAAGGAAGGAGACCTGGTGCCTGAGCTGCAGGGCGGCGGCGGGGTCTTGCTCTTACGACTCCGGGGGACTTGCGGTGGGGGCCTCAGTCTGTCTGCGCCTGGGGGAGGGTGTCCGGGGGCGAGGGGCACTCTGCTCTGTGTGGGTGGGCTTCCTCTTCCCCCTGAATGCTGTATCAGCTGGATCGGAGGGGAAGAGGCCGAGGTCACTGAGGAAGAGCCGCTGGGTCTTTGGGGTTGCAGGTGAGGCAAGGGAGGGTGCTTTGGAGGGAGAGGCAACTGAGGACTGCGCAGTGCTCGTGGATGCGTGTGTGTGTTCCAGGGCCCCATCCCCTGTGAGTCTGGTTTCAGTCCCCTGACTGTGCGTGCGTGTGCGTTTTGTTTGTGGCGTGTGTGTCTGTGTGCTGGATGTGTGTGTGCTGGTGTGTGCCTGTGCCGGTGTGTGTGTGCTTGGGACGGGTAAGGTGCTGGGGAGTGTGGATGGAGCAGAGGCAGGAGGGGTGAGGGACTGTCTGAGGAGGGACACTGCTGCCGTCAGGGAGGAGTCCATGGACCTATTGCCCCTCTGTAGGTCAGACATGCCCGATGAGATGCCCTCCATGAACGACACCAGCTGAGTCAACAGAGCGGTGTGCGCATGGAGGACACTCAGCATGGCTGTCTGCCCTACATGGAGCTGGCGAAGGAGGTACACAGATTCCTCACTCAGGGCAGCAGGGGACACAGGGGCAGGGGGTGCGGTGCCTGGCCCAAAGGAGACACGCTCCCGAACATGGGAGCCTCCACGGACCTGGGGAAAGGGAGCCGATGGGAGGGCGGTGGTGGTGCTGGTGGTGGCGGGGACAGCAACACTAGCTGGGGTGTGGTGGCTGCTGACACCCGCCTCCATAAGGGAGTCATCCTCCGAGTTGCTCTGGTCCTCAGCTGAGGTGGATGGTGCTGAGGACTCCTCGGTGTGGCTCCCCTCGCCCTCCGTGCCACTGGGTCCCTCCGACCACTCCTCGGCTGCTGACCCAGTCTGGCTCTCCGGCTCCTCCTGGTCCGTGGAGCTGTCCCCTTCCGTGGCCGTGGATGTATCTGCAAACAATGGGGAAACAGACAGACATCAGTCACCTGCACCAAACGCTCACACCACTGTGAGCACAGCACATTACAGAGCAAGCCCTGGCATCATTAGTTGTACATTGCTAAAAGTGCCCTAACTGAACAGGAGAAGCCAATTGTCAGTCTGATGCCAACCATGGCACTCACATCCCACATGGCCTTGCACCCATCTGTCTGGTGTCTGTTGGATAGCAACACCCCAGTGTGGACACATGCACCAACTACACAGTAGTTGGACAGTGCAGAGGACACGGTGTAGCATGTGGACATGCACACATCACAACTCTTGCCACTGAGTCAGTACAGGTTTCCGGATGAAAGGGACGCCCAGAGTCAAATAGGAAATGCATGTGATGCATACCAGCGACAGACACCATGATGCACCCATGTCCTGATAGCCATCGCCACAATGGTGTGCATGTAGCACATGTCACTCCCCTGCAGGATCACCAATAAGTAGACACATGCCATGGCGGAGGCATGACTGCTAAGTCATACATCACTGTCTCAGTGATGTATGACTTGGCAGCCAGACAACAACACTCTGCACTGTGTCACAATAGTAGGTCATGGGGAATGCAAGTCCTGGAGCTGCACAAGTGCACATGTACATCCCCCACACAACACATCATCTTAACCCTCATCTGTCCAGGTCATACCGATTGGACATATGGGAGACCTGTGACACTACCCTCTGAACCTGAGCCCCTCACAATCTGCTGTGAATGGGGAACAGCTGCCTGAACTTCACATTCGCATACCCCAGTCTGCACGGGCAGCTGATCAAACACCTATGTGACACACAAGTATCGTCTCCTATGGTCACATCTCCAGTGGCATGCTGAGCCCCTACCGAGAAACACCCCAGCAGTCCTGGCAACAAATCCACAGCACACTGACACAGAGGCAGACACCTGAGGGGTCAAATCACTGCGCACAATGTGTCAGCTGATACACGGGAGAGGGAGTACAGAGTGCATTGCATGGCCTGGAGTAGGCATGACTGTCCTGCCCCACATGAATGAGGGATGAGCCCTGGACAGTGGATAGCTGGCTAGGTATGTGTGACACACGTAATCTGCACACTCCTGGGGCCCAAACATTGTTCCCACCCGCTGCATGGGTGTGTGCCACATACCCCAGGCACATGTGGTGGCTCAGCTCAGCAAGTGGACCGCATATCAAAGCAACACGCAGATTACATGTCCGAACACAGGCGTTGTGTGAACAATGGACCCACCCATGATGCCCACAACAGAGTTAGGGAAACAGATGCTGTCCCCCACCTTTAGTGAAGCAAACTGCAAGGACACAGTCCCAAGTGACACAATTCCCTGAATGTAAGGGCCACACCTGGGTATCAGATGAGGAGTGGGCAGTGCACAATAGAGGGACATGGCTCCTGGACAACATGACTGCTGTACTGTGGCAGTTTAACCAGGCCAGAGGAGGGCACATAGCATGTAATACAGAGTTCACAGTGCAGTCTTTGACTCACCCCCTCCTTGCTGCTGTCTGGCCTTCAGCTGCCCATCCAGGTCTGGAAACGCCACCGCCAGGATCTGGAGCATGTGGGGGGTCAGGGTCCGTGTTCCGCCCCTCCTGCGAGGAGGCGACAGCTTCAGCTGGACCCGTGCAATCCTCCGGGTCCAGCCCCGAAGGTCCTGCCACCTCTTCTGGCAGTTGCGGATCCGGCGCTTGTAGACCCCCACGGACCGGACAGCCCGGACGATGTCCTTCCAGATCTCCTGCTTCCGATGGGCATTAACCTGTCAGGATGAAAAAGTGAAAAGGCCATTACTACACATGCAACATATCCGTGCATGACACAGTTGTATATACATGTCTCATTCACAGGGGCACATGATGTACACAGGCAGTGCAACGCTGCCCATGGACAGTTTGCCAGACGTCACTACATGGTATCATTGCATGGGAAGTAAAACCTTCTTCAAATGCACTGTCACTGCACCATACCTGTCCAGTGCATGTCACTACACACTATGGGGGGTGACAACTACTCAGTGAGCCTGCTAGCCAGTGGCGTGCAGACTTTCAGCCTTGCTAGTCAGACAAAATGCACATTCAGAAAGGCAGTGCACAGAACACTCACCTGCTCCCCTGGTGTCCCATACAGCTTGCTGTACTGTGGAAGTAGGCTGTCCAGCAGGGCCTGGTTCTCCTCAAGGCTGAAGGCTGGGGCTCTCTCCACAGTACGTGCCATTGCAGGGTCCAGAGGGGCAGAGACAGCAGCAGTGCAGTGGCAGATGTCGTCCTGGAGCATGTAGTGCAGGCAAGTGAGCTCTCAGGGGAACAGCCAGCAATATATATGTGCTGGAGAGGCAGATACTGTCCCTTGTGTCCAAAGTGATAGGTCCAAGTCGTTTGCATCTTCTGAATCTGGCCAATCCATGGAATAGCAGCACCAATACACGCCCACAGCATCCTTCAAATCTTCAACTTCATGACATACATGATTTTGCAACATTGTTGTGGGTGACCAACTGAATTTCCAGCAACCGACTCGTTCGAATTTCGAAAACGTGTCCGTTGCCAGGCTAGGCCTTTGTCAATGGGTGCGCACCGATCGGTCCATTGCGGTACAACGCGTACAGGGGTACAACGCGTACCCGCACACATTGAATGCAATGGGCCGGCCGGGGGCACCGATCGGTCCATTGCTGATCAACGCGTACAGGGGTACAACGCGTACCCGCACACATTGAATGCAATGGGCCGGCCGGGGGCACCGATCGGTCCATTGCGGTACAACGCGTACAGGGGTACAACGCGTACCCGCACACATTGAATGCAATGGGCCGGCCGGGGGCACCGATCGGTCCATTGCGGTACAACGCGTACAGGGGTACAACGCGTACCCGCACACATTGAATGCAATGGGCCAGCCGGGGGCACCGATCGGTCCATTGCGGTACAACGCGTACAGGGGTACAACGCGTACCCGCACATTGAATGCAATGGGCCGGCCGGGGGCACCGATCGGTCCATTGCGGTACAACGCGTTCAGGGGTACAACGCGTACCCGCACATTGAATGCAATGGGCCGGCCGGGGCACCGATCGGTCCATTGCGGTACAACGCGTACAGGGGTACAACACGTACCCGCACACATTGAATGCAATGGGCCGGCCGGGGGCACCGATCGGTCCATTGCGGTACAACGCGTACAGGTGTACAACGCGTACCCGCACACATTGAATGCAATGGGCCGGCCGGGGGCACCGATCGGTCCATTGCTGATCAACGCGTACAGGGGTACAACGCATACCCGCACACATTGAATGCAATGGGCCGGCCGAGGGCACCGATCGGTCCATTGCTGTTCAACGCATCCCTGTACAAGTGACTGGCATATGTCACCATGCCTGTCTCTCAGATGGACATATGCCAGCCACAGATAGCTCCCAGGGAGTGAGGGGCACACCTACAACACGACAGCCTGTCCAAACTGTATGATAAGGCATGTAAGGCTGCATTTCCTATTGTGTGTATGTTGGTGTACATGTTGTCCTGTGGGTGTCACCTGGGGGCAGCCACCCCCAGGCTGTGCACGTGTTCATGGGGACAGGATCCTGGGTGTTACGTGTACATGACCACTGTGATGTGCAACTGTTCATATCTGTGCATGTGCCATGGTCACATTTCACGGTGGTGTATGTGTATGTCATGTCACATACCCCGTGAGTCCCATGTGGGTCGGTATGTTTGAGCCAGGGTGTCCCAGTGGCACAATAGTGATGGTCCTCCACAGTCTGTGTGCATGTAGTGTTTACAATGTCTCTGATTTCATGTGCACAATGGGAGACAGTCTCCACATCCACGTTGTGTGTGCATGGACTTTGATGTTGTGCGTGTGTGTGTCACAGACGTCCATGTCTGTCCTGCAGTGGCAAGTGGGACCACTACCTCTGGGGGTCATAGTTGTTTTGCTGTGGTGTATACATGATACTCCATGTAATGCCAGTGTCCATGTGGCAATACAGGGTCCCTGGGAATGTACCTGTCGTTGAGCTGTGATGCCTGGGGCACATCTGTCCTCACATGTCACTGTGGGGTGTGATTGTGACACGGCAGCAGGAGATGGGAACTGTGACACGGCCTCATGATATCCAATGGGCCAACCTGGGACTTATTGATGCCACTTGTTGAACCGTGATGACAGATGTTGGCCATGTATGTACCATACATGTCCTTACGGAACTGCACACTTCATGTAGTTGTGCCTCATAATGATGTATGTTGGGATATTGAGTGTGTTCAATGCCGCATATGTGGGCTGACTGACAATCTTGCTTTCTTCTCCTCTGCATTGCAGGGCTCCTGCTGTCCATCGACCATTCCCAGACCTGGCAACGATGGTGGAACGGGACAGCATCCGACGGTACCGCTTCACCAGGCAGCTGATTGAGGATTTGGCAGTGCAGTTGGCCCCACATTTGCAGCCTGGCCGGCCGTATCCTACAGCGCTGACCCCCAAGGTGAAGGTGATGGCAGCCCTACACTTCTTTGCCACCGGTACCTTCCAACATACTGTGGCGACTGCTGGTGGGATGTCACAGACCATGTTGAGCCGTGTGCTCCGCAATGTTTTGGTGGCAATGTTGCTATTCCTGAACCGGTACATCTATTTCCCTAGACTGCAACGACTCACTGATGTGAAGAGTGACTTCTATGCCCTGGGGAGGATGCTGCATGTCATTGGCTCCATTGATGGGACACATGTGGCTTTGGTACCACCACAGGCCCAGGAGCAGGCCTACAGGAACCGCAAGCACTACCACTCGGTCAATGCACTGGTGGTGTGTCTTGCAGATATGACCATCACACACGTGTGTGCCCGTTTCCCTGGTTCAGCACACGATGCCTTTGTGATGAGGAGTAGTCGCATCCCCAGGATGATGGCACAGATGCAGAACCAGCGTGCCTGGCTTGTCGGTGTGTACTGACTTTGTGCCATTGTGTGTGATCTGATCTGTAGTATTCCGCCCACTTTTCCAAGTCAGCTAATGTGCACTTGTCTGTCCGTAGGTGACTCGGGATACCCCAACATGCCGTGGTTGCTGACACCCCTCAGGAACCCTGTGACACCAGCCCAGATGCGCTACAATGAGGCACATGGTCGGACCAGGAGAGTGATTGAGCGGACATTTGGTCTCCTGAAGAGCCGCTTCCGCTGCCTGGACAAGACCGGAGGGTCCCTCCCATATGCCCCTGCGAAAGTGTGCAAGATTATCATCGTCTGCTGCATGCTCCACAACCTGGCAGTGCGGAAGGAGTTGCCTCTCATCCAGGATGACAATGACCAACATCCGCCACCTGTGGAGGATCCTGGCCTGGACCACGATGCCAGTGATGATGATGATGATGAGGGTGATGTCCGCACACAGCTCATCACCAACTTCTCTTTAGCTGAATGTGAGTATCCTGAGGTGTCATGTCAATGATGTGAGTTGGCATGATATGTGTAGGTGGTGCTCTGGTGCTGTTGGAGTGTGTCCATGGGCTACTTGACTGGATGTGTGTAGCGATGTGTGCTTACAGGTGGTCTGTACTCCCCAACAGTGTTGACATGCTAACTTGGTTCTGGGTGGGTATCTTGTAACATGTATTGTGCATGAGTTTTGCTGTTCTGTCCTGTTCTCCATTGCTTTTGACTGTGTGTCATTTCTGTCCTTCACAGGGTACTTTCAGATTTGTTTGGTCAACTGTGTCCACCGACGACGTGTCCCTACAGGTGATGTGCGCCACACCCATGGACTTCCTTCCTTCTACAGTTGTTGACTGTGTGCCAGCTGCCAGGTGGGATTACCTTGCATCTGTAGTGGTTACGACATGTTGCAACTGTGTAATAAACCTGTGCTTCACTTTGTGATGTGCGTTGTCTGTGGTCACACATTTGACTGCCATTTGCTTACTGCACCTGTGGGCTACTTGACTACAACTGGGAATAGGTGTGGTGTCTGTGCATTGCACCGTCTTCCCTGGCAACATCAGTGTAGGCAATGAGTCAGATGGCCTAGGTGTGTATGTGTTGTGTAGCCCTGGTGGTGTGTCTCCCTCATATGTGTCACGTTGCCTTTACTCACATGCCTGTGTTGTACTTGCTGTTGCAGTTCGCATACACAGTGTAATTTTGCAGTTCATCATCCCCATAACAGCACCCACGTTGGAATCACAACAGAGGCAAGTATGGTGTATTAGTGTGTTTATTGTGATACATTTGTGTGAATAGTGCATAGGATGAGTAGTGCTGTACATATATCTTGCAATCAGAAGTTCCTAGGTGAATTGAAAGTCCTGGTAGACAAAATCCCCAGTATCGGGGCCACAGTTGTCTGAGACATTGGTCCAACTTGTACTCCCCATGCAATGTGTGGGAGTTGTGTTGCCGTCAACAGGGTGAACAGTCTGTGCACAAAGGTGAACATCCAGAACAGGTTCAGGCTTCCTGGGAGTTGCGCTTGGCCATCGGCCTCTCACTTGCCCCTCCTCAGACGACCCCTCTTCTTTGGGGGGGGCCCCTCAAGTACAGGCTGCTGCGGTGCAGGGGACTCTCCGCCAGAGTCATCCTCCCTCCCTGTGGCAGTTGCAGTTTGTTCAGCACCAGATGTTGTTGGCACACAGGGAGGTGTGGACTGGTTGCTGTTCATCTGGCGGAGGCATTGTAAAATGTCCCTGTGCACCGCCATCATCTCTTGCAGTGCGTCCCACTTGGACTCCACGCGGGACATGTGTGAGTCCAAGCGGGCATGATGGGCAGCCTGCTGCTGTTTCATGTCTCTGAGGAGCCCCACTACCTGGCTGAGATCTCCGGTGCTGGACTGGTACGCATCGGCTATGCGTACCAGTTGTGGGTCATCATGCACACCAGCAACCTCTGTAAGCAGCGACCTCTGTCTCCCACCCCTCCCACCACCCCTGCCGACATGTGCAGTGCATGCAGTGGCACGCACAGATGACCCTGGTCCACCTTGGGGGTTGGTGGTGGTGGTGGTGTCCATGGCCCCACGTTGGTCCAGGGTCCCTGTGCTGGTGTTGCTCCTTGTTCTGTCCATGTCGGCAGGGATGGTATTTCTGGTGACAGTCGTTGGAGGGGTTGGTGCAGGGGGTGCAGCTGGTGGTCCTGCTGGTGCTGCAGCTCGTGGTCCTGCTGGTGCTGCATGTAGACTTGCACCGGATGTGCCAGGTTGGTCTTCTTCGTCCGAGGAGGGCAGAGGCTGTACGACACCAGTGAGCTCCGCATCCTCTTGAGCCTGGTACTGGGACTCCTCAGCGTCTGCTGCTGTGTCCCCATCATCACCTGTTTTTGGGAGACACACACAATGTATGTTATGTTTCTGCAGGCATCAATGGTTGACACACCTGACAGTTGTGACTGTGCCTCTGGGTGCGGGCCTGTACATTGCATTGTCCTAAGTCGTCACAGTCAGGGGTTGATATTGGTGTGGCACATTGTCCTGCATTATTTGGGCATTTCTATGTATTTGTTGGGGTGTGAACATGGTCTGCATTGGTTGTATTTGGTTGACAGCCGGCCCTCCTTCCCACCCAGCCAGTCAGTTATCCCACCATGGACTGTGCTTGCATTGCAGGGAGTGGATGTTGTCTCTCAGGATGTCAGTCAGTGGTGTTGTGCTGTTTGTTGGTGCACAGTTCCCAGCAGGGCCTTGTGCTCCCCACAGCAGTAGCCAGTGTCAGCCATCTTGTGAGTCCTTCTCCACTCCCTGTGATGTGAGCATGGTTCAGGGTGGTGTTGATGGGACAGTTGTGGGGGTGAGCTATGTCTGTGACTATGACTCCCATCATGCTATTGCCTCCACCCCACTTCCCAGCATTCCCATACTTACTTGCTTTTGTGGGGAGTTCAGTGTGTGTGGGTGTGAGGGCAATGGCAAGATGGCTGACAGTGGTGTCCTGCTGTTGGTTGGTGTGCAGTTCCCAGCATGCCCTTGTGCCCCCCACAGCAGTAGCCAGTGTCAGCCATCTTGTGTGTCCTTATCCACTCCCTGTGATGTGAGCATGGTTCAGGGTGGTGTTGATGGGCCAGTTGTGAGGCTGAGCAATATCTGTGTCTACTACTCCCATCATGCTATTGCCTCCACCCCCTTCCCAGCATGCCCATGCTTCCTTCCTTTTGACTCTGCTTCCCTGTGGGGTGGGCTGCCTGTGCTGACAGGATGGCTGGGAGTGTTGTCCTGGCAGTTGTTTGGCTGAAAGTCCCAAGAGTGTCCCTGTGCTTCACACAACATAACCTAGGGTGGAGGTTCTTTGTGGGATCTTGAGTTAGGATGTGTGGCATTGCATTCTCCCAGGTGGGTTATGTGGAGTATGTGTTGAGGGTGTGTGTGAGGGGAGGTGCTTGTGACTATGGTCAGTGGTGCGAGTCCTCCTTCCCACCCAGCCAGCCAGATATCCCACCATGGAACGTGCTTCCATTGCAGGGAGTGGAAGTTGTCTCTCAGGATGTCAGTCAGTGGTGTTGTGCTGTTTGTTGGTGCACAGTTCCCAGCAGGGCCTTGTGCTCCCCACAGCAGTAGCCAGTGTCAGCCATCTTGTGAGTCCTTCTCCACTCCCTGTGATGTGAGCATGGTTCAGGGTGGTGTTGATGGGACAGTTGTGGGGGTGAGCTATGTCTGTGACTGTGACTCCCATCATGCTATTGCCTCCACCCCACTTCCCAGCATTCCCATACTTACTTGCTTTTGTGGGGAGTTCAGTGTGTGTGGGTGTAAGAGCAATGGCAAGATGGCTGACAGTGGTGTCCTGCTGTTGGTTGGTGTGCAGTTCCCAGCATGCCCTTGTGCTCCCCACAGCAGTAGCCAGTGTCAGCCATCTTGTGTGTCCTTATCCACTCCCTGTGATGTGAGCATGGTTCAGGGTGGTGTTGATGGGCCAGTTGTGAGGCTGAGCAATATCTGTGCCTACTACTCCCATCATGCTATTGCCTCCACCCCCTTCCCAGCATGCCCATGCTTCCTTCCTTTTGACTCTGCTTCCCTGTGGGGTGGGCTGCCTGTGCTGACAGGATGGCTGGGAGTGTTGTCCTGGCAGTTGTTTGGCTAAAAGTCCCAAGAGTGTCCCTGTGCTTCACACAACATAACCCAGGGTGGTGGTTCTTTGTGGGATCTTGAGTTAGGATGTGAGGCATTGCATTTTCCCAGGTGGGTTCTGTGGAGTTTGTGTTGAGGGGGGGGTGTGAGGGGAGGTGCTTGTGACTATGGTCAGTGCTGCAAGTCCTCCTTCCCACCCAGCCAGATATCCCACCATGGAACGTGCTTCCATTGCAGGGAGTGGAAGTTGTCTCTCAGGATGTCAGTCAGTGGTGTTGTGCTGTTTGTTGGTGCACAGTTCCCAGCAGGGCCTTGTGCTCCCCACAGCAGTAGCCAGTGTCAGCCATCTTGTGAGTCCTTCTCCACTCCCTGTGATGTGAGCATGGTTCAGGGTGGTGTTGATGGGACAGTTGTGGGGGTGAGCTATGTCTGTGACTGTGACTCCCATCATGCTATTGCCTCCACCCTACTTCCCAGCATTTCCATACTTACTTGCTTTTGTGGGGAGTTCAGTGTGTGTGGGTGTGAGAGCAATGGCAAGATGGCTGACAGTGGTGTCCTGCTGTTGGTTGGTGTGCAGTTCCCAGTATGCCCTTGTGCTCCCCACAGCAGTAGCCAGTGTCAGCCATCTTGTGTGTCCTTATCCACTCCCTGTGATGTGAGCATGGTTCAGGGTGGTGTTGATGGGCCAGTTGTGAGGCTGAGCAATATCTGTGCCTACTACTCCCATCATGCTATTGCCTCCACCCCCCTTCCCAGCATGCCCATGCTTCCTTCCTTTTGACTCTGCTTCCCTGTGGGGTGGGCTGGCTGTGCTGACAGGATGGCTGGGAGTGTTGTCCTGGCAGTTGTTTGGCTAAAAGTCCCAAGAGTGTCCCTGTGCTTCATACAACATAACCCAGGGTGGTGGTTCTTTGTGGGATCTTGAGTTAGGATGTGAGGCATTGCATTCTCCCAGGTGGGTTCAGTGGAGTTTGTGTTGAGGGGGGGTGTGAGGGGAGGTGCTTGTGACTATGGTCAGTGGTGCGAGTCCTCCTTCCCACCCAGCCAGCCAGATATCCCACCATGGAACGTGCTTCCATTGCAGGGAGTGGAAGTTGTCTCTCAGGATGTCAGTCAGTGGTGTCCTGCTGTTTGTTGGTGCACAGTTGCCAGCAGGGCCTTGTGCTCCCCACAGCAGTTGCCAGTGTCAGCCATCTTGTGAGTCCTTCTCCACTCCCTGTGATGTGCGCATGGTTCATGGTGGTGTTGATGGGACAGTTGTGGGGGGGCAATATGTGTGACTACGACTCCCATGATGCTATTGGCTACACTGACTTGCCCAGCATACACAGAATTCCTTTCTTTCAGTGGTCTTCACTGTGTGTTGGTGTTGTAGTGGTGGCTACATGTCTGGATGTGTTTGTTAGTTCTATTTGTGCCACTGCCTAGCTGTAGTTGTAGTTGTGTTTGTACATGTGATGACACGGTTAAATGTAACTTTGAGATGGCATGTGTTGTGTTTATCTGACTGACATACACATTTTGGGCTGATTCTGTTCTGGTTGCTGTGTAATTGCTATGAGTGCATGGTTTGACTCTCCCCTTGACAGTGATGTGTGTGTGTATTGTGGCAGAATATTGTGTACATTTGTTGTGTACTCACCAGGCTCTGGGATGTTCTCTAGTCCATATACGCTCACTGGCGGAAGGATGGCCCGCACCTTCTCCTCCCAGGGCCTGAGGTATACTGGCTTGGCAGGAGGGCCACTGCCGGTGTATTGGCTCAGGAGGTAGTCTTTCTTGAGCAGCTCCCGGACCCTCCTGCGCACGTCATACCACCTGTTCTGGATGTCGGTCTTTGTGCGCAGACATGGTGATTGTGCGTTCACCCTGTTGATGATCCTCTCCCACATCTTGGTTTTCTGGGAGATGGGGGTTAGTTGGACCAGTGTGCCAAACAGCTGTGGCTCTACCCTGAGGATCTCGTCTACCATGACTTCCAATTCACAATCTAGGAACTTGTGATTCTTCTTGGGGGGCATGGTGATGGGTGGTGATGGTGAGTGATGTGTGTGTTGGTGTGCAGGTGAGGGTGTGTGAGTGTGTGTTTTGCTGGGTGTATGTGAGGTAGGTATTTGTTGGTGTGCTGATGGTGTGTGGCTTGTGTGAGGGATGAGCTGTGGGTGTGTGGTTGCTGTCTGTTGGGTGCTGGCAGTAGAATGGCATTTGCAAAGGATCATGGTTGGGATTTGTGTCCTTTATATGGGTGGAGTTGTGGGTGTGTCTTTGTTCTCTGTCCCCACCCCCCAGTATTTATTGGCTTTGTAATTGCTTGTTTGGCCTTTTTTTGTGTAATTTTTCCATTGTACTGTCTGTGCATGTTGGAAATGTTCTTGTGACCGAGTCGGACCCTGCATTTGTCTCGTACGGTCTTCTCCGTTTCGTTCACGCTGTGTTTGTGCAGTTTTCTATGCTGCGTACGCGTCGGTCGCGGTGTTTTGTGTTACTTCGGCTCGGTTTTGTATGCGTGTCGGTCGTACGGCTTGTCCTCCGTACGACTCGGTCGTGGTTTTCGCGCCTTGCATCGTACTTTGCGGTTTGGAGTTCGCGTGTACGTTTCGGTTGGATTTGTTCCGGGTGCGTGTCGGTCGGTTCGATTCGCGTGTTTTTCCGGCCGGATTGCTGTTTTCCGTGCGGCTCGGTCGTTCGGCTTGGGTTTGGTACGTGTCGGTCGGATTTTGCACGCCTTGCATCGTACTTGGCGTGTCGGGCGCCACAGGTACGTGTCGGTCGGAATAAATTCCGGCTCCGAGTCGGTCGGTGCTTTTTCCGGCCCGAATCGGAATCGACCCCACAGTCTCTAGGAGACTGCACGGCACAGCTGGCAGAATTAAAAGCTCTGTTACTGGCACTAATAAATACGGATCGAGAATTCTCCACACTGATTTTGTGCGATTCATTTTACTGTGTCCAGTCATACAATAAATATATCTCCACTACTGGGTTCAGAACGGGTTTAAAGACTCAAAAGGTTGCACGATTAAGCATAAATCGCTATGGGAACAGGTAGCTAAGTTGAAAAACGACCTACCAAGAGCTCACGTGAATCACACGCTGAGTCATCAACATGATGGCGTTCATGTTGAAGGGAATTCATTGGCTGATGAAGCCGCAAAAGGGGCAGTACGAACTGCTGCCATAGCTGCAATCACTTGTTCTAGCACGAGAATAGACGGACAGATAATGGTAGCTGTCATTGCTTCACGAAAAAACAGCACAACCTTACTGAAAGGTTTTCAACTCAAGTACTCCTACAAGTTAGATGCTAATAACATTCCGTATGCTCAAATTCCAGGAGTGGGGGATAGAGTAATACCAAACATGGATCGCAGATTAGGTTTAATTCTAGCTGCACACGAGGGTCTGGGTTCTGCACATGCAGGGATTACCGCAACGGTTTCCTTACTGAAACAACGCTATTGGTGGCCAGGACTAACTAAACAAACAAAGAATTTTGTCTTAAAATGCAACATCTGTCAGCAGATGAAGGGTTCCACCATGGCACGTCCAGCACAGACACCATTACTTATATCAGACAGACCACTCGCTTGTGTCTATTTGGACCACTGCGGCCCCCTACAATCAGTTGGGGCTTACAAATATATCTTGGTGGCAGTGGATTCACGCTCTAGATTCCTGTGGGTTTGGCCTCAGCGCTCGGCTGACGATCGAACTGTTATAAAAGATTTGCGAGTCTTTATAGGGACATACACAGTTGGCACATTACATTCTGACCGTGGCCCAGCGTTTAGCTCTAGGGCTTACAAGGAAGCCATGGGAAGTCTGGGTGTTGCACTGCAGTACTCCTCTCTGTACCATCCCGAGGAGAATTCGGTCGTGGAGAGGAAAAACCGGGACTTAAAGCAATCTTTAACAGCAAGGGTATTAGGTTTGGGTGGTAGTTGGGTCAATCACTTATATGGGGTCCAGAGGGCACTCAATAATATGCCAAGAAGTTCCCTAGGAGGTGTCACTCCTTACGAAGTCCTATTTGGGACGAGAATGTGGTTACCTGATCTCGACTATGAAAGCACAGTGGCAGATGAAAAACCATTTGGCATCAATAAACGTTTGGCTGTTTTACAGGATCTCAATGAATTCCGGGCACTACAAAGCAATGTGCAAGTAAAACACACCGCCACTGGGGAAGTCAAATCAGTCACGGCAAGACCTGCCTGGATCCCAAAGGTTGGGGATCTGGTCAATGAAAAGATTGTGGACAAGAAAGAATTTGGGCCATCACAGAAAGCCTGTACCTGCCCTGGCTGTCGAAGGAACAAGAACAGTACTTCTTCCGCCTCTTGCCGGCAAAAAAGAAAAGAGATTTGTCTCCATCGATCTGATCAAACCACACTATGTGGTCGATACTGAATAGTAGGCCTCGTGGGCTCCTGGGTAGCCGACACTCTCCTCTTTCTACCATACAGGAAGTTCAGACAGAAAGACTCATAACATTCGAAGAGTCACCAATACAAAATAATGGACTTTCCAACAATGAAATGGAACTCGTTCCTGTTGAAATAGAACATCAAAACACTAATGAAAGACAAATATCAATTCGGCCTACCACCGATACCTACTTAAATATGCCTCTACAAGAGACGTCAGCCAGTTCAATAAAACCTGCTGAGCTACCAAAAATAGATCGAACTGTTTCTGGCTACTTCATCGATTTTGATACCTTCTCTCTCGATCCCAGTGAACATGAAACAACGCCAGCTCCAGTTTCCCGCAAACAACAGCTTCATGATTTCTACATTTTTCTGAAAAAGACTTACCTTGTCTCATCAGGGCTACAGCTTTGGATAATAACTGGAATATTGTTTTTTCTATTCTGAATTGGCCTAGTGACTGCCTTCTGCTTACTCATGAACGGAAACTATCTCCCAGAACGCTCTGCAGTATCAAATGTGAACTTGGTCCTGAAACCTCATACGTCATTTCATCGTGAACAAAGGGACCTGTCCTTCGTGAACATTACAGCTGTTCCAATTCCTGATGGTATAGTTTGGGACAAAGTTTCATATGATATATTTGGTCCCACTGAACTTTTGAAAATACCTCATGTATATAAAAATTCTTTAAATGATATCATTACCTCCAGTACATTTTCTGACGATTGGGATTTTGTAACTGTAAATAATATGTTGTCTGATTTAGAACAATCCGCCGCATTTTCAAGCATTGAAATGTTAGAGGACACAACTGATTATGACACAATGTACTGTTACCAACATTATGGTCATCACTTTTTACGTAAATCCAGTATCCCACGTAATGTTTTTACTTACCACCAATGGGAACATTGCCCAACACCGCCGAAAGGAAGTTCACGAACGTTTGCACAGAAATTTTCTTATTTTTCAGGGTTTAACACTTCTGACCCGACCTCATTTTACTATAAGGTTGCACCTACAACTGCACAGAAAAATATGCTAACAACCACCAAACAAATTTACTCTGCATCCTTTATTTCCCAACTGTCTGAACAGGGTTTCAACTTATAGAAGGACATGATAGACTTAAAATCAGTCTGGGGTTCAAAGGAATGGCAAGTTTAGGGAACAGAAGCACTATTTTGAGCGTGTCTCATTCCACAGCAGATCATATTTCTGAACGACACTGTGCAACAGACTTCCTGTCTTGAAATAGCCAAGAACAAAGATTTGAACACAACTCGGATTCCCTCACCATCACACTTTGAGGGGTGGCAAATCTTTACGACACATGGTGGGGATACAGTAGATGACATCATACATACAGTTTCATACAATTCATCAGACCCCAATTGGAAGGGATGGTTAGTTTGGCCTACAGACACAAATAGATGTCAAACAAGAATCAGGGGTACCACCGAAGGGTTTAGTATCCATAGGCTGGACCAACGCTATATACAACGAGAACATCCGGGGGTGGTGACATCATACAGTGTTGGGAAGTTATGCCTCGATTGGCTAAAAACCTCGACACTATCCCAGGTGAAACAACACTTCTCCTTACTATCAGAAGACATGGATCTAAGGGACTTTTTATTGGGCCCCAAAAGCCACGTCAGAAACGTTTCTTATATGCTGTTTATAATGAAATTTGGAAAATCTCTCAACAGGAAGCTGCGGAGAGACTTCGTGAAATTGATAGAATTAACCTAGAAAAAGCCTTAGCGGTAGTTGACACTGGTATGACTACATTGACATCCAGGATTTATTCAATGGGCAACATTGTATCTTCTGATATAGATATACTAGAACAGGATTTGTCCATACTACAGCACGGGCAGTTTCAATTCCGTTCTATTATGTTGTTAAGCTGGACGCTACAATCATTGCGTTCCGGTTAGGAGCCTTGGCGATTTATCAACAGTATGTCCCTGTTCTCTGCATACAATCTAACTAAGAAGCAGATAACACGGGCACTGAGAGGAGGAAAATATACAATGCTGCATATTGAAAAACTGGATCAATTACCTTTCACTGTGGCAGAGTCGCCATCCAAAGAATGGTTAATTCATGGCCATATTACGTTACCTGTAAAAACTTTCCAGTTTCAATATTGCCTAGAACAACAACAGGCAGGCAGATATGAGGCAATGGGTAAGGAATCTTGGGAATTGCCGTATAGATTTTGATGCAGGAGTGGGGACATGGAAGTATTTCTAAGTGGTACAAACTGCGAGAACTCGTTAAGTGGATCTCTCATATGCCAGGATATCATGCTTCACGGCGCCTGTAATGGTTCAGTTGCAAACTTATGCTGTCATTTGAAAGGGTCCCCGGCTGCCGTGATTAATCCGGTGTTCAAGTTGCTCTCAAATGGGAGTTACTTGATGCTGAATGTTCAAGGTTGTTGTGGGATGCTTCCGGGCATCGCATATCTTGTCACTGTAAGCTGCAGGGGAATCACTGACAAAATATCGACTACCACAATATCGAGGTACAAAAATATCGTGACAAAGATATCGAAGTCAAGAATATCAACATCCTATCTACATCATGGTAAGTACAAAAATATCAAAAAAACAATATCGTTGTCAAAAATATCGTTGTTAAAAATATCGTTTTTTTATGTTAAAAAATAATGTAAAATAAAGTAAATAATACATATAATTAAAAGAAACATAGTTACAAATATTTTAAAATGTTTAAAAATGATAACTAATACATATAATGTAAAAATAAATTAAACTTATACATATAAAATATAATATATATACTTACTTAATAATATTCATAAATAATTACTTTAATAACTTATAAATTGTTAAAAAACATTTTATAAATTATACATACATATATACACATACAACAATAATATATAAATAAATAAAAATATAAAAAATATATATAAGAAATTAAAAAATTACAATATTTGTAATCTTTTTTAAAATAAAGTATACACTACATTAACTAAAACAATAGAGAAAATATTGGATAGCGGAGGGATTAAAATTACTATTCCAACTCCAGAGAGTGCAACAGTAGGGAAAGTGTTGGATAGCGTAGGGGTAAAAATTACTATTCCCACTCCAGTGAGTGCAACAGTAGGGAAAGTGTTGGATAGCGTAGGGGTAAAAATCACTATTCCCACTCCAGAGAGTGCAACAGTAGGGAAAAATGTTGGATAGCGTAGGGGTAAAAATTACTATTCCCACTCCAGAGAGTGTAACAGTAGGGAAAGTGTTGCTTAGAGAAGGGGTAAAAATTACTATTCCCACTCCAGTGAGTGCAACAGTAGGAAAAGTGTTGGATAGCGTAAGGGTTAAAATTACTATTCCCACTCCAGAGAGTGCAACAGTAGGGAAAGTGTTGGATAGCGGAGGGGTTAAAATTACTATTCCAACTCCAGAGAGTGCAACAGTCGGGAAAGTGTTGGATAGCGAAGGGGTAAAAATTACTATTCCCACTCCAGTGAATGCAACAGTAGGGAAAGTGTTGGATAGCGTAGGGGTTAAAATTACTATTCCAACTCGAGAGAGTGCAACAGTAGGGAAAGTGTTGGATAGCGTAGGGGTTAAAATTACTATTCCCACTCCAGTGAGTCCAACAGTAGGGAACATGTTGGATAGCGAAGAGGTAAAAATAACTATTCCCACTCCAATCAGTGCAACAGTAGGGAAAGTGTTGGATAGCGTAGGGGTTAAAATTACTATTCCCACTCCAGAGAGTGCAACAGTAGGGAAAGTGTTGGATAGCCTAGGGGTAAAAATTACTATTCCCACTCCAGTGAGTGCAACAGTAGGGAAAGTGTTGGATAGCATAGGGGTAAAAATTACTATTCCCACTCCAGAGAGTGCAACAGTAGGGAAAGTGTTGGATAGCGAAGGGGTTAAAATTACTATTCCAACTCCAGAGAGTGCAACAGTAGGGAAAGTGTTGGATAGCGAAGTGGTAAAAATTACTATTCCCAATCCAGAGAGTGCAAAAGTAGGGAAAGTGTTGGATAGCGTAGGGGTAAAAATTACTATTCCCACTCCAGAAAGTGCAACAGTAGGGAAAGTGTTGGATAGCGTAGGGGTAAAGATTACTATTCCAACTGCAGAGAGTGCAACAGTAGGGAAACTGTTGGATACCGTAAGGAGTAAAAATTATTATTCCCACTCCAGAGAGTATAACTGTAGGGAAAGTGTTGGATAGCAGAGGGTTAAAATTAACATGCTTATCAATTAAATATTTTTTTAATTAAATAAGGAATTAATAATTAATTAACAATAAATTAATTATCAATACCAATAAATAAAAAATAATAATGACTTAATTATAATAAATTACTTCACACCCTATTCCCCTATAAACACACAACCCGCTCCTAAACTAAATTAACACAATTAATATATTTATCAATGAATCAATTACTAAAAATGAATTACCAATTAATAATTAATAAACAATAAATTAATTATCAATACCAAAAAATAAAAATTAATAATTAATGTATTATAATTAATTTACTTCCCACCCTATTCCCCTATAAACCCACAACCCGCTCTGAAATATAAATTAACACAATTAATATAATTATCAATTTATCAATTAATAAAAATGAATGACCAATTAATAATTAATTAACAATAAATTATTTATCAATACCAAAAAATAAAAATTAATAAATACTTTATTATAATAAAATTACTTCCCACCCTATTCCCCTATAAACCCACAACCCGCTACGTAACTAAAACGCAAAATGTAATTAAAAATAATTAATAATTTCTAAAAATTATTATTTAATTTACTATAATTAAATTACTTCCCACCCTATTCCCCTATAAACCCACAACCACCTACGGTACTAAAACGTAAAATTTACTTTAAAAAAAATTACTAACTTCTAAAAATTTAATACATATATTTAAAAAAAAAATACAAAACATAACAAAAAATGTGGAGCACATACATATAAAATACATACTAAAATACATAACACTAATATAAACATCGATATTATTAACAACAATATTTTTGCAAACGATATTACTAACTTCGATATTAACAAAAACGATATTTCTTATATTCATGTCGATATTCTGGTCACCGATATTCTTGATGTCGATATTCTGTCCCTCCGATATTTACAACTCGATATTTCAATAGGTCGAAAAAAAAACCTCGATATTATGTCTGTGCACCCTGCAGGGTTACTTGTTGTATGCAAGTATTGTTTCCACAGACCCACACAGTCAGGGAGGTGCCGTTATGGCCTTCGTTGAATGTTTCCTTTATACGGTTTGATACTCTGAGCCGCATGAAAGCCATGCTTTTACAGAAAACCGTGCCCTTAACCTCCGCCAGAGAGTCTTTTGATCTTCAGGTCACAAGGTCCTCAGCTGAGATACAGGCACTAGTACGAACTAACTGCCCTTTCCATTTCACAGAAATGGTACAACGTATCTTCAACATGTCTGATACGAGGGGTATAGCCCACCTATTTAAGACCATAGGTTCTGGACTGTTAAGCACCTTTCAGACAGTCTTCGGAGTGATTCTAGCCTTCATACACTACGTATTCGTGAGCATTTTTGGAGGACTTCTGCTAATCCTGTTACTAATAGCCAGCCGCGGCCTCTGCAGGTCAGAGCGGTGGGGCCAGGTGAGGGGGGATTTCGAGAGACGACCATGAGGGAAAATGAAATAAATAATTAATTTTCCCTCGTGGTCGTCTCTCGAAATCACCCCTCACCTAGCCCCACCGCTCTTACCTGCAGCGGCCGCTAATAGCAGGAATTCTGATTGTAATTTTTCTGCTACGCAATGGATGACCCAATCACCAAGGAGATGGAAAAAACGCTCTTGGAGCGCCGATACCGTGATCGCATGGTACTCCATCTGGGCACACCTCACCTTCGAGAACTAAGCAAGCCTTGGTTCCTATCGTTTCGACCAGTCTGGATTGACTGTGTTTTGCCTGTACTCCGATGCATGTTCTGCGGACAAGAATGCATGTTGGATCTCTGTCTAACACTTCCATCGGTTGTGCCACCGGACGTGGATGCTTTACTGGACCCGATAACGGCCCATGTACTGCTGTGTCCTCAGCGTATTCCCATGTTGATGTCTGCATTCTTAGAGCCACCACAGGACGCTTCAGCTCCTGTTGGACTGGAGAACGGCTCCTCTACAAGCACTCAGGCCTTGGATGTTATACCGGCATCAGCTGTGGGCAATACAGAAGACCATCTGTGCTCGATTTACCTGATCTGTGAGGTGTTGCAAGGACCGTCGTCTGCGATTGCAAGCAACAGTGATGTTGCGTCTCCCAGCCAGGACACATAAACATTTGGCTCATCGTGTGCTGGGAAAAATTTGGCCTTTTTCAAAACAACCAAATTTGGATTTTTTAAACAAAAAACAATTTCTTTTTGCTGAAGAACGTGGCTTTTAGACACTCATAGTTGGAGTTTCTCCCACCCACAGGCTGGCTGTGGTCATAAGTGTTGCATCCCCAATACATTCACTTGTGGACCTGTAGAAGAACAGAATAGGTCTTACCTGCTCTCTGTGACCTGAGAAGAGTCTTGAAGACTGGATCTACTCTCCCTCTTGTACCAGGACAAAGAAGTGGACTCCAAGGGTCATAAGGCTGACCTGTATGGGCTACAGGGACACAACAAGCACCAATAGGTCTTTTTCCTGCATTCCCTGCAGACCAGTCCCAACTGTACCTGCCCAGGACCCTGCTGCAGGCCTATGCTGGAGTGAGTCTAGACCCCCAAGTGCTGCCCCCAGGGTCCTAGACCCTTCGCTGGTATCTAAGTGACTCCTCCTGAAGTCTCCTGAAACCTGCAACTTAGAAACTTTTTGCTCTGAGAACCGATAGGGGACTGGGACCAACCTGCCAAGCCAATCCAATGGAAGTACATCGCTGCTGGGCCATAGATTCAGGTTGCTGTAGCTATGTTCTTATCCGCAGCCACAAATCCAATGATGAGTGTGTGGTAACCCACAAGTTCTCCACACCCTACCATCCCCAGACCAACGGACTTGTTGAGAGATTCAACAAGACCCTCAAAGACCTGATCAAGGGCCTGTCAGAGCCCTTGAGTCGTAAGTAGGACATCCTCTTGCCATGCCTGTTGTTTGCTTTTGGGGAAGGGCTGCAGAAGGGAGTACAGTTCAGCCTCTTTGAACTTCTTTATGGCCACCCGGACAGAGGGCCTTTCAGCCTTGTGCAGGAGGGGTGGGAGCACGCTTCCAAGAAACCCCACAGGATGTAGTTAGCTACATGTTGGCTCTGAAGACACAGACAACACGCTTTTGGATGAAAGCCACTGAGAACCTGGACTCCAACCACGAAGTCATGAAACTCTGGCATGACCAGAAGGTCACTCTGGTAGATTTCAACCTAGCAAGAAGTGTGGGTAATGGAGACTATGGAACTCCAGCTCTTGGACTGGGCCCTATGAGGTTAAGAAGTGCAAGGAGGAGGTCACTTACCTGGTAGACCTCCATACCCCAGGAACCCTTTCAAGGTCCTGCATGCCAACCGCCTCAAACCCCACTTTGAGAGGCACCATGCTTTTGGTGACAGATGGAGTTAAGGAGGAGGAGAGTGAACCTCTCCCAAATCTCCATTCTTAAAAGAGCAAAATGGTTAAAAAGAGGGTGTTAACCTCTCCACATCTGTGACCCCATACCAGGAGAGACAATGCTGAAAGTTGCTGGAGAAATTCTCCTCCTTATTCTCGCTTACCCCCGGGCTCACCACTTGGTTTACCATGATATTGACATTGGGAACAGCATGCCTCTCAAGAATAAAATGTACAGACTGTCTGATAAAGTGAGAGTCAGTATCAAGGAGGAGGTGTCCAAGGTGCCGAAGGTAAGGGTGACTAAGCATCCGAACAGCCCATGGTCCAATCCAGTGGTTCTGGTACCGAAGGCTGCCTCGGTAAGTAGACATAATATCGAGTTTAAAATATCGTATCATAATATCGTGTTTTTAAAGTTGACAGTCAAAAATATCGTGGTATGTAATATCGATGTCTAGAATATTGATTTTGTATGTTGTTTAAAATATCGTTGTTAAAAATATCGATGTAGGAAATATTGTTGAAAAAAATATCGATTTTCTAAATGTAATGTAGTTAATAATCATTTTTTTTAATAGTATATATTTCTAAATATAATGATATTTTTTTTATACATTGGATATGTTTTATTGAAAAATTGTTTTAGGAGCGGGATGTTGGGTTTATAGGGGATAAGGGTGGGGAGTGTTTTAAAATGTTTTTTTTAATTTTTGGAAAAATGTAAGTAATAATTAAGGGGCCTATTACGATGGGGGTCGGGAAACCTCCCCGACCGCCATGGTAGCGGGAAAAGACCGCCCGCATGTACCGCGACATCACCGCCGGTCGCATTACAATGACGCGCTGTCGAAATCCGACCGCGGCGGTCTGATCGTGGGCATTAACATTGCGGCAGTTGCTGCTGCCCGCAGCACCGCCGCGATGCCGAAAGGAGCATGTCCTGCATTTCCCTGCACTGCGTGGCAGGCACTGCACAGTGCCTGCCACCTGGTACAGGGAAATGTAGGGGGGAACCATGGGTACCCCCCCAGTGCACCCACCCCCCCAACACATTGGGGGCCCGCAAGGGGCCCCCGGAAGACAATCACCGCATGCCTTTCAATGGCGGTCTGACCGCTGAGGAAAGGCTGGCTACCGCTGGCATCATAATCCTGCCGGCGGAGCATGCTCTGCACTGCCACCATTATCCCGGTCCTGCTCCGTCCGCCAGACAGGAGTGCGGATGGCAACCGGCGGTAAAGCGGCGGTCGGAATTTCCTACCGCTGCGGTCACCACCGCCATCCTAATAAGACCGGCGGTTTTCCAGGTTGCAATGGCGGGCGGATGTCCACCGCCAGTACGGCGGGTGCCACCGCCGGCCCGGCGGTGAACATCCGACCGTCATCGTAATAGACCCCTAAGAAATGTACAAATATTTTTTAGCAGCAGGATGTTGGGTTTATAGGGGATAAGGGTGGGGAGTGTTTTAAAATATTAATAAAAATAATGTACATTTATAAAAATTTTTTATTTTTTTTATTTTTTTTTAAGAATAGTGGGATGTTGCGTTTATAGATGATGGGGTGGGAAATTTCATAACAATTTAATAAAATGTAAAAATAAATAAAAAATAAAACATTTAAAAAAAATTACATTAATAGTGGGATTATGTGGTTACTGCAGATAAGTTTGTGGAGTGGTTTTTAAAAATTAAACAAAATTAAAAAAAAGAAAATGTTTAAATAAGATTTTTTAAAAATTTAGTGGTTAGATGTTGTTTTTATAGGGGATAAGAGTAGTCATTTCTAACAAAAAAAATATTTCATAAAAAAAAAAAAGATAATTTTGTGGGAGAGGTGTGGTGTTTTTGGTGGAAAATGTGTAATAATTATTTTTAATTTCAGAAATGTTATTAAAAAAAAATTAAAATCTTTGAGGAGGTGGAATGTTTGTGTTTATAGTTATTAATGTTATCAAAAATAATTTTCAAATTTTTGGGGGGATTTTTATTATTTAATAAACAATTTTGTAAGTAAAATATTACATTGGTCTATATATGGTAGCATGGGTTTCCACAGGTTCAAGTAGGCAACATGAACCAAGTTCCTTTTACTGCCATGTCACAGTGGGATTTTGCCAATGACTGCAATTGTCTTATACCCACTATGTTCTAAATGTATACCTGTATGTTTCTTAGCCCTGAAGAAGTTGCTGTTTACTATAATGGGAGGCGACGAAACACGTGTTGGATAAGGCTTTGAATGAAATTGCTTACAAAAGGAACAATAAACGGAGATACGAAATCAAGCAGTGGATCAAGAACGTTCTTATATTGTCATTAATTTGTTTGTAAAATGCGGGCGTGTGCAGGGGATTGTTGTGCTTTCTGTCTGTGGTCTCACCCCATCCTAGGGAGAGGAGTGGTTCTCCCTACCCCTTTGCACCGCACTCACACTACGTTACACCCAAATAGTATCTGCGTACTGTCTAGGAGTGCCATCCCCCTATTAGACCAACCACCGGACATGCAGCTTACTCGATATTATCAGTGTCGATATTCTGTCAGTGATTCTGCTGTCTCACCGGGCCCCACGCCAAATCTCTGGTTCTGTGTGGATTACTGAGGGTGCAATTCAGTCACTGATGCATACTCCATCTGCCGAGCTGACGGGCTCCTTGACCAGATGGGAGCTGCCAAGTTCCTGAATACATTTGATTTGACATCTTGGTACTGGCAGATTACCTCAATGAGGGGGCAATGGAGAGGTCTAGCATTCTATACCTTAGAAGGCCACGTCTAATTTCAGTTGATGCCCTGTGGGTTACTGCCACCTTCTAGAGGTTGCTCAACTGGGCCCTGGCTGGGTTGGAGGTCTCAGTGCCGCCAACGTAGATGACATTGCAGTCTTCAGCTCTAGCTGGGATGACCACCTGTACCACCTCTGGGCAGTGCTTCAGGCCCTGCAGAAGGCATGCCTGACTATCAGGGCAGTAAGTGCCAGATAGGGCATGGATCTGTTGTGTATTTGGGCCACCAAGTCGGGGGGCAAGGTGCAGCCCCTCCATCCCAATATTCAAACCAATTTCGCTTGGGAACCCTCCAAGACCCAGACTTAGGTGATACTCTTCCAAGGCCTCACTGGTTAATACAAGAGATTTATTAATAGAAATGGCACCATTGTTGCACCCTTAACAGTGTTGACTTCTAAGATGCTGCCCAAGAAGGTGATCTGGAGAGAGGTGTGCCAGAAAGCATTTGACACCTTGAAGGATGCCATGTGCAGAGCACCAGTGCTCAAGGCACCTGAGTTCTCCAAAAAACTGATTGTGCAGACAGATGCATTGGAACATGGCATTAGGGCTGTTCTCTCAGAGCAAAATGATGAAGGCTTGGACCACCCTGTAGCCTTCATCAGCAGGCTACTTCCCAGGAAATAAATGTGGGGTGCAATCGAAAGGGAAGTTCCTGCAGTGGTCTAGGTACTGAAGATATTTTGGCCATACTTGTTTGGGACTCACTTTCAGGTTCAGACAGACCATAGACCCCTAAGATGACTAAAGCCGTTGAGGGTTGAGAATACCAAACTGTTGAAGTGCTCCATCTTCCAACAGGGAATGGACTTTAATGGGGAACATCACCCTGGGACTGACCACACCAATGCTCATGGTTGTTCCAGGATTTTCCGCTTTAGCGATGCGAACTCCCATAAGAGTGGGTAGTTCTCCCTGCTTTCTGCTGGGGGAAGACTTTAGAACTGCCATCTGCTAACTAGAGGTAAAGTGCTTGTGCTCTCTCTTCTAAACATGGTAATATTAGCTTGCACAGGATTGGTGAATGTAATTTACTTATTAATCCCTAGTATATGATGCTACATGTACCCAATACCTGAAAATTAACTGCTACTAGTGGGCCGCAGCACTCATTTTTCGACCCACTAAAGAAGTTGATAAAACAGGTCTCAGGACTGCCACTGCAACCTGCAGGGCAGTTTTAAACTGTAATTTCGATCTGGCAAAGTACAGCTTTTGCCAGGTCTAAACCTTTGTTTTTGATACTTATACTTCACCGCTAAGGTAGGCCCTGAATGCTCATAAGGCGGTGCATGGTATTTAAAAAGTAAGACATGTGTACTTAGGTTTTACATACCCTAAATCATTTTACACTATTGTAAGGCTATCTCATGCATAGACTAACATTGGATTACCTTATTACACTTAATAGGTGATAAATTCAGTTTGAGAACCGATAGAGAAATGCTTCTTCCTCTCAAATGAATTATAATTTCAAATCCTTTTAATGCTAAGTTGAATTTTAAGTTCCTTCTCTGAAAATGTTAGTTTTAGAAGGTTGGCATTTTTCTGCGTAAACCAAGTGTGCCTTTCTGCAAGTGTCCAGGGTCACATGAGAGTGAATGTCTCTTGTAGTGTTTTGTGTATTCCTTCCAGACATGGGGACAATGAACCTTGGGTGTGGGGCAGAGTGTTTCTCTCCTGAACAGAATGTCCTTGGGGGTTGCATTCAGCTTTTCTGAACTTCAAAGTATAGCCTCAGGGTTATATCTACCCCCCTCCTTGACTTTTAAGGGCTGCCTGCCCTGCCGCTGACAAATGCAGCTCAAACACTGAGGCCTGCCCACCGTTTGCTACCGTAGATAGTTTGGAGCCAAACCCAGGAAAGGGGGAAGGTTAGTCAAATGGGGGCATCTGGGGATAAAAGGGGCTCCTTCAGAACGTCTCATCAGAACACTCCTGGGCCTGTGGAAGATTCAAATGAAGGACTGCCCTGCTGCCTGAAAAAGGAAGACTGGATTTGATTGCCTTGAACCCAGGCTCCTTAGAAGTGATTCAGAGGGTCAATTGGCTAACCTCCTGTTTGAGCTACAGGGACACAACAAGCTTCCAGAGGCCTCGCTGTAACTGCCCAGCTGACCAGCATGAACTGGACCTGCTTGGACCTCCCTGCGCTATGCTGCTGGCCTCTGTTGAATTGAGTCCTGATGCCCAAGAGGTGCCCCCTTTGTCTTGAACCCCTGACTGGCACAGGGTGCACTCCTCCTAAACTTTAGTTGAAAATCCAGAAGTTTTAGGCTTCTCGCAACACCAAAATGGACTCTTTGCACCAAAAAACAGCCATCTGTGACGCCCCCCCAACCCAAATCTCCAGCGACGACTGCTCTTCGCCTCAGCCATGCCCAGTGATGGGCAGCTCTTTGTGCCACAACAGTGACCCACCTTGACGCCTGACCTGCTCCTCACGTTGAGAATGACCTCCGTGAGGCTACCACCAATGCGAACCTTCACCTGCAGCTCCTTGCATGGACAATGACTCGAGTAAGTAAACTTTCCGTGGGACAAACCTGGTCTCTGTATCTGACCCGTGCTCCATCGCGGTCTGTCTAAACCTGTGGCTTTACCCTGGTCCAGCGCAAACAGATAACCGCAAGTGGACCTTTATGCTTTTTGGCGCTATTTTTACCTAAAAATATATAAAAACTCATAAATCCAGTTCGACTTATTGGATTTTTGTTGTTTGTGTGTCATTTTATTTTTTAAATTAACTCTATTTTTTTTAATTGGTTTGGGATTTTTCTTGTGCTGTGTTTTACGTTTTTTTGTTTCAGTGCTGCATAAATACTTCACACATTGGCTTGAAGTTAAGCCTGATTGCTTTTGTGCCAAGCTACCAGAGGGTTAAGCACAGTTTAATTTAGTGACTTTTAAAGTTCGCCCTGACATGGGTTTTGTTTGTTATTTAATGGAGCTTCCACTCCCCTCAACTAATAACTCAATATATTACACCAGGTAGAAGGCTTACGATCTTTGTCAGACTTCCATCAATGTTCTGTAGCTTGTATTTTTCACCCTAATGTGCTGTGTGCTTTGTATAGAAGAATGTGTTCTTTTATTTATCTGTGCATATTACTGATCTAACTGCTCAAGTTCCAGTTGCTGAGGTCGAAATATACAGCTCCTATTGCTGAAGACGAGATGCACAGAACTTTCAAAAGATGTACCCCACTGAGACATCTTCTCTGCTGCTGCTCAGGGTACTGTGATGCTGTTGGAAAGTAATTCTGAACTTTTGGAATGCCTTATATATAACTGTGGTCCCCAAAACAGCTGTCTCACTTGCATGAAAGCAAAGCTTTTCACGGGAACTCTTGCAAGAACTCACATGGAAGATGATTCCCGGTGGTGATGTTGGTGAGGTCCATGCTTCAATTTACTATTGGAGAGGTTCACTGCTGCATTGGCTGCCCTTATTCTTGTGGATGACAGTGTGGACTTGCTCAGCGAATCAAAGATTCTTGTATTGAATCTCTTTAAGCTTCATTCCTTGTATTCTTTGTGTCCTAATGACTTTGTCCATTGTTATTCTTTGTGCCCTGATTACAGGAGGGGCATGTTGCACTAATTGCTCCTCTTGGCTCCATCAATGTTTGATCATTGTCTTGCCTGCAGTGCACCTGAGATATAAAGAAAAATTTGCCAACATAACGTGTGCTTTGCTTTCAGCGTCCTCTTCTGCTCTCTTGAGCCACTAAAACCAAATTAAAGCATCAAGATTGGCACCTCCAGATTCCACTGAGTACTGGAAATTTGAGGATTACCACAAATAGTGCTAGCAGTGCAAGATTCAATCACACAAAGCAGACACAGCAGAGGGAGAAGCAGTGAAATTTCCTTTAGACATACAGAAAAGGTGAAGCACATGAACAATGCTGTTGGGAAGTCCTTATTCCAGAAGCTATAGCAGGGATTAACACTGGGCCAATTGAAACGCTGTTGCAGTTCTGTGTTATGTTAAACCCTTGATCAGAGACACAGGTCTCCAAACAGACGATCAAGAAACACTGCAAAAGGATAGATTTAACAAGCTGAAATGATGAAGGCAGCTAAATACTACATGAATCAAACATATTGAGAAAGGAAAATGGTGGAAACGAGAAAGGAAACAAATTGATAGAGACAAATGAACTGAGTATGAGAGAAATATAGAAAAATTTAAAAGACAGGATGAAAGAATGACAAAGAAAAGATAAAATAATGGATGAAAATTTTAAAGAGGGAAGTATGAAAATGAACTGACTAAAGAAAGGAGGAAAGAAACAAGGAAATGATCAAAGATCAAAAAGGATGAAAGGGCGTGAAATAAAAGAAAGAGGTAAATGACAAAAGGTCTAAAAGAGTTCATACAAAAGGAATATAAGTGTAAAAGAAAGGAAGGCAAAAGAAAGGGTGAAAGAAAGGGAAATGGTGTAAAGATGAATGAAAGGATGAACAAAATGAAGAAATGTCGCAGGGATTCTGCTGGTAAACAGAGCTGCGCCTTGGGGTGACAGGACGTTATAATGTAGAGACTGTGGGGCCGATTCCGATTCAGGCCGGAAATCTCCCCGACCGAGCCGGACCCGGAGAGATTTCCGACCGAATCGGACCCTAGCAGTCCGACCGAACGAGTACGATGCGCACGTATGCTATCGGACTCGATTCGGTCGGACTCCCATTGAAGTCAATGGGAGCCAGTCGTACGACGTGTACACGGGCTCCCATTGACTCAATGGGCACGACGCGAACAAGGGCGCCCCTACAGCGTGTTCGCGTCGATGCGGGTCGCACCGTACATGCACGTGTAGGGGGACCCATGGGTCCCCCCTGTGTGCGACTCGCATGCCTACGCTTCCAGGGGGGTCCGACACGGACCCCCAAAGTGCGGCTCCGACAGCTCCTTGGAGCCGGACTGCGCGAGTCGGTCGGAGCGGTCGAGGTGCGCATCGTACTTACCCGGCCGGGGAATGTCTCCATTGCGAGCTGCGCGTCGTCCCCGTGCGAGTCGGTCGGAGCGGTCGGGTCCTGCGAACGAGTCGGTCGGAGATTTCGCGAGCGCACGCATCGTACTCGCTCGCCCGGACGCACGTACGACTCGGTCGGGAAATAGGGCTCCGAATCGGATCCGGTTAAGCCGAATCCGATTCGGTGCCCTACCGGCCGAGATCGGAATCGGCCCCTTAGTCTCTCTACCACATCAGTACCTAAAAGCCCAAATCCGGACTAGCTCACCGTGCCTCACCTGAACTCCTAAACTTTCCAGAGTAGTAGGTGATTTTGGCAAACCTAGAACATGAACCTCTAATCCTCAAGGGAGCCGTGGAAACAGATCATCACCTTTCATATCTCACTCATGCATGCCCTTAGTAAATAAAGGAAAGACACGATGAAAGTTTACAATACATTTATTGAAACTATTGTAATCTATTATGAAGCAAATGTGCTTGCCATTAGTAAGCAAATACAACTCAGCAAAGTAATCAACATTACTAGTAGACTTTATACAATGAACAACCCAACCATGGCAAATTATCTATCTATCTAGGCCTATTCTTAGTGTGTAAGCAAAGAGATATATTAGTGATCTCTAGGATTAGCAACAGACTCCATGCCTGGCGTGCATTTGTTCCAGGACAGGTCTCCGTGCCGGAATTCTCCTCTCTGCACACAAGGGGCCAAAACATAATTTATATAGTAAAACTATTGTGTTGGAAAGATGCAGCTGTGCCAGTGTGTTATGTCTAAAACTTTAGGAGCTGGTGCTGACCAAGCAGAAAACAGTACAACATGGTGCTATGTATTCTAAATGTCCTTATATGAAATGTGCAGATGGAATCCCAAGAGGAGTCACTGAATAACAAAACAACATGTACAGCGTATTTCTAAAATAATGTCAAAAGTGTTATGTGCGGCTGTGCAAGCAAAAGCAGCCTTAAACATCTCATATGCTAAACTAAGGGCGAACCCAAGTGGGTCTAGAAGGGACATTACTACAGAGCTGCTTAAATAAATAAAGGATGAAAGGAAGAAAAAGATGAAAACATAAAAGAAAGGGTGAAAAAATGATGAATGGACTAAAGATAAAGTAGAAAAACAAAGGGTGAGAGAAGTAAATATGAAATAAGAAGTTAAGATCAATGAAAAAAGTAATGTGGAAACAAATATGTGCCTTAAGGAAAGACAAATGAAAGAACTGAGGGAAGGAAATATGAATAGAGGCAAAGATGGAAAGAAACACAGATAGGAAAAAGGATTCAAAGGACTGAATAAAAAGAAAGTGAAAAAGAAAGTAAAGAAAATGAAGCAAATGTGAAATAAAATATAGGAACGTTGAAGGACAGAAGATGAACATGATGCAAAATGAAAAAACAAGATGAAAAGAAGGTTAAATGTGGAATGAAGTGAAATAGAAAATCGAGAAATAAAGAGGGATCAAAGATAAATAAATAGGAGAAAGAAAGAAAGAAGGAAGGAAGGAAGGAAGGAAAGAAAGAAAGAAAGAAAGATAGAAAGACTAAAAGAAAGAAAGAAAGAAAGAAAGAAGAGAAAGAAAGAAAGAGAGAGGTTATGTTAGAAAAAGGAATAAAGAAAAAGAAGAAAATATGGTGAGAAAGATACAGAATCTATAAATGTAGAATGTACACATTGGATGAATCCACACATTTAGAATGTACAAACTGAATGAAAGAGGAGGGTAAAAGAAAGATTGGAAGGCAAAAAGACAAGGAGGAAACAAAAAAGCCCTTCATGGCATATTGTAGGCTTTTAGAGCATGCAGTGGCACAGGCGTAAGGCAGCCCACCATAGTATATTGTGGGATCTCTAGACATGATGGCTTGGTTTATAAGGAGCATCCTAGGCATCACGACTGACACCCCTGAAATAATGATGGTCCTAGTAAAGGACAGCTATCCACAGCATATTCTTTGAACCTTTGGCATTATTGTGGACATCTCAGGAAAAGCGTCCAACATCCCTGACAAATGTGTGCACCCTGGCAAAAGGGTGGCATATAACAGTTGGTGTCTCCCATCTGCTACTACTGCCATTATTTTATGATTCAGGTGAAGGGACTGAAATCTCTAGCATGATAATTTTTCTTATGATAGTATCATCAGTACTGCGATTTTAGAACACAGCCTCCAAGACTAGTGTAACCTTAAGGGGCAGTCTGTTGTCTGGATCCTCGGTGGTGTTCTGGGTTTCTCAGGCTTTGAGATCTGCTTAGCCTGAGGTATAGCGCCTCTGCCTACCTGTTTGGCATATCTTTTCATTTAATCACACTGCCACCTGTAAGTAGATTCACAGAGATAATGAATGACTGTAAATTAAATCAGAAGGAGCAGAGTGGCAAAGTAAAAAGTGATGGAAGATAGAAATGAAGGAAAATAAAAGGTTGTTTCAGTCACATTTTTAAATAGGTAGAATTTCATACCAAAAACGTTTAAGGGAAAGTAGACTGAAAATGCTTAATTTGGCTACCATTTATTGCCATGTTTTTTTTAATGATGTTAGCAGGTACGCCAAAAACCCATAGTGCGTGTGGGATTTATCTGGCACACTATACAAATATTAGAATATGTCATAAGCACCCCTTCAGAAGTACATGTAAAACCTATGGCTATTTTACCGGATTAATTGGAAAATTGTGTTGTAGAAGGCACAATGCGCCCCCATTTTTCAAACTTGTCTTGGGAAGGTGTGACTCACCAACATGTCAGGGAAAAGCCAATGACAGTAGGTGGCTCTTGATGTTTTTGTTTATTTGTGTGTGTCAGTACAAAGTTTGCTTTAGCTTCATGGCCATATACTTTGCGAATTGAGCTTTTAAATACAACTTATGGCCTTTTTGATATAAAAAAATATTTGGAGGCAACCCCCAAACAAAACCTTTAAACCTTAATAAGGAACACTAACCTAACTTGCTTTGTTCACTCAGTCAGTACCTTTCAGCTTAAAATTCAAAGTGAGAGTATTTCTTTTTGGTCAGGTTGCTCACTTTCACAGATAGGAGTTCTACAGCCTCCAATCCACACAGAACAGGAGAAGTGCAGCCAGAACCAGTGTGAGCACTGCATCGGCAGAAGCTGCCTGGGCGTCCCTCCAAGATACAGACCTTGTCCATGCAAAAGAACAGCATAAAATTGCACTGCATTGAATCCAAGCTCCACAACAAATTGCACTTGTTTCTAAATGTTCTTGCAGGAAGAAGGTAATTGAATTCAGGAACATGAAATGATATGATGAATGCACCATCGTGTAAGAAAATGGCAGCCTTAACAGATCCATTCTTCTTCAGGAAACTCTTGCATGTGAGAAGCTGCCACACTGATAATGGTATACTGAAAACATATGTACCCCCAACACCATAAATTATATTTTCTCTCGTGTACCAGACTACGCCAATAATCCGTGTCTGTATGAGCCAATAACAGCTACCTGTACTTACATTACATTTTTGTTCACACAGCCTACATTCATATATATTTTTATACAAATTGATACACCAGCACCTTACTTAGAAAACGACTTGGCATATATGAAAAATACTTTTTACTTGAATTTGTGTCTTCACTTCAAACACTTGCAAAAGTGTCCAGCAATAATAACCACTGAAGGTTGCGCATTTCCATTGGCATTGAAACACGTCTGCATATACAGATATGTGGGCAGGAGATGTTCACCCCCTAGTAAAAGCAGACAAGTAACACAAAAGTGTGGCAAGGAGAGTATTGATACATCCATGACCCTAAGAATGAACTCCGACCACTAAGGGGCATATGGGACCTTTGGGACCTATACACTGAGGGCTAGAGGAGGTCCCCAATCAATGGAAATGTGTAACCTTCAGTGGTTATTATTTCTGGACACTTTTTCATAAAGAACATACATATAAATATGTGAATATATATGTTGGACGATTTATAACATGTAAAGTTATTATGTCTTATTATGCAGTAATGTTGCATTGTATGTATGTAAAAAAATGTTGATGTGATGTTTATGTATATTTGTCAATATTGAGTATTGTGTGTTTGTCACACAGTATATAATGCATATGTGGTGGTGTTGGAAGTGAAGACACCAATTTAAGTAAAAAGTATTTTTCATATATGCCAAGTCTTTTTCTCAGTAAGGTGATGGCGTATCAATTTGTATAAAAAATATATATGAATGTGAGCTGTGTAAGCAAAAATTGAATGTAAGTACAGGTAGCTGTTATTGGATCATACAGACACGGATTTGTGGCGTAGTCTGGTACAAGAGAGAAAATATAATTTATGGTCTAGGGGGTACATATGTTTTCGGTATATTAGTTTGATCCCTGCTCCCTATTACCTCAACTGGATCACTCCCCGTCGTGACAGACACATTGATAATGGTGGCACACTACCATAAAAAGCTTTAGAACAATACTAAAGAAACAACGCATATTAATATGCATTTCTCAATAGCTTGTGCTTGCCATATCTGTACCAAATAATTAGCATGCATGTACAGGTGGCCTATATAGTAACAAATGGTTTCATCATTCAGTGATAAAACTGTTGCTTCTCAGTGTCATTGCCATGAATAAGCTGGGCTTGGTCTTCCCCATATATAAGTAATAATAACTTATTTTTGTTTAACATTTTACACCACAGTGTTTTGCAATTTCTAAGCACTGTAAATTACAATTGTTACTGTTACCTTAATTTATTTTTCTCAGCGAGAGTATATAGTGTATTATGTTGTCCATCATGGGATATGTCGTGTGAACATTGCCCTATGTTAACAAAATATAACATAATTTTATTTATATTTTTGGTAATGGACTTCCACCCAACGTGCCTGCTTAAATCAAACATTGCCAGAGCCAGTTTGTCTGGTTTTAATGTGACAACACGTGCAAACACAGGCATGCAGAAATGATGTGTCCATGCAAAAGCACATTAAAAGCAGACATAATTGACCATGCCATGGTGGCAGTGGTGGTGCTATTAGTAGCAGTTGTCATGTTGTTGGTGGCGTTGGTGGTAGTATTGGTAGAGTTACGTATGTTAATGTTTGTGGATTTGATAGTATTGGTGTTATTTCCACTTGTGTAGGTGGTATTCGTGTGTGGTATTTGTGGCGGTGTAGTATTTTCGGCTTGGTGGTGGCGGTCTTGGTTGTTGTAGAATTGGTGGTCTTGTGGTATTGGTGGTGGTGTGGTATCAGTGGAGTGATATCCCAAAAACTTAGAAGACCCTGTTAGAGCCAGGCTGTCATCCGAGACATGACAAACGCATTCAAAGACATGCCTGCTGCATTAAAAAAAAAAAGATTATTTTCTGTTTACAATGCATGTATAAGATAAAGACTTTATTGTGACAAAAAGTGTGAAGTGTGAGTGTAATTTTTAAGCTGCAAATCAACTACTCATGTATTGCAATGCAATCACCACACGGCAATCAGAAAGATACACCAAACAGTGACTAGTATAACAGTGAGACAGCAATATGCTTACACACTGACTTAAAACATGATTGACAATGTCTCAATGTCTCAATGGATTAAAAAGGCTGATCAAAACAAGCCAATCGTTAAAGGAGGCTAAAGGGGTCTGACTCAAAATCCACCCTATATATAATGTAAGCAACAGGTCTTTCAGGCAAATACACTGCAAACACAAACCTAAACATTGAAAATAGCATTTGAACATGTGTGTTCACTCACAATTTAAGTTCACCAGCAACAGTAGGAGCAGGACATGGAAGGGTCAGGGAGGCATGTAATCAGCACCTAATTGGGAGGCTGCCCCTAATTGGAGAGCTCCTAACAGAGTGCAATTGCTGCTCTTGTCCTTTCCTTCAAGTACCCCTGCTTTACATTTCTTTGACATGAATTAGAACGGGAGAGCGATAGAGAGAGAGACATCAATGTATTTGTTTTGCACTTGCAGCTGATATGAGAGAGTGACCATTGTTGCCATATGGGTTCATGGCAAGAGGATCACAATCACTCTATCATGGTCTTTCACCCCACAGCACTTAGCAAGGCCTTCCAGGCCCTTTCTTATAATGGGAATATTGAAGTACAATTCCGGCAGGCATATTGCTGTTGTCTGAAGCTCAATCACTGGGTGGAAGTCACCTCCATGAACTGCGCCAGGGGACGGCTTTGAGTGGGATAAACCCTCTTCCCATGTGCCACCAGCCCCAGTATAATAGGGGTACCAACGTTCTTTTTTTTATATTTATTTTTATTAGGCTCCAGATGTTGCAATGTCATAGATATAACTTACAGTGAGCATTCATCATAAATTATAGATAAGAGTCTTTAATACAGATATAATTTCATATTATATAAATACAATATAAGTACAATAAATACACAGGGTATCATATCTTATGTTAAAAAATATAATCAAAACTGATAGTTATAAATACTATAAATGCAGTTGACTTAAAACCAGATGAGAAGAAAAGAGGTGGGGGAATAGTTCATATAATGCCTGCAATAGGGTAGGGGAAAAAGCTGAACTTATTTGATCATTTCCCTTTTAAACTACTCCTATATCTTCAGATTAAAAATATTGTCCCCAGAGTTTCTCAAATTTCTTGATTCCCCTGGTTCGTTTTGCATATAGCTGTTCACTAGCTCTAACTCATTTCATTTTTTGTAGCCAATCCTTCATTGAGGGGTTTAGCTTTGTTAGCCAATTTTGGAGTAAGAGGGATCGAGCTACGGCTGTTGCAATATATACTAATTTTACCCACTTGTTAGGCAGGACCAGTCCCGGGTCATACACCAAAGCTCTAAGCCAAGTAGTTGGAGCCAAATTGACCTTCCCCACACCTACAATATACTGAAATATTTAATTCCAGAATCCCTGTATGGATAAGCAGTGGCTGATCACACGCATCCAGTTTGCTGGGGAGTGCCCTATACACCGGGGACAATTACTTGGGAGAGCGGGGTTAATATATGTTAAAAAGGCTGGGGTTCTATATAAAAGCCATTTAGAAAAGAAAAGCATCTGTCGCCAATTTGCCCCTCTTAATACACTAAAGGTTAATATATTGAGTTCTTTCCACATTTTGTCTGTTATTTCAAGGCCTTCATATTTGTCCCATTTTTTAATCACTTTTTGGGTGGATTCAGGGCCCTTACACACTAAAAGCATTCATTTCCATTCCCCTAGCCTTTTCAAAACCCCATCACCACTTAAAGCAGACCCCACCTCGCTGCTGCTAAGGATCTGGCCCAGCTCCATATCAAATAGAACTTTATTAAGTATTCTAAATGAGCCAGAGAGGAGAAAGTCATCCTGTATACAGTCTTACGTTCCCTGAGTTTTGCCATCTATCTCCCCGAGGAAGTCCGATATCTTCCAATATCCTGCTTTTGAAAAATTTTGGGCGAAGGTTTTCCCCCTGGTCCCGTATCAACCACAGCCAGGGATGTCGGCATATTGATGTGGGGAATAGAATATCTCCTATAGAGATCCCCACGCTTCCGGAAGCGCCACTTCAGGCTCTTGTGGCGTACTCTTTTAGGTAGCTTAGTTATCTTTAGTACGTCTCGAATATTAAACTCTTTAAAAATCAACTGCTTAAAGTTATTTACAAAAAGTCCCCTGAGTACCTTTGTATTGAATCTAGACACATATTTTGCAAAATAGGCAGAGTAATAATCTCTAAGATTGGGCACGCCAACCCTCCATTCTCCCGTGATTCATATAAAGTGCTAGGTGCAATTCTATGTTATTTTGTTTCCCACATAAAGGATGAGAACATGGACTCAGCAGCTTTAAAAAAAAGAGGTAGTTAAGACGCACAGAATAGCAGAGAATAAGAAATTAAATAAAGGGAGGACCGACATTTTGATTAGGGAAACTCTTCCTAGAATAGTCAAAGGGAGAGAGATCCACCGGGAGAATAAGTGTTGTACCTTTATGAGAAGAGGAGAGAACTTAAGGTCATACAAATCCTCAATTTTAGAAGAGGACCTTATGCCTAAATATCGCTTCGGGTTGGGAGTTAACACAAACAGCCAAATCTGGAAGTACGACCTCGGGAGTGCACCCACAAAGCATTATTTCTGTCTTCTTCCTCTTATTAATTCTATACCCTCCCAGTGTCTCGTATTGAGCGAAAATCTCAAAAAGCTTTTCTTGAGTCTCCTTCCGACTATCTAAAATTAGCATGATGTCATCAGCATATAATTTTATCTTATCCATTTCTGGGAGTGGAGGTTGGATACTCTTATTTGGGGGCCCATTCAGCAGCAAGGATTTCTCCCCTCTATCAGTTTACTGCAAGATAAAGGTGTGGTGAGAAAGGGGGAGGTGTATTTTCTCCTTGTGTGAAAGGATACTATTTTACTGAAGTAGCTTTTAATAGAACATTATTATGAGTTATTCCCTGAAGGTATTGTCCTTCAATGCAAACAGGCTTAATAATGTTAAGAAACTTCGGCAATAGAAAGCTGGATTTTAGCTGAGAACCCGGCAGCCATTTTAATCCAGGAGACTCACATCCCAGCTGCTAAATTGTCGGGATTCTTGATGTTTAAAAACTGGGCAGGATATAGAGGATTCTCGTCCTCCCAAGCCGCTCATCGCGGTACAGCTGTTGTTTTGTCAAAGTGGGTGGGTGGAGAAGTAGTTAACAGCGCCAACGATACAGAGGGCCGCTGGTGCTGGGTTAGCTGCCAGGTCGGGGGAAAACTTTTAGCATTTGCTAGCTTTTATGCTCTGGTGGAAGATAACATTACTGCATATGTGAATTTATTCCAATCACTTATGCAAAACCAGTGGGGGTTGATTATTGGCGGAGATTTTAATGTGCTGCAGGACCCAAGAGTGGATTCCTCGTTCAAAGCAAAAAAACAGGCAAAACCAAATTCTCTGAGAATTATTAGGAACTTTAAGGATATCCTTGCTTTAATTGACCCCTGGAGGGCAGCATGGCCCACAGAAGCTGCATATACGTACTTCTCGGGGAGGTTTCGTACCTCCTCCCGCATAGATTTTTTTTAAATTTCTCAAATCCTTAAATATAAAACGCAAACCACTATCCCTAATGGGTTCTCTGATCAAGCAATGCTCAGTCTTGAGCTCGAAGTGAGTAAATCTCCACTGGGCCCTAAACAATGGCTGTTAAATAAACAATATCTGCAAGAGGAAGGGAGGGTACAAATCCTTAAAGAAGAGGTCAGGGAATTTTTTGTTATCAATGATAAGACAGCATCCGAGGGTATTGTGTGGGATGCCATGAAGGCATTCATTAGAGGGAGGATAATAAGCAAGGATGCAGAGAATAGCCTCAAAGCCAAAAATCAAAAGCAGATTTTAGAACAAAAGGTACAACAAAGCTATGATAGGTTTTTGAGGAACTCATCTAGGGCAAATAAAAAATCGTTTGACGCTGCCAGACAGGCAATGAGTGAAGCATACTATGCTAAATGTGCCGCATTGAGTCGGATGCACTCTCAAAAAGTGTATGAAGAAAGCAACATTACTGGCAAATGTATTGCATGGCAGGCACAGGAATAAGCGTCCAAGAATGGAATAGATGCCCTGAAATGTACGATCAGTGGAATAGTAAGTAGGCATTCAGAGAAAGTGGGAGAAATCATGTTACACCATTATAGACAGATTTACTCACAATATCAGTCAATTGATAGAGTCTCTTTAGAAAGATTTTTAACAGATTGCGATATCCCAGCCTTAACTATAGAAGAGGGAGCTGATATGACTCGACCCTTCTCTAAAGAGGAACTGTTGGAGGTCATTACGAATCTCCCGAATGGGAAAGCCTGTGGCCCAGATGGATTCCCTGGTGAATTTTTTAAACTTTTTTCAGACTTTTTAGTTAACCCTCTTTTATCTTTATCTAATAGAATGCTACAGGGAGACGATATACCACCTTATTTCTTTAAAGGAAATGTTGTAAGTTCCTGAAGAAAGACAAGGAGGCTGAGGATCCTAATTCATACCGCCCTATCACACTATTAAATACAGATAATAAAATAGTGACAAAGCTGCTCGCAAATAGATTTAGTTCAATAGCCGTGGATTTGATTCACTTAGACCAAAACGGCTTTTTAGCAGGTAGACAGCTCGGGCCAAACACTCACTATTTGGCGGAACCTTTGGATTACTTTGCGGTGAATAATTATACAGGCTCTGGTGTTTTTGGTAGACGCGGAAAAGGCTTTTGACCTCGTGGTCTGGGAAACTTTATTTAATATTCTGACCAGATTTGGTATTTCATCCCAGATCACGGGGTTTATATATAATATGTGTTGTAAAGCCGAAGCTGGTGTTATCATTAACTCAGTAGAAGTGGGGCAAATAAAAGTACTGCGTGGCACAAGGCAGGGATGCCCACTGTACCCTATTCTTAATCGAGCCACTAGCTAGAGCAATCCGAGCAAACAGGGGTACCCATGTTCTTGACATAATAAAGTCATAAAAGAGACATTCAGTGCTGACAAGAAGTCTATACCCTATGTACCACCATGGCAACATCACTTTGGTGCATCTTGCAGTCTAACTTTCCCTATTTTAAATATACTTCTAAAAGCTCCAGCATACAGATGCTATTCGCTAATAAGCCAGTACTAGCTGAAAGTGTCACACATGGCTGGAGGCACTTGGTAGCTATGGACATCTACACAAAGCTGTCAAGTTACCCATGCCATTAAGTTGAACTCTGGCTAGTTGGGGTCTTTTAATCAAAAGCAATAAGCATCCTTGGCCATGTAGTTTTACTTAGGACAGCTATCTCAAAGCCAGGCACACACACTTATTTACACTGAACAAATGCTGCAAAAGAAAAGTCCGCCAGTAAATGACTGAGACCACACCAGTTTGTTTGGAGAAAATAGTATTGCAGGTTTATTTGGTATGGTAATGGGTTAACTTATGGGCGATCCAAGGGCAGCCAGTGATGATATGACCTAAGCTTTCTGCCCCCCTGATTAGCCAAGGAGGACCAGGCATACACATCTGGTGCTTAATCTTTGGGCGGTCACGCCACATCTGGACCCCATATGGTCCAGGAAAAGAACTCATACCCAGAGATGGAGCATTACCAAGAAAGCCCCCATTTGCTCAGGCTGACAACTACCCTTGGGAATAACAGGGCACTATCGCTTTCATCATGAGGCCCTGCCATAAGGTATTGCCAGGGTATTGGTATGAAGCCCCTATGGGCTTTTTTTTGTAGTTGCTTTTCACATCAGAATTCTTTGGATCACCCTGTAACTCTGTCTGGAATGCAGAACAAGAGAAACAAAAACATCACAACATACCAAAGCTGATGGACAACTCTTAAAGCCAATGCCTAATGCCAACGGAGACACTGTAGCTGCAAGGGGCAGCTCAAAAGCCCCTTTCTTTATGTGTGTGTATGTATTTTGTGTCCTATGTGACGTCTGTTGTGTGAGAGTGATGCTCGTGTCACACAGTAAATATATAAGTCCAGTATTTGGTGCGTTAGCTAAAAAATACACAACTAGGTGAAAGTCACCCTCATGACATGGGTCCAGTTGACAGATATCTGATATTTGGTAAGCTATATGAAGGGTTGCCACCTTTTTTTTGCTAGCCTCCACAGCAAAACACGAGCCAGGCCAGTAAAAACCGACTGAGGTGGCAACCCTAGTATCTTGTCCATGTTATTGACATATCCTTTCCTCCACTTGCCCAGCCACTAGATTGTTGTAGTGGTAATGTCATTAGGAATGTTGGGACTCTGTGAGCAAATGTGACAGTTTAGAGTGGGCTGAGCAGCATGTTGGCTGCTCCTGGTGGGGTCTGTACCAACTGATCTACATATCCTGTATTCATCTACAATAAACCATCTTGAACTATAACTACTCATGTGGACCTCGATTACTACACCTAGCTACATGCCTTCTGCTGCAAGATTATTCCTTGGATTGGAGCACATCTGGAATTCAACATTTCATGAATTTACAGTCCTCCTGCATACGCAGGGGCAGCTAGTGATGACAATGCGACGCAGGCAGTGTCATAGCACAGTTATATCACAGCCAGGCACACACACCTATTTAGCCTAAACAAATGAATGCAAAGGAAAAGTTCTCATGTGTATGACTAAGACCACATCAGTTTGTTTGGAGAAAGTTATGTTGCAGGTTTATTTGGTACAGTAGTGGGTTAACTTATGGGGAATAACCAAGGCAGCCAGTGATAATATGACCAAAGCTGGCAGTCAGCCTGATTATCCAATGAGGACTAGTAATACACAACCTCTGGTGCTTAATCTTTGGGGTTCAGCCCACATCTGGACCCCATAGTCCAGCAAAAGAACTCACACGCAGAGGAGGAGCGTTACCAGGCAAGCCCTTACTAGCTCAGGCTTACACCTGCCCTTGGGAATAACAGAGCACTGTAGCTTTCATCCCAAGGCCCTGCCGTAAGGAAGCCCCTATGGGCTCTTTTTTGTGTTTGATTTTTTGCATCACCCTGTATCTCCACCAAGCCTCAGGGGTGGCAACCGCCAGTGCTCCTGTACCTGCTTGCCCAAAGAGGGTGACCACTGGAGCCATGAAGTATATAAGAAGGATCCTGCCATGGAAGTGACTTCCCTGTGATCCAGCGCGACACTTTATCAGGGATCGATACTCATCAATATTTCATACAAATGGCTCATACACATTCACCCAACTCATAAATCCCTGTTGCGCTGGGGGTCAAGTTTTAATGACGTGAAAAATTGTTTCCTTTACAGGTTCATGTTTAACATTTCTAAATACATAACTAGACCTGTATATCAACTCTCTTTCCTCTCGGTCGACGGACCAATTAGTTGATTAGTTGATGGTAATAATAGAACTAACTAACTATCTAACCAAATAATCACAGACTCTCTGTAAGATTAATAAAGTTTATCTCAAATAGATGTAAATGATTAATGCTCATCGCATACAGGTTACAATGCAAACAAGGAATCCCACAAAGGGAGAGAAAATCAATCAACAAAATGCAAACAGTGTCATACTCATCATCCATGTACGATATGCATATGGAGGAGTGGATAGATGAATAGATGAAGAGACATAAGTTTCATAGACAAAAATACATTTGCAAGTAATTATGCAAAGTACGAGTCAGAAAGATAATACAAACCCAAAGATCAGTGAAATACCAACCCCCTGGCCAAGGGAGTAGTGGGGATCTCCTAAAACAGAGTCAGGAAACAAAGATTTTCAGGAACGGGACAGGACAGGGACAGGAACAGCTAGGCCTCTCTGCAAACAAACGGACAGCGACCCATCACCTCTATCTCCTCTCCATCCGACCTAAGCCAGAGCTACCGATCTCTCCTTCCTCCAAAATAATAAATCACACCCCGAAAGGCACCCCAGTTATACCCTAAAACCTACATGTCCAACCCACATTAATTGAAACATTACACAGAATTCGACTGCTCATTGGATGGTTTGGGAGGTGGTGTATCACACCACTGTGATTTCATTCAAAATTTTGCATGCTCATTGTTCTACATCCTTTCACATTACGTAATTATTGACCAGTTCATTCAATTTAGTACTTGCTACATTTCATTATTTTCACACAAATTTCTCAGCCACGTCCGCGGAAGAAGTCTTGAGTCCCACGGCCAGTCTCATCTTTTGGCAGGCAAACAATGTTCTCTGAGCTGAACAACCTTGGACTTTTGTTCTTCATCCGCAGCGCTCAGCGCTTCTGTCTGTTTTGTCAGGTCATTCTTGCTCATTTTCCAGCCCCTCATCTATCCGGTCAATTTAAGAAAATGCAGGCCCATTCGGCTCACTATGACGAATAAAACACATACATTCATTAATCACATGGAAATGCACCTTTCACTGTTTACCACCCACCTTTGCACTATTCCCTGTCAATATTTTCTTAGCCTAAGCTTCATGCAAAGCGGCATTATTTATTATCATTTTAAAGCAAGATGCAAGATGCGAAATGCGGCCTAGACATGCATTAATTTTGTTTCTTTTGAAAATCAATGTAAAATGCGGCCTAGTTCTTTCATGCATTAGTTCACATTAGTGCACGCATGCGCAAAGCGGTTTCCCATTGTGGTTCATGTGATTTGCAGGTTAGTTTTCACTGCACACTGTTAGTAAGTATTATGGGGGAGTTAATTTGAGCAGGTTTCTTTTTTGCAAAACCCTGCTCCATCACCTGAGGGGGTTAAGACTTCCTCCCCAGGTGCCAGCATTCCATACTGATGCTCCCCTAATCCCCACCTCGCCCCAAGGGATAAAGTAGGTAAGAGGGGTGTACCGTCTCGCAGGAGATTGCAGTGCTAAGCTACTGCCTTCCAAATTGATGACCTACGTGCGACGGAGGCAGCGTCATTTCCCTGCAAAGCCCATCATACTTAGTGATTTGACTGAAAATCCAGGCCTGGCAGAAAGGGTCAAAACATCTAGCCTGTTGATAGCTATGCCTGTAACTGATCAGTTCAACATTTTTCTGGGAGAAATCATTCTATTATTTATTTATGTTGTACAAAATTTGAGATGTGGTTCACAAAGGAACACACTATTGAATGCAAAGTTAATATTTTTGTACAAAACGCAAGATACCAGGGGCAAAATCGTCCACACTTGAAAGGGGAACATGAAAACTGGCTAGATAGAAATGCTAAGACTTGTGTTAAATAGGGTACGAGTTGAAGAAAGGCAAACGTAAGGTAATTTTTTAGAGAAAACGGCAGGGCTGGACTGTGCCAGATGATATCTCTGTATATTAGAAACTTGCCTCGTTCATACTGTTTGCTGTAGGTCATTTAAACAGATTGTGGAGCTGCTTCTTTGACATTTCCAGAATGTTTGACAATTCGCCGGAGCCATGTCTTTCAAGCTAATAAGTATGAGTAATTTTTTATATATATTGATTTAATAAACAACTGTTGCTTTGTTCATCTTTAAATTGGACACATATCGCCACCATGTAGCAGATTTCCATTAGTGCTGGTGTTGACCATTAAGTGCCGGTGCCGAGCACCGAAAAACATCGGCTCAAATTAAGCAATGGGTCATTCCTCTGCGCTGCTAGTCGCAATGGGATAAATATTTCTCAAACGACACAGGTTCAAGAATTTGGTTTTCAGGCAGTAAACCAAATCAATAAACTTGCTGGGACTTGGTCAACTGTACCTATAAACAACAAGCATTGGCAAAGCCAGTATCATGACACATATATGCCAAGGGGGTTCCACTGCAATCATAACGTGCCACTGTATGCAATAGCTCCCCCAGAAATGACTCCAGGATGGGTGTTACTGTGCCGTTCTGGGGGAGACTTCCCCTGACCCCCCTCCCCACACCTCCGAACGCACAACACACGAATGAGTAGTATTTGCATTTTGACTTGGAATGTCAGATAAATGGTGATGACAAGGAAGAGGCACACGGTTCAACAATATATCAGGAGGCGCGGGGCACAAATAGCATTGTTACAGGAGATCCATGTGGCATGAGGGCAGGAGACCCAATTACAAAAGGGCTGGTGGGGACAGTGCTTTAGCACCGTCTACTCGGGTTTTGCACGGGGAGCCCCTGTGTGGGCCCGACCTGAGGTCCCATTTAGACCATTAGATACTGATACAGCCCCTGAGGGGTAGTACGTCTTTCTGGAGGGGCTCCTCGATGGTAAGCATGTATTACAGGGTAGTGTCTATGCGCCAAATATAGCCCAACCTGTCTTTCTGGAGCGACTGTCCCTTGCCCTCACTAGGTGGGCCCATATCCCCTGGGTTGTGGGTGGCAATTTCAACTGCATCCAAGATCTGCTACTTAATCGTTCACACTCCCCACTGCTGTCCTTTCCAGTAATGGCAGCGGCAACGTGCCTCACACAATGGGCTGTTCACTGGTCCCTTCGGGACAGTTGGTGGACACAATATCTGGAGACCCGTGCGTACTCCTACTACTCCGCAGTACACGACCTACACGTTAGACTGGAGCAAATATTTTGTCACCACACACTGCAGGTACAGGTGCTGGACGCTGAATACCTGGGGAGGACCTTCTCTGACCATAACTCTTTGCAAGAACATATTGGATGGGAGGCACAATGGGCCCCAGTCCCCACCTGGAGACTGCAGCCTACATTATTAGAGGACCACGTGTTCCGAGAGGAAATGAGGTAATCCATCTCCAATTATTTCGCAGACAACTGGGGCACAGCCACCACTAGGTCAGTGAAGTGGGAGGCGCTGAAAGCACTACTGAAGAGCCGCTGCATAGGGGCTTTAGTGGGGGCGAGGGCTACTATACACAGGGATTTGCTGTAAACGGAGGCTCTATTCAATCAATCAGACCATTTATAGAGCGCGCTACTCACCCGTGAGGGTCTCAAGGCGCTAAAGGGGTGGGGGGAAGAAGCAGTTACTGATCGAACAGCCAGGTCTTGAGAAGTCTCCTGAAGGTCAGCAGGTCCTGGGTCTGTCGTAGGTGGATTGGGAGGGTGTTCCATGTCTTGGCGGCGAGGTGGGAAAAAGATCTGCCGCCGGTGGTCGTGCGGTGGATGCGAGGGACTGTGGCGAGGGCGAGGTCAGCGGAGCGAAGCTGGCAGCTCGGGGTGTAGAAGGGGAGTCGTTCGTTGAGGTATGCTGGTCCGGCTTTGTGGAGTGCTTTGTGAGCGTGGGTGAGGAGCTTAAAGGTGATCCTCTTGCTGACCGGTAGCCAGTGCAGGTCTCTCAGGTGGGCGGTAATGTGGTTGTGGCGAGGGATTCCGAGGATGAGGTGTGTGGACGCGTTTTGTATGCGTTGGAGTCTTTTCTGGAGTTTGGCCGTGGTTCCCGCATAGAGGGCGTTGCCATAGTCCAGCCTGCTGCTGACCAGGGCCTGGCTGACCGTCCTCCTGGTTTCGGTGGGGATCCATCTGTTGATTTTGCGGAGCATGCGGAGGGTGTTGAAGCAGGAGGAGGAGACGGCGTTGACTTGCTGGGTCATAGAGAGCGTTGAGTCCAGGATGAATCTCAGGTTGCGTGCGTGGTTGGCTCCCAGCGTGGCCGGCCACCATGAGTCGTCCCATGCGGAGGGGGTGGAGCCGAGGATGAGGACCTCCGTCTTGTCAGAGTTCAGTTTCAGACGGCTAGACTTCATCCACTCTGCGACGGCATTCATTCCCTTGTGGAGGTTGGATTTGGCGGTGGCCGGGTCCTTGGTGAGGGAGAGGATCAGCTGGGTGTCGTCGGCGTATGAGATGATGTTGAGGTGGTGCGCTCGGACGATGTTGGCGAGCGGTGCCATGTAGATGTTGAAAAGGGTTGGGCTGAGGGATGATCTTTGGGGTACGCCGCAGGTGATCGTGGTGGCTTCCGAATGGAAAGGGGGGAGGCGGACTCTCTGGGTTCTGCCGGTGAGGAAGGAGGTGATCCAGTCCAGGGTTCTGTTGCGGATCCCTGCATCGTGGAGGCGTGTGCGCAGGGTGTGGTGGCAAACGGTGTCGAAGGTGGCCGAGAGGTCCAGGAGGATGAGGGCCGTTGTTTCGCCGTTGTCCAGCAGAGTCCTGATGTCGTCGGTGGTGGCGATGAGGGCGGTTTCGGTGCTGTGGTTGCTGCGGAAACCGGATTGGGAGGAGTCCAGGATGTTGTTTTCTTCCAGGAAGTGGGTCAGTTGTCTGTTGGCGGTCTTCTCAATGACTTTTGCCGGGAACGGGAGCAGGGAGATGGGGCGAAAGTTCTTGAGGTCCTTAGGGTCCGCCTTGGGTTTCTTGAGTAGGGCGTTGATCTCGGCGTGTTTCCAGCTCTCCAGGAAGGTGGCGGTCTCGAAGGATCTGTTGATGATCTTTCGCAGTTGGGGTGCGATGATGGAGCTTGCTTTGTTGAAGATGTGGTGGGGGCAAGGGTCGGACGGTGAGCCGGAGTGGATGGAGTTCATGAATTTGATGGTGTCTTCGTCGTTGATGTTGTTCCAGGAGGGCAGGAGGTCGGTGTGTTTGGTGGGTGTTGGGTCGGGGGTGTCGGCGTCTGGCATTAATGTCTGGATATCGAAGCTGTCGTGGATGTCTGCAATCTTGCGGTGAAAGAAGGTGGCCAGGGAGTCGCAGAGTTCTTGCGACGGCGGGATGTCATTGGAGCTGGAGCTGGGGGCGGCGAGTTCTTTCACGATGTTGAAGAGCTCTTTGCTGTTGTGTGCGTTGTTGTCGATGCGTTCCTTGAAGGAGGTTCTTTTGGCGGATCGGATGAGTTGGTGGTGCTTGCGTCTGGCGTTCTTGAGGGCTGCATGGTTGTCTGGTGTCTGGTCTTGGCGCCACTGTTTCTCGAGTCTTCGGCAGGTTTGCTTGGAGGTTTGGAGGTCGGCGGTGAACCAGATGGCTCTCATGTCGGTGCGTCTGTTAGAGGGTTTCCTGATCGGGGCGACGGTGTTGGCACAGTCGCTGATCCATTGTCTGAAATTGAGGGCCGCTGCGTTGGTGTCCGAGGGCTCGGATGGAGGGTCTCGGGCGAGGGTGGTGAGGAGCTGGTCTTCAGTGACTTTGTTCCAGCTGCGGTGTGGGATTCGTTGCGGTTGGATGTGCGTGGTGTGTTTCTCAAAGGAGAAGTGGATGCAGTGGTGGTCGGTCCAGTGGAGTTCGGTGGTGTGGCGGAAGGTGATGTGGTTGCTGGCGGAGAAGATGGGGTTGAGCGTTTGTCCGGCGGAGTGGGTGGCTGTCGTGACGAGCTGTTTGAGTCCGAGGTTGGCGAGGTTGTCGATCAGGGTTGTGGAGTTGCAGTCCTTGGCGTTCTCGAGGTGGAAGTTCAGGTCTCCGAGGAGGATGTAGTCTGTGGAGGCGAGGGCGTGCGAGCCGATTACGTCGGCGATGGAGTCGCTGAACTGTGGTCGGGGTCCCGGGGGTCTGTAGACAAGGGTTCCTCTGAGGGTGGTGTTATGATTGACGTGGATCTGGAAGTGTAGATGTTCGGCCGTGCTGAGGAAGTCTTCGGTGTTGGTCGATATTCTGATTGTGTTCCTGTGGATGATGGCGATTCCTCCTCCTGGCTTGTTGTTTCGGTCCCTGCGGGTGATCTTGTAGCCGTCCGGGATGGCTATGGCTATGTCGGGCGCTGAGGAGGCGTTCGTCCAGGTCTCCGTCAGGAAGGCGACGTCCGGGGGGGGAGGAGGAGTCGAGGTCCCAGAGTTCAACGGCGTGCTTGTGGACTGAGCGGACATTGAGTAATATGCATCTGAGGAAGTTGTGGCCTGCTTTAGTGCGGTGGCTGGGGTGTGCAGGTGTGCGCTGGCTGGTGTAGCTGCAGTTGCGGCAGGTGAAGGGTCCATGGGAGAACTTCGGGGTGGCCTGGAAGCAGGTGAAGGGACGGCCGGCGTTGAGTGCGTGGAGGGTGTTGGCGTCGTAGCAGCGTCGGGTGATGTGTCGTACGGGTGGACCAGGGGGTCTGGCGCTGGGCGCGGACGGGTGCAGACGGGCTTGCCTTAGGCGCGCCTGTTGCGCGCGTCCGCTGCGCGACTGCGCAGCGGTCACCATAATATAGGGGAGGGGGGCGGGAGCAGAGGTCGGGAGGCGGGAGCGGGGCTGAGAAGGGGGCGGGGCCGCGGGGGCAGCAGCGGTGGGAAAGCGGGCAGAGCGAGGGGAAAACCACCACAGAACAGTAGCCAAGGGGAAGTGAAAAACAATTAACAATCCAGAGCGGCAAGCAAGGGCAACAGGTTCAAAACAGAGCGAGGGGCCAAGGGGGGGTGTAATAAAAAATAAATTCACAAAACAGTACAGTACAGTAAGTCAAAACAGCGCAGCAAGCAGGACACAGTGAAATGGGCAATCAGGCACAGCGGGTAGACACAAGGTGAGACCTGTCTCGCAGGGACGGGCTGCTGGCTCGAACCCTGCTCGGCGGGAGGACTCTGTGCTGGCGCGGTGGGCAGAGCGGCTGAGCTGCTGGGGAGGGTGCTGGCCTTGGCCCGAGGGTCAGGGTTTCACACCTCTATTAGGATCTCAGGAGACCGCAGCCAGGTTAGACCCCACAATGCTGCCCATGCTGATAGATACCCAAACACACCATGCACACCTCATTGAACAATTACATTGCATAGACTTTAAAGTATACCAGGCTAAGATGCACACGGAAGGAGATAACTCAGGGCGACTCCTGCCCTGGCTCCTTTGCAGCGCAACGCCGACCCAGCTCATCACAATGATTAGGGACCACCTGGACGAGATACACATTAGCCAGGCGGCCATCCACGAGGCCTTCAGAGTGTATTACTGTGGCTTGTACGACCCCCCGCAGAGGGAGCGCCGGGTAGACATCACAAATTTCCTGGCTGGACTGGATCTGACTGCACTTGACCCGCTAGCATATGCGCAGATTAACACCCCGTTGGCAGTGCAAGAGATATGAGGGGTGATAAGGGGCACAGCTCAAAACTCCGGGGTTGGATGGCCTCCCTGCCGAGTTCTACAAGGCCTATGAGCCTTTACTTGCCCCCAGGTTTCTGGAGGTCTATGAGGCCACCCTGAGTGAGGTGAGACTACTGCATTTTATGTGAGAGTCCCTGTTGGTATCACTGGTAAAACCTGACAAAGAACCGACGGAGCTGAGGTCCTATCGTCCATAGTCCATGGTAGGGATAGACTATAAGATCCTTAGTAAGGCAGTGGCGCTCCGCCTACTGGAACACATGCCACATCTAGTATACAGGGACCAAAATGGTTTTATCCCTGATAGATCCATCACACTCAATATTCAGAGGCTGCACAGGGTGAAGGAACTGGCCCAGGGAGGTGGCCCTAAGAGGCCTGTTTAGTGCTAGACTTGGGGAAGGCATTCAATACCATAGATTGGGACTACCTGTTTGCCACTCTGTTGAAAATGGGTATCGAGGGGAGACTGCAAAGATACATATACCTTTTTTATACTGAGCTGACTGCCCGAGTCAAGATTGGAAAATACGTATCACCCTCACTTACGGTGAGTAAGGGCACTCGTAGGGCTGCCCCCTTTCCCCATTGCTCTTTGCCCTGGCAATGGAGCCACTGGCCTGGCGGCTTCGCCAGGGAGGGGATGCCTGGGGAATCCCGCTGGATGATGAGGTCCATATAGTGTCCATGTATGCCAACAACGTGCTACTTTACATTCGGGATATCCGTAGGGGGATTCCTGAAATAGCAGAGATACTAGTGGGTTTCTGGCTGGTGTCGGGATTGAGAGTTAACTGGGCAAAATCTTGCGTTTTCCTCCTCTGTGCGGACTGTCCTCCACAGGAGGTCATGGCAGGAGACCAGGTGGTGAGATGGGAGCCTCGGGATTTTCAATACCTAGGGATCCGTATCTATCATACTACGAAAGACCTGACCAGCGCCATATCCTCTTGCGCCCACAGATGGCCTTCTGGAGCACTCTCCCGCTCACAGTCAAAGGACGAATATCGCTTTCCAAAATGGTACTGCTCCCTTGCCTTTTGTATTTTTTTCATAATCTGCCACCTTCACGGAGCTGCATGCCATGCTGGGAGGGTTCATCTTGAATAAGGGCAGGATATGGGTGGCTCTACGCAGACTGAAGCTGCTAGTGGAAAAGGGTGGCCTAGGCGCACCAAATTTTGGACATTATCATTTGGCAGCACAACTGCAATGGCCGGCCCAATGGTTGGGTGAGAGGCAGTTGGATGAAGTGGCTGAGCTGCCGACACGTAGAGCACAAGAAAAGGCAGGATCGATGCTGTTTCCTGGAGCGCAGCCTGCCAGAGGAGCGAATGGTTTGGTGAAAGTGGCTTATCAAAGCTGTAAGAAAGGCCTAAAGTGCATTCCGGACATGATCCCATACTCTCAGCCATTAGACTGAGCTTCATCGCGCAGTTCCCCACAAGCATTGGTAGCGAAGGGTTGGCGGCCTGGTGGGGAGCGGGGTTGTCCTCGGTGGGGGACCTATTCAGGGACTGGGAGTTACTACCCTTTGACCAGTTGCAGGAAGATCATGACCAATTCTTGGCACATGGGACACCGATAGCTGAGCTGGGAGGCCTGTGGAGTGTCACGGATACTAAACCGGAGCATCACCTGCTGACCCACACCCTGCACGTCATGGGGGTGAGTTGGAAACTTGTAACCTGGTTTGTTAAAGCCTTGGCGACTGACCCTTTGTCGCCCATCTGTCGGCTCTGGCAAACGGATATAGGTTGAGCCCTAACGTCCAAGGAATGAGAACGTGCTGTACACTACCGACGCAAAGTATCTCGTAATTCCAAATTCCAGTACATTCAGTTTAACATACTGCACAGGGCCTATCTCACTCTGGCTGGCCTACATAGAATGTTTGGGTCCTCCTCTCTTTGTCCAAGATGTCATGAAACCAACTTGGATCTAATACACGTTCTGGTCGGGCCCAGATGCTGTGACCCTGTGGTCTGGAGTCACAGATATAATTACCGCACTGACGGGTCGAGACGACCTCCATACCTTGGATGGGGCACCGCTAGGGTTATTCAGGCTGTTAAATTCCAGAGTTAGGCCCATGTAGCGAAGCAACTTATTTCTTACATTGTCCTAAAAAATAACATTTTAGCGGTGCATGCACGACAATGTTGGATTTGTTTCTCTAAAACTACTTTGTTTACCCATCCAGCTTCGCACAGCATTATCACAATGCCTTGAACATCATGTACTAGGCCTCTCTACGCACTAGATACAAAAGTCGTCCTATCTTCATACACGGGGTAACAGCACTATCTACATATTCATAGCATCACTAATCTAACACGCACATCGTGAATGCTGCTTTTTATTATAAATAATAGGCATCCCGATAGATTGGTAGAGGAGGCACTTCTACTAACACTGAAGGTCCTTGCATGCTGAGAAATCACCTTGCAGCGGTCTGACATCCCGTGAGGGGTGCCCAACTCAAGACCAAGACGGGGTCCTTCACTCTCTCCTATCATGTAATGCGGTTGTATCGTCCCTTGGGGGATTCTTGGCTCTACACCCAAGCACACTCTAGGTACACTCAAAGTAGGATCTGCAGCGTAGGAGTACCTCAGATTACCATATTTTGCATATATGCCTGCATATATTCAGTGCTTCAGCACCATGGTAGAAATGTATCTACTGTTCACTCTTTCGGTGCTTGTAATCTCCTTTATTTGCTTCCATCTCCTAATGAATAGGGCGCTTTACTCCGCACGCATTTACAATGCGTGCCATTACCCCGCGTTTTTTACTCCGCAAAAACTTTTACAATGCAGGGCTTTACAACGCAATACATTACAACGCAATTTACCATTCTAACTCCACCGGGCGTTGTAATGGGGAATGTGTTGAAATGGTTTGTGGTGTAAAGCCCTGCATTGTAAAGGTTTTTGCAGAGTAAAAATGCGGGTACTGACATGCGTTGTAACGCATGTGGAGTAAAAGATGCTTCCCCTCCTAATCATTGCCGCACATGTATTTTATACAAGAATAGCGTTGGTTCAATAAATATATTGAAAACGTCCCACTGTGTATTCTGTATACTTCTCTGAGAGAAAGTAAGCACGAGTGACTGAGCGAAAGATTCTGTACTGTTTCCACGATCCCCGAGTAATCAGGGTAGTCATGTTCAGTGGTTGCCAGAGTCCATTCGCTCCCTGGTAAGGTTAGGGGGGCTGATGGTGGCACTGTGAGCTAGCTGGTCTATAGGTCAACATATCCTGCGGGGTGTCCGGAACCAGTCTAGACACCAAGCCCTTAGTCTATGTTGTCCAAATAATTAGCAGAATCTATGGATTAGTAGGAACTACACAACAAGGCGGAAGAGACTTACAGGATACGCAGGATGCCCCCCTAAAGGTGATAGAGATAGACATATGGGGCCCGTTGACACGAGATAAGGGACCTATTTGAGGTGGCGCTGATATGGCCTGGCAACCCTGCTGCCCTGTTGTGAAGGGTGCCTGCCGCCTCCTTCTTCCATCAGTAGGGAGGGGGGAGTTTGGAAGTATGAAAACTGTTAATAATGGCCTTTGTGCAAGATGCCACAGATATTACCCCACGACTGGACTGTGAGGCATTTAGGATGCTGTATTTATTAATGGCCAGGATGTCATTGTGATCTGCTTTCTTGTTATGTTTGTAGAGACTTTGAGTTCTATTATATCGAACCATGTACTCCTGTCGCGGTATACTATACATTGTAATGAGCACTTGGTATGAACAGCCGACTAGATTGGCACTGTGTGCTATACTTATTATGATCAAAACTCAACAAAAATTGGTTCCAAGTGCGCACATGATTGCCATTTTGTAATTGTAAAAAAAAACATTCCATAATGGCTGCAGATTACACATGTTTGTTACGACAGATGGATGCGCATGTGCTGTGATGTATGGTGGCCTTTTTGGCTGATCATGTTAGGATGGTAAAGAAAAAATAATAACTAAAGGTTGTGAAGCACACAAAAACTGCAGTGAGGAGCGTCGCCCCACTGCTCGTTTAGCAGTGGAAAATAAAAATAAAATGATAATAACAAGAAGTTATTATCATTTTATTTTCCTTTGCGACCCTGGGTGGGGCGGGGCGGTGCTGGCTCGCGGCAGAGGGACCAGGAGTGGTTTGCATTAAATCCCTAAATGCGCATGACGCTTTGACCGGCCCTCTAGGGCCGGCCAAACAGTCATCTAAGGCTGGCCAAACAGTCATCCGTAATTGGCATGTTCTCCATTGGGCTGTGTGGCAAAGCCCCGTGGAGAACATGCCCAGCCTCCCAGGCACTGCCTGAGCGGCCAAACAGGCTGCTCAGCTCCTGCAGCGTCGTGATTGGCTGGCAGAGTTGGAAGCCTGGGTGCTTCCGGTGCAGGTTGCAGCCGGAAAGAAGACAAGAAAACGGAGGAGAGGAGTGCGGCGGATGCGGCGGCAAAGCGGGTAAGTTTATTTATTTATTTTTTAATCCCGACCCTCTCGCCTCACCACACCCGTTCAGAGGCAGCCGCCACTGCATACTTGTGTATTTAAACTATGTTTATCCTTTATACATCCTTGTGTGCTTAAACTATATCATCAAGTTGCAATAATTTAAGTCAATAGTATCTTTTTTTCCACCAATAAGAACATATCATATCATATTTTCCTGTGATGTGCATAAAAACTATCAACTGTTTCTATACCTATTCTAAATACACCCGCTTGCTGTTCTATTAGACTTATATGCAATTGTTATTTTTTTAATTTACACTTATTATTGCAAGCATATGGTTGCCTTAGATACTGGCACTTTTTGTAGCATGTGCTTAGAATTTTAAAAATACCAAATAACGTGAACCATCTCACAAACTTACCATCTATTGTTTTTGCCTATGCTTGTTTTTGTTCTGCATTAACTACCTCAGGTTCAATTACAACTTCTAAAACCGATTTTTTCAATTCTGCTTCAGTGTTTAGTGTGTCTCTGACTGACCAGCTTAGGTTTTAGAGAAATGCTTGGCCATTTACAGGAAAACACGGGCGTTCCCCGGTGAACGTTTGAAAACCTACAACCCTTGTGTGCACCTTGCTGCTAGGGCGAACACATTTTTACAATAGGCCGCTAACCTGAGGCGGTGGGTGGGCGGAGGAGATGGTTAATAGCCTCGGGGCTGTCCCTTTTCATCCGTGCCTTTCAAACTGCAACTCAGTGAGCAAACATAGTTTTCGTCTGGAGTAGCCCTCGTCACCCGGGAAACAACTGCTTGTTTTCATCTCGCCGCTCCTTTGTTTTTGCAGTCATAGTGACTGACGATGCAGTGTCCGAATCTGCCACGAGACCTTAGGTACAGCCTGTTTAATGTTCCTGAACTTGAGGCGTTGTTAAAACAGCCCTAAGCAGCTTCCTGGATACCTTTTACGGAGCTGAGAACTGAGGAGAAAATCGGAGGGGTGCGTGCTTTCCGAGAACAAAAATACCTCTCGTGCGCCGACTGCCTCCCGACCCCATTCTACTCCTGCATGCCCCCTGTGGTGCTGCTCGCGTGACGGAAGCTGAGGTAAGTGGAGTGCTAGGTAGCCCGCGCTCCGGTGCTGTCAGTCAACTGAACTTGTGCAACTCCTCCTAACAGGACTTCTCAAGCTTCCCGGTTGCATTCGTGAGTAGCTCACCCCGTCATGTTTTTTTCTCCATTCTGGAGCTTGGAAAGCTAAATATATACTAGGATCGATAGACAGGGCTTTAAGTGGGATGAAAAAACTGAAGGGTCTTTCAAAGGGGCGTGGCCAATGTAATTAAGGGCGTGGTTTAAAAACACTTGGACTAAAAAATCTGTGCTTAGCATAGTGTGCCGCCCGACTTGTATTTTGCTGTTTCTGACATTGCATCTAGATGTAATACAACAAGTAACATCATACCTACAACAAGTCAGGACTATTGACTTTGTCAATGGTTGTTAGTTGCATACGATAAATATGCAGCAACTATGGCTTGTATATAATATTGAAAAAGCTTCCAATTAAAGCCCTGGTGACACCACGACAATGTTGCTGCTCTCGAGTTTCAAAAAGAGAACGGAAATCCAGAGAGAAAATGCCTCTCTTTAATAGATTTCCCTTCCCCTACAACGCTCACCTCCTCATGCGTAACTTCTCCAGTGAGAAGTGAGCAGCGCACACAGATGTGCCTGCGGTCACTGCAGTCCGGAAAAAAACGGACTGCAGTGCCAGCAGGCACAAAACAGAGCCCGAAAGAGACCCGTTTCGAGGCCCCCTTTAAAAAACTGCCGGTGCTCAGACCCGGTGAGACCCGGCCCACTTAAAGCCCTGGATAGGAATATAAGTGTCAGAATTCCCAGGTGAGTTCCTCACTATGGACCATGGAAATTTGAGAGCGCTACCTAAATGTCACCCTTCTGACTCTATTGAGGGGAAGTTGGACGATTCTATTAAAGTACCGTAGATAAGATAAACTATTTTAGTAGGATACTGCAAATCTGTGGAGCTCTCTGGTTTCCCGTGTCATTGTGTGAGTGGTTCATCCATTTTTTTCTCTATGCATCCTGGTACTTGTAGTCGTGTTCATCCCAATATACATGTAAACATTTCATGTTTATCTCCTTTTGCAGCTGAGGACCTAGGTATTGTATGAGGAATCTTTGGAGTTCGTTTGAAGTCTAAAGAGGCAATTTGCTTTTTAGAAGGGAGAATGTTAAATAAGAGGTAGGGGTACCCTCTCCTAATGTGTAACTTGGCAGGGATTTGCAAACAGCCCCGAGCTCACCCATTGAATAGATGAGACAGCACTTAAAAGTGAGGCCCTGGATTCGAAGACCACCTCACTTCAGACTAAGAACAACACTAGCATCAGCGCCCAGATTGGTCTGCAGGGTTTGTAGGAAAAGTAGAGGTCAGGGAAGGAAGGGGTAGGACACATGCCAAATGATCACTCCTGATCTGGGTATCCAAGACCTGCTACCCCCATTTGGAGCTATAGTCTGACAATCTGTCAGGCTCAGCCAATAAATGGACCAGGCAGAGACCAAGGTGGCCTTGCTAATTCCAGGGTCAATAACGTTTGACACCACTTTTGATAATAAAAAAAAAAATCTCTGCCTTTACACTGCTCTCTTGCATGCATCAACAGCTTAATGCGCTCTCTGCCCACATCTGCAGTGTGTATGCAATACCTAAACTGGATGCCTGAACTAAATTCATGCATACAGTGTAGGACTACCTTAAGAGAACAGGAGCAACCCTGTAGCCATCTATGGAATGTATGTGGTACATTATAGCAAGCAAAAGTGTTTCACTGAGATAATATTTATGAAAATGTAAGCTACAGAAAGAAACCCTTCCAGAGCAATTGTGAATTATGAATGAAATGAAATGAAAAAGAAATTTATAGAGCGCGAAACTTTCACCCGAAGGTGTCAAGGCGCTAAATTCGTCATTCATAAGTCAGAGGACGGTCCAGAAAGTCATCGAAGATTAAACAGCCAGGTCTTTAACGCTTTTCTAAAAGCCAGCAGATTAGTTTCTTGCTTCAGCCCAAGTGGTAGAGAGTTCCACAGTTTCGTTGTGCCGACCACAAAGCTCCTTCCTCCCCAGGAGCATTTTTTAAACCTGGGAACAACCAGGTTGTGGGCCTGAGATGAGCGAAGATGGCGAACCGGAATATAAGGCTTTAGATTCTGTTTAAAGAAGCTGGGCCCTATGTCATACGTGGCCTTAAAGGCAATGCATAGAGCCTTAAACTCAATTAGTCTCTTCACCGGTAACCAATGCAATCCTTTCAGTGCCTGTGCGACATGTTTATGTCTTGGAATATTCAGCAAAAGACGTGCCGCTGCATTTTGCACAATCTGCAGTTTGGAAAGACACTTCTTACGCAGATTAATAAAGAGCCCATTACAGTAATCAGCTCTGGAAAGAGCCAGCGCTGAAACCACCAATTTCCGTAGCTCAAACGGAATAAATGGAAGTATCCTTCTCAAAAGTTTTAATGTGTAGAAGGAATGGGATGTAACCTGGTTAACGTGGCTTTCAAAGGAAAGCATAGAGTCAAACGTAACTCCCAGGTTTTTCACCTTATTCGAGGGGGTAGGTAATGGACCCATTTCCACCGGCCATAGAGCAGGGGACCAAAAATTAGTTTGGCTGCCAAAAAGTAGGACCTCGGTCTTACTAGAATTTAATTTCAAACAATTGGAGGCCATCCATTCACCTATTTGATGAAGACAAGTGTGAAACTGTGCAGCTGTATCTTCAGGCGAGCCTGTCACTGAAACTACAATCTGTGTATCGTCGGCGTATGATACTGCCGAGAAACCCAGGGACTTAATTAATCTGGCCAAAGGTGCGACATAAATATTAAAAAGTGTAGGGCTCAATGAAGAGCCCTGTGGCACTCCACAAGGTAGCGTAAAATTCGGTGACTTAAAATTATCCAAGGCCACAAATTGCTCCCGGCCTGACAAATAAGATTCAAGTAATGCATAGGCTTTTCCTATGATGCCAATCTCCCTCAAGATTTCCAACAGTTTTTGGTGGTTCACAGTGTCGAACGTGGCAGAGAGGTCAAGCAGCACAAGTGCTGCATTGCCTCCTGCATCGACTGTCTGCCTGATCAGCTCAGAGGCTGTAATTAGAGCTAATTCGGTGCTATGATCCTTCCTGAAACCATACTGAGTGGCATCCGAAAAAGCATGCCTCTCTATATGTTCAGAAATAGCACCATTCATGGCTTTGCAGCAATAGAGGCACTGTCAACACTCAAAATAAAACAAAAACACCGTGAAGAATGCTTCAGAGAAATAGACTATGTACAACAGGTATTAAAATCAAAAGTAGATTTTGTTGTAAAAGGTATGCAGCAGTTTAAATGACTTTAGCCACATTGTATGTGCTCAATAAAGTATGATCGCACAGTTTACAGACAAGTGTTTAACACAAGGTGTGTATTCTATAACCAACGACAAACAAACTAGGCTACCAGATTATTCAGGAAGGAGCATATAAGGGCCCCAGCATCAACCCTATACTAATGAATGTGTATCCCAGCTGAGCTACCTGGAATAGTCCATTACGTTACTGGCCCCATCAGGACCAACAAAGGGCTAGTAATGAGGTATTTTTGTAAATAATGTCAAGTAATGCCTTCTGGGTCACAGTGAAACATCTTACTATTGAGCCAAGATTCAGAGGTGACTAAACTAATGACTGACATGCTCCTGGTGGAGGGTGGATGTGCCATACTAAATGGTTGTGTATTATATGTTTTAGATGGAAAACGTCGAAGAAAGAATAAAGGGCAGGTCGGCCGGGAAAGAAAGTTCTCAAAAAACGCTAAGAAAGGATGATTTTATATCTTCATCATTGTGGTCACGGCATAACAGTTTAGAAGATGTGTTGGTTAAAAAGTACATGGAAAAATCCAGCACGGTCCAAGATGCGCCATGCAATGTTACAAGGTAAGATCTCAAAGAGTATCCTTTTGGTCGCCACAAGTCAATGGTAACACTTCATCAGTCAATTTATTGTACACTGTAAAATCTTTGGTATCATCGCTGTGTAATGATTGAATTGAGCTCACATATTTAAACAATGGTGCAAAGCACTTTATAAGTTTACTTGATGAAGAGATTAATGCCTAATGTCCCCTCATGTAAATGAATACAGTGATATTTGTAATGCACATTCACTACTTCTAATTATTTAGATAATAGGAGCCTCAGTCTGTCATCTTGAAGTGAGTTTCCTCACTACACCCTACAAAAAATACCATGCATGGGAGGACCATCTGACATACTCACTGAATGATGACTAAGCCAACACTTGCTTTGGCGCTCTTGGCCCATTTAGTGACCAGCATACAAAGTTGCACTAGGCTCTTGTACGTTTTTCTTTGCAACAGAAGAGCAAGCAAATCCACCAGAGTTGCTTGAAAATGCCTCTCAAGCAGTCACTCATTCCTGCTCTTCTGAGATCACAGTTTTCCTGATTCCCGGCCATACAGTATTCCCATACTCGTATCCAGCTGCTGGGGTACCACTGCAAAATATAATGTTAAATTGGGGTTGGCCTGCTCATCTTGGAAACCTTTGGGGATACTGCTGATCTGTCCCATTGTTCCGTGTCATGTCCTGTATGCTCCTGCAGTCATTGTCTGAGTACCGTGCATCCCCATTCCAAACAACCTCAGTCACTTTTTGGAGTAAACCAGGAAACGGAGACCCATCCTCCTCCTGGTGCACCCTGTGGCAGCTGCATCATTGGAAAGTGGCAAGGAACACCATCAGTACCTGTGAGTCTACTGCATCAATGACAACTTTCAACAGATTGTGCACATCTTCATAAATCACTTTCTGATACCCCATGGAGCTCATTACTCTTGTTGGAAAAGCCTTCATTTATGAATAGGTTGGATTAATGAACCATGAACTGCTATGCTTCAGTTTACAGAGACTATTCTAATTTTACAGGCTGCCTGTTACTGTCTCCAAGTGTACTACTCAGTTGACTCTGACCACCCATGCGATGGTCATGATCTCCCATGTTCAGTACCTTTCTCTGGGTCCTGGATAGCACAGTTGACCCTCTCAGTTGCAAGATATTAACTTAGATCTGCAACGTGTAGATACAATAGCCAGCAGAATTTACTCGTCCCAATTTCTGTAGCTATGTTGTATCGCATCACCCACAATGCATCAGATATTTCCTCAACATTAACAAACAACAAGGCTCATTTCCTCGTCAATATAAAGTAAAATAATATTCCCGCTACCACCTGCGCAAAAGAAAGCTGCAGAATCACTGCTACAGAGAAATGACAGCCAGCAGCCTCCCCTGCAGCACTTACAATTAACTAAATTTCCCTTCCTCCTCTGTCACTTTGTCCAGGACCTATTTAAAAAACTAAAGCTGGATGGCCACTCCATAGCAGAAACCTTGTTCATGCTTGGCACGCTCACCACTCGGGCTCTACATAACGACTAGTTTTTCAATAAAGATCGTACCCAAAACATCACGAAGAAGTGTTTGTGCAAGTGCATGCTTTTAAATCACTCCTACAATAACCAGAACATGAAGACTTACTCTTAGCAAATTCCTAACAATCTTTCTGCCTCTATTTTAGCCTGCTTTGTGAGCCCAGAACTCTTTGCAAGTTTGAATCTTTCCTATAGGCCATCACAAACATACCAATACTCAACCTGGTTGACTTCAGCCTTGACCTCTGGTCCAGGCCAGCACTCCCCAGCAGCTCCGGCTTGCAGCTCGCTCCGCTCCGGTCCAGGGCCCCCTCCTCGAGCAGGGTTCGCGCCGGCAGAGCGCCTCAGGTGGTCTTTTCCTCCTCGCCTACCCCCGTCTCCACCCGCATCCTAAACCCCCTCACTCATTTTATTTACTTTTATTTTGTGTGTTCCTACTGCTTTACTGCTTAACTGTATTCTGTACTGTACTGTTTTCACCGTAGTTTTCTTCTGTGCATTCTTCCCGCCGCTGCCCCCTGCGGCCCGCCCCCTGACACAGCCCCGCTCCCGCCACCCTACCTCTGTCCCGCCCCCCTCCCCTACTTAATGCCGACCGCTGCGGGGGAGCGCGTGCTTCAACCTTGACCTATGGTCCAGGCCAGCACTCCCCAGCAGCTCCGGCTTGCAGCTCGCTCCGCTCCGGTCCAGGGCTCCCTCCTCGAGCAGGGTTCGCGCCGGCAGAGCGCCTCAGGTGGTCTTCTCCTCTTCGCCTACCCCCGTCTCCGCCTGCATCCTAAACCCCCTCACTCATTTTATTTACTTTTATTTTGTGTGCTCCTACTGCTTTATTGCTTAACTGTATTCTGTACTGTACTGTTTTGACCGTAGTTTTCTTCTGTGCATTCTTCCCGCCACTGCCCCCTGCGGCCTGCCCCCTGACACAGCCCCGCTCCCGCCACCCTACCTCTGTCCCGCCCCCTCCCCTACTTAATTCCGAACGCTGCGCGGTCGCGCAGCAGACGCGCGCAGCGGGCGCACCTAAGGCAAGCCCGTCTGCGCCCATCCGCGCCCAGCGCCAGACCCCCTGACCCCCACGAGCACCACGACGCCAGACGCTGCTACGACGCCCACCTCCTCCACGCACTCAACACCGGCCGATCTACCGCCTGCTTCCAGGCCACCCCGAAGCACACCCACGGACCCTTCACCTGCCGAAACTGCAGCTTCACCAGCCAGCGTACACCAGCACGTCCTGCCCCCCCCCCCCCACCAAGACAGGCCACAACCACCTCAGATGCATACTGCTCAACACCCGGTCCGTTCACAGGCACGCCGTCCAACTTTGGGACCTGCTCGACTCATCCTCCCCGGACGTCGCTTTCCTGACGGAGACCTGGATGAACACCTCATCGGCACCCGACGTTGCCATAGCCATCCCGGATGGCTACAAGATCACCCGCAGGGACCGCACCAACAGACCAGGAGGAGGAATCGCCATCGTCCACAGAAACACCCTCAGAATCTCAACCAACACCGAAGACACCCTCAGCACCGCCGAACACCTGCACTTCCAGATCCACATTGATCCCAACACCACCCTCAGAGGAACCCTCGTGTACAGACCCCCTGGACCCCGGCCTCAGTTCATCGACTCCATCACAGATGCCGTCAGCTCGCACGCCCTGGCCTCCACTGACTACATCCTCCTCGGGGACCTGAACTTCCACCTCGAGAACACCAATGACAGCAACTCCACCACACTACTGGACAACCTCGCCAACCTCGGCCTCAAACAGCTCATCACGACACCCACCCACTCCCCCGGACACACGCTCGACCCCATTTTTTCCGCCGGCAGCCACATCTCCATCAGCCACACCACCGAACTCCACTGGACCGACCACCGCTGCATCCACTTCTCCTTCATGAAAACCACCGCACACAACCACCTGCAAAGAATCCCCCACCGCAGCTGGAACAAGGTCACCAAAGATCAGCTAATCACCACCCTCGCCCGAAACCCACCAACCGACCATACCGACACCGACACAGCCGCCCGCAAACTCAGGCAATGGATCGACGACTGTGCCAACACTCTCGCCCCGATCAAAAAACCCTCAAACAGACGCACCGACAGAAGAGCCATCTGGTTCACCTCCGACCTCCAGACTTCCAAGCAGACCTGCTGAAGACTAGAGAAGAAATGGCGCCACGAGCAAACACCAGACAACCATGCAGCCCTCAAGAACGCCAGCCGCAGACACCACCAACTCATTCGAACGGCCAAAAGGACCTCCTTCAAGGAACGCATCGACAGCAGCGCACACAACAGCAAAGAGCTCTTCAACATCGTGAAGGAACTCGCCAACCCCAGCTCCAGCTCCAACGACATCCCGCCGTCACAAGACCTCTGCGACTCTCTTGCTACCTTCTTCCACCGCAAGATCGCCGACATCCACGACCGCTTCAACACCCAGACCTCTCCGACAGCCACCGACACCCCAGACTCACCGCCCCCCAGTCACACCGGCCGCCTGATCTCCTGGAACCACGTCAACGACGAAGACACCATCAAGACCATGAACACCATCCACTCCGGCTCACCATCAGACCCCTGCCCCCATCACATCTTCAACAAAGCGAGCACCATCATCGCACCCCAACTCCGTAAGATCTTCAACAGCTCATACGAGACCGCCACCTTCCCAGAAAGCTGGAAACACGCAGAGATCAACGCCCTACTCAAGAAACCCAAGGCAGATCCAAAGGACCTCAAGAACTTCCGGCCCATCTCCCTGCTCCCGTTCCCGGCGAAAGTCATCGAGAAGATCGTCAACAGACAAGTGACCCAATTCCTCGAAGAGAACAACACCCTGGACTCGTCCCAATCCGGTTTCCGCAGCAACCACAGCACCGAAACCGCCCTCATCGCCGCCACCGACGACATCAGGGCCCTGCTGGACAACGGCGAAACCGCGGCCCTCATCCTCCTGGACCTCTCGGCCGCCTTCGACACCGTTTGCCACCACACCCTTCGCACACGCCTCTACAACGCAGGGATCCGCGACAAAGCACTGGACTGGATCACCTCCTTCCTCACCAACAGAACCCAGAGAGTCCGCCTCCCTCCATTCCGATCCGAAGCCACCAAGATCACCTGCGGCGTACCCCAAGGATCATCCCTCAGCCCGACCCTCTTCAACGTCTACATGACACCGCTCGCCAACATCGTCCGATCACACGACCTCAACATAGTCTCATACGCCGACGACACCCAGCTGATCCTCTCCCTCACCAAAGACCCCGCCACCGCCAAAACCAACTTCCACGAAGGGATGAAGGCCGTCGCCGAATGGATGAAGAGCAGTCACCTGAAACTGAACTCGGACAAGACGGAGGTCCTCATCCTCAGCTCCACCCCCTCCGCCTGGGACGACTCCAGGTGGCCGGCCTCGCTGGGAACTGCGCCGACACCCACCGACCACGCACGCAATCTGGGGTTCATCCTGGACTCTTCTCTGTCAATGACCCAACAAGTCAACGCCGTCTCCTCCTCCTGCTTCAACACCCTCCGCATGCTTCGCAAGATCTACAGATGGATCCCCACCGGAACCAGAAGGACGGTCACCCAGTCCCTCGTCACCAGCAGGCTGGACTACGGCAACGCCCTCTACGCGGGAACCATGGCCAAACTCCAGAAGAGACTCCAACGCATACAGAACGCCTCCACACGCCTCATCCTCGACACCCCCCGCCACAGCCACATCACTGCCCACCTGAGGGACCTGCACTGGCTCCCCGTCAACAAGAGGATCACCTTCAAGCTCCTCACCCACGCTCACAAAGCACTCCACGATGCCGGACCAGCATACCTCAACAAGCGACTCACCTTCTACACCCCCAACCGCCAGCTCCGCTCCGCTGACCTCGCCACCATTCCTCGCATCCACCGAACGACCACCGGCGGCAGATCCTTCTCCCACCTCGCCACCAAGACATGGAACACCCTCCCCATCCACCTACGACAGACCCAGGACCTGCTGACCTTCAGGAGACTCCTCAAGACCTGGCTGTTCGATCAGTAGCTGCTCCCCCCCTCAGCGCCTTGAGACCCTCACGGGTGAGTAGTGCGCTTTACAAATGGATTGATTGATTGATTGATTGATTGACTGTAACCTTTGACTAGAAAATCCAGGCTCCCAACCAGCATTTTAAATCATAATTGCATTGCACATGATCTAACCATACTGACCACCATTCCCTCTCACCTAATTTGTCACATTCTAGATCTTATTTTCTCAAGGAGGCTACAAACAACTCATCACCCTGATCATAAGTAAACAGGTAACTTTCTTAGGCAGTCGATCGATCGGCCATACAGTAAGAGCAACCCCTTCTCCCAACCACCGAACTCCAGTTAAAAGTAGAACCATAAAACCTTGTTCAGGCCCATGGACACAATATTCACAGCTACATTCACAAACTTTCACCAAACCTTTGACTATGACCATGGTATGCCTCCACAACATGTCTCATTTTGTAATTCTTTATTTTTATTGATGATAAATGGAACTCAAGTTCTGACTATATACAAAATAAGATCAGCAAAAGGTAATTTCCGTAGTAAGATTTTCAAACAATGATATGAAGTGATGTGTACATTATGTATACAATCTTGTTATAGCCTCACCCTTACTAATAGTTTGGGGAATTGAGACTTCTTACTGACTGGGCTCATTGGCTTTCAGCGCTATGGATCATTAATGGTCATAACTTCCTAAATTATGTAAAGATGGACCTTGAGAGTCTCTTTAGCAGGGCTGCACCTTCTTGAAAAAAGGGAATTCGACTTTGTTTAATTTTCAAATTCTATACAAACATAACTAATTTATTAATACATTTCAAACATGTCTCTCAGTATTTCAAATCAAATGTTGATTAAACAATGTTTTTCATCTCAAAACGTCTTGGACAGGCAGCCCTTCACAAGGAAGTGTTGTCACCTGTAAACAATGAATCACAAAACATTTTCAGAGTCAATGTTCAGGAAATCAAAATGTTTAACTTGACCTTCTCTCAAGTGTTATGGGTTAGTCTGATTTATCTGCCATCTACAAGAACATACTGATGTTGTGTTTAACCAATTGAGTATCGAAGGGTTTCCATGCTAAAAAAAAAAATGGGAGATTGAATCCCACCTTCTGAGTAGGTGTTTCCAACCTCTGGATTGGTTAGTTGGTGATCCTCCTTTCACACCCAAAGTATTGCTGCTTTTGACCTTTTTAAAGAATGGCTTTTAATTTGGGCTACAGTGGAAGCTACTCGTACTATCCAATAATCTTGGAAGATTATTACATTTTATAGTAGGTTAGATTTGTCCATTGGTTTAGGTAGAGATTTTTCAGTTTGTCAATGTCAACGCTAATAGTGTTTATTGTGGGTTTTAAATAATTTATGGGAGCCGCATACCAACCAAAATTCGGAGATAGTTCAAATCAATGTCCGTTTAAACATCTGGTTTTTTTTTCATCTGGAGAGAGCTTCTGTTATCTTTTGTAAATGCTCGTTTGATTAATACTAAACCATGGCATTTTGTAGGTGGTTATGTTGTATCACTGACTATACAATATGGCTTCAATGATGTGGTAAAGTAGTTCATTACTTTGCAAACAGCGAGCACAGGTCTGTCAGCAGCAGATGCAGCTTCTCCAGTCCTAACAGGGGCTTAACATCGTAGACTTGCAGTGCTGTTGGCTGCACTCCTCCAGCCGCTCCTTCTGATTTCACTGAGCAACTCTCCACAGAGCTTTTCACACAATGCAAGCCAAGCTGTTGACTTTGACAATATAGGTTTGTGGCATTCCTGTATTTGAAGAAGATAGGTATGTAGCTGATACTTCTTGCACATGGAACAGCCTGTCCGAACTACTAGTTGGAAAATCCAGCATGATCCCCAGCTTAATTTCCCGTAAATATGCTCCCAATCATCCCCTGCTAGATCAAATGAGGGTCAGCCATCAGATAGGCTAAGAGGGAGGAAGCACCTGCTGAGTTTGGAACCATTAGTATGTGTCTAGTCTCAAAATTCTGTACACTGTTGTTGATAGACCATCCTATACATTGCCCAGTCCCTGAGGTTCAAAGGGAACTCAATTAGCAGTCCTCAGCCACTGCTTTAATGAGAGAGAGATATATCCTCAAAGTGCCATCATTAAGATTCTCATGAAATATACTTTCCAGAAAAGCTGTAAAAAAAACATTTTTTTTTTTAGTAGTTTAGATTCAAGTTCTTCCATCTTACAGAGATGGTTGTATGCGTATCTGATTAAATATATACTTAAAGAAAGAGATTCTGATGAATTTTTCTCAGCAAACCTTTTTTTGTCAAATTTTTCTTTATTGATGGTTTTCCCCAGTTTGACAAAACACAGCTGGGGAAAACCATTTTTTAAGACATATTGATCTCTTCATTTTTTTATTTAGATCGGGTATCAAACACCTGCAGCCCCCTGTAAGGGTGTTGCCTCCCAATCTCCTAATACCCAATCCCTTTTTTTATATCCATATGTCCTGTAACCTCCTGCTACACTTCCTTTTTTAGGTCTCGCCTAGGCAGCGCATGCACAATGTCTCTTCGAGACATGCTGTGTCCACAACATGGGCTTCAAGCACCACCCATCTTTTTCATTGGTTCCTCCTACTGTCCTTTGTAAATACAGTCTTTTGTTTTGTGAATACGTTTAGTAGTTCTGTCTTTTGGACATTTGTAACCTTCCCTGAGGCCTGCCTCTGTTACATATGCTCTTATTCCTCAGGTTATTTAGGATACTTTTAGATCACTCTTTTTTTTGTTGGCCTACCTCTGCTCGTATTGAGTGTTCTGTTTTGTTTACTTCGTGCATGAAATGTTCGTGTATGCTTCATTTGCTTTGCTGTTTGCCTGTGTTCGATGTTTCAGCTTCGCCCCTCACATAATCTCCCCTTGATGTCCCCCAACTCCACCACCTCTCCCACCACCCCTTCAAGGTCGCTTTTTGTTCCTGCTGGTTTCGGTGCCTGTTCAGCTTAAGGGCCCGGTTGTGCTGTCCCCGTCCGTTGCTGCTTGTTTTTCAATTTTTTTTTACACTCCAGTACCCTCCTCCCAGCTGCCTTCCGATTGCCCACTCCCACCCGCGATTGGCGCTGTTGTTGATGCCATGTTGTTACTGGCGCCACGGCGCAGGATCCCATAGGAGGCGGCTGGGAGCAGCAGGCTGCAGAGTAACACGGGCTCATCTGACCCTCGTGCCGGAGCCAGATTGAGTTACGCAGGGAGAGAACCTCCCCCTTTGCACTTATCCAACCCTGATTCTTTAGATCGCATTGTTCCGAATTTTTTCACGTGAATCAGCAGCATGGGTTAAAAGCATTCCATTTAATTTCCCAAGGATGCCTCCGGTTCCCACCTCTTCAGTTCACGATATAGGGAGACATCTTTACCCCACATTTAATATACAGCAAACACAAGGAAATGCTTCCTCTCTGTCCCTGGCTTCACCTCTTTCTGACTGTGTCTCCTTTGAATACATCTCTTCGCCCTATACATTACCAGTGCTTCTCTCCACAATCTCCCAATGTCTGAACTCTTGTCTTCCTCCTTTCAGAGAGCCTACAATGAAGCTCCCACTGCCCTTCTTATTCTCTCTGTCCCTCCTGCCCCTGTCTGCCCGCTGCCACCTCTCTCCTTGCTCTGTGTCTGCTCACTGCCTGTTTCCATCTTATCCTTGTTTAATAGGTATGTGCATAAAGGTCAGCCAGTAATTTCTTCTGTACACAATTGCTTCTGGATATGTGGGTCCTTGCTTTGCGTGCATTTGGTGTTTGTGTGATTGCACGTCTAATTTGAGTGTATCTGGGGTACTTGTGTTTATATGTGCACGCGTGTGATGTATGAATATGTATATCTACAGTGCTTGTGTTTGTATGTGCACGTGTGTGATTTGAATGTGTGTATATTTGCGGTGCTTGTGATTGTATGTGCACAAGTGTGATACTGTGTGTATATCTGGGGTGTTTGTACATGCACAAGTATGATTTGTGAGTGTGTATATCTGTGGTGCTTGTGTTTGTATGTGCACAAATGTGATTTGTGAGTGTGTATATCTGTGGTGCTTGTGTTTGTATTTGCACACGTGTTATTTGAGAGTGTGTGTATATCTGGGGTGCTTGTGTTTGTATGTGCGCATGTGTGATTTTCATCTGCTGTCAGGGCAGAGGGAGGGCATGTTTCCATTTTTACAAAGTCTGAGTTAATAATATTGTAAGAACCATAATCTGTGGTAAACTATCATCTTATGCTGTTGAGTGTCACATTCTGGGTGGCATGCAGGGGCTCTCTCACTTTCCCCAGCTCCAGGGTATAAGGTGGGGCATGCACAGCACCCCCACCTTCCTCCCACTCCCCGTGATTTTACTCAACACCCCCATTGCTCTCCGATGTCTTTCCCACCCTCCTCCCTATTTTTGTTCACAGCATGTTTTTAGAAGAAGTGAAAATAGAGCTTTCGCTTGTGCCTACTTCTGCTGTGCTCTGTTAGCAAACACTGCACATAGAAGTCATGTGCCAGATTCCTTTCTTTTTCATGCTGCTAGTCTGTGGCTTGGTTCCTTCAGTGCCATGGCTGCCCATCTTTCCTTTCCATGTCCTACATCGCTTGGAGTCAAAACGTCCACATTCCTGCATGGAATTCTGGTTTTTATCCTGCCTGGTGGAGCGGGCAGCTCTGAGGAAAGTGTGGATGAAGCCCATTGCAAGCAGCCTGGAGTACACAGATCTTTATTCTAAAACATATTCACTTATGGCTGGCTGCTTGTTTGTATTATTGCGTTAAGTGTTTTCCTCTTTGATGAAGTGTGCTCCCAACCATTTTGGAGCGTATGTCAGTTATTATAAGGTTTTGAGCAGCTCCTCGACACTCAGAAGTACTATGGCCAAATAAAACATAAGAATTTTCTTTGAAAAGAAAAGCAGCAAAGCTCACTGACATCTGGCAGATCTCCTGGCAAAACCAGGAGGGCATGCTCAGAACTCACCTTCTTTTTCCAGCACCAAAGCATCACTCAGCACCACCTCAGCATCACTCAGCACCACCTCAGAATCAACCAGCACCACATGAGCACCACCTCTATCTAGAGATAATTCACCGCTTCGTGCACCAACTACCTTCCCTCTCTATCTTCCTTTCTATCTATTCTGTGCAGCTTTCACCCTTTCTATGCACAAAGTCACATAATTCCACTACACAAATACACTACACATCACACAATTCTACCTCACACAATTCCACAACTAACAATTTCAAATCAACCCACATAATTCCACTCCAAACCACATACATCCACTCCACTCCAAAACAAAACACATAGATAAAAGACATTGTCATTTACAATGCCAATAGCTCTAACTCTCATTTATTATAACTTTTTAACATGCAGCACAGCAGCCACAATGCTCTACAGCATAGTTTACAGACATTGGCACAGCCAATGGCTCTGGCTAAACACTTATAAGGTCCCAAAGGCGAGACCTATTGGCTATGCCAATACTTGTTTTTTAATTTTACTACTTTCTCTTACCCATTTATGTTTTCCCCATCCTACACACTGCTCCCTTGTTACCTTTCCCCTTTTACTCCCTTTTATCCTTTTACCTCTCATTCCCCTTATTACCTATATGTCTTCTACCCCCGGCTTAACTTCTTTTTAAAATTGTACTTTTACTACTTCTCTCTAATGCTTCTACGCTTCCCCATTCTATACGCTTTCCTTCTGTTGCTTTTCCCTTTTTGCTTCACTTTCTTTTTTTTTTACTCGAGTTCTGTTTATTGAATTTTTCACAAAAAGGAAATACAGCAGTACAGTTCAGGTGCCGTTGTGAAAGAGAAAGACATTTAGTAGGCAGTCACACTGTGACGACATTGCATACACACAATGCTGTTATGCTTGTATAAAAGGCTGGGACATCTGCATAGCAGGAGCCGAAGAAAGGCAAAGTCCGACCCATTAAGAGGCTGTGCCAGGTCCGAGTGACTGGCCAAGCGCTGTGGGCACCGGAGAGGAGGCATCTGTTCGAAAGTGAGGGGTATAAACCAGGGGTGAGTAAAAGGGAGAGAGGGGATTAGAGGGAGAAGAAGGGGATCTAGTGGTCCCCAGTAGGTCCCTCGAGGCCTGTAGTCGTGTGAGATAGAGGAGGGGAGGCATTGCTTGTGGAACAGCTATATGTTGAGCGTGCTCAGTTGGGTCCGTAGGGTGGGGAGGAAGAGCTCTACACAGGTTCATCAAAACGGTGAAGCGCGCGTAGTTTGGGAGGTTAGAAGCACAAGTATTCCAGACGAGACATGTAAGGGGTGACCAGAGACGTAGGAATTTCTTGTCTGAGTAGGTTAGCTTGTGTGTCGTCTGCTCCATTGCAATAGTGTGTCAGAGTTGTGTGAACCAGGATGCTGCAGAGGGGGCCGACGGGGAGCGCCAGGCCCGAGCTATAAGCTACTCGGCTGCAACGGTCATGTGGCGCGCTAGGTACCAGTCTGTGTGGGTCATTGCAGTCAGGGATGAGGGGTGAATGCCTAAGATGACTGTGTGATAATCGTCTGGTAGTGGGTGGGAAACAGCGCTTACATCGCATGAGCTACAACGCATGTGATTACAACGCGGTCGTTACAACGACCGCGTTGTTACAACGTAAGCCATTACATCGCAAGTCGTTTCTACGACTTGCTGTAGGAGTGCGCTAAACTAAGGAATAGTATAATTTACTATTCCAACACCTTCCCTACTGTTGCCCTCGCTGGAGCTCGATTCGTAAATTATACTATTCCTCAGTCCAGCGCGCCCCCTACAGCAAGTCGTAGAAATGACTTGCGATGTAATGGCTTGCGTTGTAACAACACAGTCGTTGTAACGACTGCGTTGTAATCGCATGCATTGTAGCGCATGCGATGTGACATCGCATATTCGTAGTGGGTATCCCAGAGTGCCCCTGATGTGGCTCAAGATCTCCTTCCAGAAGATTTTTGGGAAGGGACATGCCCACCATATGTGAAAGGGTCCCACAGCATCAGCACGAGGCAGGGACCCTAAGGGCACATGGATTGGAGGCAGGGACACTAGGGGCACATGGATTGGAGGCGGGTTGGGGTGTAGTGCCATTGAAGCATGACCTTGTAGGCTGCTTCTTGCTGGGCAATGCTTCTGTGTATACGTGGTATTTCATGCCAAAGCTGCTCCCACTGTTTCTGGGTGATAATGGATGCAGTGTCTGGGGACCACTTCCATTGGTATGGATGGTAGGGGAGAAAGCGTGATTGCTGTAGAACTGCGTATGTCTTGAATATCAATCCCCTGGAGCCCGTAAAGCTGCAAACATGTGGCTCAAAGAGGGTGAGGAGGCGAGTAGCGACCTCCGCATTGGGGTGATAGAGGGCCCAGTGTTGGAGTTGGAAATATTGGTGACGGGCAGATTCAGACAGGTGGAAGTTCTTTTTACATTGATCAAAGGGCTTAATTGTCGGGCCTTGGAAAAGATCTTTCAGGAGCAAGCTTTCGCAAGCCACCCATTCCGGGAACGACTCACGAGAGAAAGCGAGGTAAAAGTTTGGGTTACGTGCAATTGGGATGTTTGCCGACGGGAATGAGGTCAGTCCTCGCCGAATAGCTAGTCTGTCCCAAATCTCCACCACTGTGCATGTTGGAGTTGCAGCATAGGCGCTGTGTTGACGGGAGTGTTTGGGCAGCCACGCAAGCTCCCAAAGTGGCCTGCAGGCGACCGCTCTATCCAGGTGAACCCAATGTTTTCCACTCTCCGGCACCACCCACTCAGAGATGTAGCGCAAATGTGCCGCCCAATAATAGTCCTGGAGGTTGGGGCATGCTAGGTCCCCTCAACTACGGGGGAGTATTAGGAGCGCAGCAGATATGCAGGGGTGTTTTCCATTCCATATAATGGAGGTGAGGTTGGCCTTCGGTTGGAATGGGCGTTGGCAGCGACTGAAATAAATAGAGAAGCCTGGGAAGAATATTTATCTTCTCCACATTAATGCAACCAAACCAGGAGATGTGGAGTGGTTTCCACCGTCTGAGATCCCCCAAGATCACCCTACGAAGGCGTGGCAAATTTGCATTGTGCAGGAGGATAGGGTGTTTATGATTGTAGGGCCTACATAGTGTATAAAGTGTGAGGCCCACTGGAAGGGGAGAGTGCCTGAAGGTGAAGAAGACACTGTGATGGGAAAGTGAGCGCCTGTGATTTCGCTGGATTTATCTTGTACCCGGAGATACACTCGTAGGCTTGCGGTATATGGAGAACCGCCGGGAGGGAGGTGTCTGGCTCTGTTAACGCTAGGAGGAGGTTGTAGGCGTGTAGTAAGACCTTATGTTCCTGGCCAGCGAAGGGGATGCTCCTGACATTCACCGAACACCGCAGGTGATTAGCAAGGGGCTCCACCACCAAGGCAAAAGTAGGGGGGCAGTGAGCAGCCCTGCTGGGTTCCACGGAGCAGCAGGAAGGATTTAGTAGTCTGGCCATTGATACCAATAGAGAAGGTAGGTGCCAAATAAGAGGCCATGAATTTACTGATCATGACAGGGCCTAACCCTATTTTCTGCAGGACCACCTTCAGTAACCCCCAACTCACCAGGTCAAAAGCCTTTTCATCATCCAAGGAGAGGAGGAGAGCGGGGATGGAGTGGCACTGGGCTTTTACAACTAGGTGTGCCAAGCGACGAATGTTGTCCGGGCCCTGACGATTCTTTATAAAACCAATCTGGTCCGGTTATATCAACCCGGGGAGGATATTCTCTAAGCGGTCTGCCAGGATTTTGGCATAGAGCTTTGCATGGATATTTAAGAGGGCAATCGGGCGGTAGGATGAGCAAAGCGCAGGGTCCTTGCCTGGTTTAGGGATTAAAATAAGTTCAGAGTTGGACATGGAGGGTGTGACGCCTCTGGTATGGCAGAAGGAATTGTAAAGGCTGAGCAGGGGGGCTTGGAGTTGAGGCAGGAAGGACATGTAAAAGGTCGAGGTGAGGCCATCGAGAACAGGAGTTTTCCCCTTGAGGGAGCTCCTGGAGTGCCCTGCGAAGTTCAGGAGCCGTGTAGGGCTCCTCCAGTTTGTGAGTTTGGGAAGGGTCCAGACGTGGCCAAGGGCAGTTTTGAAGGTATTTAGAAATCTCAAGAGGGTCTTCTCTCCCCGAGGCCCAGAATTTTTGATAGTAGTCTTGGAAGGCTTCCAGTTTATCCGCCTCCCGGACCGCCCATCCAGAGTTGTCCTTCTGGAGCTTAACAATGTGAGATCTCATGTGTTGGTGACGCAGCCTGCGCGCGAGGAGGAAGCCTACTTTGTCTCCATCCCCATAGTATTTTTGTTTGAGGGCGAGTAGAGAGTGCTCAGCTTTATTGAACCAATGAGCCTGGAGTTGTCCCCGCAAGATGGCCAGTTGATGCTTGGCTCGTAGAATGGGATAATGTTTACCAGTACGCTCCAGCACAATAATATCTTCTGTGAGTTTGGCTTTGAGCAGGCACGCTTCTCAAGACCTAGCTATGGAGATGGAGGTCTGCACAGCGCGTATGGTGGCCTTAAAGCAGTCCCATAGGACGTGAGGGGAATTGCCAGGCAGGGAGTTAATCGTAAAGTATTCTGTGATGGCGTCTTGCACCGCCACCCTATCAACTGGGTCTCTCAGGAGCTGGGGTGAGAGGTGCCATCGCGGAGGCACGTGGGGCCGGGCAACGTTGGTTGTCCATGTAAGCTCAATGTGAGTGCAATCCGAGATGGAGATGTCGGATGTCTGTGCTGAGGCAAAGAAGTTCAGTAGGGAAGAGGAGACAAATAGGTAATCAATGCGGGAGTAGGACAGGTGCACATGTGAGTAGAAGTCTTTTGTGTCTGGGTGGAGGTATTGCCAGGAATCAACTAGGCCTGCTCTCATAGTTCTTTCTTGAGTGTCCCAGACATCGCCCCGTGCCCTGTATATGAGGTATGTTTCTATGGAACACGGGGTTCCAAACCATATTGAAGTCTCCCCACACAACAATGTCTCCTGTCACTGAACTTAGTTAGTCCGACAGTGTACGGCGTATAAATGTGTCTTATGCTTGATCAGGCACATAGAGATTGAGAAGTGTCAGGGTGTCCTTACCCCTTAAGTGAGAAACCTCCCATCTGGATCCCTAGTTAGTCTAAGAACTTTTGCATAGACGCTCCTCTTGCTGAGTATAGTGACTCCAAGAGTCATAGTGGTTGTATATGCCCAATGTTGGTGCAGGTATTTGGGGTGATTCATGCAATGGCAATCTGCATGAAGGAGGTGGGTCTCCTGCAGGAAAATAATGTCAGGGTCGTGTTGCAAGAGATAGCGCCACACCTGTAGTCGTTTGCTAGGGGAATTAAGCCCTCGGACATTGAGGGAGAGCAGCTTCAGGTCATGTGTGGTGGCCATAGGAAGGGACCAAAAGTCGGCAAGATTGATGGAATGTGAAGAGCAGCCTGTCGAGCAGAGGCTGGAAAGGAAGGTGCCCCTCATGGTGCTCAGATGGGAGCATGGATACTGCAACGGAAAGGAGACCTCGAGGGGACTGGATGGGCACGCTAGTACGTGGGAAAGAATTAACGGAGCCAACAGGGACCAGCCATGTGAACTACTCCATGGGGGGCAGGAAGAAAATTCTGGACCCTGGCGAGGTGTCCCCCTCAATGGAGGAGAGCTCGTAGTGCGCCGGGCATGGCCTAGGGCCACTCTGTTAACCAGTGTAATCAGTAAGTCGATCCTGTGGAAGAAAAGAGAGCAAGTGAGAAAAAGCAGACAATAAGCAATAACCGTTTGTGCTCCGTGCCCTGGGCCCTGCTAGGTAGAATGCCATTCGCAGAGCCAGAGAGCTGACAGGACAGCAACAGACGAGGAGCCAGGCATCGATGCATGAGTCAGGTGTCCTCAGCCGAGGAGGGCGCCTGCTCTGTTTTCTTTTCTGGAGGTGTGCAATAATGTCCGCTTCTGCTGTTTCCATATCTTGAGTAGGCTAAGCGTGGCAGGTATGTCCCCACCGCTGGACTGTGGGCCATTTGGGTTGCCAGGGGCCTGGGTGCGTGGGGGAAGGGGAAAGGGTGCTCCCATCCTTGGGAGGCTGAGGAGGGTCCTGGCCTCTATGAGAGAGTGAACCATGCGTTGTCTCCCATTCAAGGCGAAGAGCAATCCGAAGGGATGGGCCCACTGGTATTTGATATCCTGGGCATGCAAATATTCAATGATAGGCTTAAAGTCCAGTCTCTTCTTCAGGTTTCAAGGGGGCGAGATCTTGAAAAATCTGTATTGTATGGCCTCGGAACACCAGGTCCCCTTACCCTTAGCCGCCCGAAGCACAGTTTCTTTGTTCTGAAAAAAGTGCACCCTAGTAAGTATGTTTGTAGGAGCATCAGGCGCCCCGGATCGGTGCCGACTCGATGCGCTCTGTCCAAGACCTGGGGCGCACCCTCCAACTCTCCTCGAATGGCAGTCAAGAGGTCCCTAGTGAAGGACATGATGTCTTCCCCCTCTGCCCTGTGGGGGACGCCCCTGATACGTAGGTTGTTGCGTCGCTCCCGATTTTCCAGGTCCTCCTGTTTGGCTAGGAGCTTGGCATGTTGCTCCTCCAGTGCGTTAACTCTTCTCCACAGGGCCTCCTAGTCTTCAGCACGAAAGCCAACAGTGCTTTCCAGATCGTCAACTCTGTCTCCCACCGCCACTACATCTTTGCTTAACTGGTTGAGACAGCTTTTGAAATCCGTCTCCAGGGAGCGTATCTCCTGGCGTATGTCAGATAGGAACTTCTCCATGTAGTCCTGCATTATGAGGGGGGAGGCGCTGCAGGGGGCTGCGAGACCGACTCTCTCTTAGTGCCCATGTCTGATGTGGCTGATTTGGACCAGAGGGAAACCACCGAGCTATCTTTGGCAGGCCTACCTCTGGGCATGTCAGATGAGTCCACTGCGCAGTGGCCTGCAGGACGATGTAGGAGCTCAGGACAGCGCGGTCTGGGGGCCAGTTACTCAGGGCTGGTGCCAAGGCAGATGGTTATCACTCGGGCCGGGACCAGTCAGACAGCCCCAAGGACAGTGGAAGAGTGTAGCAGGCACTGGGGCTCCGGCACAGATCAGGAGCCCCTCTCTGCAGCATGATATCCCGGGGCAGCCCGGGGCAAGATGGCATTGGCAGGTCCAGCAAGCGCGGAGGAGGCAGCAAAACCGAAGGACCGGGAACTCAGAGGACCTCGACAGTGCCTCTGTCAACCCTCACCAACACGGGGCAAGATTGCATTGACGGTTCCAGCAACCGCGGGGACGGCAGCAAAGCTGAAGGCCCGGGAACTCAGGGGACCTCGGCAGTGCCCCGATGACCCCAGCCAGCATAGGAGAGGCTACAGCAGCCCCGCAGGCCAGGTCAGGTGCCCCCGGCAGTGTGGTAGATCAGGGCCACCCTGGGCAATATGGTGTTGACAGTTCAAGCAACTGCGGAGACGGCAGCAAAACTGAAGGTCTGGGAACCCAGAGGACCTCGGAGGCACCTCCGTCGACTCTCGCCATCACAGGAGAGGCTCCGGTACTTCTGCGGGCCGGATCGGACCGAACAATTAGCTTAGAAAGACTTTAGGGTCCCAGTGGCAGCGGGAGCTACGAGCCTACGCCTCCGATGCCATGTTCAGTCAGGCCACGCCCCTTCACCTTCTTTTTTAATACCCATATGTCTTGTACCCTCCAACTTTACTCCTTGTTTTACTTTTACTACTTTCCTCTACCCCACCAGTGTTTCTCCGCTTCTAAATACTCTCCTCTCCTCTCTTACCTTTCTCTTGATGATACCCACACGTCTCAATAACCTAACGAAAATTGCCTTAGCCATAGGCATAACACTCAAATAAGAAGAATTCCAAAAAAAAACAAAAAACGAGAACTGCAGAAATAGAAAGAGTGCAGAATAAATCCAGTCTAAAGGCCCTGAGGAGAACCCCATAACTAGGATGGGGCTCAAAACGCGTCGGTGTCTAGTACTGCTGGGATAAATCAACCAATACATATGTCCCAATGCAGGGAGCAAGTAAAAATGAATTGCCCTTGTATAATAATCACATATACCCAGTAGCTATCAACCTTTGATTTTCTACACAGAATTAGTTAGTTAGGTAAATACTGGTTGTTGTATTTTAGACTGACTGGATTCAACTTTAATGCATTTCACCATTTATGTTTTATGTATTATTATTTATGTTTATTGTGTATATTGAATGTATTTCAATTTCATTTAAGTTGGAAAGTCATAATGTTTGAATACATGTAACTCATTGTGAAGATGGTGTGTCTTATGGTTAGGCATGCTTGACAAATAAAATGAGTTAATTGAAAAAAATCATAAATGATAAGCTAATAAATGCTTTAGAACATTCGAATAAGTGAATGCTCTCAGTCTGGAAAATTCATTTCAGCACCGGAAATCTGACGGTTGGGTTCCTTTTAGTTGATAAATTGTTCTGGCTCTACCCAACCGCCCTAGGGCCAACCCCCTTGTGTCTTCTACTAGTGGAACCCTGGCACTTATTGTGCCACCCACTTAAGTAGCCCTTCTAAACATGTGTGTTCAGTTTTAAACTGCTATTGTGACCCAGCAAAATAAACCTTTTGCCAGTCCTAAACCTTCATTTTTAAAAGACATGAGTCAGCCCTGGAGTAGGCCCTCAAAAGCCCATAGGGCAGGGTGCATTGTAATTAAAAAAGTTTGACATGTACTTTTAAGTTTTATATATTCTGGTAGCGAAAAACACTTAAATTAGTTTTTCACTATTGGAAGGCCTACTTCTCCCATAGGGTAACATTGGTTTACCTTTCTACATTTAATAAGTAATAGCACTCAATTGGGAACAGGTAGGAAATTCATGTTTGGTGCCTGAGGAATTGTAATTTGAAACCCTCTTTAGTGGTAAAGCCGGATTTTAAGTCACAATTCTAAAAAAGCCACTTTTAGAAAGTTGGCATTTTCTTGTTTTAACCATTCGGTGCCTGAAGCCTGTTCCTGGATCATGTGATTAGGTTAGTTGGCATTTGGCCTTTGTGTGTTTCTCCCAGACAGTACCACAATAGAGGGTCTGGGTGTTGGCAGGATGGGCCATACTGGCTTGTTGGGGGCAGAGCTGTGCCTCAGATAGACTGGGACCAGGTTGGGAAGGCAGGAAATTCCAAACACCTCTGTAGGGGGAACTCCAGAAGCTTTTCCCACTTCAAAGGGGATACTAGATAGAAAAAGAGAACCTCAGACCCACTCTTCAGTACACTCATGGACCTGTGAATACTATAGAAGAAGGATGCCTTGCTGCTGAGGCCTACCCTGCTTGCTCAGAAGGAAGACTATTTAGCTCCGTTCATCCCAGGCTAAGTGACTCCAAGGGTTAGCTGACTGACCTCCTATTCGGAATTACAGGGACATATCAAGCTCCACAGTCCTCCCTGCAACTGTCCATTGGACCTACTGCACTAGTCCTTCCTGGACCTGTCTGAGCCCTGCTGCTCTCTTGTAGATTGAGTTCCTGATCCTCAAGAGGCACCTACCCAGGTCCTGGGTCCTTAGCTGGCATCAGTTGAGCTTCTCCTGAAGTTTTTGGATCTTCGCAACTGGGCCCATTCTTGACAGCCACACAGAACCCCAACACAAAGTTCTGGTGAACCCGACTCTTCGTGCTACAGCAACCGCTAGTGACAACCGGCAATGCAAGATCTGCACTTCACCCAATAGCGTAGACAGCCCACGGTGACCACCGACACAAAGCTTCAGCAAGGACCGTTTGTTATGCCCAACAGGATCTTCACGCTGCAGCGAGGACTGTCTGTGACGCCCAGCCTGCTTATTGCACTCCAGCAGCGACCATCCCCAATGCTTTCCCTCCTCCTCGCGGCCTCCTCCATCCCGAACTAGACTCTCCATGCCAGACTTTGAGAAGGCAACTTTTTCAGCAGGACTAACCTGGTCCCTGTATCCGGCCTGTGCTCCATCGTGGTTGGCATGAACTTGTGACTATCCACCGGTCTTGCATGACCAGATGGCCGAGAGTGGCGATTTATGCTTTTATGCGCTATACTTCCCTGAAATTTTTTTAATTGCTTATCTTTGGTTCTACTGATTGGATTTTTATCATTTTGGTGTCAATAATGTATTTATTTACTCTATTTTTCTAAATTGGTATGGGATTTTTCTTGTATTGTGTTTTCACGTAATTTCTGTATGTGTGCTGCATAAATACTTTACACATTGCCTCTAATTTAAGCCTGACAGCTTTTGTGCCAAGCTGCCAGAGGGTTAAGTACAGTGACTTTTGTTGTTCACCCTGACAAGGCTTAAGGCTGTTGCTGAAAAAAGGCTCACACCACCTCAACCAATAGACCAGTTTCTCAGAATTGCACTCTAAGTAAAAGGAGAATTATAGCTGTATTATGGGAGCCTCATAGGCTGAAAACAAGGATATCTCACTTGAAAACACTTATCTTGATGCTCTTTGAGCTGTCCTATTTATGTCTGAGAACCATGTTAAATAGGCTTTGGGAACTGCCCTAAAGTTACGTTTGCTAGACTGGTTTCACAGGCTATTTTTTTTTAGAATTCTTTTTATTGATGACAAAAGAAATCACATTACAGGAGTACTTGCGTTAGATGAGCACAAAGATCATACAAATATTCAATAAGCACTACTTAAACCATATCATATATTATCTTGCTGTTCATTCCTACTCTATCCTACGCTAATCTATAACTCACTCACTCTGGGGGAACAGCTGGGCCGGGGTCCGTGCAGATATCTCCTCTATATACGTTCCACTTGCCCCATATTTGTTCCCATTTCCTGGGGCAACCCGGAGATTCGTATACTGTCTTTTCTGTTAACATACACCAGTCCATGTCTTCTTTCCAAGCACTTATTGTTGGCGCATCAGGGGCACCCCATGATTTTTCTATATTTCATTTAGCTACTACCATTCCCAGCGTCACCCAGGTCTTTTCCTTGCTTTGCAGATCTGTTGGTCCCCAGACATTGGGGAGGCACCATTTTACATCTAGCTCCATTCTTGTCCCTGAAATCCGGGCTTAAAACTACCCATGTCCCCAACTATGCAGAGTGCCTGTCGCCCTGTCCCAAATCTAATATACAAACTGCGGGGGAGGTGACCTTTGTCAATCTTCGCCTACCACCGCATGTACTATTTACTACGTTTGTTTCTGCACTTTACTTTTTATAATTACAGGACATTGTCACGTGTCCGGCGTCGGACCTCACAAGTTGGCATTGAAAAGAGGCTTGGCTCATTACTGACTATCCTTGTGATGGACTCAAACATCTATTACGCCTGGGACCGCCTCAGCTGCCCGTTCTCTCCTGGTTCTCGAATCTGGTCGCCGTCGTTCCTCGTTCTTTTGGGCCTGTTTGTCTTTTAGGAAGATTCTCCCACCATGGCCTGGGGCCCCTCCCCCCTACCGGTCTCCATCCCTCCAGCCATTCTTGTGCAGCCTCTGGGGTGTCAAAGAACCATGTCTTCCCCTCCGCTTTTCGATTCTCAATCTCGCTGGAAACAGCATCGAGTATTTCAACCCCTTGTCCCTTGGTTCTTTTTTGACTCCCAAAAAGGATCGCCTCTGCTTCTGGACCTGTACTGTGAAGTCGGAAAAGAAGGTTATTGCGCTGTTCTCATATTCGACCGGAGGAGCGCTGCGGGCCGTCTGCCACACAATGTCTTGGTCTCAAAAATTGAATAGCCTGGCCAGCAACAGCCTGGGGGGGCCCTGGTTTCGGCCTACAGCCAGGTATCCTGTGTGCTCTTTCCACTGAAAAAAAGTTTGAGAGCCCACTCAGTTGTAGATGTTTGGTGATTAGTTCTTCGACAAAGAGGTCAGCCGAGGGCCCCTCCGCGCATTCAGGGACCCCTAGGTTTCTCACATTATTGCGACGTGATCTACCCTTGTAATCATCCAGTTTACTCTCCATGATTTGCTAATGGCCTGTAGTTTTTTGATTTGTCGCTGCATTGTTCCTGTATCATGTTGGAGGTCTGAAGTAACCGTTTCCAGCGATTTTGATTTTGTCGCTCATCTTGTGGAGGTCGGCTCTGATGAGCGTTACTTCTGTTGTGATTGAGTCCATTCTGTTTTCGAGCGATGTATGTACTCCACTTATCGCTTCCATGATGTCCTTCAGAGTGGTAGCTCCACCCTCTGAATTCATTCCGGTCGATATGTCCACTTTGGCCGATGCCTCCGTGTCTATGGGTCTGTGAAGCGTATACTTGTCCAGCCTAGTTTGGTGAGTGCTTTTTTGTCCCTTGGCACCAGACATCCTGCCCAGGGGGGAAAGAGGGCGGAGTCTTCGGGTATGTCCAAGCTCCCCCTGGTGACACCAGCCGCCTGCCCGCAGGGTGTGGATACCGTTCTCCCCACTCTGCCTCTTGGGATCCTTTCGGGGAGCAAGTGCCAGCCTTCAGACCCCACCGCCGGGTCCCTTCCTCCAACCACTCCCTGGCCCTCGCACATCAGCCACACCCCAGGCTCTCACCGGCTCGTGTTGTTTCTGCGGGGAGGGGTGGAAGATCCCCGACAGTCTCTCCTGCATCCCCATCACAGGTCATCAATCACAGACATGCACGGAGCCCCTTTCACTATATCGATCTTCTATGGCGCTGGGTCTCTTGCTCACATACACCCTCCCTCACGATGTCAAAACAGGACCGCACCCTTTTGGCTTGGTGCCTGTCGTACTTGTATCCGGCCGGGGCACCGCCCACGAGGTCTACTGGGGTCAGGTGGCCAGTCGGCCCAAGGGACCCCCGTCCCCACTCCTGGTGCACTATTTTCCCCTCAGGCGTCCTCCTCCAGTGCTGGTGACCTCGCTCTCCTTCCCCTGGGATTTTAGCTGTGCATCTCGGGTGAAGCAGGCAGGAGATAAGGAGCCGCCGCGTCCCTAGCCTCGCTCTCCGAGTTCAGGGGACTCACAGAGGGCGTTACAGGAGAAGCGGGTGGGAGGGAAGGAAGGAGCCGCCGCACTCCCAGCCCCCACTCTCTCAGTTCAGGGGACTCACTGCGGGCGTTACAGGAGAAGCGGGTGGGAGGAAAGGAGCCGCCGCGTCCCCGGCTCAGCTCTCCCAGCCCACGGGACTCACAGCGGGTGCCGCAGGAGACATGGGCACAAGAGAAGGAGTCATCAGCTTCCCAGCTCCGCTCTTCCAGTTCAAGCCCGCAACGCACACAGGCCGACTCCCGCTGCCGCAGACCTCCGGCCTGGCCCACCAACCGAGCCCGAGGCTCAGGATCCTCCGCAGGCCATGATCCGCCCCAATGCCGTCAGCTGCACAGGAGACACGCGTGCTTTTGCTTAAAGCTTGTCGCGGTGCTCTCAGAAGCGACACAGCTCTGTTGCTGCCCCGTAATCCGGATAATTAACGGATTTTTAGATGGTGGTGGCTTAAGAGTCTCGGAGACTCTCTAAGTTGCGGCCATCTTCGTTTCCTGGTCTTTTAATAAGTTTTTCCTTTTGGATTTGTCCTGATAATAACAGTTACATATTATTATCTTGGTGTGCTTAATTTTTTTGATAGTGGCATATCTTGCATGGATATAGATGGTGAAACTTCTGGGTAAATCCTTAGTAGGTCAGAACTGCTGTGAAGATCAGTGGATGCAGCTGTAATTTGTTATTTAGCCACTTCTTTATAACCCCAGTGTGCAATGCTTTTTGAACACTTTTTGTGTCTGTCCAGACTTAGTTACCCAGAATTGCATTACTCCCAAATGTTTCTATGAATGTTTAGAAATGTATTGTATATAGTTGTTCACTTGTAAATTGTGCTAATACTGTCAGGTACAGTTGAGCTATGTAAAAAGATTAAATTAATTAATAGTTATTGATCACTATGAATATTACCCCAACCTGCTCAGTGTTTCACTGTAATTGCTTAAACATGGATTAATTGCATGAGGTTTGCCATAGTATCTCCCATAAATGTGCCACCTTCATGCATACAACAAGAACATCTTTAGTCCTGCAGCCTCCTTGCCAATCGGAGCAATATGTACATTCCACCCCCAGTCGGGGCAGTGATTCCCTCCTTCCTTGGCCATGTTGGAAATTATTTTGTCACACTATTCAAATTGTTAAAAAATGGCATTGCCCAGAAGACATGAGAAATTTATTTGGTGGATTTGACACAACCCCTAGACTCATCGGTCCCATCAGGCTCTTATTATCCTTATCAACCTTGACCTAAACATGACCTAAACATGAAGATCCACAGATATCCACCCTGCTCTTTTACTGCCAAACCTCTCTCTCTCATCCTTGTCTCAGTCTCTGATCCACACCCATCCAACCCTTTGTACTCTCTCTCACAAGGCCTATTCCAAATCATGTGCTGACTACCACTACCCACCTTTGCCCTGGCCCTCTAGGTTCCACCTGGCTGATACCTTAAACAGACCCACCATGACTTCCATGACTTTACCGCACTTCTTGACTTCATTTCCCATTATATATTTAATAAAGCACTTCAGTCGTCCTTTAACAGCCAGAATCATCTCTGCCCTATCCTCAAACAGGCATTATACATGACATTTGCTACTTCAGATGATTGCTAACCTTTGCAATTGGAGGAACTCTCATATTCCTAAACTCTTGTAAAAACTTGAAGACTCTTGCTGCCCTCACACCTTAACTTGATTCAGCCATAGAGGCCAGTTAGTAACACCTCACCCCCTCACTTCTACATTACAAAGATAGTCAATACTAACTCCCCTTCTCTCGTCCCCTGTACCACATCAACGGTACTGGTGAGCATTTTTAACTCCTATTTAGACTCCAAAACAGTATTTTGTTTATTAAGATCATTATCATCACACTCCACTTGATCCCTCTTCTCCCCCACTCTTTTAATCTGGTCATTTCAACATCTTCCTGCCTACCTCCCCAGTTGAACCTTTTCACAAATCCCTGCCAACTAGCCCTTTTGAGGACCTCCTGATCCCAGTTTGACCCTCAAATCTTCAACCCTTTACTGCTTCCTTCAGATATGCTTTTTATCCTCTGCAAATTTTGTAATTGTTCTCTCCACCGAGACATTTACCAACAATGCTTCAAATTTGCTGTGGTAATTCCTGTGCTTAAAAAAATCTCAGAGGGCCTGTCCTGTCACTCCCATTATTGTTTTTTCTCTCACTACTTTCCTTTCAAAAACACTTGCATCCATGGTCTTTAAATGACTTAATTTACCTAACATAATCTATTTGATCCCCATCAATAAGGATTTCCCTAACCCTTAACCACCGAACAATTCTCAAAGATATCTTCAAATTCTTTTATTTTATTTTATTTATTTATTTACGGATTTATACAGCGCATAGCTGCCCCAGCAACGGGACGTCCCAGCGCTACCCAAAGAACAGGTGCCAATAGACCACTCTAACAAACACAAACAGTTACACCGGAAAGAGCCAGGTCTTTAAAGCCTTTCGAAAAGTCAAATGATTCTGGAGTCCTCTGATAGAGATCGGAAGGGAGTTCCAAAGGTGGGCCGCCTGGACCTTAAAAGATCGACCACCAGCTCTGGCTCTTTGAAATCGGGGGGTACACACCAATCCCGAGTTGGCAGAGCGAAGGGGGCTATTCGGGATGTACTGAACTAGCAGGTCCACTTAGATCGGAAGGCCTTGTTGTGACAGAATTTTGTGGGCTACACACAGGGACTTAAACTGGATTCTTTTGGCTATTGGCAGCCAATGCAGCTTAGGTAAAAGATTAGATACCGAGCAGAACTTAGGCAGTGCCAGCAAAGCACGTGCCGCGGCATTCTGAATTCTTTGGAGGCGTAAAATACAAGATTTATTAGCGCCTAGAAAAAGGGAGTTACCATAATCCAACCTGGCTAAAATTGTAGCCTGGAGAATAGTTTGGCGGATTTTTGGTTCAAAATATCCAAGCAAAGGTTTTAACCCCCTCAGGAGTCCAAAACAGACCCCTGCGAGAACTTTAGATTGGGTATCAAAAGAAAGATCCCTATCTATCCAAAAGCCTAGATTCTTAACTGCTTCTTTGGGCGGTGGCGCTGGTTTGAGTTTATCCGGCCACCACTGTTCTGACCAAAGAGCACTATCTCTCCCCAATACAAGAATTTCAGACTTAGCAGCATTAAGCTGCAAGCAATTGGCTGTCATCCAGTCTGCAATCGCTAACAGGTCCTCCTTAAATTTAAAGAGGTTGTTTTTACACTTTTTTGAAAAGGCAATGACTAGCTGGGTGTCATTGGCATAGGATACCAATGACATCCCTCTACTTTTAGCTAACAGAGCTAGGGGTTGAACATAGATGTTGAACAATGCAGGACTCAATATTGAACCCTGTTGGACCCCATGCTTAATGGCATACACCTGCGAATGGTGCGGTGGTACAGCGACTTGGAAAGTTCTGCCTTCCAAGAACGAGCGAAACCAGGCCAGGGCCTGACCCCGATATCCTGCAGCCTACATAACAAGATGTCATGGGAAACAGTGTCAAAGGCGGCACTTAAATCCAACAGAATCAAGGCCGCAGAATCCCCGACATCTAGGCTGCCACGGATGTCCTCGGTCACAGCCAACAGCGCCGCTCAAAATAACTGCCTCTCCTTTACCCTCATTTTTTTGAAATGGTAGCATCATATGTCAACCTTCTCAGCTTGCTACTTGTGATTGCCTCTAAGGAGATCAGCTGTGTTGTACTCAAATAATTCTATACGTTGTCTGTGCTTCTTGCATTGCCCTCCCACACCCTCACTACTGAGGGTTCCAAAGATTTAGTCCTGAGACCTATACTTGTTTCCCTTTACACCACTACCTTTTGTGGTATCATCTCTTACTTTGACTTTTCTTTTTGGGTTGCATGGCTCATCTTTAGCCCTTACCCATCACCTTCACTGGCAGTTCAGAATGTCTGACTGTCTCACATGTATTAGCCACTGGCTGACTCTTTGCTTCTGATCCAGCGGAAGGCCAGGGTTGAATATTTCACACACAAAAAAAAAAAACCTGAATATTTCAATGGGCCCATATACATTTATTCAAATTTTGCTCATCCACACTCCCTGGTCAATCCGCTGGGTGGTCAAGTTTTATAATTCATTAAAGTTCCGATTAGTTATTTCCCTTTAACCACAAATCAGGTTAATTTGACATTTTCAATGCCTAACTAATCTTCACGAATCATCAACTCTTTCCTCTGGTCGATGGACCATTAGTTGAGTTAGTTGATGGTGATATTAACAATTTCTTAACTAATTCACAGATTCTTAGTGAAATAATCACAGACTCTGAGTAAGTTTCATAAGCTTTATCTAAATTTTCAGTCATAAAGTTGAACGCTCATCAATACAGATACAACAGTGCAAACTCCATCATTCTTCAGTGGGAGAGAGAAAATTAATTTAGCAAATACATTAAATTACACGACCTCATTCAACAAAATCAATGCATAAGAGTGGATAGATGTAGAGACAAAAGACACATATTATCATACATTTGCAAAGAAATATGCAAATTTAGGGACAGAATGACATTTACCTAATAGAGATGACCGGAAACCCAACCCTCTGGCCAAAGGGCTGGTGGGGGTCCCCTGACTTAGAATCAGGAGACAAAGGCAATAGGACAGGATCAGGACAGGGCTGATACTTACTAGACTTCTCTACAAACCCGACGCACCAGGGCGATTCCCTCTCATACACTCTCTCCCTCCTCGATATTCTTCCGCAAATCTTCGAATCTAGTCAGGCTGTCGTTTCGGATCTGAGTCTTCCCAGTCTGCTCTCACCTCTCTCTCTCTCTCTCTCTCTCTTTCTCTCTTCGATCGATGAGCACTCCCTCTCTCGTCTCTCATCTGCTAATTTCACTTAACTCAAGTTAGTCTAGTTATAGTCTTTATTTCTACATGTCCCACCCTCAAGAGTTGCAAATTTTACTAAAATACGGAATATGATTGGACGGGGTTAGGGGAGTTTTCGTCACACCATGCTGACATATTCATTTTTGTTAATGTACTTATTGTCTGCTAGCCCTTCCCCTTTAGCTCATTCATGTTGTCCTCTTCCCATACATATATTGTTGCCATTTGTAAGAATACATTCAATACAGGCTTCATAGATGAGTGATACATGTCTTCTTTTTCTCATGTCTTCTGTCCTTGATTCTTGGCAGTCATTCAGCTTTTTCGGTCACCGGGTCACATCACGGACTCACTGAGCATGCGCAACTTTTTAGTCATCTGTCGCCATTTTCTCTCTTCGTTATGCTTTAGTAGGCCCGAATGCACACTATTAATAAAGGAATCATAAACAGATGTTATTTTCTTCAACATATAATTCTCACTGTTCACCACCCACTTCTACTCTATCCCATGTTGTTATTATCTCTCGTAGGCAAAAGCATTAACAACAGCAGCTTTCTTTTAAATTCAAGCAAGCAGATGCCGGGCACGCGGTACCTCAAGACCGCGTGTTAGTCTTTCTTGCGCATGTGTGAGGTTTTCCCTCTCAAAGCGAGTTAGTCACGTTATTTCTACGTAATTCAGGTTTGCACATGCGCAAAGCGTTTTTGCAAATTAAAGCAGGTTTTAGTCGCGTTGCATTTTATTCTTCATTAATTTAAGCATGAGTAAGCTTTTCTCCCCATGTGTCGGTGTCTGGTGTATATTAGTTTCGTCTCATCTACAGTTTTAACGATTAGTGAAAGTTAATGGAGGATTTCTCCAAGCAAGTTTCATTTTCTCGAATCCTTGCTCCATCACTTCCTCCTTCATTACTCTCTCAAGATAGAAATTATCTATGTCCACGATTCTGTGCCCTCATTGTTGCCTTGATCTCCTTCTGGGTGACACACTCTCCTCGTCTCCCTAGACCGAGAAACTCCGCATTCTGTTTGACTCCAGGGTTAGGATGGCATTTTTCCCCACTGGCAGGTTCCATCTACTGGACATAGATAAGATCAGTCAACACCTTGCATTTCACAATGCAAAATCTTTGATTACTGCTCAGGTCAGACATAAACACCACCACTATATTAATCTCCTAGTCTGTCTCCCACAGTTCTACAAAGTCACCATGGCACATACACGGGTTCAAAAAGGGCCACACCAACAGACAAAGACACGCGCACACTCATCCACCCCACTTATTTGAATGACTAGTGCCTTTGCACTTGAAGACCATTCACAGAAACCATATACTGTATCTTCCCCTCCCTCATTCAGGTTATTACTTTCCACTTTCTCTTATTTCTCTTCTCCTAGCTCTTGGTTTTAGATCTGTATATAAGAGATACAGTACCGACTGCCGTACATTATAAGGATATTGCAAGTCACCGAGGAGTACCATAACCGTTATAGATGAATGACGCTGAAGGCCGAGTTCCTTTATAAGGTTATAGAACTCCGAGGTGACTTGCAATATCATTATCATGTACGCCAGAGGGTACTTTATCCCATATAATACATGGTTACAACATCACCTTTCCCACAAACTACTTAAAACCTTGGTGCATAGCTCTTTCATATGAAAGAGTGAGCATGTTTGCAAACATGAAGAATAAAAATATAACCTCTAGTGCAAAATTAAACACATTCAAAACCTGTTAGATATTTGTTGCAAACAAATATTAGAAACAGTTCAATACAAGTCATTTAAAAAAAAAAAGCTGCAGTAGTTTGGAAAGTGTAGAAAGATTATAGCTTTTTTCTATCTAAGGAGTGCAACAAATAAACATATTCTCTCTTCTGGTTGTAAACTATTGAAATAGAGCAGAAGAAAGAAACCCAACATTCCATATGTAACTTTAAACAGTTGCTTTAATTATGCTCCGTGACCTGACCTACCTTTCACCTTGGCTTCTGGCTCTGGCAGCAGGCATTGTGACGTCAGAACTTGACTGTAATAACCTGACGTTCATACAGGGAATATGGAATACCATGTATTACATTGTATGTAAAACAACATGTGATGTGAAATATGTGGTTGGCTTTTCATTTATTGCCCCTTTTACCTCTAGTTGCCTTCACCAGCTCTTGAGCCACCATTTCACTACCTGTGATTTAATGTACTGCCTCAGTATTATGCACAGTGTTTTTTGGTAAAAATGATTTGTTCACCAATAAATACAAATATGAATACATATAAACAATGTATGTAGTTTAATAGTACTTTCTATTACTGCTAATGTACATACACCCCGTCAGTCAAAATAGGTAGAGGCATACTTATCCATAATCTATTTATTTCTATGCCTATTGGCTTATTGATGTATTCGCAATTTATTTAAATCCTGGCTGGTCCACTAATTTACAAAATATTTCGTTTTCAGGAACATTGATTTTGGTGTCAGACTTTATTTAATACTTCCGAAGATAATGAAATGTTTTACTCTGGCGATAGTTGTTGAAATTTGGAGTTACAAACGAAAGCTAAAATTTTAATTTTCCATCATTTGATTAAATCTGAGCGGTTTCCCTTTATTTCGAAATTTATAGCTAGACTGTAATCAATAAACACCCTTCACAGAATGTTGAGAGTAGCTAGAACAATCACATTGCTTTGAATTCTGCCATTAACGATTGGTTTATTCCTTAGAATTTAGATCATTCAATAGAAGGCTGACGCATGGCTACTAAGTGCTTGTAAAGGGCGAGAATCGGGCGGGTGTTAATAACCTTGTTGCCTACATCCTGCTGGGTGTTAACACGTGTTAATTGCCCTAAACCTCATTATGCGCCCACGTATTTGACTATAACACATAATTTCTGGGCGGCAATTAGCAGGTGTTAACACTATCTGTAGAGTTTCATAATGCTCACTTGGCCTCTACTGTACATTTCAGCAGATCCTAGCCTACCAGATGAACAGACCAAAGAACTGCTAATTAAAATCAGTGCCAGGGTTTGCTTTTTCGTTTGCTATTTATCTTGTTCTAAATTATACCTTTTGTGGAAGGTGAAATCTAAAGGGATTTCCTGTACAACAGCTGGTTAGTTACAAAGGTGTAGTAAAGGTGGTTTAAGAGATTGTTTGGTGGTGGCAATTGGAAAGCCATTAGGCGTTTATTTTCAAGGAGCTATATGAAGGTGATGGCCTCCCTGTGCAGATGAATATGCCTTAAATTATCTGTGATAGAAAGGCATTACGCTAGGCTCAAAGACTTTTGGCTTCTCGAGATGGTTTGGTGAAAGGGGCAGGATTCCAATTTGTCTGCGGTTTGTGAATAATGTTGATATCTCCTACAACAAAAACTCTTTATATGGAGGTTAGAATCATTTGGGAAAAATATTTTGAGATGAGGCACGTGAAGCAACACCCAGCACTGAAATATTTAAGCATGAACTTGCCTAGACAGCTGTGTGCAATTATAATAACCCTGTAGGGCAGGAAGACTTTCCTTAAACTGGAGAAAAATATGTCGAGTTCGGTCAAATTAATACCCAGTGTTTACCTTTAACAGAAGTTCATTACCTTTAGATATTAGCATTTTTAAAGGGGGATTTCCATTTATTAAAACCTGACATTGCCTACCCCCTGTAGTACTATTTACTTTTTTTTTTATTAATCTTGAGAAAAAGAACAATCCCAAAAATATTCTTGATGAATTGTTACTGACAGCTGCCGAGTTGCTGTATAACTGCAGGGGCGAATCGGAATATTCGCACATGCCAGTTTGATGCTATCATAACCTTCATAAGGAGAGCACATGGCTTACATCACCATTTTTTGTTAAAAGCTAATAAAGCTTGCAATCCACAAACACAAGTTGTGAGAATCTAAAGCACAATCATCTGAAAAGCAGGTCACTGTCTCTGGAACACTTCCCCCCACCCCCACAAGTCAGAAATATAACTGTCTTACAGTCTTAAAATCCCCAAAAATCCATCTTTTCATAAAAACTTCAAGGCCCCAACTCCCCGTGCCACACACCCTCCCACCACCGGGCTTTGGACCCATCCATTCCATTCCCCACTACCACTCAAACGAACCAATGACACAAGTGTTCACTGGTAGGCTGGGCTCCTGGCGGTCCCGGACAGATCACACATGATCCGCGGCTGAGCACCTCGGATCCTCCCCCCTTCTCTATCGGACGGCGTTTGGGCGTGGTGCTTCATTTCCGGCCAGGATGCAGAACGCACAACAGTTCATTCATGAAGATCAAAGTGGCATTGTGGCGGGCCCATTAATGTCAGCAAATACTCAATTTTTAATTCAGGCAATAGATTACTTCTTTACGAATTACATAGAGGCCCTAGTTATGATGATCGACGCCGAAAAGGTATTCGATCAGGTGAAATGGGATGCCTTGTTTTACAGCCTTCAAAAATGTGGTTTTCCTTCCCAGTTTATTGGGATGCTTTCAAAATTATATAATGGGGCGCAGGCTAAGGTGATAGTCAATTCTAAGATGGCTGTTTTAATTACGATTAAAAGGGGTACGCGGCAAGGATGTCCCCTTTCCCCCATTTACGTTTTTTATTGAACCCCTGGCAGAACAACTCCGCAAAGGTAGTGTAAGGGCCCCATAGAAGGGATGGCTAGGCTTAAATTATTCGCAGATGAGGATGGCTGGGCTTAAATGTTTTGCAGATGATATAATTTTATATCTTCAGCCTGCCCAGGAGAATATCAAGCGAGTTATGCAGACAATTACAGATTTTACCAAAATAGGAGGGTATAAGATAAATCAAAGCAAAACAGAACTTTTGCTTTTTAATATAACAGCTGCAGACCTCCAGATATTATTACAGCCTCAAGCAAGGACACAGTCCCCAATACGCTATCTGGGGATAGCAGTAACAAATACTTTTTCTAGTTTGTTCCACCTGAACTATGAAAAAATGTCACGAAAGATAAAGGGATTGCTTGATAGGTGGTCACTACTCCCCTTGACAATAATAGGGCGTATTTCCATGATTAAAATGTCGGTGTTACTGCTGATAATATTTATTTTTTCTAATATTCCAGTAAAAATCCCTAATAGTTTTTTCAAGAACTAGATTCAGTATTCAGAAGCTTTATTTGGAATAAAAATCATCTAATGTAAAGTTGGGGTTTCACAACTCCAGAAATCGCAAGGAGGATTGGCGATGTCCAATATGCAAAGCTATTACCATGCAGTTTTATTTGATATTCTTTCTAGGTATTTAAATGGTTGCAGAGTATTAGATAAATTATTTTTAACAAAATGATTCAGGAAGCAGATATTAGCCTACCAGTTTTTATTAAAACAGCAAAACTACCCAAAAAGACTAGATATAGTTTTTACGTGATACTTTCAGGCAGACAAACGTCTTAAGAAGACTTTATAAGTTGCCTTTTGATGGATTTTTATTGTTGCTGCACGAGGGCAGGTACCTGGGGCTCCTTTTAGCAGAGGGTAAGGTTAGATTCTGGAATTCCACAGGCTTCAAAACTTTTGGTGACTTTATCATGCAAGGAAAATCTATCTTCTGGGAAGAACTAATAGCTAGGAGAGGCCCACAATGTAAGAAACATTTTTTTAAGCTTCAGTCAGATCAAGCACTTTTCGCTGGTGATTATAAGAAGCGAGAATCAGGAATCCCATTCAATTAGTAGAGCGCTTGATAAGAACATATTGCTAGGAATAGGAAATTGGTACAGATTGCTGAAGGATTTTTACTTTCCGTTTGATCTAACTAGCTTTCTTTCCAGGGTAGTAAAGAAAACACAATGCCATCTTTCAGAGAGAGATTGGCATTTTATTGCAGAGATAGGAAATAAATCTCTTTGGGCTGTAAATTTTAAAAGTGTCATTTCTGTCCAGATGGATGGCATACTATACCCTGGAAACTCTTCATAAAATGTATCCAGCGGTATCAAATAATTGTTTTCATTGTCATCAACAAAGGGAAGGAGGCTGGCTCCACACGTTCTACTCATGTCCACATCTTTTTAATTTTTGGCAGGAGCTGTTTAAGGTAATTGGTCAGGCTATTGAGGCAACAGTATTACCAGATGCCACCCTCGGACTATTTGGTGTCTCAAAAAGGAGCCAACAGCTATCAAAAGGTCAACAATACTTTATATCTATAGCTTTTGCACGCTCATTTATCCTCCAGAATTAGAGGACTGTTAAGATCCTGTCAGTCCAGGGCTGGAAGAATAAAATGTTTCTTACGATGAAGTGTGAGGAGGCATATGCAAAGCATGTGGGGGGACTTAAAAGTTTTAATGCTGTTTGGCAATATTTGAAATAAGGTGAAAGGTCCTGTTAAAGCTCTGTACCATACTATATAGGGACGGCCCTCCAGTTTAGACCATCCAAGAACATGCACTTGGTAAGAGTTTATGGAAAACGAGGTAGTGCTGTGATCCAGCGGGTTACTAGCAACGAGCATTCATACACAAAATACTCACTTGGGCCCATACATTCATACTACGCTAGTAATTTCCGCTGGTGGGTCAGTTGTACTCTTTATCAAAATCCCTGCTACCACTTACTTTTCCGATTGAAGAGTAATGACTTACCAATGAATCCTTTGCTAATTAGGAAGTTTAAAATGAGTGACGTTCATTACAATTCATAATCCTGAAATAATCACTGAGTCAGGAAGTTTTAAAATGTTTATCTAAAGATTTTAGCAGAGTAAAATACAAAACCACACGATACTTAATCGCATATCAAGGATGAAGCATAATATAAATTTATCGATCAATGACGGTCCCTTAGGAAAGGAGAAGATAGAGACATCAGCGCAACTAAGGTTTGCATTTATATTTACCTAAAGTGCGAGAACCAAACCCCTTGGCCAAGGAGTTGGAAAAGATAGGACCCTGGAAGGATGAAGAGCAAAGACCTCCTCCCGGATCAGGACAGGACCGGTGACCTCTCTATCAACGACGCCTGCGTCGTTCCCCTCTCTGGTACTTCGCTTCTCCTCGATTTCTCCGGTGTCTTCCTTCTAAGGTACTCCGCCGCCCCCACCTCAGGACCTCTCTGGACAGCGGTTCAGTCTGCAATCGATCTGCTCGTCATGGATGCTGGAGCTTTGTGCTTGCGTCTCTGCTTGTGCCAATGCTAATGCCAACGCTAACTAATTAGCTAATTCTATATCTGTTATACCCTTCTACGCCCATGTACCTCCCCTTAATGTTGCAGAATTATGGGACCACTACTTCTGATTGGACAGGGACAGGGGGTTGATCCTCACACCATATTGATTTAATTCATTTTCTTAAAGCCCTTTGTTTTAAAATACCGCCCATCAATTTTAATACATTTGCTTTATTTCCCACCCGTCTCACGACAAAGTTTTATACATTCTTCAGGTACATTGTTGCATATTAGTGAGGACATTCATGTATACAGCAATATTGGCCATCAGGTCACGGCCTTGGACGACGTCCAGGTTGACTTCATCCTTTTCTTTCTCTGGGCAGCCTTCAGGGAGCATGCGCAGAACCCTTGTCACACGAGTTTTCAGTTCACCAACCCTAGGCCCAATTTACGAACTAATAAAAGTCAAAGAAGAAAATATTAAAATCATAAATAAAATGTTTCACTGAATACCCACTCTTTCTACTCTATTCCCATTTAATTACAAATTCTATCCCGCATTAGTAGCATTAGAATACCACAGTTTAATTGCAACACAAGAGCAAGCTGTAGCACGTGAAAATATGAAGCAGCCATTTTAATGCACACTGCGCAGAAGCAAGAGTTTCCCACCAAGCAAAGAAAGACGTCACACCACATGATATGGTTGAGACATGCGCAGTAAAGTTCCCGCGTTTTAGCGGCCATTTTAGAATAGACAAGAGTTACTTGTTAGTTTAAACACATAAGCAAGCTTCCTTGCTACTTATATTTGTGTGTGCAGTTATTAGTACAAACAATACAAGTTTAATACATTAATACTTTTGAGAAGATTGCATCCGAGCAAGTCTCATTTATGAGTCCTTGCTCCATCACTGTTAAGAGGATGTCCTGAAACTGGTTCTATTTTAGCTCTGCATCTTGTGTCGAACCTTTTTATGCACCTATGCACTTCCTTTTTATGATATTATACTCTATTGAGAATGCTTTTGGCAATACAAAATATTTTTGAGTACCATTCCCCTGCACTTTAACTACCCATTGTACTTTTTATGCATGTATGCGTTTTTTTAAGTTTTTTTGTTTTGGATAATATATTGTATTGAGAATGTGTTTAGTAATGTAAAATATTTTTGAGTAGCGCGGTTGTACTGTAATTGCTTATTGCACATGTTATAGATGATGATTTATGGTCTTTGTAAAGATCAGATTGTGCTGTGCTTTTGAAAAAAAAATGTCCCAAATCTGGCTCAATCAAATATAATGCACTTTATTTTCTGTTACAAATGCACTAGAGCACTTTTTCATAAAGACAATGAACGAACGTGTGATGCGTTTAGGTGTTCAAGAACGTTGGTAGAGATTCATAAATATTTATTGCACTTAAAGTTGTCTAAAATTAATATTGTTTATTTTTATGCGCATATCATGGCTAATGATTAAGATCATTATTATATGTTATATGTTTATTATTTATATAATTTTTCTGTTCTATTTCAAGTAACTACTCATTGTATCTATTCACTTTGCTCGATAAAAATAAAAAAATATAAGAAATAAAAAACAAGAGTTTAGTGGTATTTGTGGTGGGAAAGTAGTTCGTATTTTTTTACATTAATCATGATTGTTCGTGGCACATAACACAGTATCGTCACCAAAATTATAACATAACATTCTATCAAAGAGAGACCATCAGAGCTAAATAAAATACAGCTTCTTCGGTAAACTGTACCTGCCTGGCTTCCACTTCATCAGTAGTGTGTACCAACTTTGTAGCTGCTCAGGTTTAGTAAACGGATGTCATGGTTATATGTTATTAATATTATCCATAGCTATCAAACTCTGAGCGTGGGCGCATTTGTATTTACTATTTCAAATTGTTACTGTCTGACAAAAAACAGTTCTTTCATTCTGCTGAGTCCCCAATAAGAATCCTCTCCCTTTCTGTTCGTTATTTCCACTTATTAAAGCACAAAGGCATTCCTGGTCCTTGTTTATACCAATTTTGTTTTATGTTAATGTTAGCTCTATGTTGTTTTTGTTATGTGAGTGGTATTTCAGTCCATCGTTCACATCTGTACACTGATGCCATCAGGCCACCTCTTAGTGCCCGAGTCCCTCCATTGACACATTTCTGGGCTGCCTGGGACAGGAGTGAGCACGTGGTGTGGCTGTGGTAGGTCGCATTCTTGCATTACACAAGGGTGTGGTGTAGCATACATAGCTGGTTAGCATGCGTGCAAGTGAGCATGCTGGAAATGCTGAAACGCGTTAACCCTCTGCAAGTGATGACTGACATGTGGACATGTTAATTATCGCAGCCAAAAGGAGCAGCAAGGCAAGCCGAGGTGATAGAGCTGTGTAAGTGTGCTGACGAGAGCGACATATTGCGGGTTGGTAGGTAATTGGCATTGCGGCGGATAATGGGATTATATACAAGCCCCTAGCGCCGCCGGTGCGTCACTTTTAATATGGGAAAAAGTGAGGTACTGGCGGCTCAAGGGGCTTGTAAATAAGCCCCATAGTATTTAAGAATAGATGGGTGCACATACGTCGTAGTAATGAGGTTCACGTGTTTATTCGTATCTATTTATGTGCAAAGGCAAAACAAGTGTTTGCTATATTGCACGGTGAAGATGCGACCCCTTACCTCACCCCTCGCGGTGAACATTGGGTGGGTGGGTTACTAGCCCAGCCGATGCTCACGAGGCATGCCGCTCTATACAAAAGGCAAGTGCATACGTACATCAATACATGAATAAACCTGAAGATGATAGATATTGTGCTACGGGACCTGATGGGTCCTCGGATGTCAGCAGATGCAATGCTTTGACACTGTTTGTGGAGAGATGCTGAGGGAAATCCAACCTGTCATTTGATAGGCCAAGAAATCAGTTATGTCATTTTTTTGGATCTCACAGTCCACAAGCCTTTTGAAAACACCACTTGAATCAGTAAAATGAGTCTTCGTTTAAAATGAAATTGGAAAATGTTTTTTTCCTGTCTAAATTTTCCTTAGCTAGGTGTGTTTCCTTTCAAAAACCCCAAACCTGTTATTGTCAGGTGATAACTAACGTCAGTGAGAATTGTTGACTGGATGTAACAAAGAGGAAGCAAACAATGAAGGGGTAAAGGACAGTTGTGAGGCTTGATGTACTCTATTGTACGTTGTAAGTAATTGCCATCTGTAAAAATTGTACATCTCCTAGAGTGGCAATAGAGGGAAAATAGACAGCTTGACAGGCTCCGGTGGTAAGCCACAGCAAGCACACACCCTGGGAGCTGTTATTATCTTGCTTATGAATTCACTTACCAAACGCGTGATGACGTTGACCCACCCATCCCCCTTGGGATGATGCTAGAACCTGTCAGAGTAGCCACACTCACTCCCTATTCGAACAATGGTAATGCTCATGCGAATAACGTTGCATGTTTTGAGTTTAAGGAATCTCAGCACTAAATACATTTTCAATTCACTGATATTTATATACACGATTGGACGTATATCTATTTTCTGGAATAATACATAATCAATCCCTGCTAGTGATACATATATGTAATGTACGTTTTCTTAAAATGCACTGCAAGTTAGATTATTTTATTGTGAGCCTAAATGATCAGAATTCATATTTCCTCGTAAAATAAAAAAATCTAACACTTTGATTCTTTCCCAACTGGTCATTGCTAGATTGCAGGGGCGTAACACAGGCCCCCGCATCCCCCGCGGTGCGGGAGGTGGCCCAGCTGCAGGGGGCCCCCTCAGCACAGTACTCAGGTCCGAGCGCTCCGGATAAAATCCGGAACGGGGGCCCCCTCTGTGTACATTGCAGGGGGGGCCCTTAAACTTTCGTTAGGCCACTGCTAGATTGTTAAGCAGTAATGGTTGCTTGTCATTTTGTGTGTTTTGCATCTGATATATTACATGTGTGAAGTTTAAAAAAATCAGAAACCAAAATAGTGAAATTTATACACTATACATTTCCTTAAAAAAGACATATAATCCATATCATAAATAAAAAAGTGTTAAGAGCAGGCATGAGCGAAAAATGAACTACATTACTTTTGTCTGCTTGTGCATTTCACACATGAACACTAGCAACATCAAAAGACTCTGGTAAGGAAAATGGAACGAATCAGCCAATGTCTGATTTAAACTCAGTAGTGGTTGGCATGCATTTAGAGTGGTGGGGTGGGCGGTTTGAAAATAAAAAATACAAAAATGGCACTCCCCTTCAAGACTTGCCGCACAACGTCCTCCTCTCCTTGAAGCTCCAGCGCTGGACCCAGGAAACTGCACTACCAAATCCTGGCGCTGCTTTCACAGCATGAGAGAAGTACCAGGATTGGTTGGAGTGACCTTTATCAGTACTCACAAGAGCACTGGAGGCCTGCGCTTTCTCTAACCCAGCTGTTTTAAACCGCTGGGTTAGAGAAGTTTAAAATACGCACGTCTGGCTGGCCTTCACAAGACGGCCGGCCAAAGGGACATGTGCACTTTAAACATAAGTGCAAAGTTCCCTGCTGACACTCAGCAGCAATTGCCCTGTCTCGTCCTGACACTAGTTTCAGAACAGGTTGCTGAAAAATAAAATGGTAATAAATAAACTTTATGACCATTTTATTTTTCAGCTCTGGGGCTTTTGGGGGCATTTTTTTTAGCTGGGCGACGCTCCTCTGCTCTCACAGAGGAGATGCCCTTGTTTAAACTTCTACTAAAAGCATCATTTTGTTCACATCATTTAACAAATTTATATACTTTTTCTATTTTTCTTTCTAGGAGAAAAATGACTTAATGGACAGCATTACTACATGAATGGAAAGTGGGGCAAAACTGGCAATATGTGGGCTTACTCTACAACGAATCATACTACAGAAAATGCTTTTTGATATCCTTATCAACATTATCCATTTTATTCTGATCTAAGTTGATATTAATCTTTGCAAATTACCTTGTGTGGCACCAGTTGAAGGTGGATGCCGCATTTGGGCTATTATAGAGACTGGAACTGAAAAAACAAGATTCTCTTTGAGGTCTAGTCTGATCATATATTTGTTGTCTTGCAGAGTATCTCTAGGTTTAGACCGTTTATTGGACTTTATGCACATTTGCCGCGCATATCAATAGAACACTGATATTGAACACACCAACAAACAGCCACATCTGGCTTCAGACTGTTATCAGAGTATTTGCCGGTTAAACGTTACTAGATGGAGATCATTGTTACCAACTCTGTCAAGTTGGACCGGCAGACACAGATGAGAGAAGAAATAGAGGAAAACATGGATTCAACGCAACATGTCTTGAGATAAGCAAAAATGAATTACAGAGCACAACCACTTAAATGTCTAATATCTGACTTAGTAGTCAGTACGGTTTTAATAGACCCAAATGCAAATACAGTAGAAGTAAAATTAATAGAAAAAACAAATGTCAGTGACGATTGAATAAACAAATAGAAAGTCCATAGGAGTCTTGATGTAGATGACTCGAAGTGCAAGTTGAAAGAACAGACAGCTGACACGTGTTTCGTCGTGTTGATACGACTTTTTCAAGGCTGTAAAAATAATATATAAATGTTTGACTTCCTATCAAAAGCATCCAAATTATAAAGGTGCATGTCTTAATACAATTGTGTCAACATTAAAACAATGAGACATCTGTTAATGACCAGCTAAGACATGTCGTATTAAACTAAACACAATAAAAATGAAATAACAACCATTCTATCAAAGTATTTCCATCACCTTTCCAAGAAATCAAAATCTAACGCCCGCCATACGAGAAACATAATTGATGTAAACAGTATTTGTGAAAAGAAATATTATTGGTGAAACAGTGTAAGAAAAAAGGAAATATATAAAGTGGATAAAAAGCAACTGACCAACCGTAGATTGTGTATAGAATTTGTTTGACCAAGAAAGGTCCACCCGTGTTTGAAACAGAGAGAGGAAAAAAAAAAAAATAGTCAAGTCATCTACATCAAGACTCCTATGGACTTTCTATTTGTTTATTCAATCGTCACTGACATTTGTTTTTTCTATTAATTTTACTTCGACTGTATTTGCATTTGGGTCTATTAAATCCGTACTGACTACTAAGTCAGATATTAGACATTTAAGTGGTTGTGCTCTGTAATTCATTTTTGCTTGTATTGTATATGGGAAAGAGTTTTCTTTCCTGCATATAGGACGGACACTGATATATGGCACAGTGTTCTACATAGAGCACACCTAGAAATTTCAAATTGCGAGAAATATTGGGGTAAGACTGTGACGGAGGTGCTGACTTCTTTTATAACCACTGCCATTTCTTCTCTTTTTCTAACAATCATGTCTTGAGATAATACAGTAAAATTCAAAACCTCAGCTCCCACACAATGAGATTATTGTTTAGATTTAATACTTTCAACCTGACCATGGAAAATAGACTCAGATCCATCATTGCCCTCACCACCTCAGTGTGAAAATAGAGCAATCCCACAAAATAACAGGGCTTACCTCTACCCCACTTTTTGGACTGGCCTCTGTTACTTTAGCCACTACTTCTGCTCTCTTCCTGGTCTCCATGCTGACCTGCGTCCTGCCCCTCATCGTGTTCCAGTGGTTGCGTCCTTGTTTTCAGCCATTGAAAGTCAGTCACTGTGTAGCAGATGGATTGTGCTGTTATTACCCCAAGGGTGTGGGGTCTTGCCCGCCCTTTCCCTTCATTATTCTGCTGCTTAGTTTGCGATAATCATATTAATTCCTTGCAGAGATCCGTTACGTTACTCAGTTCCATTGCTGGGTGAAGGTACTTGAGGTGCTTCTTCTCAGAATCAGATCCTTGCTCTGTCCATGGGTAGGATTAGATACAGTAACTGTAGGAAAGTAGGATCTTTCTGGCATAGATACCCCCACTTTTTGACTGGTGCCAGTGTAATCTGACTGTAGTTCACTGGGATCGTGCTCACCAGGACCCCAGTGGCAGTGCTCTCTCCTCTAAATTCTATGGTAAGTACTTGGTACACCCCACAATTGGCATACTGGTGTACCCTTGTAAGTCCCTAGTATATGGTACTGAGGTCCCCAGGGCATTGGTACACCAGGGATCTCCCAGGGGCTGCATTATGTATTATGCCACCCATGGGATCCCATGAAAACTGTGGCTGCAGAGCTGCCGTTGCAGTCTGCGTGAAATGGTGCTTGCACCTTTCACTTTGGATATAAGGTTTCCCTTATATCCCGGTCACTGCACTTGTAACCTATAAGTCACCCCTAAGGAAGGCCCTTCAGTCCAAGGGGAGGGTGCATGGTTCTAAGTGGGTGGGTACCCCTGCATTCTCTGGACTTTGTAAGTGTGGAACACCCATTATAGGGTATGTAGTGGACACTGGCAAGTCTAGATGTCCAACTACATAATGGCTGCCCCAAACCTGGTCATGTTTGGTTTCAAACATGTTGGAATCGTGCAACTACACCGATTCCACTATTAGTTGCCTGATGCCATGTACTGGGGGGGCTCCTTCGAGGACCCCCAATAACAACTTGTTTAGCCTTACAGGGTCCGACTGCCAGCCCGCGCTGCTGCCAAACCTAGCCCCCCTGCTGTTGAGCTTAACTCAGACAGGGGAAGCTGAACAAAGGATTACCTGTGAAGGAGAGATGTGACCACCTCTTCTTTAGAATTAGGTAGGGTGGGGGCACTTCCGGGCACAATACCAGACTGCATTGAAGGGCACTCCATGCATAAACCAGTTTTGCCCAGTTCAGGACCACTTGGCTCCTGTTCTGGCATGAAACCACACAAAGGACAGGGGAGTGTCCACCCCCCTGTCCAGCTCCTCTCTATGGAGTTGCCCAGAGCTGCTCCGGGTGGCCACTTGATTCTGCCATGTTGTAGCTTCCTTGACCCCTCTGATAGGTGGGTCCCCAGAGAAGAGGACCTTCCATTTTTTAGGGTAACTTAAGGGTTCCCCTGAGGGTGGGTCCTTAAATTCATCCCGACAACAACTTCAAGATCTGACTGTCTGAAGACTGTCTAAAGACTCTTCTGTTGGTGGACACTGGAACTCTGCTGTTCTTCAAGCCAGGACCAAAGATATGACTGCTTTTGGCAGGAAGATTCCTGCTGCATCTTCGTCCCTGTATTTTTTCAAGTTCTTCAACTCCGTGGCCGTGCATCCTCTGAGTCACCAAGGACTCAGCCTGCATCCCAGACAGAAGGAATCTCCCTTGGAGTGAAGGAGTCACTTCCCTGCACCCGCAGGCACCTCTGCGTCGATGACCGGTTTGCCGATCCTGTTGTCCCACGGACATCGCCTGGCTCTGCAACACAGGTGGTAGTTTGTTGGTTCTCCAGAGGCCTGACCAGTCTTCTGTGCAACTTGTGCGACTGTAATCCCTCTCCAGCTGTTGTGAACCGCCTACCTGTGCACCGTGTCCATTTTTCGTTACCAAGGCTTGTTGGCTCTCCTCGCAAAAGATCTTCAAGCTCCAAGAAGCCCCAGCCTCCAGTGTTGCACAGCTCCAAGAACGACGTCCTGCCTACATCCTCTGCATCATGGGCCTTCATTTCCTGTGTGCTGTTGAGGCTTCCCTGTGACTCCCTGTGCCTGCTGCCAGAGGGTCCTTGAGGGGGCTCCATCAATTCCTGCTAGCTCACTAGTGTGCTGAGTGCTGGCCCTGACTTACCCTTGCTGGGTTAGTCCCACAGACCCTGCTGGTCTGCAACACAGCATCTTCTTCTGCGAACCGTTGTTTGCATTTGCCACAGCCTGTTGGTGATCCTGCCGGCCACTGACCTTCCTGCACTCGTTGACAGGCATGGGACAGCTCGTGGATGGCTTCTGTGCTCCTTCATCATCGCCTGGTCTCCACAGATGCTGCTTCAACCTTGCCGTGCTACAGTAAGAACCTCCGACAAGGGCTGGTATTGTGCTCCTGTGCCTCCTGGTCACCTCCGGGTGATTTGGACTCTGTCCCCTCTACTTTCAGGTTCTTCTCACCTGGAATCCACATCCTGGTTCCACCGGCCTGGTCCACGAGACTCTGTAGCCGCTGATCTTCCCCGAACCTCCATTGGCATCCACAGGCGGTTCCAACGCACTTCATCCCTATGCACCTGGGCTCCCTGGTGTAGGTATCCTGGTTCCCGGGATATCCACATGTGGGGTGGCTCTCCAACCTTTCTTGATCCAAGTGGTTTCTTCGTGGTCCTTTGGGAAGGGTCCTAGTATGTAAAAATCCAACCGCTACTTACCCTGTGTTATCCTATGGAAGTTTGACCCGGTGTAACCACCCTGCACCCGGGTGCCTTCGGGTCCCTGGTTACTCACCTTGGGTGGTTCTGTGCTTCCACTGGGGTCCTCTATCCTTGGGTATTAGTCCCGTTTTGGTACTTTCCTCACATTCCACTATTTTAGTATATGGTTTGCCCCCCTACCGGTTTGGCCATATGTGTTTTTCAATGCTACTTACCTCTTTTTGAAGTATTTCTTGTGTGTAATTGATATCTCCGGGTAGAAGATATACCAAGTTAGTGTCTAGTGTGTACTAATAAATACAAAGTACTTTTATACCCACCTGGTGTGGTTCTTTCTTGTGTGAAACGCTTACTGAATGACTTTAGTGGTACATGCACCTGCTTTAAACCCTCCTGAATAAGCCTTCGCTGCTCTCCACAGCTACCCCTTGAGAGCTTTGGCTTTCAGGGTCCTAAACACTATCACTAAGGGTTACCTAGACTCAGTGCACAGTGCCTCACCATGGGTGGACACTATAGACTGAGCCAGCCTCCTACTGTAACCATTGTGGCTGTAAATGTGACCTCTCCTTCCAGACAATGAGCAACAGCATAGTGAACTGATCCTCTAATCCACAGGATCCACTCCTTAGCATCCCTTCGCTAATACCCTCCCCCAATCCTTTTAGCAGTTTGCCCCTGCACTTAGGCTCATGGCTGTTTCACTAAGGTAAATGTGGAGAGTGGTTACATTCTTCCCATGCCTAAATATCTGGAGACTCTAGCCTTGACACTAAATCTAGACTCAACTCTGAGAAAGAGAAGTGCATTCGTTCTTTGAATCCAAATATATATTCACCAGTTCCTGGATTGGAAAAAATAAATGTTTTCACCTTGTACCTTAACTCCAGCTTAGTAGGAAACCAGAGGGGGCCTCAAATCTAAGAGTCACCAATTTTGTCAGGCCGTGACAGGTAGCGCCTGCCCTACTTGTGGGATTCGCAAAGGGATTACTGGACTACGACTCCCAGAAGGCCATCCTTCTGGGAGGGACTACGCCTTGTTAAATTACGGCCAACGCGCGGAGCGTTGTGCGTAATTCTTGATTCAGCCGTGGATACGTTGCAGGGCGGCTGCCCTGTGTGAGGAACTGTGTTCGCGTGTCTGTGGATCGCGCACGCTGGATTTTGTGCAATCTTGGCCAGGAGTGGCTTCTTCCTGGAGTCCTTGAGCTGGGTCCGCTCGGGGCTCATGCTAGCGAGTCACGGAACACCCGAAGGAGAGGGAGTGTTCCGGGTTCTCTCCTCTCTGCGGCCGCAGGGGGAGTTCTTATGTGAGTACCGAGACTTCCCTGAAAGCCAGTATTTCATAGAGAATTCCGTTGCCCTCTGTGGCGTACTTTTGATTATTGTTCATTTCTTAGAGACTTTGTTTTGGGAATTGAGTGCTGTTGCAATACTGGAAGTTGCTTATCGCTTTCTGGATTACTCTGGGAACAGGGGTACAGAAGCATCTCTTTTTTATAAGCCTTTGGATTCCAGTACCCTCCGAGACTATTATCCTGTACTCTCTCCTGTCTGCTATCTATTGGTTTTGGTTCTATGATTTTCTGGGGAATGAAGGAAAAGGGTACGTATGAGGTTTCTGTTGTAGTATGTGACGGAGTGGAGGTGATGAATGGAGTTTTGATCATTTCTGTTTCAATTGTAGGTTGCATGTACTCCGTTTGAGAGAAGGTATCTCAATGCGAGTAGAGGACGTTCATCGCCGCTGGGGGAGTCTTGGACAGGTAGGGGTTTTCACTAGTGAGACTCTATGAGAGTAGACAGTGAGATATACGAGTAGTATTAATCTTGTGCTTCTTTGTTACAGGTCTCCTATTCCCTGCTGTTCCTACCCTAATTCCTATCCCTCGCTTGATCGCTTCAATACTCTGTGTCTATACTGTCAGAGTTGGGGATATCAAGAGGTGGACCCCTTTGAGCATCGCCCAGATCCCGAGGAGTACTTGTGGTCCTGACAGAATTACGCACCCACGAATACTTCTCCTCCCGGTCTGGGCCATTCGCAAAGATGGCGTCCTTGGACGATGTGTTACAGGCGTTGGTGGCCGTCCAGCAAGAGCTGGTTGCTTCTAGAGCAGAAACAGCGGCACTTAAGGAGAGAGTGGATAGGCAGTCCAGGAACCCCTTTGATGTCTCAACCTCTAACCCACAGATTCAGGTGACTGTACCTCCTCCCATTCCCTTGGCTAGCCCGGAGAGGTATTCAGGCGATCCGTTGAAGATACAAACCTTCCTGACTCAAATAGCACTACACTTCTCCTGTAAGCCGACTTCCTTTCCTAACAACCTGTCAAGGGTGGCTTTTGCCATCTCGTATCTAACAGGCGATGCCGCCAACTGGGCGGTGCCTTTGGTTAGAAATGACGATCCATTGCTTAACGATTGGACCGCCTTTCGTAGGGAGTTCGAGAGGGTGTTTGATCGTAGGGCTACCACGTTCAGTGCGGACAGAGAGTTATTGGAGCTTAGACAGGGGAAGAGAGACCTGATAACCTACATGACCGCATTTAACCGATTGGTGGCCAAAACCGCCTGGCCAGAGGAGAAAAGAATGTCACTGTATTATCAGGGACTTAGGGATGATATGAAGGATGTGCTAGCGCAAATAGATCCACAACCCACCACATGCACTGATTTAATCAACCTCACTTTAAGGTTAGACCATAGGTTAGCTGAAAGGGGTGGGGATCGGAAAAGAGGAGAGAGGTCGTTAGGTGGGTGGGAGCATGACGGCCGGGCAGCTCATAGCCCACAAGAAGCAGGGTCTGAACCCATGGATGTGGGAGCTATCAGGCCTCCTTTATCTAAAATTGAGAGAGAGAACCGCAGAGCTCAGGGGCTCTTCATGTATTGTGGAAAAAAGGGCCACTATGTGAGGGACTGCCCCCTTAAGCCTAAGAAAAAGAATGTTTACTATCCGGGGAAAAAGGTAGCAGTGGTAGAGGTGCGGTCCTCAGGAAACGGAGATGCCACTGAGCTACTTATGCCCACGGAAGAAAGGCAAGAGAGGGAATTAAAGATACCTTCCCTAGCTATTGCAGAGGTAAAAAGCACAGAAGCCCACATAGTGTTGCCCATGATCCTCAAGACAGGCCAACAACGACACCAGGTATGGACTATGATCGATTCTGGGGCCACAGGGAATTTTATCGATTGCGGGTTGGTTCAGAGGCTGGGATTGCAAAGAGTACCTAGTGAGAAGCCAGAAAAGGTGTTGGCAGTGGACGGTACTCCATTGAAGTCAGGACTTATTACGGAACACACCGAAGTGGTGGAACTAGCGTTGAAGGGGGATCCCCTAGATCACGTAGAGGACCTTACACTGAACATCATTGAGGCACCTCAATATGAGGTCATACTGGGCATGCCATGGTTGTGGCAACACAACCCCACCATCGATTGGAGGCTGAAGACCATATGTTTTCAGTCAGAGGAGTGTAGTAACCAATGTATGAAAAACACCTGGTCTCAAACCTTGGCTCTGGCACAGACATACTACGTTGCCACTGCTATCGAGAAAGAGATAGAACTACCCCTAGAGTATGCCTTATATAGTGAGGTGTTCTGTGAAGCCAAGGCGGAGGTGTTACCCCCGCACCGCGACTACGACTGTCGCATCGACTTGATTGCAGGAGCTACTATACCGTCCTGCAGAGTCTATGCTTTGTCCGAACCAGAGACCAAGTATCTGCGTGAGTACTTGGATCGTTTCATAGATATGGGCTTCATCAGACCCTCTCGTTCGCCAGCAGCCTCTCCTCTTTTCTTTACGGCAAAGGCGAACGGTGAGTTGAGGACGTGTATAGATTACCGCCTATTGAATAAAAACACGGTGAGGAATCGGTACCCGCTTCCACTCATCCCCGTGTTATTGGATCAGGTGAGGGAGGCCTGTATATACACCAGGCTGGATCTCAGAGGGGCCTACCACTTGGTTCGGATACACGAAGGAGATGAGTGGAAAACAGCGTTCAAAACGCGTTATGGGTTGTATGAATACTTGGTTATGCCGTTCGGGTTATGCAATGCCCCGGCGGCATTCCAGTATTTTCTCAACGATGTGCTCAAGGAATACGTAGATCGGTTTGTCATCGTATACATAGATGACATACTGATCTATTCGTCTTCCCAGAAACAACATACGACTCACGTGACACTGATACTCAAAAGGTTGCAAGAGCACCGCCTGTTTTGTAAGCTCAGTAAGTGTGAGTTCAGTGTGACAGAAGTTGAGTTTCTGGGAGTCGTATTGAATCCCCAGGGGTTCAGTATGGCGGAGAGGAAGGTAAAGGCGGTGCAGGAGTGGCCTGTTCCCAAGAATGTGAGAGATGTACAGTGTTTCCTGGGTTTCTCCAACTACTATCGGAGATTCATCTCTCACTTTTCACAGATGGTCTCCCCTATTACTCGTTTGCTAAGAAAGGGTATGCCTTTTCTCTGGAATGCGGAAGCTATGGAGGCCTTTACCCAGTTGAAAACTGCCTTTTGTACTGCACCAATCTTGCGACATCCACATACCGACATCCCTTTCGTAGTTGAAGCAGATGCGTCGGACACAGCAATAGGAGCGGTGTTGTCCCAACGGGACAAACATACAGGACAACTGCATCCGGTGGCCTTTCTTTCTCGTAAACTAAACGTCGCAGAATCTCACTATACCGTGGCAGAAAAAGAGCTTTTGGCCATCGAGAAGGCCTTCCAGGAATGGAGACAATACTTGTGGGGAGCGCAACATCCGGTTACAGTGTACACTGACCACAGAAACCTCCAGTTTATGAAAACCGCCCGACACCTCTCACAAAGACAGATGCGGTGGATGTTGTTCTTCGCAGAATACGACTTCATAATCACATATCGGCCGGGGTCAGAGAATAAGAAGGCGGATTCGTTGTCCAGACAAGGAGAGAGTGCTAAGCCACGGCACATAAACACTGAGGCGATAGTTAGTCCCGACAGAGTACTATGTGTTGTAACCGTGGATCAATTCCTTGACCATGTCACCAAACATCAATCTCTGGATCGGTGGCAACGATGGGCAGAAAAAAGCAATCTTCGAACCCTCAAACACGGAGTGCCATTGTACAACAACAAGTTGTACTTACCTACTCACGCACTTCGTTTGCAGGCCTTCAACTGGTGTCATGACGCGGTGCTGCCGGACATCCCGGTCATAAGAAGACCCTACACCTTATCCAACGACATTTTTCATGGGAAGGTATGGTGAAGGATGTCGTGCAATGGGTATCACAATGCGAGACATGTGCTCGTGCAAAAGGGGAGCAAGCCAAAACCAAGGGGAAGCTGATGCCTCTGCCCACACCATCGCAGCCATGGCAAACGATCAGTATAGACTTTGTCCTAGGATTACCATTGGATCAGGGATATGATGCAATTCTCGTTGTCATAGACAGTCTCACCAAGATGGGTCATTTCATCCCTTGCAAGAACCTTCCCACTGCAGGTCAAACAGCTCAATTGCTACTAACTCACGTGGTTCGCTTGCATGGGCTCCCAAAAGTTATCATGTCAGATAGAGGACCTCAGTTCGTTGCTAGGTTCTGGAACATGTGGTGCAAAGCACTTCACGTGGAGGCGGCGTTGTCAACTAGCTTCCACCCTCAAACCGATGGACAAACGGAGCGCCTGAATCAGACTCTAAAGAAGTACCTGCGATGCTATTCCAAAGAGGCAACTGAATCCTGGGTGTCCTTACTATGGCTGGCTGAACTGTCGTATAACAATGCATGGCACAGCTCCATCAAGGAAACCCCGTTCAGGGCCAACACCGGGTTCCATGCTAACACTCTACCTCTGGCTATACCCTGCGAGGTGATGAATCACCCTACAGTTCTGGCTCAAATGACGGCTCTTCGAAAAATACACAGGAAGATCCAAACCAACTTGGGCCGGGCCAAGCAGTCCTACAAGAAGTGGGAGGATCGGCATAGGAAAGAGGGGCCTACGTATCAGCCAGGGGATCGGGTATGGCTCTCTACCAGGAACATCCGTTTTCGGATGCGCAGCATCTTCCATCCCCGGTTCATCGGCCCGTATACCATTCTCCGCAGAATCAACCCAGTGGCGTACAGGTTGAAGCTGCCAGCTTCTCTGAGGATCCACCCAGTGTTTCACTGTAGCCTGTTGAAGCCTGCTAAGTGTGCCAGACGCAGGGCGGTTCCTCCGGTAGTGGCGGATGGCCAAATCGAATATGAGGTACGGCGCATCCTGGACTCCAGGTATCGGAGGGGACAGCTGTGGTATCTGATTGCCTGGAAGGGGTACCCGACAGAAGACGATTCCTGGGAGCCATGCGTCAATGTGCACGCCCCTCGGGCGATCCGGCTCTTCCATGTTCGCAATCCCGGCAAGCCTGGACCCAGGAGGCGCTTGGGAGGTGGGCGTACTGTCAGGCCGTGACAGGTAGCGCCTGCCCTACTTGTGGGATTCGCAAAGGGATTACTGGACTACGACTCCCAGAAGGCCATCCTTCTGGGAGGGACTACGCCTTGTTAAATTACGGCCAACGCGCGGAGCGTTGTGCGTAATTCTTGATTCAGCCGTGGATACGTTGCAGGGCGGCTGCCCTGTGTGAGGAACTGTGTTCGCGTGTCTGTGGATCGCGCACGCTGGATTTTGTGCAATCTTGGCCAGGAGTGGCTTCTTCCTGGAGTCCTTGAGCTGGGTCCGCTCGGGGCTCATGCTAGTGAGTCACGGAACACCCGAAGGAGAGGGAGTGTTCCGGGTTCCTCTCCTCTCTGCGGCCGCAGGGGGGAGTTCTTATGTGAGTACCGAGACTTCCCTGAAAGCCAGTATTTCATAGAGAATTCCGTTGCCCTCTGTGGCGTACTTTTGATTATTGTTCATTTCTTAGAGACTTTGTTTTGGGAATTGAGTGCTGTTGCAATACTGGAAGTTGCTTATCGCTTTCTGGATTACTCTGGGAACAGGGGTACAGAAGCATCTCTTTTTTATAAGCCTTTGGATTCCAGTACCCTCCGAGACTATTATCCTGTACTCTCTCCTGTCTGCTATCTATTGGTTTTGGTTCTATGATTTTCTGGGGAATGAAGGAAAAGGGTACGTATGAGGTTTCTGTTGTAGTATGTGACGGAGTGGAGGTGATGAATGGAGTTTTGATCATTTCTGTTTCAATTGTAGGTTGCATGTACTCCGTTTGAGAGAAGGTATCTCAATGCGAGTAGAGGACGTTCATCGCCGCTGGGGGAGTCTTGGACAGGTAGGGGTTTTCACTAGTGAGACTCTATGAGAGTAGACAGTGAGATATACGAGTAGTATTAATCTTGTGCTTCTTTGTTACAGGTCTCCTATTCCCTGCTGTTCCTACCCTAATTCCTATCCCTCGCTTGATCGCTTCAATACTCTGTGTCTATACTGTCAGAGTTGGGGATATCAAGAGGTGGACTCCTTTGAGCATCGCCCAGATCCCGAGGAGTACTTGTGGTCCTGACAAATTTCTTTTTAAATAAATGCAGCTCTTGCCTGCACACCCAGGTGACACAACAAAAATCTGTAAATATATGAATTCTGGTACTGCCCATAATAAGGTCCCCCATTATTACTGCTGCTGTAGTCATCCGGTTTTGTTACTTAAAGTTCACCAGTTCAGTTCAACACTTTACGTGTACCCACTTTCAGCTGGAGGTGCTCTTGGTAGGCAGGCTTTCATTACAGAGATGTGGACACCAACTTAAACATCCAATAAAACGGTGTGTAGCAATGTCTGTACCTCAGTCTTTAGATCCCCATCTTCAGCTAGAGCAGGAAACCTCAGAATGCAAATATTGGAGTCCTTGGCCTCATTCTTGGGGACTTTACTCTCTAGATTTGTGATCGTGGAATATGCATATTTCTCAAATCTCTGCCTCTCTTTGGTTATCTCTTCATTGCTTTTCCTGTTTATTTCCATGGATGACATCAAGGGGTCCTGGTCCCAAATGTCACACTTTGTAACGAAGAGGCACACTTTAAGAAACCGCATTCTATCTGCTAAAGAGTATATTTTAAACTCATTTTACTGAAATGTGTCTTGGAATGCCACCCCTGCTCTATCTGATCACTCAAACCACAGCCATATGACTCTCTAGGTGCTGAAGATTTCAGGGTAAAGTCACCTTTTGACTTCACAGAGCACTACTTGCTCGCTCTAGGAGATATTTTCATGGACCACTGTCTCTCTGTGGTAGAAAGCCAATTATCATACTGCAGGAGACCCTGTTTGCCTCTCCACTCACTCTTGCATCAGTTCCCACAGTGAGTTCTCTCTCAACTACTTGGCACCACCACAGCACCTGATCCAGCTAGCCAACCCCTCGCTCTGGTTTCCCCTGGGACACTCAGGTACACTCCTCGGCAGTGTCTCAAGTTGTGGATGATCACTTCAGGTTGCAGTACAGGACATAGGGCTGCCTGGGTGGCCGTTATCTTATTTACCTGGGAGCAAAGGGTTTGATTCTCATGAAGGAAAGGTGGGTTTTCAGTGACCTTGGTGTCCGTAGACCTCTCCAGCAGGAGCTTAACCTCCGCTCCCAGCTATTAACTTCCGACTTCGCCACTGTCTCACGCTCCTATAGATTTAAGGTTAGAGCAGCACTGGAGCAAAGAAGACAAAAGCCATCTTGGAGCTCAGCTAGCTCCACCCCTGGAAGGTGTCCCTCGGAAGGGAAATCAATTTCATGCTGATGTTTTGTAGCAGTAAACACAATTGAGTTTTTTTTAATCTATTTTAGGCCATTTTCGTAAAAGGGTGCAACTCATTCAAAAATGAAAGTTGGCAATCTAAGAGAAATCAATCTAGTCCTCCGTTAGAATATAGCCTTAAAGCCTGCTGCCGAGGGCTATACTGGTTGTTAAAGGCCTTGAGCCTGAGTTGTAGGTCTATAATAAGGGAGAGGGCCTATAACAATTGGTATAGCCCGAGGCAGAAGGGTTATAAGGCAATTAGAACATTCCACCCACTAAGGGTAGAATGTCCTAAAGTAAAAAGGGAGAAACATGAAGACTGACATTGGAGTGTTGGCAGTCCAGGCTTCCATCAGCCATTATAAACCCGGAGCTACTCCATTGTCTTCAATGAGGCTCTCAATGTTCTAATACACATTATTTTATTTAGCAGAATGCTTTGATGTTTGTTATGTTTCAGACATAGGCCATACTTCTACCCCTACTACACTGTCCGTGATGTACGTTTTTTTATGAGTTTTTCAGATATAACCATCACAATTTCGTACTTAAAAATCGTACACTTCACATCAGAATTATAGCAAGGTTTAAAGACCGTATGACTGAGGGGAGGGAAAGTCATATTCAGGTGAACTGAGAAATGAAGACAGCGTGTGGCTGCCAGCGAGGTCGGTCACAGGCAGAGGTCCCAGTGGTGGGCAACAAATGAAAGCCTGGGTGGAGTAGTGCCAAAGGGGTTCCACTCAAGTCATGGCATATTAAATGAGCCCTTCCCACACCTACCCGGCCCTGCCACCATGTACTGTACGAAAGGTGCCCATATGTTCTTTGGTCTGCTGGGGGCTGGCATAAGAGCCCAGTAGTCCTCGAGGCGCTCCAGACAGAATGTGACATCAGTCAGCCAGGTGCTAACAGTGGGCACAGTGGCACGAACCCAATACATCGCAATCCGTCTCTTGGCCATGAGTAACAGTAATGCAGTGAACGTGTGGACATTAGCATAGACATTTTTCACATAGCCGAGTAGGGCCATTATAGGTAATTAGGGGCATTGCATGCGCCGTGATGTTTACAATGACTTCGTGAACACCATCCGAATAGCCTTCTATGCGCAGGCAATGCCAAAGTGGAGAAAAACTGCCCCCGCACAACCAGTATCCCCGCGGAAGCCCACGTGATGCAATTGAAGAGGCCTGCGATAAAGATTATGCAGGTACTCAACATGTATGAGGGGGAGTCTATAGTTGAGAGAAAGTGTTCACATATGCTAGCAGCAGTATCGCCATCATGCTAGTTGAGCTCTGAATGCGTGCAACACTCCCATCTGTTTTGATATGGATATCCCATAGATGATGGCCTTAAGCGCCTCCCAAAACACACCTGGATATTGCACCGAGTATGTATTGTATGTGAAATATTCCACAAAGGCATCCCTGATCTCAGAGATGAAGACCCAGTGCTACCCACTAAAATGACAATGCAAACATAACTGCCACCAGCAGGCCTACCACCAGTAGGATGGCTGTGCAGGTTTTTATTGCAGATTCAACCTGTCAAAACAACTCTATTTGTTAAAATGTCCTTATAATGAAAAGCAGGTTGACTGTCTCATAGGAAAGCATTGGGATACAATATTACATTTAATACATGTTATCTCAACCTAGAAAACAGCTACAATTTTAATGTTTGGACATTTTGAAAAATTTATGAGAAGCCAAATTCACTTGTGAAGTCAGATTTGTAATAAATATTTAGGAAAGATGCCTTTTTTAAAAGATACCTTTGCCCTGCCAGAAGGCTCTGCATTTTGTTCTCCCACTTTGTCCAGCCAATAATTAGCATTTCAATAGGTGTGAATGAGGTGTCAACTTGCTCCCAGGACCTGGACAAAAGGCCTTGGGTGTGGGAGGTGTTAATGGGCCAGTGACAGGATGGCCTGTGTACTGGGACCAAGGACTTGATTAACTTCAAATAGGCCACCTTCAACTGTCACAAGCAGGTGTAGCTAACACCCAGGCCTGTACTTTCTTTTATCTTCAAGCCAAAATGGCCTCCTTCACAGTGGGCCTGTTGTTGACGTCACAGTGTCAGATCCTGCTGGAGTATCGACCATTTTGAGAGGTCTGCTGAGGTTTTAAGCCACTAGAAGATTGAAAATAACACATTCATCCAATTCATGTATTTTTCACAAAAATTATTATCAAAATGCCTGCACCTGTGAAAAGTGTAAAAATTGTATCAAAAAATGAGGAACATTGGTTTAAAGAATTCTATAGTGTATAGATTCTTTGTATGTTGTCTTAGTGTCTGGGTGAGATGAATGTATGAGGATATAAATGGTGAGAGGTTTGAGTGATTTGATTGGTGTTATTCATACTAAATGAAACAAATATTTGTACAGTGACACCAGCATAATAATGACATGTTAGAATAATATGTTTTAAACATTTTTTACTGTGTTGATTATAAATAAAAATGGTATTGTAGTCACCCTACACTTGTGATGTTATGAGCCCTTCATTTAGATAGGATATCAAAAGTCTTATAAAATAATCTTGAGTTACCATAGGTCCTTGTACATACATTCAAAGTTTTTTCATATGACATTTGGGGCACAATTAAAACAAAAAAGGATACAGAATGCCAAAACAATTTGTGTGTATCCACTGTCTGGTTGCTGGTTCTAACAGAATCATGTCTCCGACTTTGTTGGGGGTACAGCGAATGCCTAAAATTGGATTTTGGTCTTAGATGTGTGAGGACACTAGGATTACCATAATACACAACCCACACACACATTCAGTCCTTAAAGCCCAAGTTCAGTGTGGCTGAAGATCTTGGCCATCTTTCTTGAAAATTCTCAAAGTGGGCTAGGTTTGCCCCAGGAACTTTTAGCCCATTGGTTAGGCCATCCACAGGGGCCATTAGCTCTAACCAGGCATATATCCGGCTTCACTTCAGAACACTCCTGAACCTGAGGCAGACCAGAAGAGGGCTGAACCTGCTGTCTGTATCCAGAGAAGAGCCCTGAAGGCTCTCCTGTTTAAGCTATAGGGATACAGCAAGATCCAAGAGGGCTTTCCTGCAACTGCCCAGCCGATCAGTGGCAACTAGACCTGGAATGGACTCAGACTGCCACCCTGTGAGTCTCTTAAGTGCCTTCTCTGAAGTCCAGGGGGCTTTAGAAGTGTACTCCTGTAGTGCATTGGGACTTAAAGGAATAAAGTCAGAAATTAAAATCTTTGACCAGGATGAACAAGTTAGTCAATCTAACCAGCGCTCTATCACGGTCAGCATTAAATTGCGCCTTTGTTCTGTTCTACTGTGACCATTGACTATCACTGAGATTTTGTACTTTTTAATGTTATTTTTACGTAAACTTTACACTTTCAAATCTGTGGTTCCCCTTATCAGATGTTTGTCATTTTAGTGTCATTTTGTTAAGTAACCCATTTTGTTTTTTATTGTTGTGCATTTAGACTTAATTACAGTTTCAGAATGGCATACTTACTACATACATTGCCTTTTAAGTTAAGCCTGTCTGCTTTGTGATATTGCTAACAGGGGGTTGAGCTCCTGTTGATTAAGAGACTTCAATGGTTCACCCTGACAAACATTGTGCTTATTACTTGAGGTACTTACCCCTTGAACTCATAATTCAGTCTGATTTAGATCTCGGTGGACAGGTTATTCCGTCACAACGGTGACAGATATCGTGTCCGCCAAAATATAAATCCCATATGATATAATGATGTAACCTGCCTGCCGAGATCTAAATCAGGCCCTAAATTTCTTACACTAAGTTATACAGGAGGTCATTCTTGGTGATATATTTGAGCTAAGATCCAGCTTTTTAAGCCTTTGGTGAGAAAGGATAGATCTGGATCAGCTCCCCTTGCTTTTTTTTTAATAGGGGTGTTACCTGGTTGATTATTAGGCACTCTGGTACTTCTTCATTATTGAGGGGGGAGCTGGTGAACTCGGCCTATCTGAATGCAAAGGATCTACCAATTGTTTAAGGAGGTTCACCTAGACTGGTTCAGATAGTGAGAGGATGGTTTGATCTTGTTAAAAGTGTTAAAAGTCGGACCTGATGCTAGTCACTTTCATTATTGCATTTGCGTAGTAATTTGTAGTGGATCTGAGTACTGTTTAGAGATGGATAATTTGTTCTTCACTTTTTCCTCAAAGAATCTAGTTATGTTATTTGTCCTTGAGGGGCAGTTCTGTGGAAAGGACTGTGTTTTTTGTTTCACAGTCTCAAATAGCTATCCTGGGCAGTTTTTGCCTGAAACTATTTTGGATCTTAAGAAGAATGTTTTTGCTGTGAAGATATGTTTCTTGTACTATTTATATGCACTGTGAAGACAAGATTTGCCTGAGAGGGGCGCTGATGCCAGGTGTCTCCTACATTCTGTCATGGTTAGGTTTTGCTTTAGGTAGGCATGGCTGGGCATGACAGATGGATGAGGTGTTGAGGAGATCATTGAATTAATCAATGAAGCACCTGTTCTGCCTGGGGGGTGGGGAGGTAGATGAGATGGAAGGTAGTGGTCTGAGTTGCAGAAAGTGGGAAATGGCATGTCAGTAGCTCCATGGAATTGGGTGTTACTGACCTGCCTAGGGTGCAGGACGAGGAGGACTTATTGATGACAGCAAAGCCTTCTTTCTTCTTGTGTGCAATGTACCCACAATGGATGATGTAGCTACCTATCAGGTAATGGGATTGGATCATCCCTTGGGAGGATTCTTGGCTTTACACCTAGACACACTCTAGGTACACTTAGAGTAGGGTCCGCATCATTGGGAGTATGCCCGATTACTGCCTTGTTTTATATGCCTGCATATATACATTGTTTTAGCACCATGGTAGAACTCTACCTACTATTTTCGCTGTTGGTGCTTCTAATCACGTTTATCTGCTTCTGTCTGCTAATCATTGCAGTACACGTATTTATACATCTCTGAGAATAAGTGAGCACGAGTGACTGAGGGAAATGTTCTGTACTGTTTCCACGATCCCTGAGGGGTCAGGGTTGTCATGTCCAGTGGTTGCCAGAAAACCATTTGCTCCCATGTAGGTTAGGGTGGCTTACGGTGGCACTGTGAGCTAGCTGGTCTATAGGCCAACATATCCTGCGGGCGTGTCCGAAATCAGTCCTAACACCAGGCCCTTAGTTTATGCTGTCCAAACAATGCACAGGTCCTACGGATTGGTAGGAGCTACACAACACAATGGCCCAGGACATAGGAAGGTTCTTTTTGGGGATCAGGGACTCACTCTAGCTTAGGCCAGCAAGGTTCAGGCAGGTCCAGGCAGGTTCAGTTGCAGCTGGTCAGTTGCAGTGAGGCCTCTGGAGCTTGCTGTGTCCTTGTAGCTCAGAACAGGAGGTCAGCCATCAGACTCTTGGAGTCCCTCTGTCTGGAATGAAAGGAGCACCTCCAGTCTTCCTTCTCAGAGAGCAGGGCAGGCCTCAAGCAGATGAGAAGTCCTCTAGCAGCAAGGCGGTCTTTCTTCTGCAATATCCACAGGTCCAGTAGTGTACTGAAGAGTCCAATATTTATGCCTCATGCCAGCTTTGAAGTGAGAGAAACTTCTAGACTTCTTGTCACATCTGGTTCTGGAATTTCAGTTCTTCCCCTGCCAAGGCCCCAAGGTGTCTTGGGTGACAAAAGGGTAGCGTGACGTCCTTTGTGAGTGCAGGACATAGCCCCTATTGAAGTGCAAGTGTGGTAGGTGACCGCTCTGCCTCCACCCATCTTGTCAGGATGGCTCATCCTGCCAATACCCACTCCTCTTTGTGACACCCTCTGGAAGGAATACAAAAAGGCCAGCTGTCAACTACACCTAGTCATGTAACCCAGGACACAGGTTGTTAGAACAAGAAAATGCCAACTTTCTAAAAGTGGCATTTTCAGAATTGTGACTTAAAATTCAACTTTCACCTTTACTATCAAAGCGGATTTTAGATTACAATTCTCTAGGAACCAATCATGATATTTCTACCTGTTTCCCAGCAAATGTTATCACTTATTAAATGAAATAAGGTTATCATATGGGAGTAGTAGGCCTTGCAGCAGTGAACAACAAATTTTGTGAGTTTTCACTATCAGGACATAAAAAGCTTAAATGTACATGTCCAACTTTTTAAATACAATGCATCCTGCCCTGTGGGCAGTTGAGGACCTCCCCTTAGGGTAACATATGTATTAAAAAGGGAGTTTTAGGCTTGGCAAAAGTTGTATATTGCCATGTGGAATGAGCCATTTTAAACTACACCCAGGCTGCAATTGCAGGCTTCAGACATGTTTAAAGGGCTACTTGAGTAGGTGACACAATCAGTGCTGCAGACACACTAGTAGCACAAGCCCTGGGTGCATTTTGTACCACTTTACTAGGAACTTACAATTAAATTAAATGTGCAAATCAAGTGTAAGCCAATTTTACAATGTTACAAGGAGTGAGCACACCCTCCTCTTCCCACACTTGCACTTTCCCGCTGATTCTACCATGTCTCACTGAGCGTCTACAGCTTCATATGTCCACTAGCCTATGTCCGCGCATCTCTCTTCCAAATGACACAGCCGGCCATTGCTAGCTCCTCTACACACCTTACTCCCGCCTCAGTTTTTAGCTTACTCCCTGATTCACGACATTGCGGCTGTATGCTAATGTTATTCACCAGTATGTCATACCTAGACCTCCATGATTGTTGATAATTCTCTAACTGTGTACATTACTTACTATATGGCGAGATGCTATGTCAATACTGTATGACCGATAGGCCTTACGTTTCAAAAAGGTATTGCAGGTTGCAATTATTGTGTATAATGTAACCCAATAAAAATATTTTAAAAAAAATAATAATAATAATAAAAAATAATTATATATATATATATATATATATATATATATATATATATATATATATATATTATCTACTGGCGGTCGCCAGTAGATAGTTATAGTTACAACCTATTATCCATAGGAAATCCGCGACATTCTATTTGAAATAACTTTGGCGCCGGTTGACGAATCTTCGTGAAAGTTTCCAACTTGTTGGGGCGCTCCGCTCCGCTCCTACCCTGAAAGTCTCGGGGTGATACGTGAAGCGGGGGCCGAGAAAAAAGGGGGTCCCAAAACGCGTTTTCCCCATTCATTTTTCCATAGGAACCTTTAGTCGCAGCTACAGCCCGAACTGCTGAACGGAATTACACCAAATTTGGCAAAGAGGTAGTCCTTGGTTCAGACTGGTGCCTTTTGCTTAAATGGTGTAAATCCGTTCAGTAGTTCCTGAGAAAATCAAAAGTAAAAGTACATAAATATCTATGGGCGCGTCGGATACGCGTACCCTCAGCGCACCCTGCGCGCACCGTCCCGATCACGAGCTGCATGCTAATTGGCTGTCAGCTGGCTGTCAACATTCCGATTCAGGAAGTGTTGGCAGCCATTTTGTCCCTCGGTAGAACCGAGGGACAGAAACAAGTGCGCAAAGCGCAAAAGGGGGCAGGGTAGAAACACCCTGACCTCTAGGTCTGCTCAGGGGGTCCCACAAGGACCCCCTGGGCAGAAAAGATTTTTTTTTAAATCGGCGGGATGCGCTTAGGGTGCGCGTATCCCGCCGAGAAAAAAAAAGAAACAAGTGTGCAAACGCACAAAGGGGGCAGGGTAGAAACACCCTAACCCCTAGGCCTGCTCAGGGGGTCCCACAAGGACCCCCTGGGCAAAAAAAGCATTTAAAAAAAAAAAAATCGGCAGGATGCGCTCAGGGTGCGCGAATCCTGCCGAAGAAATCGAAGCGCGGTCTCCCGCGCTTCGATTGTATTTGCTCCCGGGTGGCCCAAGTCCCGGGGGCATGGTGGGGGTTTAATTTTATGTGTGGGGGCCTCAAGGGCCCCCAAGCCCGGGGACCGCCACCCCCCGGGCTTTCTTTTAAAAATGGTGCGGGAGGGCTCTGAGCCCTCCCGCAGCCCCGGGACCACCACCTCCCGGGGCTTTTTTTTTAAAATTAAACAACCTGTGTGGGGGGTCCAGCCCCCCACACGCCCCGGGACCGCCACCTCCCCGGAGCACTAACAAATTAATATGGGGGTCCGTTACGGACCCCAGAGCCCCGGGGACCACCACCTCCCCGGGGCTGTGTACTGAATGGGAGGGGGCCGCGCGGCCCCCTCCTGGAAGCCCTTGATGGCCCTGGGGACCACCACCCCCCAGGGCCGGCTCCTGCAGTGTCCCGGGGTGCCTACCCCGGGACACTGTAGTTTGCTATGGCAGGACGGAGCCTCGCGGCTCCCGTCCTGTCATTGCAAACTTGCTTTGGATATTGGAAGAGAGAGCAGGAAACCTGCTCTCTCTTCCAATATCCAAAGCCGATTGCTTTTCCACATGGGGAGCAGCATGTCAGCTGCTCCCCATGTGGAACAGCAATGCCGGCTCCCAAGGGACGTGGGAGCCGGCGGGACTGTGGGGGTTTGGGGACCCCCCACAGTCCCCAACGAGAGGGCCAGCCCCGGGGGATGGGGTCCCCGGGGCAAGTAGTGGCCCGGGAGGGGGGCCCCTCCCCAAAAAAGAGCAAAACAAATTTTTTAAAAAAAGGAAAGGCCGGCTCCGGGGGATGGGGTCCCCGGGGCCTTAAAATGGCCAGAGGAGGGGGGCCACGCTGCCCCCTCAAAAAATAAATATAGAGGCCATGCCCCGGGGATGGGGTCCCCGGGGCCAATACAGGCCAAGGGAAGGGGGCCACGCGGCCCCTTCCCATTTTTTTTTTTTAAAGGTAATTTAAAAAAAGGGGTAAGGCCCTGGGGGATGGGGTCCCCAGGGCCCAAAAAAGAAAAAGGAAGGGGGGCCACACAGCCCCCTTCAGGGGAGAATTTTTTTTTTTTTTTTAAACGATCGGGCCCGCAGGCCCCGCCCCCTTCCTTCACCACTCTGCAAACGCGCCCCTGGCGCGTTTGCAGAGGGGAACGATTCCCCTTGAATACTGGGGGTCCCTGGGGGCCAACTAGCCCACCAGGTACCTCCAGTATGCGCCAGGGGCTGCCTTGCAGAGAGGTGTACAGAGGCCACGCCCCTTTTACACCTCTCTGCAACGCAGCTCTGTGGCGCTTTGGAGGTATATGGTGGGCTAGTTGGACTCCGGGGACCCTCAGGATTCAAGGGGACTTAATCCCCCAACTTAAAACGCGCCACGGGCGCGTTTGCACAGTGGTGAAGGGAGGGCGGGGCTTCAGGTGACATGTGTGCAAACAGGCCCCGTGGCGCGTTTTAAGATGGGGAATTAAATCCCCTTCAATCCTGAGGGTCCCTAGGGGCCAACTAGCCCAACAGGTACTTCCAGAAAGCGCCACAGAGCTGCGTTGCAGAGAGGTGTAAAAAGGGGTGTGGCCTCTCTACACGTCTCTGCAACGCAGCCTCTGGCGCATATTGGAGGTTCCTGGTGGGCTAGTTGGCCCCTAGGGACCCTCAGGATTCAAGGGGACTTAATCCCCCAACTTAAAACGCGCAACGGGGCGCGTTTGCACAGATGTCACCTGAGGCCCCGCCCCCTCCCTTCACCATTGTGCAAATATTCCTCTAAAATCAGCCGAAATATGAATTCCGATTTACTCACCTGTTATCAGGAGAGACCTCAGTGCTGCATCTTTCAGCCAAGTACTGATCCTCAAAATTAATTTTAACCGTACTTACCGGTAACTTGAATTTCCTTCATAGGCTAACATTGACTGGTTTCACTTGGAAATTCTTCTAAGTGTGGAGTTTTGGAACTTTATAATATTCCTCTAAAATCAACCAAAGTACGAATTCCAATTTACTCACCTGTTATTAGGAGAGAACCCAGTGCTGCATCTTTTAGCCCAGCACTGACCCTGAAAAGTAATTTTAACCGTACTTACCAGTAACTTATATTTTCTAACATAGGAATCCATTGTCTGGTTTTCAGCAGAAAACTTTCAAAGTGTCGATTTTCACAAACTACAAATATTCCTTAAAAATCGCCTGTATGACTTAAACGCATTCATTCAACTGTTTACAGGAGATGCACCAGTGCTGGATCCAGGATCCAACACTGAGTAAGATAAAGTAACGATAACAGTTTTTACCTGCTAAGTGAATTTCCTTCCATAGGATAACATTGGTGATTCTATGAGAAAAGTTTCTAAGTGTCAACTTTTAAAATACAATAATATTCCTTAAAAATCACGACTGTAACCAAAACGCTTTTACTCAACTGTTTACAGGAGATGTACCAGGACTGAATCTAGGATCCAGTCCTGTGGTTACAAAAGTAATCCATAAAGTAACTAATTGCATTTAACTAGAAATTCACATTGAGCTGAATGTTGCATTGTGTTTGAAAATGTGTTGCCCATTGCAACAACTGTAACTACTGTACTTAAAAGTCTATTGCCTATCTGCAAAGTATTTAAACTAAAGTAATTCATTCTGAGAAAGTATTTTTTGTAATGTAATGTATAATGTAATTACAATGTAATTTAAAAAATAAAATATGTAAAAAAAAATTGTTTCTAAAAATGTAGTAAATCAGTATGAAAAAAATTTATATAACAATTAATACATTTAAAAATTGTCATTTACAAAACCTTTGAAATTCACTGAAAAAACCGTAGGTTTCAGGCACGTTATAGTTAGAAATTAGCATTTAAAAAACCTTTGAAATTCACTGAAAAAACCATAGGTTTCAGACACGTTATAGTTACAAATTAGCATTTAAAAACCTTTGAAATTCACTGAAAAAACCATAGGTTTCAGACACGTTATAGTTACAAATTAGCATTTAAAAAACCTTTGAAATTCACTGAAAAAACCATAGGTTTTAGGGACAGTTTTAGTTACTTGGACATTGCACTCGTACAAAACCCGTGAAATTCCCCCGTTATAGTTAGTTCAGCTAACTATAACTCGCGCCCCGCAATGCACTGCTGATGACGTCACATATTACATCACTCATGACATGGTCAGTGACATCACTGATGACATCACTGATGACATCTCAAATGACATCACTGATGACATCATCCACGTGATAATCTGATGCACCTCCTCACACCCTAATATAACCTTTGATTCACCCACTCTAAATTACAGACTGCCATTCGCAAAACCATAGACACTCCAACACCAATAACTACATACCCACTCACTGATTCTTAGGTCTACACACACACATCCACTCACTCACCCGTACAGTCACTCATACTTACGGTCACTCAGTACAGGACTATCATATGCACTCTTACTCCTATATAGACACTCAAACAACGCCACTCATCCATAGAGATACTCACACACCTAGTCAGTCATGCAAATAATTAAACACACTGCCATTTACTCACCTATACAGTTATACACACACCAGCTCACTTACTCATACAAATAGTAGCACATTGTTACGCTCTTATACAATCACAGATACAAGCACACACTCATCCATACAGCCACTATCACAATCACTCACTCTTGCTTATAGCTATTTATATACTCCAACACACATATATACTGCCTTTCACATATGTAGTTACTCACACATGTACCACTGGGACATACATTCACTCACTAACACACTCTTACACACACTTACCCACCCATACAGTCTATCACAGATGCACTCTTGAAACCATCCACCCAGTGAATCACCCACTCACACATCTATGCACAGAGTTGCACACACCCCTCCCACACAAACACTCAGGCACCCATACAGATACTCAGACAAGCATTCAATAACTCATATAGACACTCATTTAGCTATTCACAAACACATGCAGCCACTTACACAGCAACAGACAGACGGATACAGACATTCACCCAGTTTAGTCACTAACCCATGCATTCAGTAAGATACGTTAAATCACTCACTTATAGAGTCAGTCACGCACCTACTAAATCATCCATACAGACACTTACACACCCACTCATTCTTCAATACGTCTTTTCCTATATATATTAAAAATATTTAAACTTTACAGAAACACACAGTCACTGGATGATGTCATCAGTGATGTCATTTGAGATGTCATCAGTGATGTCATCAGTGATGTCACTGACCATGTCATGAGTGATGTAATATGTGACGTCATCAGCAGTGCATTGCGGGCGCGAGTTATAGTTAGCTGAACTAACTATAACGGGGGAATTTCACGGGTTTTGTACGAGTGCAATGTCCAAGTAACTAAAACTGTCCCTAAAACCTATGGTTTTTTCAGTGAATTTCAAAGGTTTTTTAAATGCTAATTTGTAACTATAACGTGTCTGAAACCTATGGTTTTTTCAGTGAATATATATATATATATATATATGCATATATATATATATATAGTTAGAACTGGGGGTCTCTAGTTGGCTGAGGTATGTACCTTAGTCCAAATAGGGACCCTTGCT